>CM067505.1:28828083-29428083 GCA_034509495.1 Acestrorhynchus altus
TACCTTTAAAACATCCCTGCTTTCAGAAGTTAGTTTATAGTGTAAACTTATTCACCCCATCAGGAAACATTTGATGCATTTGAATAGCAAATAGCAATCAGCCACCACATATTCCTCGATCTTTTTATAAATCTGATTGCATTAAGTGACGAATGCAATACAATGAACATTGTTTCAGGGCTGATTCAGAGTGACCTTATTTCCAGATAATTAAAAAAAACTAATCTACTTTCCACCTTGTTGCATTTAGCAGTGAGGTGTACTCTGAGGTTGGTTAACCATCTGGAAAATTGTTTTGATGGAAATAGGTATAATGGGTAACCTAGAATCAGGAGAGCATAATTACAGTGTGTCATTTGTTCACAATTCCAGTGGTCCATAAGAGACTGGGGCAAAAAAAGGGTAACACAATATAAAAAAAAAAGTATTGAGAAGAAAGTCTGAGTCATTTAGAACTAATTAACCTCATTTACCCCAACAATAAAGTGGGGAAAAAAGTACAAAACTAGCTTGAAGCACATTTGTAAGCTCAGTTTTTCAGATAATTTTAGAAGTATTTGCAAATAAACTCTGTTCATAATGTGACCCGAGATCTACTTAATGTCATAGACATCTGAGAAAAATGGTCTGTAAAGCTGTTTATCTGGGTAACAAAGTTTAATTTGATAAAGAAAAAAATGACACTGGAATACAACAATATATTTGTGTATCTTAAATATTTCTAAAGCTCTATTT
Source organism: Acestrorhynchus altus (assembly GCA_034509495.1). Lineage (NCBI taxonomy): Eukaryota > Metazoa > Chordata > Actinopteri > Characiformes > Acestrorhynchidae > Acestrorhynchus > Acestrorhynchus altus. Next base: position 28,828,819 of record CM067505.1, read on the forward strand.
GAGGAAGGCGAGTATTTTCATTATAGAATCAGTCCTTCATTAAAGTAATTCAGGTGAGAAAACTCATGCAGCGTATGGATTCACAGAGAATCAAAATCTCCTCTTCTAATTAACATATCGGTTACTTTACTTACCAACAGCATATTCCGAACACTGACTTCATGTTTATTTGGGTTTATTCTAATGTTATATAGAATTTTACAGGAAGAAACTTACTGATCGCTGATGTTCTGCTGGTTTATTCTAATGTTATATGAAATGAATTACATGTAGACATCTGACTTTATATTTTCTGGGTAATTGTTTAAAACTGCATTTAGTTTCAATACCAGTATTAAGCAAATGTACATAGTATGATATCCGTCAATTGACAATGGTATACCTTGAACCACTGAACCACTGCAACCAGTGAACATCCTGCTTCACACCAGTCATCTGTAATTGGATAAGGTCAAAACTGCTACAATATTTAACCCGAGATGGTACCGATGAATACTGAGATAGTGTTACAAGGCCAGACTTGAATAGAATCACAATTTCTACACCCAGATGAGGTCCTGGAGTAACACGATGGTATGGGATGTAAAGAAGTGAATTATACAGTGTCTGGCAGCTAAAATTACATGTCTAAAAAGCAATTCTTGTCACAGCAGGCACCAGATGAAAGAAACACTTTCATCCAAAGTTTGCGGAAAGCGCAGCGTCGCTCATTTAAAGAGTATTACAGCTTCAAAAAATGAAAAATAAAAAAAGAGTGTTTTACAGAAAATCTCAGGAATGCATACCAAAACATAGTCTTATGGCCGACTGGGAAATATGGCTATGTATGAAACATATTTCACCCACGCATTGTTCACTTTGCAGCACTCATCATAGCTTTGGCATTCAGAACTGACAGATGATAGAGCCTGAGAAAAGGAATGGTGGCCAGCTACTATTAGCCAACTAGTAAGGAGTAGCCAAGATACAGACACCGACTGCAGCTATACTGGATTGATCGGTCTGCTAGATTAACTAATAACACGTCAGCAGGCTGAAATATGTTCCATACAAAAATAGCCACTGGCTTTTTGACAGAAAAAATGTAAATACACACTGAGACAGGTCAACAAGGTCATTCACTGCTGTTAGTGAGCAACTCGCAGTCTAGTGTGAATTCACACCGAAACTGTAGATGATGCTGGGTAGAGGCTTTGGCTTTTCATTTGAACACACTAAACAGTTGCAGGGAAACTCTCTGCAAAGAGAAACCTTGCTGAGAAAGCTATCATGCTGTGCTTTAAGAGTGTGTAGACAGCTGCACATCCAGCATTTCTTTTGAAATCAGGCGTATCAATAGTGATTTTGTTGTGTATTTGTTGCCTCTACTCTTCTCGAAAGGTTTTACAGTAGTTTTTGGAAAATTGCTGTGAGGGGGGATTTGATTGCAGAATTGGAAAGAGCTACATTATTACTCCAGAGAATAGCCCATAGCACAGTACTGAGGGTCTTTATATTAGAGGCCTTCTCACTTCGTGAAGTGAAGTGTCTCAATACTATTGTCCATATAGTGCTTGTCCAAAGAATCATTAACTGGTGGTAAAATGGAAATAAGCCAAAAGTGATTCTTTTATGGTTGTTCACCTCATTTATGAATTGGCCATAATGAAGTGGGAAATGTCTGAGCTAGGCTAGGGTACAGGACTGCAACTCTATGGGTCACTCAAAACTAAAGGTTAAATGTACAATAACTGAATGATCATGGCTGAATTGCTGAGACCCCACAGAAAGTCTATCAGAACCCTGCTGATGAGAACTTAGAGCCGATTGAGAGCTAATCAGTAAGTGTGGTGTAATGCAGAGCAGGTGCTGAGGGAATGGATGAAAGGAGATGGGGTTGAGGGGAGTCCCATGTGTTCACTCGTAATTGAGCCTGTGATGGGCCAACAGCATCATTATTGCACCAAAACATGCTGATCGTCAACATCTTGTTAATCAGTGTATCCCAGCCAAATCCCTGGCCCTGCAATTGCATTAGCATAATGATCTGTGCTCCTCCCAACCCCAAGAAGTGATCAGATGAATGTGTAGGGCAGATTTAGGCTCAATCTATTTTAACAGCCTTGATTACCTGGCAAAATCACATCCTGGATTATCAGCACCATTTTTATGAATCAGTGATACCTTTATGATTACATAGTGTGCCACGAGTGCCTTGAATCTTAATATTTCATATCTTTTTTTATTTGATTAATCTGATTGGTAAATACACTCGCATGCCAAAAGTCAAGGGATATCAGTATGCATAATAATAATAATAATAATAATAATAATAATAATAATAATAATAATAATAATAATAATAATAATAATAATGAAGTGGCATTACCTCAGGGGGCAGCTTGGGAACAACCACACCTGTATAAGTTATGAGGTGTTATCTCAAGGCAAGATGATGTGAGTTTGAGAGAGGCATGATAGTAGGTGTCAGATGGATGGGACCTTCCATTTCTGAAGTTGTGCACTCGTTTAACATTCCTGGTTCTGCAATGTCATGTGTGTATCAGAAATACATCATAGAAGGCATTACCAGCACATTGGTAATGATTATGACCAGCAGAATCAGGCTTATGTGGATGCTAACTGGACCCTAGAGGATTGGTAATGTAGCATGGTAACAGGTCATGGTACCAATTATTTTGGGCTGATTGTGTATGGCCTATCTAATGGTAATGATTAAAACCATACCATCCGTTAAAGCAGCATTCAACAACCAAAACTCATCCCCGTACAACCCAAACTTCTCCAGTACAACCAAAACTCCTCCCAGTACAACCCAAACTTCTCCAGTACAACCACAACTCCTCCCAGTACAACCCAAACTTCTCCAGTACAACCCAAACTTCTCCAGTACAACCCAAACTCCCACACAGCAATAGGATTTCAGTCTGAATAACCAGTGATGCATTTGGCTACAAGGTGTAATGGTATTTATCTCTTACTTGGGTATTACTGTCATTCAAGCACATGATGTCATCACTGCCAGATAAAAACCTTATATCTCCCAAATAGCAACATTACAGGAGAAGGAAAAACTATAACACTTATAACCTGAGCTCTGCACTTTGCGAGCAGTTACATGCTGTTTTCTAGGCTTTATATTTCTGGATTAGTGTAACCTATAGACATACACATATCACGACAAACTACAAGACATACCCTGTGTAACATCATAATCAATAATCAATTGCTGTTATCAGTGATTAATTCAGCTAAAATTCACTTGCTTCCAACTGAATTATATTTATATATGTTTAAATGCCAAAGAAACCTTCCAGTGAATGTATACATGTTCTACCAGCATGCAGACTCTGACGGATCTACTGTAGAATTTGGGTTGCTTTCATTTTTCACAAACTTCAGAAAAAAATGTCCTGAGAAGGGATAATACTGACACATACATGAACAACAAAAATAATACAGGGTAGTCCGTTCATTTTTTTATTGTATTTGGACCACTGTCAGGTATTTTGAAGAACTAAATATAAATATCACTGTCAAGCTAATCATAACAAACAATTAATTCCAGATCAAACTCTCTGGATGATCAATTTCCAACATTTTCTAACATTTCTGAGATTTTAATGTATCTTTTTCATCCTTATAAGCTTTTGACAGCATTTAAGCTTATTCATGGGATTTAGTAAAATGATTAATACTGGAGTTTTAAACACATGATATTTTTAATGCAGCTAACATCTGACACAAATTAAAAACGGTATTATGAAGTTCATCTTTTAAGAATGTGGATCTAATGTCTGTGTACAACACTGGGTTCACAACTAAATGAAAATAAATTGTGCGATTGGGAATATTCATCTCTTTTGGCAAACAAGTGGAATGAGGGGAATCTCATAACAATCAATGACAAATGTAATTTAATAAAGAGTCTAACGGAAGCTCATTGTGGCATTAATTAAATTTAATTCTCATTTCTTCATTTTTTAAGTGCAGTGTTCTCTATGAGTAGCAAAGTGCTCTAAATGTTCAGGTTACAACAAAGTTCTCCTGAGTGCTCTGTCAGTGTGCCAACCACAACGGGAGGCTGCATCAGGTCTGATGACAGTACAGTGGTAGTGTGAAAGAGATGCTCTCCAGGGGGTGAATGTAGAGGGGGTGTTAGGAGGGAGGTAGCTGCCTGGATTGTTGCCATTCCGAGATCCCTACAAACTTTGATCACATCTAACCACTTCTAATCAAGAATGTCTTGATTTTGCTCACAACTCCATTTGCAGCTCCCCTTCCTGCCTCACTTTCTCACCTCTTTCAGTACTAATTGAGCATTTTGAGCTTTCTGTTATGAGTCACACATGCAGGAAATACCATCCACTGTTCCAACAAAAGGAAATAAAAAAAGAACATGGCTACATTTTTACACACTTTACATCAAGCCTCATAAGAGTGCTTCAATGTGGTAATTCTGTGCTGGTCAACATTATGACCATAATATTCAGAACAATACAACACAAGCAAAGTTGTATTTCTGTCCAGTGTAGTCACTTGGGACCACTCAGGGGTCCTTCTGTCTTCTAGACTTTAAGAGTGTAGAATTGATTTAAATTAAAATATATATATGGACAAAATTATTGAGACACCTGCTCAGTCACTGTTTCTTCCATAATGAAGGGTAATTTAAAAAAAAAGTTCATCTTGCTTTTGCTGGAGTAACTGTCTGTACTGTCCAGTGAAGGTTTCTACAAGCTGGTTAGTGAGATCAGGATGTTGTATGATGGCAACTTTTCATTCCCAACTGTCCAATTCTTCCCAAAAGTATTGGTTGGACCATTGTCATTCCAGTGAACACAGTTCTACTGCTCCTCAGCTGGGGGGACTTTATACTCCTCAGGCCCACACCTGGCATTAGATATGGTGCCAGTAGAGTCCTATTCTATTGGCAGTACAGGGATGTGTATTTCTACTTCTGCAGAAGGTACATCTTAAAGTAACTGAATGGATTCATTAGGAAGGGTGTCCATAAATAGTCTATCCTTGTCTACTAGCTAAGGATATTTTCTGAGTGTACAGCAAAGCACTTTTGTAAGTTGCTCTGGATAAGGGCGTCTGCTAAATGCCGTAAATGTAATGTAATATAAATGTATTTGGACATATAATGTATGTAGTTTACATCCTTTGTATTTACTTCTGTTATCAAACATAGGCAGTACACTAATATTACATGATTTTACTCTAATATGACGAGTTACAGAGTGTTACACCGATCTGGAGAGAGTTTGCTGTGTTGTGTAGCTCTACTAAAGATCAATAGAGCAGTAGCAGTGTTTTGGCCTCAAGTGGAAATGACAGACACTTCTTCCTATTACATACAATGACCATATTTTGGTTTTCATAAAAGACAGTGGGGTTCACACAGGTATTCACGGTTATTGGGCTGTTGTGGCTACGAGGCTTCAAGTAGGCTTAAGTTTATATATAAATATGTACACTCTATAGATTACAAACCCTTACCATGCACTTCCACTTACTGACCACTTTATGAGATCCACTTACCATAAGTACACTGTGTCCACTTACAGACTGTAGTCAATATTATCTATTGCCAAGCACACATTTTCAGCCATTTTCTATATATTTTTTTTAAATGTCTCTCCACTGGTCTGTCCAGATATTATTTAGCTGCTGGTAGCAATGACACTGTCATAGTGGCGTGTATGTAGTGCTGTATCTTTACAGTTGGTTTATATACAGTTTACATGGTAGTTTATAATATATAATACAATTTAAAACAGTATTATGCAGGAATTGGTATCATTTGCTCCTGGTGTCCCCCTACAAATAAGCAGAGCAATTTTCTTTTTCACCACTTCACTTTACATTTTAAAAGCTGAGAGATACAGAACCATCACTGAATGTGAAAGCAGCCTAATATTCAAGGATTTTACACAAATATCAATCCATCAAAGTTTATTTATATAGTGCTTTTACAACAAGGAGTTGTCACAAAGCGGCTTTACAAATATCCGGGTCCAAGACTCAAATGAGCAGCCTGTGGGCAAACAGTGGCAAGGAAAACTGCCTCAGGCTAGGAGGAAGAAACCTTTAGAGGAACCAAGGCTCAAGAGAGGAACCCAACATAAACACGCAGTGTTACGCAGCTCTGGAGAGCACTGTCCTGCCTGCTTCAACAAAGTTCCATAGTGCAGTAGCAGTGTTTGGGCCCAGAGCATGAACCTCCCTGTAACAGTCAGTTAGTTACTGTAAGTTTAAGGTTGCTTTAACTGATTTCATTAAAGATGTCTTTCAATGCTGGGGTGAGGATGATCTAACACCCAGCTTAAAGCTAATTGGTAGACCACTGATAAAACTAAAGAGGTGTGCATTGCAAAGATTGTGCATTGTCATGAACATGCAACAGTTTATAACTGTGCAGTAGTAAGGTGAACCAATAAGACAAGTCTTTCTAATGAAGTGGTCAGAGAATTGAGAACAACCTAACACACTTTAGTTCCTGTATATTATATTGCAAACACACAGTGTTACTACTACTACTGCTACTGCTACTACTACTACTACTACTACTACTACTGCTACTACTACTACTACTACTACTACTACTACTAATAATAATAATAATAATAATAATAATAATAATAATAATAATAATGGAGAAGAAATGGTTGTGCGGAATTAGTGTTTCCCACATCCAGTGAGTTGCTTGGCAGTTGCTACATGGTAGCTATGGTATCCCAGGTGGTTGCTATGGCACTGCTAAAAGGCACCAAAGGCAAGTACTTAGTCATAATGCTGTTTCCTTCTACAATTCCTTCTGTAATTCCCAGCAGACAAATTATCTCCATCTTATTAGTACCTATTGTGCCATGCAATTCTCCAAATGTATAATTCCTACCTTTTGATAATAAGACTCCTTTTATGATCTTTCATAGTTCTGTAAGAAATCAATGCAGCCATCAATAACACTCAGGGACTCGAATAAAATAGAACAGTCAGAGAAGGGTTAAAAACGCTCCCATTAAATGAGCAAATCACACTTTCACACTTGGGTAAGAAGATTAAAAACTTTTTTAAGTCAGCACAACAGTGCCATAAATAACTGTTCAGATTCCGACTGAACGTCTATAATCGGGAACACAAGGGAAAAGTGTTGAAAGGAGAATCAGCTTTAATGACATTCAAAGCCCTCAAGTTCTCTGACTTGAGTGAAACGGCATGGATTGTAAGAAGCTGGCCTGAGGGCATAGCCCATCACTGGCTTAGTGCACAAATACCACTGCCGTTTTGTATGTCATCTACACACACACTCACTGAGCACTTTATAAGGAGCATTATATATTAATACTGGGTAGAAACCTTTACCCTCAAAACAGCCTCAATTCTTCATGGCATGGATTCCAAAAGATGTCATAAACATTCCTTTAAGATTCTTTAACTGTGTTGGGGTGAGTTAAAATGGTGTTCATCCAATATCCAGACCTCACTAATAGTGCTCTTGTCACTGAATACAATTAAATCATCACAGCAAAGCTCCAAAATAGTAGAAAGCATTCCCTGGACAGTAGAGAAAGTCACTCCAACAAAAGCAGGATAAAATCTTAGAAGCCAAGATCTGCACTTTGTGGGCAGTTACATGCCATGTTCTAGGCTTCATAATGCAGGATCAGAGTATTCTACAGACATGACACACGTTTAATAACAAAGAAAAAGACTGACCCTAAGAAATCCAGCTCAGAAAACAGCTGAAATTCACTTATTTCCAATTGAATCATATCCCAGTTTAAAAACAAAAAAGCTTCCAGCGCATGTTTAATGCTCTGTCCATGTGTACATGCTCCACCTGCATGCAGACACCAGGTAATCAGCCAGAGGGGGTGGGGCTGATAATGTCACTGACCCAGATATTGGATTATAAATGAAGAAGCATGGAGATGTTCAAATTTCAGAATAAAAATCTTGATAATACTGAGGCAAACATAAATAACAAAAAATAACAAAGCACATTCAGATTTTTTTGGACTACTGTCAAGTATCTTGAGAACCATTGTAATGAGAACTTATTATTCTGTCAATAATCATTTCTAATAACTCATCCAAATAAATGCTTTTTCAGCTCAAAAACACTCAGGATGATCAGTTTCAAACAGGATTCATGGGATGTAAAGTATTTAAACGCACAAGTAAATTTTTGATCAAAACATTTTTTACATCTCAAATAAAGACAAATTTGAGTAGCCAAGGGTGTCCTGAAAATAACAACATCTGGTAATTTAGACCGTCTCCAGCGAAAACGTTTTCTAATTTCCCGGCAAATGAAAGCACATCAAATATCCCACCAAACAGGCACAGGATTCTAAAGGCTAATACCCTTGATTTCAGAATGAAGAACAAATAAGAAGCAGTCCCAGTACATTTTTCCACATTGTACTGTATAAGAGTGACACATAAAACACACTATGTGTAATATCTTTACCATCAATCTGTCAAGAAGTCGTGAGGAAGTGGTGTGAAATGACATAACTGTGTCATGTTGAAGGAAGATCAGGCCTGAGTCGATGCACACCAATTCAGAGTGTGGAGCCCGTTTTAAATGTCTTTACAGCAGCACAAAGTGAGAGAGAGAGAGAGAGAGAGAGAGAGAGAGAGAGAGAGAGAGAGAGAGGAGGAGAGAGAGAGAGAGAAACAGCCACAGATTTAAATTCTGCTGAGGTGTGAAATGTTTGTTTGGTTGGTTGCTGCCTGGCAGAGTCTTGCCCAGTTCCCATGCTTCTGCAGTTGTAGCCCTGTGAAATGACTTGCTGGTGATTTCATACAAAAACTGAAAAAGAGTAAAGAGCAGAAGCCTGACAACAGCCCTGAGGTGTGAACCAAGATACCTCAAATCACAGATTCAACAACTTTTCCCTGTTGCTTTGTACACCAATACTAACAAAGGAAATTGACCAAACACAAAAACATTTTACAACACTGACCAGGTTTGATGACTGAATTACTCTAGAACCTCAGATGCACACGTGGGACAGCTGCTTTTTCCAGGCTTCATAACCTGGATCAGAGCAAACTTCCACGAGCATAATGTAAAGGTGGGGATGAATTATCAGTAATTAATCCAATTGGATAAACACTACACTTCACTCATTTACAGGTTAATTTAACCTAGTTTAAACTCTAAAGGAGCTTCCAGTACGTTTACTGATCTGTCCATGTGTACATGCTCAACCTGCATACAGGCTCCAGCTGATCCTTAAGAGGGGTGGGGTTAGTGATATCACTGAGATATTGGGTTGCAGAGGAAAACAAGGGGGGGCTTCAGAATAAAAGTCCTGGGAAAGACATTTTTTATCATCACTGTCACACTCTACTGTTAGGAGGTTTTTATTTAAATTGTTTTATTGTATTTAAAACATTCGTGTGAATCTAATCATTGTAAATATTATATTAGGAATTTTGGATTTGTAGCTCAAAACTCTATATATACTCTATAAATAATATATCACAGATTTTATTTGTCCCATTACAAACACAAGCAAATTGTGGCTGGTTTGGCATAGGTTTGTAAAGTTTAAATATAAACCCAGTGCCTCTCTGGGAATTACAATATCACAGAAAGCACACATTGCTTTGTAAATTATTATTATTATAACTGTCATATATTTATATGTTAATTACACATGGAATTGCATATTGCTATCAAGAGCTTCAGAAATACTATATAATTACCATTTTACAACCCGATTTAGTTTGACTTATTGTGTTCATACTACAGATTAGAGCTGAATACGGGACAAATAGGGGTCATTATTTCATTATTTGAGCACTGTACTGAGGAAAAGTGGGTATGGGGGGTCTTGTCATTAATAAGTTTAGGAAGCTCTGTCTTAATTTGTACTTTGCAACATTACTTAATCTGTTAGCCCTCCAATGTACCAAAATTGTTCCAAAACTGATTAATATATTGTCAACCTTTGTATCATGCAAAAAAAGAATCCTTCTGTAATCTTTATTTTAGAAGTGTATGTGGAACTGGGTCTCAGGAGGCACCCTGTGAAGCTCAGTGAGAGAACATCAGGAGTCTGTGAAATCAGGTTTAATGAAGAATGCAAAATAAAATACTAGCTGTGAACTCTGGCTCAAAAAAAGAACAAAGGTGATCTGTCTGTGGCATTGGCTGCAAGTCTTCACACACGAGTCTGTCTACTGATCAAACACTGAAGATACTTAAATGTACTCAACATATAAATAGGTGGAATACAAACATCAATTAATGCTATTTTATTCCACTTAATACAAATGGAAAGCTTCCTGAGTGAAAAAGCCTAGATGAAGTTCACAAATGATGGCAACAGAATTATCCATATGATGTAGCTCTGGAAATTTAACCTTAAAGTAGAGATCAGAACAATAGCATTTAAAGATTTAAACTGATGATCAGTGTTAAAACACTAAAGTATATAAATTATATATTAATCTGTTTAAATTATCTATTATTTTGTATATTTAAAATAAATTAAATATTCAATCAGGGAGGCACAATGGTGCTGCAGGTACTGCATGTGTCACACAGCTACAGGGGCCTGGGTTGTGGGTTCTCCTCGACCTCTCTGCAGCCTTTGATACAGTAGATCACAAGATCCTCCCACAATCCCTCGTAGCCTGGAATCACTGGTTCTGGCATTACAATGGGTTTACATCATACCTGGAAGAGCGTTTACCAGGTCACATGGCAGGGGGCCACATCAGCCCACGCAGACTATCCCACCGTGTTCTCAAGGGTCAGTCCTTTCTTAGCAATATCTTCATGGTCGACTACCACTGCCATGCTGACGGCACCTAACCCATCCTCTTTCCCCACTCCACCCCAGGGATCTCAGCTTGCCTCTCTGATGTCTCATCATGGATGGCAGCCCATCACCTCAAACTCAACCCCAGCAAGACCGAACTGCTGTTCATTCCTGGTAGCACTGGTCCTCATCCTGACCTTACCATTTCCCTTGAGAACTCACTGGTCACTCCATCTGCTGAAGCACGCAGTCTTGGTGTAGTAGTGGATGACCAGTTATCGTTCTCAGCTCATGTTGCAAATCTGACCCGGTCCTGCAGATTTCTCCTTTACAACATTAGGAGAATTCAACCTTTTCTGTCTAGAGAGGCCACTCAGGTGCTTGTTCAGTCTCTTGTCATTTCAAGACTAGACTACTGCAACTCCCTATTGGCTGGCCTTCCTATGCGGACCATCAGACCATTGCAACTCATCCAGAATGCAGCAGCGCGGCTCGTCTTCAATGTTCCTAAATTCAGTCACGTAACTCCTCTGCTGCGCTCCCTTCATTGGCTCCCTGTAGCTGCCCGCATCAGATTCAAAACCTTGATGCTGACCTACAAAGCCAAAAATGGACCAGCCCCTCCATACATGATGGCAATGGTCAAAACTCGAGCTGCACCAAGAGCCCTTCGAGCTTCAAGTACAGCTCGGCTTGACCCACCATCCCTCAGAATGCAAGGTAAACATGCATCCAGACTCTTTTCTGTTCTGGCACCAAAATGGTGGAACGAACTTCCCCTGGGAGTCCGAACAGCCGAGTCCCTCAATGTCTTCAAACGCAGACTGAAGACTCATCTGTTTCAGGAGTACTTAACTCCATAAAGACTTTTTGTTTCAACACGGTCTAAATGTGTGGAATCTCTAGATTCCAGCCTTATCTACTAGCTAAGGATGTTCTAAGTAAACAGCAAAGCACTTTTGTAAGTCGCTCTGGATAAGGGCGTCTGCTAAATGCCGCAAATGTAAATGTAAATGTAAATGGGTTCGATCCCAACTCAGGTCACTGGGTGTGTTCTCCCTGTGTATGCTTGGGTTTTAACAGAGACACTCTCATATGTCTTCTGCCCCATATCCCATGGAAGCTGAAGAAGGCTGCACTGAGCTGTGAATTATGCATGTGGAGGTCCTGCATTGAATGTGGATGCCATTTCTGCTAGAGTTCTAGCCACTAGGCTTTCCACAGTGGGCGGTAATGCCTCTGTGATATGTTTCAGGGACATATGTGACACTGTGGATTAAGGGATGTTAAAATGCCTGTACAACTTCAGAAATGGAATGTCCCATCCATATGGCACCCACAATTAAACTCCAGTAATTCACACTGACTTGCCATGAGCATGCTGGCCAGTGTTGAACCTCACAAGATGAACTGCCTCCTGAAGTAATGGTACTTCATGATCAGTTTACATGATCATGCTATCTAAGGACTTTTGGCCTATCAGTGTAGTCTGTGTTGTATCGTCTTATGTTATGTTACTCATGTTACTCAAAATGTTATTTTGCTCCACTGTGTATTTGTGTACAGAATGAAACGTGAAACGGCTTGCTTTCTATGAAGGGTATTTTTGCATTATAGAAATGTTCAGAATCAGGACTTTATTAGTACCAGTGTCCTTAAATACTAACATAACCTACTTGTGGATCAACAATACATTTTAGGTTATTTTTTGCAGTTATTGTTACATTATTTTCTGCAGTTGTTGAATAAGCATCATATTCAGATAGAGAACAGAACAATATGCCTGTAGAGGTAAAGAAATGTTAATAATCCAATCACAATTGAATTCCTGCAGTTATCTGGTTATTCAAGTAGTCATGTAAACAACTCTGATGGCTTAGAATGGCCTAGAAATCAGATAAAGAGATGATGCTGGATTTTAAATCAGTGATCACATTTCTCAGGACATTTACTAGTTTATCCTTAACCTGATTTCTTTAATTTCTCTCGTTTGAAAAAAAAGGAATGGGAATATAACTAGATAGAGTGATTGATAGAATTGTTTCCATCTTTACAGCAATAGATATTGCTGTAAGAAGGACTGCAATAATACTGTTGTACTATTAGAAACTACTATTTTAAAATGGAATAGTGCACTTTTTCCCAACCCTGTTCCTGGAGGCATACCTGCACTAAATGTTTTAGATTTAACACAACTCTTGCACCTCTGAAGGGCTTGTTAATGAGCTGATCAGGTGTGTGGGGAGTAGGGTAGGCTCTAAAATATGCAGAACAGGTGTGCCTCCAGGAACCGGGTTGGGAAACGCTGGTATAGTGGACTAGAACAGAAAGTTTGAAGTTTGCAGTACATTATTCTGTGAGATTATTGCCTGGTTGCAAAAGAGAAATCTGATTACTCATGTGAACCTGGAGTTTTATCTGATTAGCCAAGTGTGTGTATCTAATGTTAACCCCTTGAATGCTTTAAGACCTATAATTTAGAAACCAGTCTGCTAAATGCCACAAATGTAAATGTAAATGTAAACCATTCAAACTAATTGTAGCTGATATACAGTATTTAATAAATGCTGAGATGTTCCAAAATGCACATACAATACAGACACACTCTTCTTCTGTGAACCTAAAATCATCTTTAAGTGAAGCAAAACAATGGCAACATGTAATTCATTTTGCACTTCAGTGCCTTTAGAGCCATTAATTCTCAATTAGGACAGAAAATGAGGCATTTACATTAATGACCTTCTTCACCTTTCTCTGCTTTATTCAGGCTACTTCTTGAGATGAATGTTCTAGTTAATTCTACTTGTTGATGCTACAAATCACATATTCTCTGAAGGTTGGAGCCATTTTATTTTTGCAACTTGAAACTCAAGCTAAAAATGTTCCATACTTAAGTGAAAGTACAAATACTTTGAAAACTGAAAGAAATTAAGATGTGTCCATGATGTGGAATCATGTTGCATTAGCTGCTGAGTTTTTTCCCCACTTTTACCCTCTTTTTCTTTTACTTTTAAGTTTGTTAGTGTCATGTTTATTATCATCTTTATACACAATAGACACCAAACTTGTGGTGCTTGTGCTTGTTTTTGCACTACTTTTTCTCTGTTTATAACCATGTCTGGAGATCTGGTGTGGAACCACACTCCTATTGTTTACAGCAGGGATCAGCTTTTCTGCTGCACGAGAGGCATGACATCCTATGCGAGCTGCAGAAGAGGAGGCATGGGAGTCTGGCTGGAGCAAGGCGTCACATGAGGAGGACATGCTACAAGCCTGTAATTCCCTGCGTCATCATGGAAAATGTAAGATCACTTCTCAGCGAGACCCAGAGAAGTGTACACAGAGAAGTTGCAGTGACCCACACAGTGAAGAAATGGTCTAAGGATTCTGAAGAGGTTGTTTTGAAAGCACAGTTTGGGAAGAACTGTGTGATCCTAATCTGCTCAGGAACACAGGGGCACCTCAAGGAATGGTCCTGGCAGTGTTCCTCTACACCCTGTACACTGCTGACTTCATGTACAGCATATCAGCCTGTCAACTCCAGAACTTTTCTGATGAGTTAGTGATAGTCAACCTCACAATCAATGAGGAGGACAACGAGTACAGAGGACTGATTCAGAACTTTGTGGACTGGTGTCAGAACTGGTGGTGGATTTTCAAAGATGCAGACACATCCCTCCGTCAGTGAACATCCAGGGAATCGACATTGAGAGAGTGGACTCTTATAAGTATCTGGATGTTCAAACAAACTCATTAAGAAGGCCAGTTCTGTCTTGGGAAGCCCCTTAGACCAAGTGCAGATGGTGGAAGACAGAAGGATGTTAGCCGAGGTGGCATACATGCTGGAGAATGACTCCCACCTCATGCATGAGACTCAGTGACAGACTACTAAGCATGTGGAGGAGCGGCATCACAGGTCCTTCCTCCCTACTGCTGTTAGACTGTACAACCAGCACGGCTCTCACACAAATTTAAATGCCACACGGTTTTATAGTCTTTTTTCAATTTAACATAACAATGTGCCACATTTCTTCCATTTCCCCACATTTCTTTCATTTACCTGTATAATCTGCAAATCTGTAAATAATGTTTTTTTTTACTATTTAAAATGTTTATACTGTATTATCCTGTATATACTGAACTGGGTGCCTCACTATTACTTGCTATCCTTTTGTTACTGTAATAATATGAATTTCCCCCACTGTGGGACTAATAAAAGATTATCTTATCTTCTAGATATCCAGGCACTGATAAATCCAATTAGCTAAAATCAGATTTCTTAATTGGATTTCTATGCCTTAATCCAGTCAAATAAAATCTGTGTATGCAGGGCTTTTTCACTCCTGTCCCTGATGCATCCCAAAACTTTCTGTTAGCCACCGCTAACTGAAAATCACCCATCCCATATATAATCATTTAAATTATTTCTTTCATATTTTTTTACATATTTACATATGTAACATATTTACATATTTACATACACATTACTGACATAATGTCACCAGCTGTTTGGATTATCTTGACTATGTATTTTACAGAGCAAGTACTGTTCAGAGCCACACAGTTATGCAATTAAACCATATTTCCAAATCCAAAATATATTTTAACACAATGGAATTATCTAACATGGGAGAAATGTAGAACAACAGTTCATTATAGTGTGTCAGATAATCAGCAGAGGCAGCTAGTTTAATCAGTTTTAAGTTTAAAATGTTGTAAAATGTCTTTCTGTGAAAAGCCCAATCCACAGCTTTTACAACACTCGCCAACAATCACCTACATCTGTTCTGTAGAACTGTAGCCCCTTCATATAAATTAATACAGCTGCACAATAGGGATGAAACAAGCTGATTTATTCACAACATGACCAGTTTTGTCTAAATTCTACCCCATGACAGTAATAAATAATGATGGCGAGTCAATATGCTGTAAAATAATAATAATAATAATACATTTTATTTATAAGCACCTTTCTCGACACTCAAGGACACTTTACAAAATACAAAACAAAAGAAACAACAACACACCGGAGAGCAGCAGCGGCCAAACGCACACAGCGTTCACTCAACTGGAAAGAATTCATTAGAAAAACAATAGTAGAATACATGAGGTAAGGAAGGAAGAAAAAAACACACCCAGACTATGTTCCAGGAGGAGCGTAGTTCAGGTAGGTAAAAAAAAAAAAAGACCGAAGGCCTGAAGGTCATTCCTCAGTGGGCGACAGTGGCAAGGAAATACTCTCTCAGACATGGAGGAAGAAACCTTGGGAGGAACCAAAGCTCAAAGGAGGAACCCATTCTTCTCTGGTCATCTTTACAGTTACACTGCCGTGATGAACTAGTTTACTTCAAAACGTTCACGGTTAACAAAATGGAGTGTATTTCTGTTGGTGTGCATCATCTGTTTTGTTTTTGCCTGCTGCCACACTGATCTCCACTCTGGCTTTACACAGCACAGCTTCGCCATTAACAAGTGAGTGTGAATCAGTGGTCCACCTTATAGTTGCTATGGCAATCAAGGAAGGCGTGATTTTTGGGGCTCAACAGGGCAAATAATCCATTGAGTGACAAGGCGATCCACCAACCACAATGAATTTCAAGTTTAACAAAACTCCACATTGGGTAGTCTGTTCACCATGGTGACAAGCGGATTGGCTCTTTTTGTTGAAGGGAGGGAGTTCATCTGACAAAGATTTTATTTTTATTATTTTCAGATTAAAAGATTATTGCAATGCTGACAGGCAATAAGCAGCAAGCTGATTGGCTTTTTGTGTTGAAGGGTCAGACTGTTATCTGTAAGCATGTTGAGTGTTCTAGTCTGTGGTTTCCTCATTTACTACGTCTCTGCTTGTACAGCATGCAGAGCTGTCATCCCGAAAGCATCTCCAAAGAGCCTTGATCTCATCATGTGTGCTATTTTTACTGTATCCGGGACAATGAGACGGCATTAGTTTACATGACCGATTGAATAACTTACAGAAATGCAATTATGATCAGAATATTAAGTGCATGTAAATATTACTGCAAAGCATTTGCATATATATATATATATATATATATATATATATATATATATATATATATTCAGAATTATGATAACAAAGGCTAAAGTAAAGAATGTATTTAAAAATGCAGTATTGCATTTGAACCCCTTGAATTAAGCTGAAGGTATTCTCTTTTGCCTAATTTCAAATCCACTGAAGTGGTGTAAAGATACGAAATTACAAAGATTATGTCACTGTCCAAATAATTGACTCTTGACACATTCAATCTCAGTGAAGTTACTGATGAAGAGGTTTAATTCTGCTGAACAGTTTACCTTTTACACTGACACTGAATACTCAGACTGATTTAGAATTTACTATGTGCTCGCTGATGACATGTAATAGCATCTTATTTTAGAGACAAGCACTTGAAGCAAAATGGCTAGCAAGACCATAATGTTGAACAGAAAAACATCCTAGATTAGCACTTGCATGCCTGTGTTTTCCTCTTAACAGAACCTCTCATCAGGCCTTCTTTTATGAGTGCCTATTTTAAACATCTATAGCTCAAGATGCTTCGAGTGCTATACAGTATACGTGTCACATAGGCTTAATGGTGCCAAACCCTTCATGCCCATTTTTAGCATCAAAAAGATACCTTTCCTGCTCTAATAGAGTCTCTGTATTTTCCCATAATATCTAATTATGTCAACCTAGCAGTCAAGAGCCATTCAAATGCTGTTCACTGCAAATATGTGCAAATTATCCTGAAGCGTCAGTGAGCTTTCTCTGGAGATTTAATTATTCTGATGTTATTTGTTTCATTCAGATTTACTCAGATGACTTAGTCACAGTTTTTTTCCTTCTCATTCCACACTAAAAAAATGGTTCACAATATACAAAATTGGGTAGTAGTTGCACAATAATGGAATATATGAATGTAGAGTGAAGGTTCTATTGTATCTGACACTCTTAAGGCCCTTACACACTATTTTTTGTGGGAATTGTTTGCATGTTTTATTTAAAACACATTTATAGCATTTCATAAGGAAGTGCATTTTTTTTTATTTTGTAATGTTTACATTTTTTTTCTTTCTCCTCCAATCATAACTCTCTTTGGCATGGTACTGCAGCTCCATTAATGGTACTGCAGCTCCTGGGGACTTTCAGAAAAGGTGTGTATATACCGACAGATCATGTGACACTTAGATTGCACTCAGGTGGACTTCATTTCACAAAGCATGTGACTTCTGCAGCTAATGAGTTGCACCAGAACTATTTAGGAGCTTCTTATCAAAGGGGGTGAATACATATGCACATGTCAATGTTTTTTATTTCCAAATATGATTTATATTTCTTATTTCAATTTAGAGCATTTTGTGCAGATGCATCATATACAATTCTGATTAAAAAATCTTTAATGGTATAAGAAGCTCAAGAACTGACATTGTCACACTGCAATGCAATGATGTTTATGGCTGGAATAGACTGGGCTCAGTCCTACAGAAAATAACATGCTCTTTATATTTTCTCTGTTGGGTATATACTGTAGCAAAGCTGGAAAGGCTAATATAAGCCTATTTTTGTCAGGTTGGAAGCAAATCAGAATTTGCTTGATGCTGGCTCAGTTGCTCTTTCTGATCTGAGCGCTTGCAGAATGATTGCTGATACTTTGCAAGTCAAATATCTAGTATGTTTGATATTTGAACCTGTAAAACAGTAAAACAGTATGCAAATAAACCATTAGTAAGGTTCCATTTACCAACTAACCACAGGTCAGACAAATCTCTGTATATAAAACAAAACAAAACAAAATAAACCTCACTGATATTTCATTTAGTTATGTGTCATACAAAAGTTTGTTTCTTCAACCGTAGCTTTATATGAGCATGAAAAATATAATTTGAGAAAATGTAAGACTATTTTTATTACATATGATTTTTGGATATTTTTATTGGCCTAATCATCATGAAATTTAGAAACAAACACTGCCAGCTTCAAATTATGTGAAAAAGTGAGAAACTAGTTTTCTAGTTTGGACGTTTTTTGTTTACCTCATGCACTCCTTTTGAAGGCACAAGATTCCTCATATTCCTCCCTTTTCTGCCTTTCTGGTGGTTCCTAAAGGCCTTAACCGTCCAGTGTTGGATGATTGCCTTCAAAATGGGCTCCTTTTCAAGAACCAATCTATGATTTTCATGGACCTCATCATTTTGTTTAAAATTCAGAGGGCGCTTTCACTCCTCCTTTGTTTGGTCTGGACTGTTTGGTTTGGTCTATACTGTATATCATATAGAGTAGCCTAAGCTTCATTATGAAAGGATTTGCCAGTGTAATTTAGGGACAATGTTCTGAGTGAACTGCTGTTTCTTCATTTCTTACGCTTCCTCTTAATTCAGCCACTGATGAGAGACAATAGGGTGGAACAGCAGCAGTTGATGGCAAAATGTTTTTTTTTTCTTTTTCTTTTTTTTTTTTTTTTTAGACAGCACTGATTAAAATGTTCATTAGCACAGGAAGTAGCTGACTTGATCCATAAACCTTAGAGAAGAATCTTCCTGAACATACCATCCCCCAACACATGCACACACACACACACACACACACACACACACACACACACACACACACAATTTCTTGTTATTTGCTTGGTGAAATTATTTACATAAACACACTCATAGTATTTCCCATGAAAGGTAACAGGTCTTTTTAGCTCTCCTGGTGTGACAGATTTAGCTGGATGACTGGAAATGCTGTGACAAAGAAAATGGCCTCTAGATGAAACCATCACAAGAATCATGTCTTGTCTGGTCAAAAGTGAGTTTTGGGCATCCGTCTAACTTTAAAACTAACTATAAGTGTATAAAAGGCATGGAAAGAGCAATGAACATGTGAGTGCACGTGTAAGGTTAAGTTGCCTGTGCAGGGTCAGGGGTGAACATCTAATGAACGAAGGTGCCCACATTCAAGTGGAAAAACATAATGCAAGTCAAACAAAACTTACAAAACTGCCTGATGTGACTTCCTTGCTTCGCCAGCAAGAGTGAATATTTATGGGGAATGATGAGAATAGGGAATCATCCAACAAAGGGAACTACAGGGAGTTTACAGAAGCATTGTCTAAATAAGACTCTGTCCTGGCCACACAATTCCAGTTATCAGCTGTGTTTTTTGATATGTCACTTTCTATCCAAAATGACTTGATCTCTGCTCTTGCAGCCACCGTTTCTGATAAGATCAGAGATGAAATTCAGGCTGCTTCCTTTTTTGGATGACATGTGGATGAAACAACTGATATTTCTTGCCCAACTTTCTGCCATTGTTCGCTATGTTGCAGGTAAAATTCAGGAGCACTGTATAGTTGGTGTTTTGTGTGTTTCTGAGGGCAGAGATACTCAGTCTGTTTTTGAAGCATTAAATGGAAACAACCCTGGACTCAAATAGGACTTCCTTTTAAGCACAATAAAAAGGTACAGCTGGATGAATTGTCTACTGATTTTAACTGGAAAATACCAGATGTCATGGGCCAGGTTGGGAAGGTTATGCAGAGTTGAACTCAGCATTGAATGAGCTCTTTGTGCTTTGGCCCCAAAATCACCAGCTTGCATATCAGCATGCTCAGTTAGTTCTTGCAGTTCACTGTCAAGGAGAAAGTCTTTCAGGCTGCCTGAAAGAAGAGCATTTTTGTAACAGGAAAAATCTTGATTTTTAAGTTAGACAGACAAAAGTCAGGCAGAAAAATACTAATAAGAGGAATAAACAGAAGAATAATATGCACTATTTTATGCAAGAAATCTCCATGAAACATCACCATTTATTTGCTAAAAGCATATTATTTTGCTTATGACAGCAAACATATAGTGTTCACCTCCACAGGTTGTTGAAATGCCGCTTGCTCTGAAATGCCCTTCACATCTTTAGGCCCTGTGGCTAAATGTCTGCACTATTTTTGAGAGAACATCTCAACTTTTCCTTTTAATTACTGCGTCCTCCAGCTGCTTTATTTGCATGGTTTGCGGCAATGTGACAGTGTATCACACTGCTCATAGATTACAGCCAAACAAACTCCATGCTTCATGAGTTTATGTTCTGCGAGTTCAGAAAGATATTAGATTAATCCTCGATACAGATTTAATCCTAGAAGGAGATACTTTCAGAGCCTGGGTGCTTTTATGAAACATTGCATGAAGTGTCATTGCATGCAGTGTTATGATATGATAATATTACTGTCACTCCGCTTCTCTAAAAATACATTTCTACAATACAATTTTAGAATTACAGAATTACAGAATTGCTCACTGTAGAAATTGGGCTACACAAGGCTAAAATGGAATAATGCATAAGTGTTATAACAATGCATTAACATTGTTTTCTGTATGTAAAAAACAAGCCCTTTGTAGTGCAAGGTGATGGTCCCATATGTGAAAAATATGTATGGACATGATTTGATTAGACTGTCCTTAACCATGTGTGTGTGTGTGTGTGTGTGTGTGTGTATGTGTGTGTGTGTTTATGCCTGCGTGCGTGCTGTCTGTCTGTCTATCTATCTATCTATCTATCTATCTATCTATCTATCTATCTATCTATCTATCTATCTATCTATCTATCTATCTATCTATCTGGATTTTAAAAGGATTTCCTTCTGTAAGATATCATTTATCATACCATTCACACAGTGTTTCCTTGTATCCAACACTACTCAAATCTACAAGAGCCAGGTCTGATTAATGCATCCTTCTTGACAACCAAAATGCACATAAAGCCGTGTGTAAAACAGTCCTGGAATTGGATCTGTTTTATGGACTGTGGTGTGTGTCAGTGGGAGGACAGTCTCTAAGCAATAGCAAGTGTATTGCCCTGGAGCAGAGGGAGCTGCACACATAGCTTGACAGTCTTTTCTTTGGATCATCTGGTTTTTACCTTTTTTTTCTCTTATGACCAGCTGTGCAGTCCAGCAGTGTGCATCTGTTTGGATGAAACAGTATGACCACTTGCTCATTATGTGTTATGAGTACCCAGGAGGACTTGAATTAGAGCAGGTTTGGTGTGTTCTGCATTTTAGAGTTGGCTGCAGAATGTGGCTCCTTTTCAGCTTCATCGATTAATGGTGTTGTTAAGCCACTGATTATCTTGCTTCATCAGGAGCAATCCTCACATGATCTAAGAGCCAGCATAGGTGAGCAGCAGCAGGTGGAGAAAGGCCACTCAAAGGGCATTGCTTAATTTTATCGCCTTCAAATAACATATATGTTCCATACAAATGTATAGCTGTAAATCAATCATTTATAGTAGACACTGAATCATTTATAGCAGATACTGAATCATTTACCATTTATAGTAGTTACTGAATACTTTATAGTAGATTAATCATTTATATTACCAACATAATTATTAATAGAAGACAATCATTTGTAGCAGATAGTGAATCATTTATATTAGCCTCTGAATCATTTATACTCAATATTATATATTGCATAGCAGATATTGAATCATATATCATTAATAGTAGTCTGAATCATTTATATTAACTACACAATCATTTACAATACATACATCAGTATTTATAATAGTAATGATTCCTTTATCACAGTTACTGAATCATTTATAGTGGTTACTGAATCATTTGAAGTAGACAGTGAATCATTTATATTAATTTGAAAATTCTTAACAGTAAATGCTGAATTATTTGTAGTATATACTGAATCATTTATAGTTGAAAAAGAATCATTTACAATATATGCATCAGTAAAGTTAATAGTCAATGTTTCATTTATAATAATTCATAAATCATTTATAGTAGTTAGATGTTAATTTATAACTGACATTAAATCATTTATAATAGAGACATATTTTGTGGATAATTTAGATTAGTTACTAATAATCAGTTAAAATAAATTGCAAATTCAAAATAAGCCTGTAGAATTCAAAATGTTAAAGGGATTCCATAGCATGTTCCTTGTCTTCCTTGTCTTTTTTCTGGTTTTGGCTTCTGCATGCCAAGCTAATTCTTTAATTTAGTTGCAGTTTTGCCATTTCTGAGAAGTTTGTGGAGTGATTTTAAAGCACTGACAGATGCTCTTCAACAATCCCATGTAAGCTTCCACTTGTGCACAGTCTTCCCTAAGCAAACAGCAGGCTAATATGGCATAAAAGTACATCTGTTTGGGCAGATGCTCTGGAGAAGGTAAAGCCGCAGAAGTGACTAGGGCATGTCTCTCATTAGGAATGCAGTGCTGTTTAGAAACTCCCTCACTCCACTATACTTTTTAAACAGTACCACAGGAAAAGCAGTGAGAAAAACATTTGAAGTTGAAGTTGCTTTCTAAGGTTCAGGGTGTGCAAATATGCTCCATGGTTTTCCACATGGGTGTATATTTACTTGAAAAGCCAATTTCCAAAGTCTTCAAATTGCTCCTCTGCACAGTGTAATATTGTGCACAGTTCACACTCTATAATATAGGTGCTTCGTTTGATTCTTTGAGGGTCATAAATGATGTTTACACTCACGTCTCTATTACAAACATAGCTGTTAACAAAAGTCATGTGGTCTTTGGCACCATGACTAACATTAGTAGCAGATCATTTAAGTCCTGTAAATTGTAAGGTGGGACCACCATGAGCATCAATGAGCCTTGGGAACTCTGGTAGAACTGACCATTGCTTACCAGGAACACCCCACATGACCTGACTGATGTTTTGGAGATGTTCTGACTGTTGTCTGGACATCACAGTTATTTTCTTGTCAAAATGTCTCAGATTCTTACACTTACACATTTGTCCTGGTTCAACCTGTCAACTTAAATTAGAGCACTAAATGATTTTAAAACTCATGATGAATCAAGATTTTTAGTGATCAACACATCTTTCAAAAATGGCACAATGATTCCAATCAATTACAACAATCAGCCATAACATTAAAACCAGATTAAGTGAATAAAACTGATCATCTAGTTTCAGTGGCTCCTGCAAAATGCTAAATTTATCCTCATGAAGGTACCATCTCACAATTACAGGACTAAAAGAATCTGACCATTTTGGTGCCAGATACCAGAAAACACCTTCAGAGTTTTTTTGCTTTTCCTTTCTACAAAGGAGGACCTACACAATATTAAACAGATGGTAATAATATTATGGCTGATTGGTGCATCTGAAAGTATTTTTGGGACCATCTCACTCTACAAGCTATCTTAGAAAATCTATGTAAGATTGCAATGTCATTGTGAATTAAATGATGGGTGTCTGTGGCAAGGGGTCCCTTATTTGTTTACATTCATGTGAAACAATTAGCACACTCAGTGAAAAGTTTCAGGTAAAATAACACACCCTACAGTTTGCTCATGTGCTGAACTTGCTATGATTTAGCAGACAGTGGAATGGCTAATGTATAATCATTCTGAGATCTCTGTAAATCCATTCCCAGACTTCTGCATCTACAAGACCTCAGAAAGCTCTTTGAATCTCACCAACAATCAAGAGCAATGACAATAACAGGCCCCTTTAAAATTCTCTTTAACGGCATATTACATTTCTAGGATTTGCACAAGTGATCTTTACAAATTCAGCTGTATATGTTTATTTATATCACCTCCATCTCTTCAAATAAAGATCAAATGTCTGTATGTTTAAATATGTTCATGTTCATGGGGTGTCCTATTATTTTTTTTTTGTATGTTCTGTGGCCTGTAATACTATGGCTATGACTGGTGTTACACAAAGCCAGAGAAAAGTTCTGTCTAAGACTGGAAATAATGGTTTGGTAAAATTCCATCTGGACAGCTCTCAACCTGAGCACTCGGCACTCCTCAACTCCTCAGTGTATTTTTTTTTTTTGGGAAAGCTGATGTCTGGGTGATCACCTCATTGTTGCTGACAGCCCTGCTGTGCAGTCCTGCTCCTATTAATAACCTCCATCAGCTACTACTCCCTGCCTCTACAGATGGCTGAAGGAGGAGACAAGTGTGTGTCAGCTTTGGCTTGAAATCGGCAAGACTCCAGGACTTAACTGTTGAGACACTGTGGGTGATGATCACAGTTACAGGTAGTCTGCACCGATAATGAATCATGTAATGGATGTTAAGTTAAAATTTTTGAAAATGATTAAATCACCAGGGACTTCAAAGTCCCCATAGAGCACCGTTAAATTTACTGAAGTCAACAAAGTTTCGAAGCGCAAAACACATTTACACCAACATACCAAAAGTCATGGTACCTCCAAGTGTTTCTTCACACCCACACCTTTTCTTTCAAGATTACTTAAATCAGTACATATCTCACACATGATGCTTATGATTACACTCATAAGTATGTTGAGCATTGTGTATTTAGGTGTCCATATTGATTTTTATATTTTGCAGTTTATATTTAGCCTACAAACTATCTTTTTTTAATAAATAGTTAGACACTTTTGTAAATCACTCTAGATAAGAGCGTGTACTAAATGCTTTAATGGAAGTGTGTATGACTTCATTACACTTTTTGTAAAAGTTTGTGAATGTTTCCTCTTTGTCCACTAACTCTGTTTGGAAACTGAGAAAAATTCTTGTGTTTATAGGAAGACTTGGCACTGTAAATGAGGAAAAAACAGAAGCAGGTTGACCTGACTATTCCAGCAGGAGTTGTTCCTGCTTGTGAACCAGTGGTAAAAATGAGAGACGGGTTGTGAAAGAAAACGGACACACAAGTAAAGATGGCAGAGAAACAGCTGAAGAGGAAAATGTCTAGTAAAGTTTAGTAAAGTGTCTGTAAAGTCTACATTTTACTTTTATTGGGACTAACACTGCAAGCCAGCAAATTCTGTGGGTTTCATCATATTTCTTTAGGTCTGGAAGTCCAAGTGCATGAATTTGGAGGGTGGAGCTTCTGAAGGAGCACTAAAGGGAGGAGTGTGGTTGTGGTGTTGACAAATTCAAATATCAACAGCCGTTCAGCAGGTGTTTTCTAGACTCTTGAACGGGGCCTGATAGTGGGTGCCAGATGAAGGGAACATTCCAGTTCCAAAGTTGGGCTGGCATTTAAAATTCCTTAATTCACAGAGTCACCTTTGTTTCCGGAATATGCTATAGAATATGCCACCACCCACACTGGACAAGGCACTGGGTTGTAATGAAAATGACCAATGCCAACTGGCTAGACTGTCAGTGTGAATAGACCCACAACTAAATAAAATCACATCCACATTTAAAGCAGGTCAATGTGGCATACTTTAGCTTCCATTGGACAAGTCTTGCGATTTGATACTAATTCTTTGCCCATGATTTCGGCATGTCAAGCCACATCTAGGTGTTTATTTATCTAGAAATTATTTATTTTCCCAATGTGCAAAAATCATGCAATAACTACACTTTCAACCCTGTCTGACTAATTTATTGCAAAAGATATGCAAATGAAACCATTGTGCATGATTTCCACCCACTTCTGTGGC
Source organism: Acestrorhynchus altus (assembly GCA_034509495.1). NCBI lineage: Eukaryota > Metazoa > Chordata > Actinopteri > Characiformes > Acestrorhynchidae > Acestrorhynchus > Acestrorhynchus altus. The sequence goes on from CM067505.1 coordinate 28,855,013, forward strand.
CTCTGTTTGTTGCTTTGCCACTTCATAAGCTATAAAACTGCATATTAATTTGAGTAGTGGAGCACAAATTCTCACAGATATCCCTGCATCATGATAACATAAGTCCACATATTAAAATATGAGGAAATGTTTTGCAATCAAGCTTATTGGAAACTGATTGACACACATTTCTTACATCCCTACATCCTCAACACTCAGTGTTGTGAGAGAGTGCGTTATACACTTTAAAAGCTTCTTCTACTCTTATAGGCTATGCTGAAGCTTGCATTTGCCTGGATTCTGATATTTTATTGTTTTTGCTATAACAAACAGACTAATGAACAGTTTCTACCAACAGGGTCTTAGGTTTCTGTATAAGCCTTTAAGCTGTGAGACTTCCTCTATACCATTTCCCTGATACATTCTCTGTTATCCAAACTACCCTTAACTATGCATATACACTCATCAATCATGACATTGACTATCTCTTTGTTTCTACACTCTCAGCTTCACCTACAGGAGCACATTGCAGACCTGTAAGTTTTGTCCATCTGTTTCTCTGCATACTTTGTTAACCTCCTTTTTCTCAATGGTCAGGACCCTGCAGGACCTCCACGGAGCAGATTTTATGTGGGTGGTGGGTCATTCTCAGCACTACAGTGACACTGGCATGGTGGTGGTGTTGCATTGTTGCTATGTCATGTATTCATCACATGTAAAGTGAAATATATCAATATATCAATATATGAAGCCTTTTGGTGTTATGTGTTTTACTATAAACAAACCTGAGACCTAGTTCTTCAACTACTTATAATATTTCATAAATTATATTTAATATTTTAGAACTGTAAACAGTTGTTAAGTGCTGCTGGAAAAGGAAGCATGTCTAATACGCATTTCTGTAAAGCTGATTTGCTGTAACTATACAAATAAATTTGCATTGAACTGGACTCTACTGAGAACTGTTACTAGGCTGTTACTGGGCTTGTGTTCATGCTTAATTGAGATATTTATGTCTGTGTTTCTCATCAGTTAATGATTTGTTTACAATTAGTTGAATATAGGGCCCTCTCCTAGGACTCTCTGCTGTTCCTGGATTGGTTAGTTCCTAGATTAGTTCCCAGGCATTGAACACAATGTGTTGTAAAAATGAACAAGCTTCCAAATAAAGAGTAATGAGAGAGTCTGTTCGCTGATGTAACATAAATGGCAGTTAGCATTGTCCTCCAAATGTTCCCAGTGAAACTGTGTCTGAAACTGTCTAACTTTACATTTCTTGTAGGAAACACATGCTGGCCTCTTCACTTGATAGTAGCTAGTGGGTTTAAATTTAATTTTTAAGTGATGTTGGAGGAGGCCCTTAGTCAACATGATAATACTGTGCTAGGGGTTCTGGATGAGCATCATAGCTAGCACACTAATGCCCCAGTAGTGATGTAGTAGGAGGATAGTAGCAGCAAGCTTCTGGATGAGGGCTGTAGCTGCCATATTAATGCTGAGGTAGCAACATTGGAGGAGAGACATACTGGTAGACAGTATGCTATCACTGCAGCAGTGATTCTGGATGAGGGTGGTAGCTGGAACATTAATGCTAATGTAGCTATGTTGGGGGACATTTCACAAACACATGAACATTTGATCTTCATTTGAACAGTAATTTCAGATGAAGGTAATATAACTTAACAAATAAAACTGAAGAAATGTCAAAAAATAATTTGTAAAATGTAATTAATAGCAATACAGTTTTTTATGTGAGAGAAAGTTAGAACACCCTGTGTTCTAATAGCTGCTATTTTCTCCACTTCCATACTGTTGCAAATGACATTGGTGTTTTACCTTCAAGGCACAGGTGGTTGCAGTTTCCCTAGTATTGAACTGCTTGCCCAATTTCCTGTCTATTGGTAACAGTATATAAGGACACCACACCTACATGTTAGTATGATGTCTTGTTGGTATTCTCACCTCAATTCATAGCTTGTTTTTCTTGGATTGAGCTATTTCTCTGTATTCACGACTTCCTCTGCTGTTTTCTTTGCTTGTTTAATACCTGTTTTTGCGAAATAAACCTGTCTTTGGATCCCTTATCACTGCTAGTATGACGGTGTTGTGCTCAAATGCTGTATTAGTGATTTGTGCCTTGTTTGTTTGTTTGCGTTTTTTTTCTCCATGAAGATGTGTGGTTTCAGACCCAGTCTGAAGTGTTCTCCACCTCCATTTATAACGGCAGCTGACTTTCAAAGATAATTACAGTAATTATTGTAATATTCCTCTGTGCACAAACAGGCCATTTAGGCAGTTTTGTGAAATTTCACCATTCCTCCGGCACATCCTTAAGACACTGTCACTTGGCCTTGAATTGGTTCTTCTAGCCACAAGCTACATTTGAAATGCAAACAGCTCTTCCTCTTGGCACACTGCAGAAAGTGTAAACAGCCCCTCTTACGATACGAAATCTATATGCAGGGAAACTTTTGTTTTGACCTGTGTGTGACCCACATCTGTAGGTGGTAGCTGATGATTCATGCTGATGAGATGCAAAGTTTTCCAGACAGAATCAGAATTTTTATTCACCAAGGAGTTTCTCTTGATACAGGTGTCAAACATAAAATTATATCCAATAAAATAAAAACAAACTGCATGCAAAATTAGGGATTTCATGGTTATAATCAAGCACTAAGTCATGTGAAAAAACTAGGACACCACATGAAGACCTTTGTCATTTTTAACATATTTAAACATGTGGACATTTGAACTTCATTAACTAAACTAAATTAAAACACATACAGTTGAAGAAATGCCTTTTTGAAATTATTGCTGGATTACCATGGTTATAAAAAGTGGTAATACACAGTAATTATGTACATTGCTTATTTGTTTATAACATTACCACATTTATAACATGACACTGGTTATACACAGTGGTTATATACAGTAGATGTATAGTGATGTATATTGGTTATATAGAATGGTTATACACAACGGTTATAAACAGTGGTCATATACACTGGTTATATGGAATGGTTATATACAGTGGTTAAGTACAGTTGTTATATACAGTGGTTGTATACAATGGTTATTTATATTGGTTGTGTATAGTGGCTATGTACAATGAGTATATACAGTGGTTATTCACAGTGTTTATATACGGTGCGTATCTACAGTAGTTATACACAATGGTTGTGTACAGTGGCTATATACAGTGGCTTTATACAGTGGTTATATACAGTAGTTATACACAGAGGTTGTAGAGAGTGGATACCAGGGTGCGAGGAGTCAGGTATGGTTTTCGCTATGCTCACCCTAGTGGAGTAAAGACCATTAAGAGTGGAGAACCATCAGCCAAAACTTTCCTTACAGCTTACACTTGGTGTGTGAAGATACAGAGTCTAATATGATGGAGATAGTGTGTGTGATGTGACTGTATATAATAATAATAATAATAATAATAATAATAATAATAATAATAATAATAATAATAATAATAATAATAATAATAATAATACTTATTATTATTATTATTATTATTATTATTATTAATGGTGTCAGTGGTAGTGGTTGACAGTAGTAGTAGTAGTAGTGGTAGTAGTAGTAGTGGTAGTAGTAGTAGTGGTAGTGGTAGTAGTAGTGGTAGTAGTAGTGGTAGTAGTAGTAGTAGTAGTAATAGTAACAGTAGTAGGTAGTAGTAGTAGTAGTATTAGTAGTAGTAGTAGTAATCATAGTAGTAGTAGTAGTAGTAGTAGTAGTAGTAGTAACAGTAGAAGTAGTAGTAGTAGTAGTAGTATGGGGCTGGATAGCAGAGCAGGTACACCCAGCCAGAGTGACCAAGGCTGACTAAAACATGCCAGAATGAAGTGGGACTAACTGCAGTGTGCCATGAGAATGGTCAAAGTGAAATGTTCCATGTTTAAGTATGGAGTACTTTTCATCACAGTTGGATATCTGACATTTTCTGTGTGTCACTTGTTTCAGTTTCTTCACACTTCCTTTTTATGGCAGGTTGAGTCACTCGCAAGCTGTCCTTTCTTTCCCTTCCAAAGGCAAATGAATTAAGATAAAAAGTAGATAAATTGCTTTGGGATTTTGATTTACTAGAGGTTAAAGGAGTAATTTGCCTTTTAGTTGTGATGTTTAGTAAGACTGTCAGGATGCCAGAGGAAAGAAAAAAAGGAGTTGACAAAATTGGATTCGGTCATGGCCTTTGAAAGGGTTCTTGAGAGGTTGTCTTCTAATGCATAGTTAGTTGCAGCATGTGCTGGGCACTCCCAGAGTCCTCTCTCACTCTCGAGAGTGTGCTATCACTGTCAGTAGCTCCTGTGTGTAGGAGGGAGGGACTAATGTGGTATGCTGTTCTCAGCTCACAGTATATATAAGCATTGAACACATTCTTCTCAGTGTGATCATAAGTGATGATCTGCTTCAGAGTGAAACCTGTGGCATGTCCTAGAACGTATATGGTACATTGGAGCTAAAGATACTCAAGGGCTGATTTGGTAGGACTTTTGTTACTGTAGGAAGGTCCTACAGTGCCTCCAGGGCCAAATAAACTTAAAAGTTCTACTACTTAAAATAAAAAATGTAAAAAAAAAAAAAAAAAAAAATATATATATATATATATGTATTTATTATTTATTATTTTAAGTAGTGTGTATAAGAGACAGTATATATATATATATATATATATATATATATATATATATATATATATATATAAACCTAAATGTCCTTTATTATTTTTGTTATATTGTATTATTGTTATTATTCTCATGTCTTTCATTCTGAACTTTGAACAGTGTGTTTTCAATGTTCTCAGTTGGTTTCTTAATCTTTTCATGACAAAAGACATTCCTGTTATTTTCTATGGTAAAGATTTTTTATTCCAAGTAATTTTGGATCATTTCTACTGTCCGTTTCTTGTGAAATTCTCACACAGTGTGAAGGACAGCTGCAGTTCACATGGTGTAGTTAAATAAAAAAAGACAACAATAGATATACATGTTTTTCTTTGTATAGGAACAATGTTATTTTGCTCTGTACTTTATCACCCAGGGATTTCTTTAAGGGGTTGACTACCTCGCCAATATTGAGAATGTATCCTGAAAGGGAATAACAACAGTCATTCTGCCTAAAATCACCCTCCAGTTTAAAGAGAAAGCAACAGTAAATAATTGACTGGAAGACTTCCAGAGCTCAGCATTCACATGGATTCCCCAGTTGCTGATTGGCAGGTGGGAGAGACAACGCAGAGGAGTGTGTAACGAAGGGGGGCTTTTGAGCTGCAGCATCAGCAGCGGTTTTTCCTAAAGCTGACTGACACTGTAGCCTTTGGGCTCACATTTTCCTGTGCTGAGGAAGCACTAAAATTTCTGGTGCTTTTTGCCTGCGAGTGGTGCTGATCGGCACCTTCTGTAAGCTGGAGGTGTCCAGCCCTGCCCAGACATCTGGCACTGTCACTCAGGCTCACACATCCAGGGCTGGACCTTTGTATCTTGTTGAGAGCACAGAAACAAACCCATTAATGAAGTTTGTCAAGGGAGCAGATGAGCAGTTGTCATTAAGACATACACTGGAGCCTGGAGCAGATTAGTGCTGTTCACTGCCTTTTGGACTTCAGCTGTTCTTTCATTCTTTGCAAATAAAGTTCATTTCTTTAAAAGCTACAGTCTTCTTCTAATCATTTTGGAGGTAGAAATAAAGACTGATCTGGTTTCAGTGGCCCCTGTCAAGCGGTGGATAGATAAGTCAGCTATGAATAGAGTTCTTGAAGTTGATGTGTTGAAGCAGGAAGAACTAACAAGTGTAAGGTTGCATACAAGTGTTGTTTTTTCCCACCAGGAGGCACCACATGAACACCCTCTGAAGTTGTAAGATGAAGTTTAGCACATGAAAGTTTCCAATGCAGTACACACTCACCAAGTTGTGAACTTCCAGTGTAAGCAAATGTAAAAATATTTAATTACAAGTACTTTTGGATCATTTCTTCTGTCCATTTTTTGTGAAATTCTCACACAGTGTGAAGGACAGCTGCAGTTAACATGGTGTAGTTAAATAAAAAAGACAACAATAGATATTGTTAGACATGTTTTTCGCGTTAAATAATTAAACATTTATAGAATATACATAAAATAATTATATAGGTGTTGAGAAGTTGCTTTTCTCTGTCAGATAAGGAAGAGTCAGGAGACAATGATGAGAGAAGAGAATACTCTTTATTTCAATTTTAAGTATTTTCTAAATACATGTTACACAAATTTCTCCCATGTGTTTTTTAGTTTATACACAAACCATATGAGTGCATCTAAGCTGAGAGAGTGAGTTTCACCTAGGAGAAAATCTATCTGACATGCACTTGAATGAACTGGTGCTCATGGAGATCTCACCTCACAACTTACAGGACTTGAAGGATCTGCTGCTTAGGTCTTGGTGCCAGATACCCCTGGACACATTCAGTGGTCTTGCACTTATAATGGTGTGGCACTATTACTGAACACCATGGGATGCAGCCTTTGTGTTTGGACCATGAGAGAATTCAGTCACATGGGACTAAATTCATTCACAAATGCCACCATATAGAATCCTGCATTTCCCACTTACAAATTTCATTTAATTGGCTGTAAATTACAAATTCAGACTGGTAATGGTATTTCCTGGGTTCCGACATGTAAATAGTCATTATATGTACTAAACCACAAAAGTCACTTTTAGAGTAAAAATGGTTATCATGTGCCTAACAAGGCCAGGCAATTAGGAGTGCTTTCAATCTTAGAGCTAATGACATCAAAACCAACACTGTCAATGAATCTGTAGCCTGATCATAAGATAAGCTGTCATTCTGACAACACTCAGGTCATTTATCATCTCACAAATACTATAATTTGAGTGCTTTCTGCATATAGGCAGTATCTATTATCATTTGTAAATTTGTTAGTTGGCCACTAGAGAGTTGTGCTCATATGGCAGATTGAGTCTCTCTTGCATATTATTACTCATCAGTAGATTTAGCAGAAAACGTACTTTGCAATTAATTATTGTTTTGCTTGATAATTGCCAAAACCTCATCAGCCTAAATGTGGATCTCAAGAAAATGGACTGAACTGATGTCTTTAGAAGGTAGTTATAGTCCGTGTGACTGATAAAGTGTGAATCAGTGGCAAAATTATGGCGACAAAGAGCCATTTCAAAATTTGAGCTTCTCTATTGTACAGAGTGAAGCCGCAGAGCAAGACGATGTAAGCTTTCAGTCTCAGGCCTGCATGTGTTTCTCTTCATTTGGTTGAATGTGTTTCTAGGCATGCTTGGTCAACCATGCTGGTGGACCAGCTTGTCCAAGTTTGGTCATACTAGGCTAATATATGTTGTTGTTTTTTTTGTTTGTTTTGTTTTGTTTTTTTCTTGAAAGTTCCTCAAAGCACCTAAAATGTTTTTTCTGCAGTTTCATACTGAAGAACCACCAAAAGTATTATGTTCTAGTAATAATATTAGTGCTAAAAAAGTAGTAACACTACAGTGAAAAGTAGACAAATACTTACCTGCATCTAAAATTTACACCTAACACCATGATATCTGAAAATGTTACTTGTAAATGCATAAGCCTAGCATTATTAATTTTTGAGTTGCCCACACCTTTACAAGTGGTCCGTTCTGATTTTGTTAACCATGGAGCAAGGAAGGAAAGTAAACTCTTAAGTAAATGTATTTAGTTTTACTCCATCGCTGTCACTCCACAACAGTATCAAGTTGTGGGGAATTTAGCCAAATGGTTTGGTATTCATCACACCACAGCCAGTAAGATTATTTTCACCTGGATACACTTCCTATACATTCTAGTTTGAAGGCAGCATCTATGGATTCCTCTTGAAGTTGTCAGAGTTTACCTTCCTTTCTGAGTCCTTCCCTTGTTATCAGGACCACTTTTAAAGGCGTTGGCAACTCAAAAATTAATAACTCTAGGCTTATGCCTTTATAATTATACACTGCTTATTCTACTTAATTATTGTACTATATTGTAAATTGTTTTTAATTAATGTTCTATAGTTTTGTGTTTATTGCTGAACAATATTTATTGATTAAACAGCATTTTGTTCAGTTTCTCACACACAGTTTATTTGCTAAAAATATTATCCATCAACTGTATACACATTTATGTTGTATAATTGTATAATAATACAGTTTTCCTAGCTTTAGTGAAGAAAGTTATAGAACAGCTATATTTATACTTATTTAACTAGAGATATCAGTCCATACATAAACTGTGATTGAAACTGCAGCTCAGTAGTGTTGCTGTGATACTGTTCAATCACTGAATATCACAAATGAGGTTTCTGATTTGTTGTGATCAGTGGTCAATAAATTGCTCTTACCTTGCACTATGTGAAAATGAATTGGACATAGAAGCTGTTTGTCAGCTCTAGGTAAGATGACCATAGATTAGACCATCCAATAAATGATGTCAATGTCAGTTCAAGCATAATCCATACACAACTGTTATATGTGAGATATGAAATGTATGCCCATATAAAGTAAAAACCTGTCATCCATGTCCAGATAAAAACATATATCTTCAAACTAGAGACTTTAGATTTACATTTAAGGCATTTGGCAGACACTCTTATCCAAAGAGACTTACAAAAGTACTTTGCTAAGGTATCCTTAGCTAGGTAGTAGTGGCTAGACTCCAGAGATACCTCAAGCTTAGGTGCTGCCAAATACAAATGTCAGATTGAAGACCAACAAGATTATATAAACCTTTTTTTGAAAGACATCGGTCTTCAGTTTGCATTTGAATACAGTGAATGACCCCCAAGGACAGTTCATTCCACCATTTTCTTGCCAGAACAGAAAAGAGTCCAGAAGCTTGTCTTCCTTGTTTCTTGAGGGATGGTGGGTCAAGCTGAGTTGTACTTGATACTTGAAGGGAGAGAAAGCAAAAATGCTTTACATTTTATGAGAGAAAGCAAAAATGCTTTACATGCCTTACATTCAAATGATAATTTAATTTAATAGTAATTAAAGCCATTTCAGAGCATATTGGTCTATTGAGCATGAAATTCTGCTACAATATAGGAACAAATGTCTGATTCACATAGAGGAGAAAACAAAAAATGGACAAAAACAATGCAAACAATGTTAATATATGTACACATTTGCAAACTATATATGAATCCTGCTAGAACTTGTGACAAATGAAATACTGAAATATTTGTGTGTGTGTGTGTGTGTGTGTGTGTGTGTGTGTGTGTGTGTGTGTGTGTGTGTGTGTGTGTGTATAATTTATAATTTTTTACATCTACACAATTTTGATAGAGCTCTGTCAGAAGGACCATTGGGTTCTTGGTCACTTCCCTGACCAGGGTCCTAGCACAGTCACTCACTTTGGCTGGGTGTCCAGCTCTAGGAAGAGTCCTGGTGGTTCTAAATATTTTCCATTTACAGATGATGGAGGACACTGTGCTGATTGTGACCTTCAATGCAGCACATGCACTGTCTACTATGGGACCTTATATAAACAGGTCTATTCCTTTCCAAATCATGTACAATCAACTGAATTTACCACATGCGTTCTCCAATCAAGCTGTAGAAACATCTGAAGGATAATCAGTGAAACCAAGAGGCACATGAGCTCAATTTGGGAGTGGATTACACTGACTGCAGGGGGAGCCTAAGAGCAAGAAAAACAATTCTCCATAATGTTGCTTTAATTAAAAGTTAAATTGCTGCTCTGACACCACTGTAGTCCATTACAGTTGGTTATGAATATTATTATGATAACATCAGCATATTTGATAATGACAGTATCTACCCTCGGTTGAGAATAGATCATGCAGTGTGATGCACTAATAACAGATTTATACGGCATTAGCTTTCAGCTTCACTAATTATTCAAATTATGTCTCCATTCCTGTCTTTTTTACACCAAACCCCACACAGACATACATACACACCTCAAAGGAAAAGCATTAAGACATTTCCTATTTCTGTGTGCACATGCTCGACCACAAACATGCATTCATGTCGCACAAAAACATTGTAATTTCTAAACAAAATTACAGGAGAAGGGGAAAAAAACATTCTTCAAACTTTCATTGGAAGGCAATGTGAAAAGATTTTATTCCAAGTCATTCTGGAGCATTTCTATTGGTCCATTCTTAATGAAATTCTGATAAGATATAAGGAACAACAGCCAGAGTAATGTCAAAATGTGAATAATGATGTGGATGTAAAGTCATAGGTGGGTGGGTTGTGAGTCAGTACAATGGGGGACAGTGGGGGAAAAGATCAATTGATTGTTTCTTTCATTGAACTTCTTATCTGCTTCATCTTGTTCAGAATTGTGAAGGCGCTGGAGCTTATCTGGAATCACTGGGATCAAGGCAGGACTACCCCCAAAGGGTTTTATTATGTATATTTTATTTATGGCTTGTGTCTTGTGGGGGTTATATCTTATGCTTGGAGATCCTGGTATTTATTATGGTAAGATTTTAAGCAGAGGTGACCAGTCCAGGTTTGAGTCAGTATTGTTTGCTAGTACAGTTAATAGTTAATAATTTTTATGATAATGGATGAACATGGGTGTGCAGTGTGTGATTATATCTGTCTGCTGTGTTTTGGGTGCAGAGTGTGCAGAGAGCTGAGCTTATAAATCTCATTTTAAACACACAGTATGTGGTATACTGTAGCCTATGAATGATTTTATAATGGATGAGTTGTACGTTAGTGCTGTTAGTCATGTGGTGATTTATCTTACACACCGAATTTGGCATTAGAAGACAGTAATATGTCTTCCTCCCACTTACTGGATGGTAGGTAAATTATAAGGTGCCACTGTATTATATTGTTAATTTTTTATTCTGCAACAGTCAAAATATACTGAACTGGCATATGTGATGTATATGTGTATATATATATATATATATATATATATATATATATATATATATATATATATATATTACAGTACAGCTTGTACAATAATATTAAGGTACCTTTAAAAAGCATTTATATACTCAGTTAAGGATTAATAGTAGAACAAAAGCAGTATAATGAATAACAGTAGTATAATAATCAATGGCTGCATGTACTCTATATGTCCGAATGCTTGTGGACCCCTTTTAATTAATGCATTCAGCTACTTTAACAAAATTGTAAACACTACTGACACAGATGTGCAAATGCACATATAGCTTGTCAAGTTCCTATAGACGAGCACTGTCAATAGAATAGGACTCTCTGGAGCACATAAACAAGAAGCTATTTGCACCATTCCTAATGTCAGGCATTGGAACTATGTTCTCTGGGATTGTGGTGCTGATGATGTGGTGGCTGATAATTTTGGTATGATTTAGGGAGATCATCCAACATCCTGACCTCACAATCTCTCTTGATGCTGAATACAATCAAATGATCTAATCAAGTCTTCCCTGGACAATAGATATTTACTCCAGCAAAAGCAGGGTAAACTCTTTTAAATACCTTTGATTTCAGAAGACACAATCAATGAGCAGGTGTCCCAGTTCTTTCATCCACATAATGTATTGTCCTGCCACAATCCATCCCATGCAGGATGTCAGCAGGTTCTGTGTCAGCATTATGAGAATGAGTGTTGTCCTGTTGGATTAGTGCACTGTGCCCCGTGAATAGCGTGAGTTCAGAAAAGCTAAGGTCACTGGTTGCAAGACCTCATTAATTAACAGTAGGCTGTCAGAGTGCCTGTAATGAAGACCAAAGGAAATCTGACATCATGCAAAATTGTACCCCACACCATGGCACCAGGCCTTCCAGGACAACAAACCCTGAAAGTCAATGGATTTGTCCATGGGGACAAGTCTAGTACAAATTGAGTAATATTAACACTGCAAAATTTACACCAAAGGTCCATCAGTTGCTACTCAGAAAGAGCAGTGACTAAAGCTGTCAGCTGAGGGGAGTGAGTGTACACGTGCACACACACACACACACACACACACACACACAGATAAATTATTAAGGCAGTATTTATTACTATAGGTCATTACTGTACTGCAAAATATCTTGCCATATTTTGCCATTTTAATGATGGCCATTTAGATGGAAATTGAGTTGGATTGCCACAAATGTTGCATGAATTCTGATCTTGCTGTTTAGATTGAGGTCACACCATAAATATTGGAAACATATTGAATTTGTGTAGCACATATAAAAGTGAGAAACTTTTAAAGTCAGAACATAAAAAATGCTTTCCTGTACACACCATGCAAACAGCAAATGTGTATCACATAGTTATAACATAGGAAGAAAAATATAATAAGACTCATAAAATTCTTAAAAGCTCAGAAAACATACATTTTGCCTTAAGATAAAGAGTAGGAGACTTGAATATGTCTAAATTCTTTCTGTCTTTCGTTTTTTCTTCTTATCTGTTTATGTTTACATGATTTTTCAATCAAAATTAATAAAAGTTAATAATTGTATTTTAGTTTTTCTTAACAATGACATTAGACAAAATAAAATCTAAGAAGACACATCTAAGAAGAATGTCATTTATGAATTCTACTGCTGCCCCCAGATTTGGACCACTTTTGCTCGCTATCTGAATGTAGTTTATTTTTTTTAATGTGCTTCACTGTTTATTAGTAAATACAGGAAATGCCACAAATGTCTGATTAAATGCTGCACCCTTTTAGTCCTACCACCATCAAAAAAACAAAACAAAAATAGCAGAAATGTAGGGCAGAATTGATGTCGCCACTTTTCCCTAATCCACAAGGAAAATGGGAGGGAATCCAGCAGACAAGAGTAAGAGCCAGACACTGTTTTGGCAAATGACCTGCACTGTCAGAAGAAAGGTATTAAACTGTACCTGTCAGGATGCATTGCTTGTCAAAAGGGTGGAAACCAAAAAAAATAGAAATAGAAGTTCAGTATGTTAGTAGTTTCACACTAACATATTGGGTTTAGAAAATGTCAATAGAGTGTCTGAGGATGCAGACAGTCCTTCAAATTCCAAAAAAGATGTAATCTAGTTTGTAGGTGTTGCGGCTTTACAGATGTCCTTCAAAGGAATCACACTGAAAGTCTGCAAACTCCTAATAGAGTGCGTGTGTCATTGGGAAGGAACTGACAAATCTTAAATGGCCTCCACAATCTAATTGGAAATGCACAGATTAGACAAGCCTTGGCCACAAGTAACTGATAACAATGGTGGGCCACTCTACTGAACCCTTTTAGGCCTGGCCATCAAAAAACAGAGAACTGTAGGACAAGAATAATGTTACCCCTTTTCTTCATTGATAAGGAGGTGATCCAGGAGTAAGAGTAAGATAAATGATCTTACATCATCAAAAGAAAAGTACTAAACTGTACCTTTCAGGGTTCCATTGCTTGCCACCAATGTACCTCAAGGGTACATTTTCAGTACCTTTAGGGTATGTTCAACTCTGACAGTACAAAACCACACATCTGATGATGGACAAGATCCTGCAGATCCCAGCAGCATGGATAAGAAAATGAGCAATAGCAACCAGTTAGTAGAATGCTAACAGCTGCAAAGATGTTCTTTAAATGGTCACCTTGAAAGTCAGCAAACTCTTATTAGAGTGTGCGTGCCATTGGGAAGGAACTGTCAAATCCTTGGAACTTCACAGTCTAATGGGAAATGCTGTTTAGACAAGCCTTGGCCACAAATGGATAATAAAACCGAGGGCCACTCTGCTGCACCCTTTTAGGCCTGCCCATCAAAAAAACCCAGAAATGTAGGGCAGGAATGATGTCAACCCTTTTGTCGTCCAACAGGGAATCCAACAGACAAGATTAAAATAAACATCATGCACCATCAGGCAAAAATATATTAAACTGTACATTCAATGTCCATTGCTTGTCTCTACACTGTTCCAAAAAGGTTCTACAAAGCATTATTTGAGTGTCTAAACGTTAAATTACAAAAAAGGAATTAATGTATTAAATCAAAGCCCATTTTTACAATTAAAATGCAAACAAACCAAAACAATACTCAAGCTTTTTTAACATTTACACATTTAACAGCTGTAAATATTGCCATCTTCCCAATATAATGTATGTAAACATGTAATCCTATATATAATATCCAGCTCAGAACAATAATAAAAGGTGTTTGCGTGTGTGTGTGTGTGTGTGAGAGAGAGAGAGAGAGCGAGAGAGTAGTCACATTAAATATAAATGTAAAACATCAACATAAATGTGGTAAATATTCTTTCGTTTCTTTAATATCTTTAATATTCTGTCTGTAATTATAAACTCATAATGATGGAATATAATTGATTTTGTACAAATTTCAGAACTCAAAGCTACACTGCCCTCTATTGATCATTTTACACTGGTGCATCTTACAAATCTGTCAGCTTCAGATCCAGATTTATCATTGTTTATAAATAAAGACACATCTGGTCATATTATACATTTTGTTGGTTTGTTAGTGTAAATAAGTGGATAAGTGCTCAACAAAGAATTTACTAAAGCATGAAGCTGTTGTAAGGTAATGGAAAGAAATGATTTCAAAGAGAAAACATATCAAATCATCCTACTGCATCTTTGTGTATAAGTACCTATAATACCTGTTTTTGCCATAATGAAGATTGTGAGATATCTTCATTCCAAACATTGTACACAAGTCAATGTAGAAATGTAATTACTGTATTTACAGTGAGTTCATTTGGGGGAAATTGAATGGAATACCAAACCTTCCTCTCAATAGAGTTCCAAAGTTCACATCCATCTGCTTTAAATGTGGGCGTCCCTGTCCAAATGTTGCTATCTCTTGGAACACGTCCAAGCTGGAGAATTATTGGAAGTCAGTTGCAAAGAAAAACTGCTAAGTGAAAGTTTGACCACATCATCTGTTTGCAGTGCTGGAGAGCGTGTTAGATTAAGAATGTGTTTGTCCTTCTTTGATGCAGACTAAATTGCACAGTTGGATATGTCATCCAATCTGTGTCTTTTTTTAGCTTCAAATGTAAAGCATGTAATAATCATACTTTATTTACTACAAACAGGTTCCAGCTTTTTGGCCTGACTCTTGGAAACACTGTGAATACGGCTGTAGTCAAAATCAGTCTGGCAAGGTTTATAATATTTGGAAGATATTCACTGTAGAGGTCAACAAATATTCAGAACACTTCAGTGAAATATTTTAGCTCCTCCAGTGGAGTCATCACAAATTATGATGATTGGCCAATGCTTACTCATGCTAAAAACAAATGAAAGGTTGGTGCTTATAAATTAAATTTATTATAAATTAAATTAAAGTGTAAAATAGAGAGTTTGTAAATAAGTAACTTAAAGTTTAATCTTTCAGAAAAAGAGCAAAATGTTCACATACAGACTTTTTATAATGACCCACTTTGACAACCCCCAAAATCCCAGCTTAATAGACATTATGATGGTGATCATAAAAATGTAATTTTGTGTAAAATTACAGAAAATGTTGCTACATTTTTACCAAAAAAAACACTTCTTAAAACTGTAAAAAATAGGTAATTAATTAATTTAATTTATTACAGAATGTTTTTGTAAATATCACACAACACATTTCAATAAACCGTTATTCGAATGCAAATTTCTAGATATTACAGGGAAACATAAACATTTTACTGGACAAACATACTACACTGTTGTATATTTTCCTCTAGAAAAATAAAGTTGCTTCATATGGTTCTTTGTTCAATACCATAAAAGGTCCACATCCAGATTACATCATCAGATCTTTAACAATTTCTTCACACTAACCTTTATATTTAACACAATAAATCAGAGCAGTTTGCCTTCCAGCAAGGATAGGAAGAGGTTAATTGTGTGTCTGTGCTCTGTGGGTCTGGCTATATCTGAAGTGAAATAAGGGCAGAGGCAGGCTAGCCTTTTCACACACACATGCCACCCTTCCAGTGAAAGCCTGTCGGACTGCCTGAAACTACAGAGAGAACAGGTAAAGCTACTACAGACTACTTCAAACTAACTAACCAAACTTTTTTTCAAAACAGCCAGAGAACAAATAAGACATTTCATTGATTTGCTATTGGAATCCAAAGCTCGACATGTAGAGGTTGGGTAATCTGAAAGTTTTAAAGGCCGGAGAAGAATCTCTAGATCTGTGATTATATGGTTTTCTGAGTCTTTTAATGATAACATCCAAATTAATTATTACAAATCTTCTGTGTCCTAATAGGGATGCAGTCCTCTGTACTGATGTTGTTATGGGCCCTGGGAATATCACTGGCGTGGGCAGAAGAAGCTAAGCCCACAGAGGAAACCATTCCCTGCTCCAAGGGCTGCACCTGTCTCAATGATGACTATACCTCTGAGCTCAGCGTCTACTGCAGTTCTAGAAACCTAACACAGGCTCCTCCTGACATCCCTGCATCCACACGATCTTTATGGCTGGATGCGAACCTGTTCACCACCTTGCCTGCAGACTCATTCAAAAATCTGACTAATCTGGACTTCTTAAACCTACAAAGTGGCCAGCTGATCAGCCTTGACTCTCAGGTCTTCAGAAGACTGCAAACACTTGCTCACCTGCACCTGGAGCGAAA
Organism: Acestrorhynchus altus; assembly: GCA_034509495.1. Taxonomy (NCBI): domain Eukaryota; kingdom Metazoa; phylum Chordata; class Actinopteri; order Characiformes; family Acestrorhynchidae; genus Acestrorhynchus; species Acestrorhynchus altus. The sequence continues at coordinate 28,871,527 of CM067505.1, forward strand.
CAGCCTCCGATCATTGCCTGCCACCATCTTCCAAAACACCCCCAACATTGCTACGCTCAATCTCCACAACAATCAACTGTCAAGGATAGAAGAGAGGCTGTTCACTGGACTTTCTCATATGTGGTTGCTGAATCTGGGATGGAACTTGCTCTCGGTTCTTCCAGAAACTGGATTTCAGGAGCTTCATGGCTTGCGAGAGTTGGTACTTGCTGGGAATCGCTTGGCTTACCTTCAGCCTCAGCTGTTCCAGGGTCTTACAGAGCTAAAAGAGCTGGATCTAAGTGGAAACCAGCTGAGGGTTATTAAAGCAAATGTGTTCCTGAAACTTCCAAAGCTGCAAAAGCTTTACCTTGCTCAAAATCAGATTATGACAGTTGCACCTAGAGCATTTGTTGGCATGAAATCTTTAAGATGGCTGGATCTGAGCAAAAATCGTCTTTCTGTTCTCCATGATGAAACATTCCTTGGCCTTCACAGCCTACATGTCCTCCGACTGTCAAACAACTCAATAAACGGCCTACGACCTGGTACCTTCCGTGACCTGCAGTATCTTGAAGAGCTTGACTTGTGCCACAACTACATTCGAGCCTTAGGAGAGAGAGTTTTTGAAGGATTAGGCCACTTGGAGGTGCTCAGCTTAGAACACAACAAGCTACAAGAAGCACGAACGGGCACATTCATGGGCCTAAGCCACCTGGCCGTGATTAAGCTCACTGGAAGTTGTTTCCGCACCTTGCCAGACCAGGTTTTCAAAGGGCTGTCAAAGCTGCACAGCATGCATCTTGACAAAGGCTGTTTGACCAAAGTTTCCACTCAAGGTTTCAACGGATTGACAAGCCTACGTCGACTTTTCCTGCAACACAATAACATCACCGTGGTGGAACGCCAGAGTTTTGTGGAGCTCCAAGGATTGCAACAGCTTGACCTGAGATTTAATAAATTGGCATCCCTCTCCTCCCACTCTTTCTATGGCCTAAAGACTCTTGATTACCTTCTTCTGTCCAACAACCTCCTCCGTCACTTTCCTTCAGAAATTCTTCTACCACTTCAACATTTGTCGTGGCTCGACCTCTCTGGAAATAAGCTGGATGTTCTTCTCAACTCAACATTGTACATGCTTCCACGTCTGCGCTACCTTAACCTGAAAGACAACTCACTGAGCACCCTTCCATCCTCTGTTCCCAGTGGCTTAGAACAACTTTGGCTGTCTGGGAACAACTGGAAATGTGACTGCACTGCTAAACCTTTCAGGGATTTCAGCTTGAAGAAGCCACATGTGGTTCCACGGCAAGTGGAGACCCTGGCTGAGGGCGAGGAGCCCCACACACTTATCACAATCTATAATAACATCACGTGCATCAGCCCACCCAGCCTTGCTGGCATAGACCTGCGAGATGTCAACAGCGAACAATTCAAGGACTGCTAGATCTAGGTGATTCTGCAAACATGACAAGTTATACTGCAAAAAATATTTTAGTGAAGTGGAATGATTAGTCTAAATAACTAAGATTTCTCATTTTGTGATTGTTCTAAGAATATTCAAAGATTGTTAACTTGTATCTAGACATTGCTTACATTGTTTAAGTCATTTTATCTACTGAAAATGTATTATTTCTTTAGCAGAAGATTAGGTATTTTAAGAAATCCAACTTGAAACAAGCAGATTATCTGGTAATGGAAATTACTTAAATGTGTATATATGTTTGAATATTCTTAGAACATTTAGGATCATTTCACTTACAAATATATAATTTTTACAGTGTATTTTTTATGATCAGTTGTGTATGTTCAAATTGTGTGTCCTTATAACTGTATAATAACACAATGTTCTCAAATGTTGCAGATTTGTTCTCATAAGCCTAATTTGGGGTTTTCAGAGCAAATGTATCTTAGTCAGACTCTTACAATGCTTAAAATCGAAAGTCATGGAACTTACAATCATGATTTACAGTATGTTAATGTATATTACAGCCAAGTCTATGGCTTCAGCCTGCTTCAAATAAAGAAAACCGTGTCAGAGAATTAACAGTGACAAGTCTCATATTATGGATGCTACGTGCTTTTTTGTCTCATATCCAGGGTCTTATCACAACACTAGCTACTCTCTTGCTTAATCATTATCAGTGATAGTGCACACAGCTTCTAATAGGCCAGAGGTTTATGTTTACTCTGTTTTCATTGAAAATACATTAAACCAAGTGTGTTAAAGTAAGGGTGAACTGTAGGCTCTTGTTCAGGATTAAGTATTTTAAGGATTAATGTTGGATTAAAATATTTTAACATAAATTCTTTTAGTCAGCAGTTGTTCACCCAACATTAGGAGTATCTTTCAGAATAAACAGATTGTGTTTGGTTTTGTTCTCTAAATAAATATGACAGAGAGCGAAAGACAGAACAACGTACACATGCAGAGGTCCAAAGGCATGCAGGTTTCTGTACCCAAAACAGTCATTTTTATTTCTAATTCAACCTCTTTGCACATCAAACATGTTTTTATAGTAATGTAGGTTTAAGATTGATATATTTCAGTTATGTTGCCTATATTGTATCTTGTCCTTCAATACCCATAATAATTTTGAAAAAGCAATGGGGGCTGCCATGACACCTCATTTTTCCATTTGCAGTTTTTGTTTCCAGTTGCGCTACAGCTTCAGTAATTCAAATTAGAACATTTCCAGGGTGAAGAAGAAAATTCACGGACTACATGGTTCATATTTGAGTTTGGGCTCAAAGGGTCCTGCTATCAGGTGCCATGACAACTAACAAAAAGAATGTTACTTGCTATGGTATAGCTAGTTGGTTGCTAAGGCATTGCTAGGTGGTAGGTAAGGTATTCCTATGTGGTTAGTATGGTATCCTAGGTGGATAATATGTTGTTGCTAAGTGATTTTTCAAACATGCTGAGTGGGCAGGAAACCCACTGATACTCAAGTTGGATGTGAGTGGGTGGGGCTAAACTGATATGTACATATCTTGTTTTTCACATTACGATGGACATAAAATGAGCACTTCATACTGCTCAGTCTGTACGGCCTGTACGGTTTATATAGTCTATCAATTTCCTTTCATTATTTAAAAAATATATATTTTGCCTGATATGCACCATTTAGTTGAAGGTAATAAAATGCACAATTTTATTGTGGTAAGATACCACAATAAAGGGATGAACACAGGTGATACTGTCACATACACACCCCTAATAAATTTCATCATACATGTTCCTACTGTACAATAATTAATTTTCCCTTCAAAATTCTACATACAATACCCCACAATGACAAAGTGAGAAAGATATGTTTGAAATGTTTGCAAATGTATTGCCTTGACTTTCACAATTGAGCTCAGGTGCATCTTGTTTCCGCTGATCATCCTTCAGGTGTTTCTACAGCCTGATTTGACACATGTGATAAAGCTGGCTGCCTGGCTAAATTGAGTGATCATGGTAAGAGGTCTTTAGTCAGGATGGTGACCAAGAAATCAATGGTCACTCTGACAGAGCTTTAATGTTGTGCTGTGAAGAGAGAAGAGCTTTACAAAAGGACAACCATTTCTGCAGCACTTCACTAATCGGCAATGTACAGAGACATCATTGATGATAAGATAACAAAGCAGTGGCTTCAGGACAGCCACTGTAAATGTCATTGAGTGGCCCAGCCAGAGCCCAGCCTTAAACCTGATAGAACATTTCTGGAGATACACCAATGGCAGTACACCAATGCTCCCCATCCAGTTGATGGAGCTTGAGAGGTTCTTCAAAGAAGAATGGAGGAAACTTCCCAAAAACAGGTGCCAAGCTGGTAGCATCAAACTGAAAAAGACTTGAGACTGTAATTGCTGCCAAAGATGAAATTCTACACACAATACCCCACCATGACAAAGTGTGTAGAATTTTGAGGGGAAAAAAAGAATTTAATCCATTTTGGAATAAGGCTGTAACATAACAAAATCTAAATACTTTGAATATTTATGTAATGTGAATACTTTCCGGAAGAATGCCACAGCAATACTGGGCCTTTAGTTCCTACAACAGTAAAGACATTTTAATTTTGGGGAGTTTTCTAAAACCAGTTTTTGGCCTGATTTTAACGTACACCGTCTCAGATTAATGCATAATCTGTGGTGGTCAGGAATGTCTCTAGGAGCCTTCAATTGTTAAGGAAATGAAAATTGATACCTTCAAGCTTGGCAACAACTTACAGCTGAACCAAATGGACATGGAAAAATCCTAATGGGGGAAGGTTTATGGTTCCGTGAGACAAGGAGTGAGTTGTTTGGTGGAAAAAAAGTGAGACTCCAAGAACACTGTACCAATTTTTGGGGTGAGAGCATCACATTCTTGGGATGTTTTGCTGCCAGTTCAACTAGTGCATCCAACACAGAAGATGGAAAAATGAGGAAGCAACACCTGAATTCAACAGCATAACATCAAAACATCAGCTAGATAGTTGAAACTTGGATGTAATTGGGTGGTCCAACAGGACAGTGACCCCAAACACACATCAGAGGTGTAGTATGGATAAAACAGGCTGACATTAAGCAAACCAAGCTTTTGGGGTGACCTTCCCAAATTCATGGTCTCAACCCTATTAAAAACACGTGGACTGTGCTTAAAAGTTGTGTTTGTGCCAACATTTTATCTTGCCATGAAGAGTAGTCAAATATTCAACCAGAATATTGCCAGATGTTTACTAATGGCCTACAAAAACAAGTTTAACCAAGCATTAGTGTAGCGTTTTCCAGATGAACTGATCCCTCTCTTCATCATCTTAGAAACTGTTCCTTTATATCAGTGTCTGGTGTTTCAATGCTATAGTCTGTGACAGAAATAATAAATAATCAGAAGAAAATGAATCTAATGTCACAACATTTGTTGTGAAAATCTCTACATAAATATATTTTTATTCAAAATTTTGGGATTAAATTTCACATTTCACTGGACATTTTACATAAAATAATTATCTGATCATTTATTCAGTCGTCAGTTGCACAGCGATAGTGCACAGAGGTTCTGCATGCTGCACCTCACACTCTCTCAATATTTATTTCTTATAATTTTATTCCTGTATGTTAATTATTTTATCCACGCTCTTATCTTATTGTCTATTTTGACCAGACAGCCATCAGAGGATTTCAGTACTAGTTGCATCATGTTTGATTTTTGATATGATTTAATTTGATGCACTGTTAATTGATAAGTTCATTAAAAGTACATTTATTTATTTATTTTATATTTTAAAATGTGTGAAACATCTGTCTCCCATATTCTAAAGATTGTTTTCTACAGAGTTCTCCTGATGATCTATGGATTAAAGCTTCAGTTTCAGGGTTTGTAAACTCAGATGATGTGCAGCAATCTCTTTCAGCAGAATTCATTTCAAAATCCCCTTCTGCTCACCACACAAACTCAATTTCATATGGTCTGCAGAGTTCCTACCAAGGCCTGCTGGTTCATTTATTATTAATATTACATTACTTTTAAATAAATATTATTTTTGCTATGATACTTTAGAAACTTTATGTACATCTCTCTTAAAATGTTACGAGGGGTTCTTTAATGGTTTGCAACTATTTTAGCTTTATTAGTGCAAGTTCATCAATCTAGGACAGATAGGACAGATGTGATAATATGGGCCACTTGATTCTCTATGTAGCCTCCACACTTATAAGTGTAGTGTTTGTAACAGCAATAGAAGTGTAAGTGGTGAAATGCACTGTGTATTGAATTGTATTGTGTTGTATAGTCAGAAAATGAAGAGTAGATCTCTGTTTAAGATGTTGACCTTGATTCCCTGTCATTAGAGAGAGAGAGAGAGAGAGAGAGAGAGAGAGAGAGAGAGAGAGAGATGTATTCTTGTCTTAGTTCTGATCTTAGTTCTTATACCTCCTCAAACCTAGAAACAGAGCCGGTCAGTTATGAGAATGGAGATGATTTAAGACACCAGAAAGAGGACGCTGCACTTCTGTGCTTTGAAAACCACAATGACCACAAACCCCAAGCTTCCCTGGAACACGACTTTGAGAAGACTTTGAGTTTTCAACCTAAATGAACCAGAAGGCCTTGGTAGGAACTCTGCAGACCATATGAAATTGAGTTTGTGTGGTGAGCAGAAGGGGATTTTGAAATGAATTCTGCTGAAAGAGATTGCTGCACATCATCTGAGTTTACAAACCCTGAAACTGAAGCTTTAATCCATAGATCATCAGGAGAACTCTGTAGAAAACAATCTTTAGAATATGGGAGACAGATGTTTCACACATTTTAAAATATAAAATAAATAAATAAATGTACTTTTAATGAACTTATCAATTAACAGTGCATCAAATTAAATCATATCAAAAATCAAACATGATGCAACTAGTACTGAAATCCTCTGATGGCTGTCTGGTCAAAATAGACAATAAGATAAGAGCGTGGATAAAATAATTAACATACAGGAATAAAATTATAAGAAATAAATATTGAGAGAGTGTGAGGTGCAGCATGCAGAACCTCTGTGCACTATCGCTGTGCAACTGACGACTGAATAAATGATCAGATAATTATTTTATGTAAAATGTCCAGTGAAATGTGAAATTTAATCCCAAAATTTTGAATAAAAATATATTTATGTAGAGATTTTCACAACAAATGTTGTGACGTTAGATTCATTTTCTTCTGATTATTTATTATTTCTGTCACAGACTATAGCATTGAAACACCAGACACTGATATAAAGGAACAGTTTCTAAGATGATGAAGAGAGGGATCAGTTCATCTGGAAAATGCTACACTTCTAATGCTTGGTTAAACTTGTTTTTGTAGGCCATTAGTAAACATCTGGCAATATTCTGGTTGAATATTTGACTACTCTTCATGGCAAGATAAAATGTTGGCACAAACACAACTTTTAAGCACAGTCCACGTGTTTTTAATAGGGTTGAGACCATGAATTTGGGAAGGTCACCCCAAAAGCTTGGTTTGCTTAATGTCAGCCTGTTTTATCCATACTACACCTCTGATGTGTGTTTGGGGTCACTGTCCTGTTGGAACACCCAATTACATCCAAGTTTCAACTATCTAGCTGATGTTTTGATGTTATGCTGTTGAATTCAGGTGTTGCTTCCTCATTTTTCCATCTTCTGTGTTGGATGCACTAGTTAAACTGGCAGCAAAACATCCCAAGAATGTGATGCTCTCACCCCAAAAATTGATACAGTGTTCTTGGGGTCTCACTTTTTTTCCACCAAACAACTCACTCCTTGTCTCACGGAACCATAAACCTTCCCCCATTAGGATTTTTCCATGTCCATGTGGTTCAGCTGTAAGTTGTTGCCAAGCTTGAAGGTATCAATTTTCATTTCCTAACAATTGTTTTTAAAGGCTCCTAGAGACATTCCTGACCACCACTAATGTATTAATCTGAGATGTTGTACGTTAGAATCAGGCCAAAAACTGATTTTAGAAAACTCCCCAAAATTAAAATGTCTTTACTGTTGTAGGAGCTAAAGGCCCAGTATTGCTGTGGCATTCATGTCCATGGTGAGCATGTAAAATGGTAAGCTTACCAGATCAGTCACCTTATTGTATTTAAAATGGTAGTATGTTGAAGCTCCCGCAGATGGTGTTGATAATCTGTCTATAAATACCTGATGCAGGATTCATAGATTGAGAAGAGATGGTACAGCGTCGCAAACATCTTGTAAAGTGTGTGGAATATGTGTTTCACGAAGCAGATGTAAATGATTGGCAAAAAGGAGTGACTGCACTTGGGTGTGCCGGAGGTCATAGTGTGATAGAAGTAACTGAATTTGCATCCACTAATACAAATCTACCAGCAGTGGCCAAAAATTCCAGTATAAAGGACATTCTTGTCAGAATTGTGGCCAAAAGATGAACCTGCTGGAATGGATCAACAGCATGTTTCACAGCTCGTGAATTAAAATTGCTTACTTGGTTTTAGGTGTTTTTTTTGCTTTAGGACATCAACCTTTGCTTCTTGATCATTTGGCACCACACCATACCCTTCAGCTGCTGCTGAGCTCAGGTCTGGATGCCTGTGGCCTTCATCAAACTGCGCAAGTAAATAACAAGACACAAAATGTCAATAGCAGTAATGTTGAAATGCATGAGTGGGCATTTAGTGATTGATCTCCCAGGTATCACTGACGTAAAAAAAAAATCATTAAAAAACATTTTTGGACAATAAAAAAATAACATACATTTTAAAATTTTATGTTACGATAGTGAGTTATGAATGTCAGGGACTTCAGACCCTCATCTGTCTTGGAAGAGTGACCCAGCATTTATTAATGCCCTGTACTGTGCAGCCAGCATCAGCCCCTGGTCCTCTATCTTTGTCTAGCCAAATGGGCGGACTTGGGTCTATGCTTGTGGTTTGGTGGGAGAGTGTCAATGAACCGCTTTATGGTACCCGAGTGGTAGGTTCCTCCACAGGCACACAGACAGAGAGACAGGCCCAGATAGATAGATAGATAGATAGATAGATAGATAGATAGATAGATAGAAGGCAGGATCAGAATTTGGGAAACTTTCCTACTCCTCCAACTATTCATGCTATCTTCCTTTTTCCCCCTAGGTAATGTGTTCTTACTTGACATCCATGTTTGTTGTGTCATGCTGTTACAGCTATGTGCTCTCTGCATGGGCAAAGAGAGGCTTCCAGCTGATGGATCTACAGAGAATTCAGATCTCCTGCAAGCGAGCATCATCACTGGGCCTCACCTCAGAGCAGATAATTGATTCTTAGCACCTGAACAAGCTTCTAAAGCATGCTTAGCCGTGTGTATCTGACTGAGGGAGACAGGCAGCTACAGTGATGGAGATTATATTTGTCACAAACCTCTTGTCTGGCTGTGTTAGATGTCAGTGTTGTGTCACACACCCATGGAATATCTGAATGAGAGGCAGCTTGAACTCCACTCTCACAGCCTGGTGCTGCTGCTGAGGAGAGAAAACACACTGTGCCACTGTTCCAGTGCACTACACCTGGTATTAAAGTTCTGTTTGAAATCATTAATCAGCCATATACACACACGCACACACACACACACACACACACACACACACACACGAAAAATGACATATCCCAGCAAGTAGTGGGTGAGGGGCCTTTTGGGAACATGGGCACCACATGGATGCCATGCAATAACTTATGGTACGTTGCCTGTGACGCACAGCTATTTGGCGCATTCAATGTGCTGTCCCTGGTGCTGAACACAGAGCTGAAGGCACAGGATCCAATCATTATGACCTGCATGAGAATCTCTAGAGAAATGCTGTCACAAGCCTCCATAATGCGGTTCTGAAGTTGGGATCCCGTTGATGTTGGTCTAACCTTCCCATTGGGAAAAACATGACATCCAGAAAAAGATAGCCCCCCTCACCCATTTCTTGCTGGGGTATTCAGATATGTCATTTTCCATTTCACTTGTGAAATAAAAGGTTTCTAGGCACAAGTGTTCAGATATGGACTCAGAACCCCACAAATGAGCATATGGGTTCTGTTACGTGAAACTGCGGTATTGGTGAATGTAGGGCAGCTCTAATAAATATAGAAATGAAACCAGGAAGAAGTGTCCACAGTCATATCACAACAGCCCGCATCACACACAGTGCTTGTATGGCCATGACTGACTCTCCTCAATGGGGACCTCCGAACTTGCAAAAGCATACTATGATACTATGAACACTGCAGTAGTAACAGCATACAAGGCCTGTAGCTGGAGTTTTTTGCACTGTGCCAGCAATGTCAGAATGCAAGCTAGAATGATAATGCAACAGCAGCAATAATGAACGAGAACCAATGCCTGTAGCTGGTGCACTAATGCCACAGCAATGCCCAGAAATGGTGCTGTGGCAGTGTAGGACAAGGCACTCACTGGTGCACTAATACTACATTAGCAATATTGGAAGAGGCCCGTAGCCGGCATACTAACACCATGGTAATGAGTATGGAAAATGCCATATCTGCAAAATAATGCCATGCTAGCGAAACTGGACAAGGTATAGATGGTGTGCTGTTGCCACAGCAGCAATGTTGGATGAAGCCTGTAGCTGGTGTACTAAAGACAGAGTAGTGAGGTTGAACAATTCCCATAGCTTCATAGAGGTTGGTAACACACAGTTGATAGGGCATCAATAAAGAAGGCCTTTTCTGAAGGCCTGATGAACAAGCTTTTAATGCAGGGGTTGGTCAGATTGCTCCATAACAGACTGGCAGGTGATGATCAACTAGTGCCAAATCTCTCCTGTCATGCTGTGCAATACATGGAGAACCTCTTCAACCTCCTTGGTGTGCAAGTACATTCACATTCAGTGTGATTTGTGTACTTTTGTGCATTTTGTGTGAGAACTGATAAGAAACATATTGACATGCTTTAGGCAGGCTTATGTGGGCCTTGCCACACTACAGCCATGTGATCCTGTCCAACCACAGGTATCCATCTGTCATGTCTGTCTCTTGCCAGCCCTGTCTTCCCTGTCAGTTTCCCCCCATGGGCTCCTTAGCACAGGGTTTGTGTTTTGTTTTGGTTCTCCACCCATTCCCACCTGTGTCTTGTATGTAGTCCTGCCCCTTTGTAATCAGTAGTTTCAGGTGTGTCCAGTGTTTTGTATTTAAGACCCTTTGTCTCGGTCTGTCTTCCTCAGTCCTTTTGTTTCTGTCAGTTTTGTTGCTGGTATGTTTTGTTCCCTGTTTGTTAGTATAGTTCCCTTTTGTTTGTGCTTTGTTCCCCACTTTGTAAGTAAGTGCTTTGTTTTTCTTTATTTATATTAAATTCCTACCCCTGCATTTGCCTCCGTACCCTCGTCCTTGTTCTGTCTGCTTGCTCCTGACACCATCCTGCAGTGATATGGAGCAGATTGTGCTTCTCACACTGACCAGTCACGACATTATGGAGAATAGCATGAGTCTGCTTCACAAGATCCTCAGGGGAGGTGCAGCAGGTGTGTCAAAAACCACTGATGTCAGGCATGACCATACTGTAGAGTTTAGTATTTTCTCTGAATACACAGAAACATATCTGTTTGATTAAGTATTGTGATTTATACATTTTGTTGATATATGAATATAAATATTGGTATTATTGGTACTGTTCAGCTTCACAGGTTTAAATTAACGAAGGAGGCTGCAACAAAAACAGAACTGCACCAAGTTCCTAGAAACCACAAAATAAAAAGCTGCTTTGCTGAGCATTAAATATTCATTTGTTCATGAAAACACTAAGATTAAAATGTAAATAAATAACAAAAAGTAGCATGTTTACATGTCAACTTATTGAAACATTTTCAAAATTATATGAAAAGCATCTGTATTTTTTTTCGCAGTGTTTGATGCACCAGAACAATTATATTTCATTTCTATGTGGCCATTTTCCAACCTCACTTCATCCCTCAAAAAAAAACAGTTTTTGTTACTGTACCTTTAGCACTCACATATTATAGTCAGACAAAGTTTAGTGGCAGTTCTAAACTGCTGTTGGCTGAACAGATGAATGTATGTAAATGCTTAGATTTGGTGGTATCACAAAAACAGTCAATTTAAAATTAGCCTATGTTCAGACTGCAAGCAATTGGATTCTCAAATTAGCTCTGTTCAGATGACTGCCTGCAATATTTGCAAGTGATCCAATCAGATTTGCATGTCGAGCCATAACAAACCTATCAGCATGGGTTGCTGTGGTAATTATGTAGGTATCAGTAACTACATTGTCATGCTGGTGCCACCCTCTACTCAGACCTCTGCACTTCTGTCTCTGGATTTGATATGGTCATCTGTCACCTGGTGGATGACAGAAGTCACTTTGAGTGCCCCGAGCTCTAGACTAAGACATATCTGTATTGTGATTGCAATCACATTTAAAAACTCTGATTTTTTTATGTATTTGATGTGGTATTGTGTTATAAAACTACCAAAAAATAAATTTGGATCCAATTCATATGTGCCAGAAATCAGATTTGGTCTAACAGCCTTAGTAGTTTAGTTTCCATATGTGTACTGTTTGGCCTGGAGAATAAAATTTGTGAACTTAATAGAAAAACTTAATTTAAAAAAATGCTATATTGGCTCTTTATGCTAAATTCTAAACACAGTTGCCTCCATTGAGAAGGAATTTCAAGTAAAATGAATGCCGCTTATTTTAGAAGTGATGATCAATCCTGAACCAAATATGTCCACCAAGAAGTATTGTTTTTAGAAATGTATGTGCTTCTGTGTCTGTATATAAACACAGAATGATACTACAGAATCCTAACATCGTTTTAACACAGTTTGTTTCTATTCTCTGTTTGTTATTTGATATACACTGCCCTGAAATTCGGAGAATATCCGTGTTTTGTGTTCAAATGTCCTAAACACTCAGGAGGACTGGGGGTGGAGAGATTTGAGCTGCTGGCCCTGAAATGGCTGCCACTCGAGGTCGGTGACCGTCTCTGGCAGAGTAGTGTGGTGAGCCTGGCGTCCTCCCCTGCCCTGGTTTGTGCTCTTAGGAGGCTGCAGGCATTTGGCACTCCGAGGAAGCTTTTACCACAAGTCTACCCGGGTAACCTGAGTGTGCTGATGTTGCTGACCCCGAAATGGCCTTCAGACAAGCATCATTCTTCTTCACTGGGGCAGAGTTGATCCCAGGTGAAGACTCAGCTTAAAAGCTGCCCAAAGCACTGAGCATTATCAGCAACCCTTAAATAATAGTCAAAGGACCACTCACATATTAAACCCTAAGGGCCGGAAGACAGACCTGCACTGTAGTTCCTTGTTCTTATCTTATCTCTTAACTTTTCTATTAGGTTCATAATAGGGTGCCATAATGTGGGACACTGCCAATTTGGGGCACCTAAGCTCTGTTTAGTCTAGATCTTCTTCAAATAAGTAAAAGAAAATAAACCTATGGGTTATCACAAGATCAAAATAACACGACTTCTCAAATATCCAATCTTAGATTTAGATTAGGAAGCACTCTCTGTGAAAAGACAGGAATACATTTCTGATAAACAAAACAATCCTTTTTAACAGGATTAAGCCCGGAATGGTGAGGGTTGCATCAGGAAGGGCATCCGGTGTAAAACTTGTGCCAGAACTATAATGCGGATCATAAATATGATGTGCCGCTGTGGCGACTCCTAAAGGGAGCAGCCGAAAAATGATGATATATATATATATATATATATATATATATATATATATATATAAACTGTATTGTGACATTTCGGTGTTTACAGATTTCTAGCTTTATAACTGATTTAAGGTGAAGGACACATTATATTCATCTCTGTTAAAATGTGAGTTTTTAACAAATTAACTTTGTAATTCACAAGATGTTCATAAACATTTAACTGTGCATTTGGTTCTGCTTCCTCAAAATAATAGAATTGATCTTACAGGGTACTTAGATAATGTACTAAATCCTTACTGTCACAGAAAAATCTTTGTATCTCCAAAATGGCTACAGGAAGGAAAAAAGAACATAATTAACTTTCACTGAGAGTCAATGTTTTCATTCCAAATAATTTTGGAGCATTTTGTGTGCATTTAATGCATTGGTTTCATAATGTAACATATTCCAGAAGGGCAAAAAATGCAAAAAATATCCCACAATGGGATAATTCACCCTAATTACTAGTAAAAATACACTGGTTGTCAAAAAAGGCAGGTTTGAAATCATACAATAAACATGCAACGTTTCATGCTCAACCAAGCATGTGACATAGGCAAGCACGGGCCTTATTGTTGTACCTGACTGATTATATAAGCCTTCCGATTATTGTGTTGGTAGCATCCTTTTCAAGCAAAGAGTTTAAGCAATTGGAAGAATTTGAGTGGGATGATCTTGCGAGCAATACCGCACATGTGGATATTATCAGCAGTTGCCAGCAGTGGATAGAAGAAGGCATGTGCCGATGAAATGAAGGACTTGGGAGGCCTACACAAACCATGGAGCGGGAGAACAGCTGGATTATCCGACATGCACAGAGTGACCCAATAGCTATGATTGTAGTTATTTAATGAGCAGCGATGCCTTCCATAAGTAATCCTCTTAATGTCAGCACCACTGGCCCTGACGAATCCTGCTGTTTTTTTTTTTTGTTTGTTTTTTTTTGTGTTTAGGACAATCAACCAGGATGTAGGATGCTATTCAATGTACTATCAACACTCCACCAATACCACAAAATCTGTAGGACCTAAATGAGAATTGCTCCATGGAATGGATTATTATCATTAGGAATCTCTACAACTTCATTCCAAGATGTCTGGCATGTAGCGTTAAACCCGACACCATACTGAGACTCTACTTCTGTATGTGTAGCTCAATAAATGTTGATCATATCAGTCTACATTTATTGTTCCTGATAACCTTTATCTAAATTCCTCTAAATCACATTGTAATTCCACAGATTTTGGGTGCAGCTATTTTGATTGTCATAATAAATCTTAAGATTTGCAAATAATGAACCTTAAGTGAATTTTTAATGTGATTTTAAATCTTAAGTGAAATTCACTAAATTCACTGTTGTTTGTAGATCACAGCAACAGAACTATGTTGAAATTCCTGCCATCAGTGTGCACAGGTATGTTTGTTGAATCTGTTAAGTGCTTTAAAAGTATAAAATTGCAAATTAGAGAGACCTCTTCACATCAACATGACAGTACACTTACAATGTCTGTTTAATTTCAGGCTCCAAAAGTCAGTCCTTCTACAGCTGCACGATAGAGGGTAAGTGACATCTTCTCAGACAAAGAACATCTTCACGGCTGTCTCTCTGACTCTTGATCTCTGCAGGCCCACAGCCTCTTCTCACTCTTGACTCTTTGCACTATTGAAACCTGGGATCTGAAGAAACTGCTTGTGCAAAATCCTCTGCAAGATCCAGCGAAATGGCTTCACTCTGGTGGGTTTTGCAAGTGCTTGCGCTTGACTCTGAGATGGCAGAAGTCTTGATGTGAGGCAGTGGAGCATCAGGTCATCCTCTGCTCTACTGTTACATTTGAACAAATGAAAACTGCAGCAAGTGAGTGAGATAGTGGTCCAGTCACTTTGTTAATGTCGGCATTTGATGTTCAGGTGCCTGCAGTGAGTGCATGCAGTTAAGTAAGAGGCTTATGGATCTGCTGGGGCCTGAGGATCCAGTCCAAGTACATGCTGAAGACCAGTTTTTATGGAGGGCCTGCTTTGGCACTGACAGACTACATAATGACATTTTCTGTGTAAAAGGAATAGTGGAGTGTTTTTTATCCGAGCCTGCAGGGTCTGGATCATAGCACTGATGTCTGTCACAAATGACCAGTCATTTACCATTAAATCCCTTTATTCTTATTTTAGAAAAGAGCTCAAAGCCACACACGGTTGATCACACCTACTGCTATGTTTATAACATATTTCTGCTACTTCTTTCATCTGGAAAACAATTATTATTAATGGTATTTGGGAGACAAACACATTGGAACACTTGCTCACTGTGCATATCTGGATTCAGCATCAAGAGCATCAGTGAGGTCAGGATGTCAAGATGATCACCATCCCTCATTATCCTCAACTCCCCAGCTAATTCCAAAAGTACTGGATGGAATGCCATCATTCCAGAGCACAGTTCCACTGCTCCACAGCTCAAAGCTGATGGGCAAATGTTTAATTGCTCCAGAGAGCCCTATTCTATTTGCAGTGTGTGCATTTGTGCATCTGTGTCAGCCACGGGTGCCACTTAAATGACTCTAATGAACGCATTCATTAGAAGGAACGTCCACAAACATTTGGTCTGTGTAGGTTGGTTTGAATGCTGATCTACATCTAGATTATCATAAAAATGATGAATAAATAGGGCTGGTACTCCCTATCTTGCCGACAGTACTAGCTGCCATCTGCTGTTTGTTCTGTTTGCAAAGTTGGTCTGAAAACTATGATTTTAAAGCAATGGACTGTCCCTGCTGACGCCATGCTCTTCAGGGTATTGTGTTTCAGGATCATTATCTTATCAGAAAGCTGTGCAGGATGTAAAAATGAGCTTCACAGATGGTCTGTGCTGTACCCAAACATCTGCCATGGAGCATGAGCAGGTACAGAAGGGTTTTGTGTGTGGGACTGAAAAATCTTAATCGAAGGTCTTTCAGATTCAGAAAGTAGTGTGACTAAACATCATTTTCATCTGTATTTCTTTTTGGGACCTAAAATGTGTCTGGTGGGAATTTCTAAAGAATTTCATTCTTTGCATGGACTAAGAGTCTGTTTACACTTGATCACATCTTGTAACTAGTATCCGGATTGTGTCCTTTTAAGATTAAACCACATTCGTTTACACTTGATAGCCAAATGTGTCTCGAGTTTAGGTGGACTAAAATCTGATTGCTGTGTGGGATGGAATATTCAAATTTGCTCGTTATGCGGCAACCATTTTTATTTTATCTATTGAGCTTCTTCTTGTGGTAAAGATGGTCCTTGCCTTGAAATTCAGTACATAAACAGACCAAGTAAAACCAAATATTCTGAAATATCAAAAATGCCCAAATCAATGATAACATCAATCTTACACAGTCATAGCATGTCGGACACAACAGGGGGCCTAAATAGTGTCTAGTTTAACAGTTAATTTGGATAACTGTCAGTGTCCTCTTTTCTGATCAAACAAAATGTCCCTGTGACTAGTCTGGAACGACAGGTCCCACACCACTGCCAAGATAAACTTTTCTCAATCTCTTATTGAGGAGTCTGGCTTGATCAGAGGTAAGACTTTCATTCCTCAGATTTACACCTCTTTAGCCTTGGCGGAACCCTCTGGCCAGAAAGCAAGGCCTGCTCTGTTTTTCCATTCTGTTTCTTGTTCTTGTTGATGTTTCAACAGCTGAATGTGAACTTTGTAAAGCAGAACAGGACAGTGGTGTTGTTTGTTTGTGTTTTGGTGCCAGCGGGGTGTTCAGTCCGCAGTGCACTCTGCCAGACCACCTGCCTCCTCATGCCCTCCAGTCTGCTCCAGCTGTGCAGACCGCCCCTACACCTGGACCTCCTGCAACATCTGCTGAGGGCAGGCTGCCACCTAGTGGTCGGGAGGCTGTCCATGCCAGATAGGGACCAAAGATGACTATATCTGAACTAGTGAGTGCTGCTGGTGTGGGACCATTTAATGTGAGTAATATATGGATGTTATTTAGAGTGTGAAATGTGTTGGTGTTATCATTGTGGTTGGTGTGGTGCAACAGATAACAGCACCAGTGAACTTCTACACCATGTGGGAGACTGGGATTTGATTCCCAGTTTGGGCAACTATGTTGTGCTACACCAATATGAGTCCTTGGGCAAGACTCCTAACACTACTCTGTAATATGAGAAACTTTGTAAGTTGCTCTGGAAAAGAGTGTCAACCAAATTTCAATGTAAAATCTTCAAACTTTACACAGGGAACACTTCTGTCTGAGAGTCCATGTCTTCTGCTTTTGTCTTTTCACAAATTGTAACATTATAACACAATCAAGATTAAACTATGGTGTTTGTAGTTCCATGACATTTAACCCTCATGTTAAGGGTCAAATTGACCCAAAAGTTGAAAAATGTAAACAAATTTTATTTGGAACATGAAACGTAAGAAATTACTTGTTTGTGTTTCCAACTCCCTGCCCCTCAAATGTTTTTTATTACAGTCTGATTCATATAGAACACTACATACTGTATATATACATGCTCAGCATCCAAAAAAACAAACAGTTGCACCCAGAAATAATCAACACTGGCGCTATCTCAAGATAGTCTTGCCTTGAAGACAAAGGTACTATGGCCTGGCCAGTCACATCTCTGAACTATCCCCAACTAAAAATGTGTGGGAAACTATTGGATACGTGATCAAAACTCCACCCCTACACCTACATCTGCAGGAACTGAGTGAGAATATTCCAGCTGCATAAAATGGATTATCACAGGACACCATTAGGAACCTCTACAGCTCCATGCAGAGATGTCTGGCATGTTCTGTTACACACAATGCCAGTGTCCAGTCTATTTTTTATATTCCTTTCATCTTCCTTCTGACTAGCATTGCAATCTGACACTTCCTTCTGTATGCAACTGTTTTTGTTTTTTTTTTTTGTTTTTTTTTTAATCATGAATGTATGTCGTTGCCGTGACAGGTTAAAAATGTACCAGGTGACCCAGGAGCATTATTGCTGTTCCTTTCAGATCAGAACACATCAGGAGGCTTAGGTTCAGTTAAATGAAGACCTCAGTGCTTATCTTTGCAGTGCTTGCAGAGGTAAATCAGATTTTGAGAAAGTGAGGAACCAGAGTGCCTTCACAACCAGAGTGCAATTCTTAATGCATTAAAAAATGGGATGCATTTCAGTCCGTGAAGCTACTGGGTTACCTGTTTGATGGCCTCTCTTCTGACAGTCAGCACACCATTGTGCACCGATAGTCTTAAAGATCAGAACATGCAGAAAATGTACATTAAAAAGTTACACGTCTATGCTTGAGCTATAAAAGGTAGAGGTGAAGCACGTGTTTAATGGTTTCTGTTAAGATCAATCGGTGTGTTTCCAAGCACCATCAAACATGTTTACTATCAATCAATATACTGCTACTTATACACACACATTAAAATACAATTTATGTCCAGACATTTGTGGATTCATCTACTTTAAGCTGCACCCATTGCTGTGCACGCACACACTTCATCTAGGTGTGCCTAATGCCAGGTGCTGACAACGGGTATAGTGGACGTGTTCTCTGGAATGATGCTCAAATCAGGAAAAACTCTTTAATTCCCTTGATAACAGAAGAATCAATTAACAAGCATGTGTTCCAAACCTTTTGTCCATATAGTGTGTGTGTGTCGTTTTACCTGATGGCTCGTGAGCCGAGAGGAAGCGCTATGAAAGCACATAATGGAACTGACGGAGGACGTAAAACAAAAGAAAACCACACTTGCAGGTTAAAGATCAAAAATTATTTAATTCCCAATATGATAAAAATAATTCCATGAATTCTGTAAACCATTGCATAACTGCTGTAGTGTACATGTGTTAACAATTTTAAATGATACACTATGAATAAAAGATTATGCATTATAAATAATACCGTCTTAATTTTTTAGTGATGAAAATCCGTTCAGATCTTATATTCCATCAGACCACTCATCTACTCCATGAAGAAGCCTCCATAAAATTAAAGAGAACTCCCAATAAATGTTTTAAGGTCTTGTGTAGACATCACATACACAACGTATTATACTGACAGCAAATTGTATAGTATAGTTAAACACTAATTAGAATATAAGCTGTTCTATATATCAATGCATACTGTACCAAAATAAGGGATATGTTTCTTCATTATAAAGGTCACTCATATTGACCTTTTAAGCAAATAAATCTGAGCTGCAGCTTTCTCTGAAAATTGGACATCTCTTTATTCTATAGTTATCCTGTAAAACCCTGAGAAAATACATCTCTTATTTCCATCTAATCGTTACACTGATAAATACACAAACTTGAAAACTGCATTTGTGTTTAACTTATAAATTTATTTGTCATTTATCGCAATTCACAAAACTAGTGCTACATCATAGATCAATAGATCAACTGCTCTCCACGTTTGTTTGTTTGCATTTTTTTTTTTTCCAGTGAGCCATTTATAACTAATTTGAATGGTACATTCAATATTCAGGGTTTCAATGAGATTAATGATAGCTTTACTTGTAGGGAACAGTGCTTCCAATTCTGGCATCATTTTCATCTGTTTCCTACAAATGTTTACTGTTTGTAATAGGTATTACTTTTATTTTCCTAGCTAGCCTGCTAAATTTAACCAGGTTCATCATACATATGTATGTACAAGATTGCATAAATCCTCAGGTTCAATAATCACAATATTGATAGAAAATAAAAATGAACAAAGAAACTAAAGAAAAACAATTCACAAAAAAAGATTATTCCACTGCAGAGCATTATGGTACATCTCCATTACAGTTAATTTACACATTGCTAAAGAACAAACTTTTCTACTAGGTGCTTTTCTTTAATAACAGTTGCCTGGCCTTTCAAAGAGAATTAACATTACTGTCATTATTAATAAAAAAATGGTGGTTTGAACGGGGAAAAAAAAGATGATGGCTGACACAGACATAGGGGAATTTTAAGTGTGAGAACAACACTTAAAATCGGAACTGACGGAATGATTTTGTTTATGCTGTGATTATTTAATGCTTTTTCAAGTTGTTTATGCGATTATCACCAACAGTTTTTTTCAGTATTATGGTTTTGTTCAAGAATAAATCCACACGGAAAATCACAACAAAGACACAGTAACATAGAAAAATCACAATCAATTCATCTGAAAAATACTTGAAATTAGGGGTGGGCAAGATAACATGTACCCTGTGACATTTCAGTGTAATACACAATATACTTGTGAGCATATCATGGATATCACCAGTGATTAAGAGACAAAAATGTCCTGTTTAATTGGAAGGTGTTGTGCAGGAACTTCTTAATAAAAAAAATTTGATCTGTACTAAGAATAGAACAGTATTTGTACAGCAATTATTAAGAATCTTCTACTGGTGTATACTGGCTGTGTGGCACAAATTGAGAGAACACATCTGCCCTCAAAATTAGCAAAGTCTCCTTCCTCTTAGCACATTTAAAAAAATGCACATTAGAGGGCAAAGTATGACCATGCGGAGGTGAACAGGGTAGAAACCAATCAGGGACAAAAAAATTCTCTTGTTCATCAATTGAGGCAGAGGATCAGATACAACAGAACTGAATTTTCAACCACTTAGGGCACTTAAGTCAGGATTGGAAGAGCAGAAATGTGTTTTCTCCCCATAAAATGTTTTGTTGGAAGAAATCACATTTAATACTAGTAGGATAATGAGTCTAATTCTATTTTCAGAGTTACTTACACCTTAAATACCATGATCCATTTACCATATTGCCCACCCCTACTTGAAATTCTCATTCCAATTTGATTAAAAATCCTATGATGATCAGATTCTGCAATGCAAAACATGCCAATATGTGCTTGTGCAAGCAATATGCAACACTTTATCTTCAAAAGTTGTGCCTTCTCAAAGAGCAAAGGCATGAAAGTAGTTATTAATACAATAAAAATGTGTAGAAGCCTACACACAGGAATACAGGGATAAAATGTCCCAAGGCACAAAAATTTGGCTTGATGTTGAGTGAGATAGCCAGAGAATACTATAAACAGAGCTTTACACAAAGGCACAAACTTGTTCTGGAGATATTTTGTTTCCAACGTAAATATCATTTTTGCAGGACATCAAATATTCATAGTGTGAAATACACATACACATTAATTAAATCACACAGCATCTTCATTAAGTGTAGGACATGCAAAAAACTTGACCAACCTGTGTGAAACCAGGGGCTAAAATTTGATTTGATGCTCTTTTTTAATGAACACAACCCACTGTCTGCATCAGCCATTGAGAGCTGTATACAAGAACTCACTTTAGTTAAATTATCATCAATTATTTTCATGTTATATGAAAATATAGTGTGCAGATTTGACAGTTTTGACGCACAAAAATGCAAATAACATGTTACCAATGAAAACAAAACATTTACAAGTGACAAACACCAGTCAAACGGAAACTAAAGAAAGCACCTTACAGTCCAAATACACTCAGAAATTCCTGACAGCATACAAGTAGTGCACAACCACTAATATTTCAAAACTGATTTAAGAATTTTACTATAAAGTACTATTAGCATATAAAAGAAATGATATACTTCAAATAAGCACTAATTCATATGGCCACATAAGAATATTAACACAAATTTCATTCATATCCATGACATTCCTTCACTACAGATAACAGCCAATTCAATACTAGTATGTCACTGTCATTTTCACTGAATAACTAAAGAAAGGAAATGAAAACGAGGACTTATTCCATTAGTTATTTTAAATGCACAGATCAGTTTAAATAAGGTACTAGTTTTGGTCATTTGTTAATTCAGATTTCTAACCAATACCAATTCACTTGAGTGCTAAAACGAAAGAGTTATAAAAATAAAAAAGGGGAAAAAAGGAAGCAAAAACAGTAAAGGTCTTTGGTAAAACTACAAAACAAGCTTTAAATCCGTTAATATTGTCAGCAAAAGCAGTTGGCATAGTTTTCCTGTCAAATTAAACATAAAAAAAAACTGTCCTAATAATTCTAAATCATGTATCATCTGTACTTTGAAAGTGAAAACACAAAGAAACTACAATAACACTTTGGTTCATTTGAGTCCAGTCCATGTTCGATTTCACACCTCTTTTTTTCTCTGTAAATTACCTGCCACATTCCAGACGCAGCAAACGCATCATTCGTGTTAACTAAATAAATTCTACACTGTGGTCCAGGAACCAAAGGATACAATCCCTCAACAATCTGAAACTGTCAACCGACCTTAAAATGAAATACCTAAAAAAAAAAACTTCTCAAACACTTCTTTTACAGAGTGTATGAAACTTTACAATACTTCAGTGTGATCCAGAACAACCACTCAGACCATTTTCAATCAACTGCTTCAATAAAATGGACAATCACACAGTTCAAAACTTTAAGTATTGTAAAGAATTGTATAAATACCTCAGTGCTGTCAGCCTCAACAGCTCAACACAAGCACATCTGGCAGTGTGATCTAGACTTTTAGCTGGTTAACACAACTTACACTGACTGAGACATGCAATGATTGTTTTTCTATGGCATACTAAGCCAAATATTACGATCATGAGTTTACATACAGACCTCGTTGATTTCAATACCAACATAGAAGAATCAATTTTAAAAAAATGAATCATAAAGAAACAATATATACACATCTTGCTCTTCAGAGATCTGAAATAAACTACTTGGGTCTGGGCCTTTAGATCCTGAATCACCATCCCTTTAGAAGTAAACCATTTATCCCAATGTTGAAGGAACATGCACGTGTGTGTACCTGACTGTTTAACGCACAAACTCATTGCTGTAATATTAAAGGACCAAAAATTAAAAAAAAAAAAAGAAAGAAAAATAGAGAACACAGTAGTAGGTCATTTCAATTAGATTAACCTAAGCACATTACACTGTCGAATTTTGAAAGAAAACGATTCTAAACAAAAGGATGGATTTGTTGATCTGTAAACACTACAGAGCACTACGATTCTAAACAACTTTACAAAACAAAGTAAAAAGAGAGCCAGTTTTAATTTCGTAAATCAAAGAAACACACATTTATTTCCTGATTTGATTATTCCTAAACGTTTAAATCAAAAGACGTTTCAACAAGCTGCACCCAAAAAGCACCGTTGCTCATGGAGACGCAAGGAATGGGGACAGAAGACCTAAGCTTAGTGTCAGTGCCAAGGCACTGACAAGGATTCAATATAGAGGAAACACTCTCGCATAGAATTGGGCCAGTTTAAGCTCAAATATGCTCACAACATGAAAAAGAGCAAGTGTAATGAGAAATACATACTTTGCAGAGTTTTTCGCACAAGCACTGAATACCTGTGGGTGTTTGCACTACAATCCTAAGCTCCTTGTAGACGCTTAAAAGTATTATATAAGGCAAAGGCACTTGAGAGCGAGTGGCCGAGAATCAGACACCGTTCTAGCAAATGGATCTGAAAGGCTAGAAGTCCTACAAAAGTCAAAGCGTCTCTGAGGACTTCAGAACACATGTGCTCCTTTAACAACTACATCATGTATTACTCGAGAAATCACTAAAAGACAGAATTTACTAAATGCCTTAGCATACAGTATGTGCCTTACTGATTACAGCTGCTGGTTATGCCTAAAATGCATTCAAAGGTTGCACTTAATTGATTGAAAAATGAAAGTAACAATGAAAAGTAGTAACTACCATTTAGTACTATTTTAAACAAAAACTAACAATATACTATATCATGATTTTAACAGTAAGAAATATGAAATATTCTACTATGTTTCACAGTACACACAAAAGCTTCATACATTAGCGTATCTGGGAGAACAGATTGTAAAAAACAAAAAATAATAATAATAATTAAAAAAAAAAACAAAAAAACAAAAAAAAAAAACCCCTACAAAAGCAGCTTAAAGCAAAATTTCTAAAATACCCTTTGACAAATTTCCAGGTCAACAAAGTGCTTTTTTAAACAAGAAATCAAATGCTCTTCACACAGCTAGTAGCAACAATGATGTTTGACTGATGCTTCTGAAATTAACAGTCAAATCAGGGACATCGGATTTTTATGATATAAAGAGTGCCAAGATGTTTTTTTCCAGGGGAAATTTTAATGCTTAATGTAAGTGAATTACCACAGCTAGTACAAAACATGTATTGCATTTAAGTACTCGATTTACTGTATATATCTTTATATCAGTCAAACACCATTTATTAGATTCTAATAAAACTATCAATTTTAATCACTATATGAAATACTGAAACACAAAAATGCTATGTAGAAACTGTAAGCATTATATGTATTAGTAGTTCTTCAAAGGGCTATATTTTTTTTTTTTTAAATAGTACCTTGAATAGCTGTACATCACCACTTCAATATTTTCGTCTTACAGTAAGGACATTCTGTTTTACTAGGTGCACAGTTCTCACAAAGTACATAATGTTGGCAAGGCTGCAGGACAATGCAACGATCATGCTTTTGGCAAACTATACATTTCTTTGACTGAAGCTGATAAATTACCTGTGTTGAGAAAAAGAAGAATTTATATCAGTCACATGTTAGAGCAGTAGGTACCATTCACATTCATACATGCACCGCTGACAGAAATGGAGTTAACAAGCACTCTATGCTTAACGAGGACAACTCCAGTTTAACTGCAGTGTGTGTATATGTGACATGGTAAATGTGTCGGCTGGGACCGGGCCCTTCTTACCCCATCTATGAGGTCTAGGTCAGAGCGCAGCTGGCTCTGGATGGAGTGGAGCTTAGACAGCGGAAGCTGGTCCAGGTCTCCATAGCTGCGCAGAAGAGGCATGTTCGGGGAGCGGCACAAGACGTCAAAGTCGCCCTGGAGCTCCTTGAGTTTGCGCTCGGTGTCCTCTCGTTTCTGCTCAGCCAGCTGCCGCTCTGCCTCAGCTGACTTTGCCTGCTCTTTTGCCTCTTGGGCATCTTTTTGCCATGCCTCACATGCCTTAAAAACAGCCAGAACAGATCAAAATTATTAAAGTCGACAACAGAGATTCTCCATCCTAACCGTTTATACAATCGGGCTTTCACTGTGTGCCAAAATAGGATCAAAGGATGAACTTGAGTCACTGTTAAGGACAGCCAGTAACTTGCAACCTGTAAAAAGCAGAGGCCAGATAGAAACAAACTTTTTACCCCAACTTTATACTTGTTGAGAAAATATTTAAGATAATAATTATTCAGTGTTCTATTTTTGAAAGATTCACTCACAGAATAAATTATATTCCTAAAAAAGGTCCTAAATATTTTAATATTTTCCTAAGATCACACTGCTCTCAGCCTGTAGGTCAGAATGCCAGCCTTTAAAATGATCAATTTAAATAGCTGAAATACATAATTAATGTCTATTATGAACAGCTATAAACGCAGTGTAAAAAACATACAGCTACACAAAAACAATGAAGAATGTCTTTAATAACATCTTAATTTTCCACAAATTAATCAATATTTGACCTTATTTCACAAAGAGAATTTTCTTCTTAAAATTCATTTACATAGCTTTCAAGAAGATTCTGACATTCAGTAGTGTTTTCTCATTCTGGATTTGTTCAGTTTATGAGGACAGCTTAAATTTGAATAATTTTAAGAGCAATTTAATTTAATTTGTTAGGAATATATTGATGAATGAAGTCTTAAAATCTTTCCAAATAAATAAATCTACAAAGAATCTTGTGAATCTGGTTTTGAATCCAATCCTAACAGTAGACCATCAAACTTCTTCCCAAAGCTCACCTGCACTAGATCACCACTAACCAGAAACCAACACTTCTAACAACTGCCAAGAGCTAAAAACAATCTTTTGATCTCTGATTAAAGTTGCACAGATTAATTTTCAGCAATCCAAAAATAGACATCTACATTCAATGCTGGAGCCCCAACACACTTATCTTGCAGGTCAGTGTAGAATTCTTTAGCTTCCATGGGACATAACTAGCTCCTGTCCCATGACTTTTGGGTTTTCAGTGTTCATGTGAACTTCACATTTGGATGAGCTGCACGCTGTGGACAAGTGAATCTAGCATGCCAACTTCCAAATTGCATAATAAAAGTATGGAATACCAAACGAATTGCAGAGCAAAAAATATACATGATATATATATATATATCAATTTATATCACAAAATATTTCAAGCTCTAGTTCTGACCTGTTTGACCTGGTGCCAGGCGTCCTCCCACTGTTTAATCTTCCGCTTAGCTTCGTCCAGTTCCCGGAGGAGGCGGCCGAGGTCAGCACTGCTGGAACCGACCATGCTGGAGCTAAGGCTGCTGAACACAGGAGATGGACTGGGGGACAGGCTGCCACTCACAAAATCCCAAATGCTTCCTGTGCCGCCATTCAAGCCTGTTGTACAAACCACAACAGAACAAAATGTCAAAGGGGAATTGTCCAGGAGAACAGGCACGAGAGGATCACACCTACCAAAGTCAGGTCATTCCTACCTAAAGAGTTCTGAGTGGACGTAGGTGTCCCAAGAAGGCCATGCTCTGATTTCACTGCCTGTGTCTGGCTTTGCTGAGGGGCCATTCCAGTGAGCAGGGACTGGGATAAGGACTGAGACAGAGAGCTGAGAGGGGAGGCGGACAGCGAGGAGGAGGAATGCAGTGAGGAAGACCGTGCCAAAGAGCCAGGAATGTTGACAGGAGCAGAGCCTCCTAACAACCTTTGACCTGCACACACACACAAAAAAAACATATGCATTTCAAACAAGTTAACTGTGTCAACAGTTACACATAGTTCAATATACGAAACACATTTTACAACAGAATCATTGCCAGGAGTCGTTTGCATCCTTTGATAAGATGCACTAACAAACAGTTTGACCCCAAAATAGCAGCATCAAAATGTCATAATTGTGTAAAATCAATTATTCAGTTATGGTTTTATATTTCTCAGCTTGTCTTTCAGAACTGGCTGTAGTGGGAGCCCAGGTGCAAGAAATACCAAATCAGTTTCAAATGTTTTCAAAAGCTTAAAGCTATTAATTCAAGTGTTGTTAATGACGTCTAAAGATGCATCTAAAAATGACTATTTTTCAGGGAAAACTTTGAATTTTTACATTATTCACACAGATTGCCATGTGCACCATGACATAACCACATAAACAAACACTGCACTTTAATATGAGGATTTAACACATGAGGTAGAAATGTTTGTTGGAAGATGAACATCATTCATGTGGTAGATTTTACTCCTGATGCAACAATCGCAACCGGGAAATGACACCCGTTTCATAGAATCAATCAACCTGTATTCCTAATGACAAAAATGATGACAACTTACTTGTTAAACCAAGCCCATTATTGTCTTGGTCTTCTAGCTCTTTGTCAAGGGAGGCAACATTGATGTCACTAAAATTTAGGTCAAGTGCAGACCCTGGGGAAAGAGAAGCAATAAAGAAGTAGTTCATTTAGCTGTGCAGTTCCGACCATCAACAAATAAAACAAAGAAGAATTTGACAGAGCTTTGAGGAAGTTGCACAATCGATCCAGTTCAAAGCTTTTCACAACCGATTCTTTAAACACACACTAAGAGTCATTTTTCTTCTTCTGAAAATACATAGATGAGTAGAAATGTGTAGAATACAGAGACCCTTAGGACGTAAGTGGTGAAACTTAAACGATCTCAAACACAGAGCCTTAAAGGGAAAATAAAGAAGCACATACCCCTCGGCACAGTGCTGACTCACTGTCTGCCGCAGCTCTTCCACAGCGTCTGTGCACTGACTGGCTGCTAATCTGCTGCTACAGCCTTAGCCAAGCTAACATACACACATACACACACAGCGGCACCTTAACGCACTGCCCCACTGTTCTCAACTCAGACCAGCTTAAGCCTGGAAACCTCTCCCTGCGTCTGGCTCAACATCTGAAGGATTCACACCCTGAACTGAATGGACTGATGAGGGTTGGATGAGGGAGGAGTTAGAAGCGGATTATCACTTACCTATTACTGACTCGACAGTATTGCTCCCTGGATAGAAAGGGGTTGCTTTTGCATTCATGGTTGATAAGGTGGTGGGTGAGGAGCTGTCAGAGCCAATGCTTGAGGCCAAGCTGGAGGTGATGCTTGACGTTATGCTTGATGCCAGTGGGTTCACTACAGAGAACTCTCTCTGTGAAAAAAAAAAAAAAAGACAGGAAAAATGGTAAAATCATATTTTCCTAAACAATATCATAAATGAAAAGTATCAGAGGCACAGAATATCCTCCACAGAGCATCTGAAGCCAACCTGCAGAACTAAGCTTGATGATACACAGATGAGCTAGAACATAGAACAATTACTGTCCATTTATCAGCTCCATTCACCATATAAGGACACTTTTTAAATCACAGAATGCAGTCCATTTGTTTCTCTGTATACGTTGTTAGCCTCGGGATCACCACATCATTTGGCATGTAGGTGTGCACCCCAGTGCTGTTGGGGTGTTAACATTTTAGAGAACGGACGGATGGAAGGAACAGTCCACCAACCAGAAATATATTTTTCCAACAGCATCTAGTGACCACTCCAGCAGCACTGCTGTAACAGATCCACTCATAACATTGCAGCACACACAGGCCACCAGCATGTCAGTCACTGAAGTGCTGAGAAATCACCAACTACCCAAACAAGAACACTCTGTGGTGGACCTGTGGGGTCTTGACCTCTGAAGAACAGGGTGAAAGGAGGCTAACAAGTATAATATATATAAAAACAAACACTACAGACTGGGCCACTACATAGTTGAGCTGATAAAACAGACAGAAGTATTCATTCTTATCTGTAATCAGTGTAAACATTGCTTAAAACCTACATATGAAGAACATCATATTTATTCAATCATCTGAAAAACAGGATGCTAGAAAAGCCTCTTCTTTTTGAACCTATTTAAACACATGAACATTTACTTTCTTTAAATCGATGCTGAGATGGAGGTAATGAAACTAATCACACTACACTACACTACACACTAACATTGAAGAATGTTCCTTATGAAACTAAAAGTTAGGACACCCCCTTCATTAAAACATGTAAAATTAGAATGAAGTGCACATTAGCTGCAGATGATGGAACATGTTTAAAGGGGGTTTCGAGGAACCCGTCTTATTTAAACAGCTTACCAAGCAAAGACCCCTGGTATCAGTACCCCAGCACTCAAACCCAACTGATGAACCCATGACTGTTTATTTGTTGCCTGTAGAATATAAAAAGAATTATGGGTGTTTACCTGCTTGTCTTGGTCCATTAACTTTTGATTATTTTCTGCAGACTGGCCTTTCAGGTTCTTTGCCTAGAATGAGAATAAGACAGTATATATACACAACCATGTTATCATGCTGTACAAGAATTCATTCTGTAAATAAGTGCCATAAATTACTGAGGACCATCAGGATCATTGAGGAAATGAGCCCTTATTAAACTTGGAAGACTCCTCAGTGCATTATCCATGCTAAATCATGGATCAGATGAAACACTGATTATTTTAAGAGACATGTGCAAAAGTTTGGGTAGCCCTGGTCAAATTTTTTGTAAAGTGTAAATACACTGTAGGGAGTCATTTATTGGGACGCCTGCTCATTCATGGTTTCTTCTGAAATCAAACATATTCAAAAAGCTTTCTACTAGATGCAAAGCTACATGCAAAGCTTTCTACTAGATTTCGAACGACTGATGTAAAGATCTGATTGCATTCAGCAACAAAAGCATCCACGATGCTGGATGATTACCACCCACTTCAACTCATCCCAAAAGTACTGGATGGAGCGCCATCATTCCAGAACACAGCTCCACAGTTCAATGCTGGGCTTTATATCCTTCTAGCCCACACATGGCATTAGGCATGGTGCCAATGTTTATCTGCACTTTCTATCAGCAATACTACAGAGACTAGACAAGCTGTCTATGTGTATTTGCATATCTGCATTAGCAATGCATGCAACATAATGTAACCATGTACATTCATTAGAAAGAGTGTCCACACACATGGAAACAGAGTACGTGAACACAAATAAATCATGTAAAGTGTGCAGAAGATACTGCATTTGCTGAATATGTTTGGAAAGATAAAGCAATGAATTTGTGCCATTACCGTACGAACGTGCAGAAGTGCACTCACACGTCTCCATTACAAACATGGTTGTCTATGGAATCAAGAGGACAAGCTGTACACTCTCCAAAATAAAGGCACTGCAAGGTTGTAGTATAAAGGTTTGCTGAGCACTAACAATACAGCATGTAATTGGACCAAGGGTACCCAAACTTTGCATTTGACAGTACATTCATTACATAATGAATAGAAAAAATACATCTAGTTATCATGCTTTTAAGTTCAATCCCAAATTTATTCATGTCCTGCAATCGATCAGCATGAAGCACTGTTTTGGCGTCAGACAAACAAATGGATAAAACATATGTGAATACACAAGTGAATGGGCAGCAAACAACTGAAGGAACCAGAACTCAAAAACAAGAACTCAACAGAAGGCCTTGAAGCGTGTGTCACGCCCTACACAGGCAAGCCTGCAGTTCTGGAGCAAAGGCCCTTTCAGAGAGCGGAAAAAGAAGCGAGTCGTGGAATACCTGATCCTCACGTTCAAAGCCCGGAGCTTTGGGATAGTTAGACGTCGGGGAGGAAACACTGGACGTGGTGGACTCTGAACATAAGCTACCATTAGTAAAGCTTTTGGGCCTGCCGATGGGTCCAATTGGGGACAATGAACTGGTGCTTCCTGAGCTTGGCGTTACAGTTGGACTATTAGTGCATGACACCTGAAGGAGAGAAGCACAAAGGAGCTTAATGGAGGGCTAAACAGCCAATGTCTATAGGCTTTGTCTTTTTTGCACTTGTCAAAGGGAGTGCTGGGAATGCTTTGGGATCTCAGTCTGAGCAGATTTGTAATTTAAAGGATTTGAATTTGAGCAACTCTCCTCTTTTTAAACACAGACTGCAACAAACAAAATGAATTGCAAACAAAAACAACAGAAACAACTATTAAAATGTGCTTAAAATAAGAAAACAAGCTTTTTAGGGATTTTCCTGCTTTAACAATCCAGTTCAGTTGTTTGTTCGTTAGCTGATTAGTTGGATCTTATGTGTTAAAACAGGGAAACCTAAAGTTGAAATTAAAATATGCATAGTGGTTAGAAACCACTGAATCAGCAAAATATGTAACTCAATGCAGCTTATTGGCTTTGTGTTGAGACAGTCTTGAAACAAGTCCCCCCCTCCCCGAGTGCGGCAGGTGTGTGTGGACGGTGGAGTACATACATTTGCCGCTTGGCCATTGTTGCTCACGCTGCTGGTGATGGAATTTGTGGTGCCACTCCACTCGCTGACGGGACACTCAGGATATTGCTGGGAGCCCAGCTTGGCCTGAGAGCCTGACTGCATGGCTGTGAGCAAAGTGCTCATGGTCTCCTCTGTAGAAGGAATTCCTGAAAACACACAAACTCATTTAGAGCACATTTTATCTGGCTGAGAGACACAGAAGCAACACTGAAAGTGAAAAGCATGTGGACTGCAGAGTAATATTACAGGATTCTACACTAATAGTTTAGTGAGTCAGAGAGGTCTCTTGCAGCTCCAGCAAAGTTGCATAGTGTAGTGTTTCAAATGGAAATGACAAAGACCCCAATTTCCCCATTACAAACAAGGTTCTCCTTTTGTGTGGATAGGATTATTTTGGTATGTTGTTATAGTTTAGTGTTTGCTGAGCTGACATTAGGTCTGCAATAACCTGCTAAAGGACTACAGATAAAAATGACTTCATTAGTTAACTCTAATAATATTTTTGAGTCATAGTTTTTTTATACTTTTAGGGGCTTTTTTGTTGCTTTTTTCCTGTTTTACTGAACTCCTGACCTTCAAACTGTGGTTTTTGTGAATCATTACACTAGAAATGACTACATATAATCTTTACATGTATATTAAAATGAATATTCCACCTGTGTATCGTTCAACAGAATACCAAAATACTTTCGGCATGCTGAAGCAGCTGCCCACTAGCTTGTATATTAAGTGTTTAAACACCAGTCCATTATAATCAACTGTATATTACAAATGCAGCACACAGACTATGCTGGAAATGCTACAATTCTTATACAGTGTATATTTGTAGATTAGTCCTTTTGTAAACTCTTACTTTCTACATGTGCAAAAGCACAGAATGGCCCCCGTGGACAGTATCCAGTTTGCCTCATGTCGTTGCATTTTGTAGACTTGTATATCTGCAAACAAAAATGATCCTCTGTCATAAAAACACACTGGTCAAAGCTCTAACAAGAAATAATCCTCCACACTTCATAAAAACATAGATCACTTTCTCCTCACCTCAGGGTGAAACTGCTGCTCAGTGCGAGAGTGGCAGTACTGACAGCTATCCCCGCTCTCACATTTTGACGGCTCTCCCCATTCATCACCGTGCTTTACGCTTGGGCATGGAGTTGACCTGTCACAAACCACAGGGACTAAGACCAACCTCGCACATTCAATAGAATATACAGATTTTTTTTTTTTGTGTGAACATCATACAATGGGTTCAGGACCACAAAACTTAGTTAACTATAGCACTTAAATAAAGCCTATTCTAATGAATACTATTAGTACTAATAATTAACACTACTAACTAGAATATTTCACTATAATACATATTGGTGCTGTCACAACAGTATCTCCATGAAAAACAGCCTCCAAAATGACTTGGAAAAAAATATTTTAGAGTTGAAGGAACAGCTAAAAGTACACTACATGTACACACGTTTTGGGACACCCGTCCATTCATTGGTTCTTCTGAATTCAAGGGTATTAAAAAGATCTTATCTTGTTTTTTTGGAATAACTGCCTCTACAGTCCCAGGAAGACTTTCTTCTAGATTTAGGGTAGCTGTGAGGATTTGACTGCATTCAGCGACAAGAGAGTTAGTCAGGTCAGGATGCTGGATGATCACCATTCTACCTCGTTGTAAACTCATCCCAAAAGTATTAGATGTTGTACCATCTTTCCAGAGAGGACAGTTCCACTGCTCCACAGCTCAATGCTGGGGTTCTTTATACCACTCTAACACATGGTGCCAATAGGTTCATGTTTATCTGCTTCAGAAGGTCATAGTCTTTCATTCTCTTACGTGGGCAATACTTCTCTACAGAGACTAAACAAGCTGTGTGTGTACATCTGTGTCAGCGATGGGTGCAACTTAATAGAGAGAAATGCATTATGCATAAATACATTCATTAGAAGGGGTGCCCACAAACATTTGGACATATAGTGTATATATAAACCTACCAGTTATCTGTCTGGAACTGGTTTGTGTCTGGTTACTATAAACTGTGCACTGGTGTTATTTTACAGAAGAGAACAAAAGTCCTGCTGGACCAAAATGGGTACCTGTATTTGAACTTGCGGGGATTTCTTCTTCTATCTCGACTGTTATGGTAATGTGGGCAGGCGTAGCCTTGTCTGCATAGACGTGGGGGCTTGGTGCATTGCTCTGTTTTGTAGTTGGCCAAAACAAAGTTGGTGTCTGGAAGGGGGTAAACAAAAGGCTCTGTTTACAACAAGGATTCATATTTCTTTGTTCACACACAGGCACAGGCACAGGCACAGGCGCACACACACACACTCACACACTCACACACACACTCACACACACGTACAAGTGTAAGGTTTGAGTCTTTTGAGCTGAAGGCTTATTGAGGCTCACCCTGCCAACGTGGGTCCTCAATAAGAGTCTTCTCGATCATGGCCTGGCTGGCCAGAACTCCTGGCTGCAGATCCGGGATCCCCTCTCCAGAGCCTAACTGGCCGTTCTGCAAAGCCTCTTGTGCTTGGATCTCTCTGTGAAGAGGCTTACGCAAGTCAGACCAGCTTTGGGAGAATTCAGAAGCAGCAACTATGAGCTCTAGATGCGAGCCCTCAAACAGGGATGCAGCAGTGATTTCCACATACCAGTTGCTAGGCAACCGGTGAAAGCGCATATCTATGTTCTCATATTTTTTGTTGCTCAACCAGCACGTCTCATTCTCTGGAAATCTCAGCATTCAACAGAGTGCTGCATGTCAGTTTGCATGCAGGACAACAGCAGCTAGCTCAGTGAACATGGTTACGCATTTGCAAAAGAGGTTCAAAAGTGTTCCTTGATATTTTTTCAGCCAGTTGTGAAGAGCATAGTCATGTCTGCAGTCTGTCACGTTGGACAGCCATGTCAAGATCAAGGCATAACCCTTTGTCACACCTAAGGGGATTTACAAAGCAGGTGCAGCAATACAATGAACATGTCGGCTCTGCAGAAGAGCATTTAAACCCGGAGGACCTGGAGGACCCCCTGTCCTGCACAGTTCTTGTTTAACCATTGCCAACACACCTCATCCAACTACACACTTAAATAAATGTTGCTTTTCCACTGCATTGTACTCACTACCACAGACCCCAACCCACTGAAACACTTGGTTGTAGAGGTTTATAGATTCCAAGTATTGCTTAAAAAACATTAAGTCCATCTGTGGTAAACACATCTTTTTAGTGGATACCCTTAGTTAGCTCCAGTCTAACCAGGTTATTTTGGTGCTATGTTGTTATAAGTCAGTGTCACACAAGTAACCTACATTCCCGTCTATGTCTCAATATTTTTTAGATAATGCTACATTTAAAGGTGTAAACTGGAAGTGTGTTTTTATTATTGTACCATTAAACAGTGTTGGTGAAAGTCAGGTCCTACCTCTCACAAGATGATACGGGGGTGGGGGTTTGGGGGGTCAGTGGATATCAGTGAATGGAGGGGAACAAATTATCCAATTCACTGGATATCAGTGGGGACATATCAATCCATCCATTCTAATTCTACACACATGGATCAAATTATTGGTGGGGACAATTTAATAAATTGCTGGATCCTGGAGGAGATGCGTCACCTCTGTCTGTACTAAATCTACACCCCTGAGCTCAACAGTGCTAGGTGTTTATGTTGTGTAGAGTTCAATCATGTGTGTTGGGAGCAGGACAAGCTCTAAAATATGCAGTGCAGGGGTGCCTCCAGGACCAGGGTTAAGAAGCACTGATCTAACTATGCACAGGCAACAACCTCCTGGTAATACAAAATACATTATGATACAGGAGTTATGATTCAATATACTGTAATACTGTAACTGCAATTTGTAAAAATTGCCATCAATCTTTATCTCAATAACGTGTTTGAGAATCATTACAGTATTACAAAACACAATATCACAATATTCTTCTACACTTTTAATGCCATTAAACAAAATCATTTTTGATCCAAACGCATTTTTGAAACTGGTGATGTCATGTAAGGGAAGAAA
Organism: Acestrorhynchus altus; assembly: GCA_034509495.1. Taxonomy (NCBI): domain Eukaryota; kingdom Metazoa; phylum Chordata; class Actinopteri; order Characiformes; family Acestrorhynchidae; genus Acestrorhynchus; species Acestrorhynchus altus. The sequence goes on from CM067505.1 coordinate 28,906,986, forward strand.
CCCCAAACCCTGTCCTGGGTAAGGGATCCTCCAGAACCAGGGTTGCAAAGGTTAGCTCAGTGAAAGTGGAACCGATTTACAAAAGTTGTAGGGTTGTAATTTTTAAACCAGAGAAAGTTGTGACATCTTGTCACATCTACAATTGGTCAACTGTCACCATAGCAAGCCTCGTCAAAATCAAGGCATAAACTTTTGTCATGCCTAAGCGGATTCACACAGTCGAGGCAGCAAAACAATGAACACAGCCTCTCTGCAGAAGAGCATTTAAATCACATGTTGGAAGAAGCAGTAACTGAAATCCCCTCCCGCCACAGTGTTTCAATTCCGCAAAGTGAAAGCAAATGCAAACCTGATGTTCTTCCTGAAGCTGTTACTAATCAACAGAAAGGGTGTAAGAAAATACCATTGTATCAAAACATCCTGAAATTACTATGCAAAATCCTGTATAGTTTAAATATAAAGACTGCTGGCAGACAAGGAGTGCATTTACATACTCTCACTATGCCAATAACTGCAGAAAATCTGATTCTGTCAGTAATCCGATCAACACATTTCCATGCACTTGGGTAATAAGATAATGACATCACATCATATCTGAAGTAGTCTGGGTTGTACTGGGTGATTTTTTTTTTCTTCTGAGGAACAGTGTCACCAGTCTTCATTCTTTAAAGAAACGTTTTTATCTCTGGTTTGCAAATTGTTTGCATGAGGCACCCATGGCTGCGTTGCCGCAGACTGATAACATTTAATTTGTCATGAGTTACTTCTGCAATGTTATTATTTTACTTTTATGATTTAAAAAGCCATTACTGGCCCTTTACCGTGCCATTAAAGTACCATGGACTCCAGAAGATGGGCCTGTGGACCACTTGAGAGTGTCACGTGACCCACAAGTGGTCACTAGCATACAGGTTGAGAGATTTAAATGAATTAATATTTATCTTTTTCAATCATGTAGCTGCAATAGAGTTTCGTCAGAGTCTTGTGGGTGTGAAGCTAAACACTGACTGCTTATTTCCGATATAATGGTCTGTTTTCATGCACATGCAGGATGAGAAATCTGAAGAGACAATCTGGTTAAGAATACACATGCAGAAATCTGATGACTCAACTAAAATCCAGTTCTTTTTGCTGGATTTCTAGGTCTGATTTGTACACCTTCTACTCTGATCTAAGAAACTGGAGTATATCCTTATGTGACCACTTGAATGGTCAGACTGAAATCAGATTATGAACAGAGCGGTTCATTTTGCATTGTGTTCCGATGTTCAGTGTACAAATCCCTTGGTTCAGATTGGATGAAAAGGTACATTTGAAAAGGTAGATTTGATGCATATGATGGTGTGTTTTTATACAATGTCAGATTTCTTAAACCTTTCTTTAAAAAAGTTTATAGTATCGGATTATATTGAATCTTAATTTCTGTATTGTGAAACACATTGTGTCACCAGGTTCTTGCCAGTGCAGAGCCTTAATCAACAGCCCAGTCCTTCACCTCTAGTTCACCAACGTGCTGAACAGAGCAGGTATTTCACTCACCTGATGTCGTAGACTGGCGGCCGTAGGTCATGTGGGCCATGAGCAAAGGCGCAGTGGAGCCCATTTTTTACACAGTGGCCCCGAGCATCGGTCTCATGGATGCATGTGCCTGTCTTATAGTAGCGCAAATGATACTTGCGCTCTGTATCACCAGTGGTCCGGTGCAGGTAAGGACAGCTGAGAACACAAAAACAGGAATCCATTAAAGCACCAAAACAAACAAACAAACAAACAAACAAACAAACAAACAAACAAAAAACAGGTCAAAACCTTTTATAGCTGATGTGTCAACTACAATTATACAAACAAAATTTTAATAAATATATACTTATATACATTTATACATACACACGCACACATAATATATACTACAGTCTGTGCACACCAATCAAAAATGTTTGCAGCCACAAACTAAAGTATAAAACACCCAAATGAATGGGATATAATAATATTCCTTGTTAAATATATATTCAATTGAAACATTTCTGACATTAATATAAGGCATGGATCTTTCTAAGAGTCTGGTAGGAATTGTTCTTATTTTCTGGCAGTGTGGCTCCATCATGAAAGGATTCATCATCTGATTTGTTCAAATGGTATTCTGTTCTGACTCTGTACACACAGCAATAAAATCTCCCCAAACCTGAGCCTTGTGTCCAATAATTTTGTTGTTTAGTCTGTATTATTTGGAAGGGCAGACTGTATAATTTCCCTCTGCTCTTGAGGTGCATTTTGGATTTAATGTGATTGCAAGTGTCTTTTCTTATCTTGTCTACAGCATGTTCACAAAACTTGCAGAAAAGCTGTTGCCCTGAATTCTAATCTTTGGAGTATTGCTGTGTTCTGAATTTTGTTTGTCACCACTGTGTTTTATACACTATTGTCAGGGCGGAAACAAATGTCTTCAACATTATTTACATATTATACAGCATGGTATACACACACAAAGAGAGGAGCATGTCAGCATTTGTTTAAAGCTCAGCTGGTAAAAGAATACATTTAGGGTTTTGGATTATACACAACGTCTTTATATCTAATGTCTTTTTCATGCCTCAAATCTGTCCTCGCTTTCTGCATAACAGAAATCATTAGTTCCCTACCTGCCCTGTACATTTTAGTGAAACCCTTTGTCCCAACCTGCCAATTTATTTTTTATTTTATTTTATTTTAATGGTTCTTTGGCACCATTCAAAAGAAACCTTTGTAGCGGCTTTAGTTTTACAGCGTAATCAGATAAGTAAGAGTCCTTCCTTGAATCTGATGTGTTCTGATGTGTTTAGACTTTACCAATTCTTGATGTATTTGCTAAACTCAAAAACAGCAGAATATTTAGGTGATTCTGACATCCTGCAAACATCTAGTAGATTTACAATTCTTCTTATTATAAATCTTGATATAAGCATTGACAGATACTAAATGTACATGTATTATTTTATTTACAATTATTTGCTGATTTGCTGCTTGATCACATGAATGACAGGTTTCATCAAAACTCTTCTAGAACATCCAATAATGTTCATAGATCTACTTTCTACAATGTGAAGCTGATAAGCAACAAACGGTAATTAACTATGTTAAAGAATCACTGCACTTTTGCATGTCGCTAGAGAACAGCATCTGCCAAAATCCATACATGTAAAAGTGAAGTGAAATACAATAAAAATAGCCGATTTCCAAGAAAACCCAAAACAATAGAATTTAGCACTACATGCATTCAGGCTAAACATTCCCAATTTATCAATAATGGGCTTCTTGACTGTCAAAAGATAGTAAATGGCAATCCATTCTCGGCCCAAGTATTCAAGTGCTGATTTAAAACCCCTAAGGACAGAGACGTGTGAAATTTTACAGGTAGACAATAGCTTGCACAAAATGGTCTGCAGTAGTTCACATGAGCTACGTGTGAACATTTGCCTATGAGAATCCACAAGTCAACTCACACATACTAGTGCATCTCAAAACATTAGAATACTGTGAAAAAGGTTTTATCATTTCATTCAAATTTTAAAAGCTAGCATATATTTTATATTAATTGCATTTAAAGTGACTTATTCCAAGCTTTTTGTTTTAAATTTGATTCTATGATTAGTTATCTATTCAAATTTGATTTAAAATGTTCTAATATTTTGAGGATCTGGATTTCCAGCCAAACAGATCAACAGTAAATAATAAAAAAAAGCTTGAAATGTAAACAAAATTTTAAATTCATGATCGCAAACAAGCTTTAAATATTTTTTGAGATGCACTTGTATGTACCCGTGTTGTTCCCCAGTAGTGCCTACTTTAAACCAATAAATCACCAATTCAAGACATTCCTCAAAAAAAGATATGTACCACTGTGGGCCATTTGGTATGAACTAAACCCATCTACAACAATTTCTTTGAGGTTTATGACAAAGAGAAGACCTACCACTTCACTGTTTTACAATATATATAAAATAATAAATAATTATACATTTTGAAGTCTATGTGAAAACTTGTTCAATAACCCAATAAAACACTCATATTAGAATAAAAATCTAATATTTATACAAAGAGTAGTGGTGTTTCCATCGCTGTGTTCATTAAAACCTTTCCAAAGCTCTCTTCATGGGAGTCTATATTACTTATATTTATCATCCAACACCTGGTTTGGTAAATCATTGCTTTGTTCCAAGCACTGTTCTTCAAACTAGCTCACAAGATCTCAACTACTTTTGTCGAAATAAGAAACTTTTATTCCTCTTTTTACACTAAAAACACTTATTGCTTAACATGATCACAGTACCCTTTATGAACAACATGTGGATGTCTGTTGCAATGTTTGTATTTCTATTACAGTACCAGTCAAATGACTGGACACACTGACGGGATGTATTAAAGATTACGTAACTTCTAACTGCTTCTTTTGATACTGATATTAAAACCATATCCACTAAATGGACAGAAATATTGGGACACCTCATTCATTCTGAAATCAAGGGTATTAAAGAGTTTATCTTGTTTTTGTTGGAATAACAGTCTCTACTGTCCAGGGAAGGTTTTCTACTAGGTTTGAGTTTTTAACTGAAGTGTGGGCTGCACACAGGCCCTTTTGCTTGGAAGCCTCAATATGATAAAAATATCCAATACTATAAAATAAAATTTTGTACAATATATTTTAAAAGAAAAATAGACAAAATCTCTACTAGTATAGAAATACTGTCTATTGGTCAAGTGTTTTTAATGCACAAACATTTATACAGCAAGTTTTCCTTTAAGGAAATGTATATCTACTATCTACAGGTGACGTTTTACTCTGGCCTAGAAAGACAATCTCTGTTATGCAGGTAATGGATGAACCTGCAGTAGCTATATGTGGTCATGCTTTCCCCCCTTTGTCCTCAGCTGCTGCTTTCGAATTACAGAAAGCACAGAGAGCAGAGGGGGAAATGCTGATTGCAGAAATCATAACACATTGTTGAGCAGCTATCAAAACATGAATTCCCTGCACTCTACTGACGTCTGTGCAGCATTCAAACACATCTGTTACTAAACTGGCTGGAATGCCCATTTCTTTTCTCAGCTATCAGACTATAAATGTTAAATACCTTTACTGCAATATGTTTGGAATGCAAAGGCAAAGAGACCAAGTGACAGAGCAACTAAGTACAAACAACAGTTTGCAAAAGTGGCCAAAGCTTTGTGGCACAACAACAGTTCAGTATTACAAATGATGAACCTGAAAATATAATAATTTTCCAGTTATGTAATATAATATTAATTTATTTGTACAAAATCTCAATAACAACCCAAAGACAATATAATTGACCACCACAAGAATTTAGGTACATTTCTACTAATACAAAAGCAATGCAAATGGAATGCTTATATATTCAAATGCAAATACTTTTTGAAGGAATCTGTAACCTAATCTTGTAAAACTGAAAAGCAGAATGCAATACTAATGAAGTGTGAAATAACTTTCTTTTTTGCATTATTGAGAGAAAGTTTTTCCCCCCTCACAGCTCACCAAAAATGTTTGTACTGTGAAAATGCTCAACTATTAAAGATGAAAAAGAACTGAACAAACTGATATTAACAATATGGGCAAAAATACATTGATTAGGTGTTTTAAATGTTAATTTTGATTACTTTTTAAAAATCTGCCCATGTATAATACATATTTTGACCAATTCAAGTAGTAAGTTACATTGTGGGGAAACCAGCACAACATAAGGGTTCTCTAATTCTAAAATGATCTAATTCTTGACTATAAAAAATAGAAAGAATTAGTGCAATAATCAGTTGCTTTCAGGAAAGAATGTAAGGAAGCCTATAACCTGCTGTTAATTTCTCATTGTCTCTGTGGTTTTGCACACTTAGAGCTGTCATACACCAATAAAATACTCCTGGAGCCATCCCTCTCTCAGCTTGCTCTTCCTACACACACCAGGCTCAATTCTCATGGCTTTCAATTTGAAACATAAGCAGACTTCACTCCCGTTCACATTACTTATGAAAAGGTGCACTAATGATCCACAGATACTCACTTTAAAATGTGAAACTAACATTAACCATCAGTAACATCAGCTAATACTAACTGAAGCCCACCTGACGATTCAGAGTTACATTGGCAGACAGAACCGCACACTTCACAGACATTAGGATCAGCCATAAAATGTAGAGTTTACTGCAGACCATAAACAGCATACAGGAGTGTACTGAATGTAAATAGAGGCCTTTCCATTCTAAGACATTTACAACAAAGGTTTGAAGGGGTTAAAATGTTTGATCATGTTGCTATAGAAACCTAACTTGTAGGTAATATTTAGTGAATAACAATAAAACTTAATTTTATTCCAAATCCAACAGATAAAACAGTTTGATGGTACCAGAAAAGCTACAAAAATCAGAACCTTTTCTGCATAAATATGTTAGTCCTAAACAAGAACAATCAAATCAAACAAATGAGACAAAATATTAGTGTTAGGTCACATTTAGAAAATCATGCACTACTGTATAGAATAATAAAATGACAATTAACTATAACTAAATTGAGATGCTTGGTAAATAATATCTCGAGATGTACAGTAATTAATATTATTAATAGTAATAATATGACATATACATGGCTATTGTTCATCATTTGCCAAAAATCAAGCTCCATCTCTCATATGCGAGAGTTGTGAAAGTGGTGAAATGACTCCTGAGTGCAGAGGGGTTTGACAGTGGTGCCTGATGCCATGCCAACAGTTGGTTTGTTCTATTGAACCATCTTAAAGAACAAACCACCTTACTCAGCCCAATGTCAACACACCACAGGTGAAAATCAATAAAAACTGGTTAATAATATGCAATTCTCTCACACTCAACTATCAACCTAGTTAGAATAATCTGCCCAGACCTAAAGCATACAAATCACATTAAGAGGGAAACCTAAAGTAAATCCAGAAAACATGATTTATAGAAAAAAGAACTGAGGTAATAAACCACACACTGGCAGTTCACAGTCTGATACTGAAAATGCTAAATATCCAATAATCGTCTCAAATATAGCAAGTGCATCTTGCTCAGGTAGCAACAGTTACTATGGCAACAGCTGTGACGTCATGGTGGCATGGCTTCTACAGGATGAATGAACATGCAAAAGCAGCTAGGCTGAAAGACATTCACTCTTCAAACTACTGCCTTTAAACTGAATTTGAATGTATTCTGTCGCCATTATCCAATCACAACTCAAGCTCATGAGTAAATAATTTATAACAAAAAATATTTGACCCAGAATGTTCAGAAGCATTTAAGTGCAACTCTGAGTGCAAGCATGGCTTAATAGCATGGTAAACAGCATTCACTTCTGTAGATCCTTAACAAACTAACAGCTTTAATGGCCTATTAGCACTATTAAAACAACTCCGTAAACCAACTGAGAGCAAAAGTTACACCTGCCCAATTAAAAAGGGCCAAGACCTGCCAGCGGCTCTAAAGTAACAAATGCTGCTTAAAAAAAGAGAACAAAACTAGAACTTGTTTTAGTGTATTATGCAAACTTACTAGAACATTGAGTTAGGGTAGGGTGACATGATCTAAAAAATTTAGGAGAAATTGCAATATACAACACAATATGATGAAAACCATAAAGTATGCTGAAAATATCAGTATTTATTTGTAACAGCAAACTCAGCATGCTGTGTGTGTATAAACACTAAATATGCAACCACGTGTTTAATATAACTTACCTATTGGTCCATTGATTAACTAGACAAAACTCATAAAAAACATTCTAGGCAGTATATCGTAAATATTGAAATACTTTCATACAAGATGCATGTTCTTTTTGGAATCTTAAATAGATGGTAACCTGCATAACGAGCAAGACCGTGAACACACTATTAATATCTATATTAATAGTTTTGAATCCATATTTACAATATTTTGCTCTACTGTAAATCACAAATCACTGTATCCACAGTCATACAAACATATTGTCCATGTCCTGTAAAAGCCTGCTCCAGAAGTGCTCCATTTTAATCTCCTTTTGTGAACATTACATGTTTATTTACTCAGTGAAACTAACATTAGAACAACATTCATATAAAACACCCATTATTCATTTGGGTAAATCAGAGATTAATAGTGTTAAATCAGGTGATGGAAGTGAAAACATCCATGCAGTGGATGCATCCAGGAGAAATCGGATCCAAGTTTTGGTCTCCAAACTGCTTTCACATAAACTGTTTATTTTCATGTAAACACTCTTATTGCTGAGAGAAATTACTTCAAATCTTCACAAAAATATTTTTAGTATTTTTGTAATTTACAAAAAAATTTAATCTAATCATCTAATAACTAATACCAGTTACAAAATCAACATATTCCTTTAATTAATGAGTGGAATTAAGCATTCCCTTACAGCGTGTCCGAGAGCAGCGAGGAGTAAACACGTCTGTGCGAACCAATGAGAAATGCCTACGTGCAGAAAGGAGCCAATCAGCGTACAGAACACCGGGGGCGTGTTCTGTACTTTATGATCGGGGTGAAGGAGGCAGCGGCCATTCGTTCTCCAACTGTGGAGAAGAACCTCCTGAACGATCTCCTTTTCGTTTCGATCAGCAGTGTCTGCACCCCAAAAACGAGCGCGCGACGACACGAGCTCGAGTGGGCCAGACACGCAGGACGCACGTGACGCCCGCGCTTCCTCTTCACTTCATACAGGGGGTGTGTGCTAAAGCGCGCGCAGAACAATAGCAAGCAGGTCAGCAACAGGAGCGCGCGCAAACCCTTCAGCTCTGGAAACAGGGCACGGCAACACACAGTTTGTGCACGGCAACACACAGTAACACAGCTGGTGCACAGCAATGCAGTTAGGGCACAGACCATGTTTTACAAAGTATTGCACACATGCATGCAATAGGTGGCAAAGAACTAGTGTCAATCAGCATCACTAGTGAGTGGCCCTGCAACTGCCCCCCGTGTGAACCTTTATTAAGCACTTTAGAGCAACTTACTCGTCTCCATCTGGACAGATGCCTGTGGTTTCATCGTATTTGGTGCAGTACACGTCTGGGCTGTAGTTGAACGTCCCATCTCGCCTCCTGATCGGTCTTCGTCTTCGCTGGTTTAGGAAATGCCAATGGAAACACGTAAAGGGTCTATGCTGCGTGCATTTGTGCTGCAGAAACAGTGGGCACTGCTCGGTCCTGAATTCCTTCAAATATCTGTGAGGGGGTGAGAAGGGTGGTTAAAGGTACGATAAGACGCACACGGTGAAGTGCATGCAGTAATCCACGCGTACTGGACTGCAGAGTGGGCAGTGTTTATTATTTACTGTCTGGCTGCTTAACCCACTTTACAAACAAAACAAACGCCTGGACTAAAACTAATCACAAAGCACCCAAACAGCGAGCAGTCGACTCGTTCAGCCGCTCAAACTCAGACCCGTCGAGGCTGTATCCAGAGCTCGCAGGGCTCCCGAATAACAAACAAACTACACGGCTTACGCGCTGCCTCGCGATTCCCCACCACACTTACGCACAATCTTCGACGCCCACTCTAGTGAGTCGACCGAGCGCTACGCAACGTAAACGGCGTAGGAGCAGCTATTCAGGCCGAGGCGGAGGAAGGAGCGCTAACGAGCCCGCTCCTCGCCTGGCTGAACAGAGTCTCTCCAGCGAGCTTAAACAACCAGCGGCGCGTTTTCCTGCCGGAGTCTGGCTTTTAACACACATGCGTGTGGCAGCGTTAACGTAAACAAACCCGAGGTGAATTGGGAAGTGTGCGTGTCGGCTCTGTCCCTCCCGCGCGTGAACACAGCCGAGCTACGTGCATTCGTAAGAATTTACAAAAGCCCCATATTTAAAGCCACGGAGGAGGAGGAAATACCCCGCGCCATAAAGCTCCATCACACTGCGGAGAGGCACAGCCGAGCCCCCGTCCGTACACACGCACTCCTGCCCCTTCCTCGCCCGCTTTACTCACGTATAGTGGGTCGGTTTCTCGGTTTGAGGAGAAGCGCTCGCCGCCGTTTTCGAAACCGACGGCATTTTCAGTCAAAACAATAAACGCGCATGCGCGCGGGCCCTCTCTTCTGCTCGCGCTCTCGGACGCCACTGCCAGGCCAATATCAGCAACTGGCGGGACACGCGAACACCAGTAACACCAGCAGCAGCAGCATGCTGCACCGCCCCAGCACAGCAGACCAGCGGTGTCATCGTTCGTTTACTTAATTCGCAGAAACACATGTTTTCTTTTCAGTTCTACTTCAATGTACTACTAACCAGCATCTTCTTATTCTTATATAAGACACACAACTGCGTCCTAATGTTTAAATGTTAAAGTTGCTTATATTGTCATATATATATATATATATATATATATATATATATATATATATATATATATATATAAATTGTTAATGATGATTTTATAGTTTTTATATACAACAGAAAATGTATAGTGTAAGTTAATATGTATATTTTCTCTGTATATATAAACTGTGTATATAATAATTATTATATACACAGTAGTTTATATACAATAGAGTATGTATAGTGTAAGGTAACTTTTTTCACTCTCTATTTTTCTTGTGTGTATTTTTATACATCTGTTTTAACTACTGTGATGGACTTGCACCTAAGTTGATCACTTACACTTACTGTGATGTGACAAACTTGATTTGATTAATAATTTCAAATTAAAGTGCATGTATACGTTGTTCACCAATCAAAACACTGGATATGTGAATACAAGTGCGCTGTTAAAGTAATCTACTGAAATCCACAATTCCTCTTTTTGCTGACTTTTACAGTGTGTGTGTGTGTGTGTGTGTGTGTGTGTGTGTGTGTGTGTGTGTGTGTGTGAGAGAAGTCTTCTTCAAACATGTTATCATGTTATATATTATGTTATATAAAATGAGGTATACACAGTTCTGTTCAAAGCAGACCTTTAGGCACTTGTGAGAAGTATGAGAAGCTCCTTAACTGGACAGAACGCGTGTGTTTATTATGTAAACACTGAAATGAGGATGAACACAGATGAGGTCTTTCAGAAGCAGTGTTTAATATCACTGTGTTCATTAAAGCTCTCCAGAGCTCTCAGGGGGAGTCTCGTTTTATTTATAGCTCATATGCAGCTTCTTTTTTTAATAAGCCAGAGTTTGGTGGGGTTTAATGAGAGGAGGTGAGCCGATCCACCGGGTCAGGCAGTTCTACAAATGAAACGGTGTCTGTGTCCGATAGTGAAGCTGTAACAGGTGAGGGGCTGGAGGTAGGTAAGCACTGAGGCGCTTAAAACAATAACAATCGTGACCCAATAGCGGACCTGATGTCAGCGTGTGGGGGCGCCTCTCGTGTCACGTGATGCTGGTGTGCCTCAGCCACTATAAATAGCGTAAACGCCGCCCGTTATTTTCAAACACACACGGACGGCTGTGTCGGAGGACGTGTGGTAAGGTGGGTGGTCAGTTTGGGGGTCAGAACCCGGGTGTGTGGGGTGGTAGGGCCTGTGTGAGTGTCCGGTTAGAGAAGCAGGTTAATCTTTAGCTGGTCGGGGACTGAGTGGCCGTTAATCCTGTTGTTTTTGGTGGGGTTTGATGAAATGGAGTGAGAGAGCCGGGTTGCTGTATTGTAACGGTCGTTGTGGCTGTGAGGGGGCTTGGAGAGGGGGTTTAATCCGCTGTCGAGTCGCTCGGTGGCTCGCTGTGTGAAGACGGCGCTGCTTTTCTTTGCCCGCCATTTTGGACAATGAGTCCCGTTTAGGATTAGGAGCAGACGCCGCAGATGGACCGGGAAGCTCGTTATTTATGAATGCCTCGCCATAGGAGCCGATATTTCCAGATTGGAGTGTTTTAAGGTGGTCTAAATGTTAACACGGCTCCGTTTATCTCTGTTGGCGTTGTTTTGTTAACGAAGCTACCTACCTCACATTTTCATTGAACCCTGACGATTTGTCGGACAAATAAGGTCGTAGTTTAATTTCCCCTTGTGTGTTTCTGAGGGCTGTGGTCCGGTTAAGGCCGACTGTAACCGGTTTCTGTGAGTAAATCCACAGGAGGCTATAGACGACACTTGCCGCCATTTTGTCTGCGGTGCAGTTCAGTTCTCCAGTCTGAAGCGCTTCCTTCAGCTCAAAACGCGGGATGTGAAGCTGTAAGATGTGTTTACACTATTAAAACATCAGCTGAGGTGTCGAGCGACAACAGTTTAACCGCCAATTTACTTAGTTAGCGCTGTCTAACGTTGATACTTATTTTCAGGCTTTTAATTTTTTTAATACAAACCTGACATTTATTTATTCAAATATTATATATATATCTTTTTTTTTTTTTTTTTTTTTTTACAGTAACCTATCTGAAGAACAATGGCCCGTACCAAACAGACCGCCAGAAAGTCAACTGGAGGGAAAGCGCCAAGAAAACAGCTGGCCACAAAGGCGGCGAGGAAAAGCGCGCCATCTACTGGAGGAGTGAAGAAGCCCCATAGATACAGGTCAGCAGTCCCCAGACACCATGGCAACGTACCCCTAGTGGTGCACCCCCTTAGTTTTTACTACACCACTAATGCAGTTTCAGCAGACTCAGATTTGCCTAGTCTGTGATACATTATCTGTTACTTTTTGAAGCTCTAAAAGATTAGAGCTTTTAATTTCAGGTAGCTTGTACTAGTAGATCACACATGCACATCCTTGATGCTGTTATAATGGTCATACTGCCAAGAGCTCCTTCTTGATTGGTGCACCAATTAATTTTGACTCAAACACCAACTCAGGATTTTATTGATCAAAATGTGCAATTTCAGCCTTCAAATAGTTTTCAATAGTGCAATTTCACTCACCACTAAATATATTCATAACTAGAATGTGCCAGTCAGAATTGATCACTTTTGTTCTTGGTAAATTGTGTTGAGTAAATCTATGATCATTACAATTAAAACATCAACAGATGTCCCGTCACTAGGTCTAGCTTGAGTGACTATTGACCAAATGTTTAACTTGGGTTTTTAATGCTGGTGATTATTCCTCAATTCCTGTATTTATCCAGGTGTATGTTTGGAGCTGTCTGGTTGCAATGTGTTCTGTTTTAATTTGTTTTCTTGTTCCTTCTATCCAAAGGCCTGGAACTGTGGCTCTGCGAGAGATCCGTCGTTACCAGAAGTCGACGGAGTTGCTAATCCGCAAGCTGCCATTCCAGAGGTTGGTCAGGGAAATTGCACAAGATTTCAAGACTGACCTGAGGTTTCAGAGTGCAGCCATTGGTGCTCTTCAGGTAAGCCACCAGGCTCTTGTGATTGAGGCTGTTTGATTTTTGGATGGCGCTTGACTGAATTTCCTTTCTTTTACTCTTCATAGGAAGCAAGTGAGGCTTACCTTGTTGGTCTGTTTGAGGACACCAACCTGTGTGCCATCCATGCAAAGAGGGTCACAATCATGCCCAAGGACATCCAGCTAGCGAGGCGAATCAGAGGAGAGCGTGCATAATTTAATTTTTTTTATTATTATTTTTAAACTTTTGTTCAACCAAACACTCAAGCAATGGATTTTAACTGATTTACAAATTTTATAAAACATTCCCTACAGACTCAGGTTCAGGTGGAAAATGTGTATTTAGTGTCAGCTCATTGTAGAGTAGAATTTAGGTTTGCATGCTGAAATATTTATCTTTTTACATTGGCTATTGGGTTGTTAATAAAAATTCACTACCTCAACATTTGTCAAGACTCTTGCTTTTCAAATCAATTTCAAATGTATTTCTGTTGACTTATCACTGTTGCAAAACTCATTACTTATCTGCTTAACACACTCCACCTACATAACTTTAGAACCATTTTCAATGTTTCTATATAGAACCCGTTGCAACATTTTCCAATGCAAAGAATAAAATGGGTACTGCTATGGGTCATTTTATTTCCAAGAGCCCTTAATCTTAATGTGTTGCAATAATCTTAAGATGCTTGTGTACACTTTAGGACCCTGGACATGCAGTTAAGTTCATACTAGTTAACATCTCCCTTTTGTAAAGGGTCGTGGCCAAGAGAGACTAAATGTACATTGAGCAATTGGTTCTGGGTACTTGGTGCTGGTTATTTTGGCCTTCCTGAAGCTCTTGCAGTTTTTCATTTCACCCACTTGAGGGCAGAATTGACCAACTTGTAGGTTCATGTAGGCTTCATAGTGCAATGTCCTTTCAATGCATGTTTGAGGTTGCTACATCTGTGATAGTATTCATAGTGTTAAATTGCTTTATTAAAATGTTTAAAAGCATGGATTTCTCTGCTCAAGCAGACATCAGGCCAGTTAAAATCAGTTTACTTGATAAGGGAAACCAAGCCTTGCAGGAATTCCAGCATTAAAGTGTTAACTTGGAAACTTATTTGGTTTTGTATACCTAACGGAGTATATTCTTCAGCTGTGTATCACATGATCTACACTAGCTCACGTTTTGCTCTTTTCCATTTTTTTGTTGCCCTTGCTGTGCTCTGAAACTTAATCCAATTTCTTCCTCTTCTTTTTCCAGTAAAGATTTTAATATGCAAATGTAATTGCAGGTCAGATCCATTATTCAGACTTGAATTCCCTTTGAATGCACAGCTCCAGGATTATGCATTAAGTCTCACTCCATTAATTAGCCTTGACAGCGCTCTGACTGGTGTCAGGCGCCCATGTCCTCAGTTAATGCATTAATCTATCTGAAAGGCAGGGCCTGTTTGTCAGGTTTGCAGATCCATTTCAGAAGATATTTCAGCCTCTGTTACAGGAGCAAGTATTGAACAAATGACAGGAAAGATAATGTTTGGCAGGTTCCAGTGTGGATTCTGAGCCTGTTCACATCTGGCATTCACAGGTGTTTTTGGCGAGATCAGGTTCGGATTTCACTTGACCATCATGAAAAACCAGGTGTAAGCACAACCAAGACAGTGTGAACAAACCTTTCAAACCCCATCCAGAGGTGGTCACAGATGGACCTTGACCACATTTAATACATTTCCATGTCTGGATAGGAAAGTAGAAAAACCTCTTTAAAAACACTTAAAGGAATAATTATTACTGTTGTTGTTATGGGGCTTGTTTTTTTTTTTTTTCTCTACCACTCTCTTAAGCTCTAGTCAGGTGGAATTAGTTTTACATTACTCTTGCTCTCCTGCATCATCAAAAATGTAGTTGCCTTTTATCTTCTGTAAAAAGATTATTATCTAATATTTGATCATTATCTGGAGGTGACGACAGTATGTGAATTGACTATCCAATCCCATTTTAGTAATTTATGCTGATTTCTTATTCCAACCAAATATTGTAATAAAATAATATTACATACACATGAAAATTGAATCCCACCATATTGTATAATACCCAATTTAGTAAAATCCTGTAATATTACACATTTGATTTGAACTGTGCTTGCTCAAAGAGGAGCACTTCCTGACTGTAGGGCCAGCCCAGAATGATGATATTTTGTGGGATTTGTGGTGTAGTTTGTCATACTTTATTCTCCAAAAATAAAATAAATAAATAACAAACCAAAAAAAAAACAAAACAGAAAAGTATTTATAGGAAACAGTCACACATTCCATAGTTATTTTCAGAAGACCCTAGGCTACTCAAATTTATTTATTATTATTTATTCTTTGTTTGAGATCTAAATATGAACAGAATTTAAATATTTGTATGAATCTCACCATGTTTTGAACAAAAATGAGCTTGTGTCTACATTTTTGATTACTATTAAAACTGTACTTTACAATTGATTGTGCAGGCTCTTTCTGAACTGAAAATGTTATTTGTAAAGATTTATAATATTTTTTATAATAAGTTGAATACTGTATAAAATAATATATAGTTAAAAAAAGAAAACAAACAACCTAAACTCTAGAAGACATTTATTATTTGTGTTATTTATGTACTTAGCAGTATTTTCCTGTCCCAGGACTTTTATTCTGAAATGTGAACACTGAGCAAAAACGAGCAAACAGCCCTTTCCTTCTCATTGTCGTCCATAACCCAATATCTGAGTCAGTGATGTCATTAACCCCACCCCCACTCACTGATCAATCAGAGTCTGTATGCAGGCTGAGCATGTATTTCTGGACAGACCAGTAAACATGCACTGGAAGCTCATTTGTCTTATAAACTGGGATTAAATTCATGAAACCTGATCCTGGGATATGAAATCTAGAAAACAGCAGATCTCGAGTTGTAAGAATTAAATAGTCCTCATTTTCTGTTACAGCAGAAACGTGAGAACAATATTGGTTTCCACAGCTTTACAGTGTCCCAGAGCCAGACCAGAAATCCAGATATAACCTGGATACAAAATGCAAATGTAAACAACTCTAAATAATAATCCACTCAAGACAAACTGAAACTGAAGATTTTGAAAAAGGAAAATTAGGACATGGCTGTCCATTCTAATTTAATAGGGGCTGTTTTTGTTTTCTTTAAGAACAGTTTGATAAAGCTTTTGATTTAACCACATCAGAAGGGAAGCTGTGGATAGAAAAAATAGCTGGAAGTGTGTGTGCCAGTAGCCGTGACGTCAGTCCCTCAACTCTGAACCTTTCTCAAGTCTCAGCTGCATCTCCAGGCCTACTGTCACAAACTTCTCACAGTCTACGCCTCGCCCTCACTCCCTCCCCTTTTGCTCTTCGTGTCTCTCAGACCCATGTCCTATCCTGCCTATTTATTTTGCTCATACACATAATGAACTTGTCCCACATGCCTGGACCAAAGGAGGGGGTTATGGGTTCCGTCCGTCTTGGCGCCACTTGTTTTCACTAATGAGCATGCCAGCTTTTCATTGGATTAGCACTTACACATCTTCCTGTCATGGTCTCCATGTTGCTGATCTTCAACATCTCCAGGCGGTTCTCAGTGTATCTTACGACTCATGGCTACTGAACCTCTCTTTCAGACACTCAACCTTGCCCTCTATGGCCCCGTGCTCCTGTAAATAGAAATCTCATAATGAGCCTGTCAATAAATGGGGTGATCTGAGGACATGTACATCTTGTGATTCTATAATACACTCTTATCTTAGTAATCATTTTACATCATTTCACTTCATGGTTGGCTTGATTTCCAAAGCCATTTCCCATTATCACAGCTGGAAAAACAACTAGGGCTGTGCCAGTGTTTTGTTTTTGGCCTATTTGTTGTGTTTTCCCAGACCAGGAAAAACCAGATTGTTCCTTAGCTCAGCCAGGGCAACACACTGCCACCACCAAATGCACTTGACTCGACACATACTGGAGTATAGATATACAGCCTCATTGAGAGCAATTAACAAATGATGTGGGGAAAATATTCCAAAATATAATCCCACAAAGACAAATTTCCTTTTCATTCATTTCATTCATTTTTTACAAATATACTCAGTGTGCTGCAAAGCGTTCTTAAAGCAATGCCCCCTTTGCCCAAATAGAATTCTGACAAATGGGCATATATGCACATCTTCAGGGATGGGACATACATTTAAAAATATTCGTACACATATATTGAAGTGCCATCTATTGGATATGAATGCATAATGTATGGATTGTAATATATGTACAATATAAAGTCATTGTTGCACATTTCAGGTTTTTTTTTTATAATCTGACAGTTGTATTTTACATTGTATAAAAATTTCATGATGAACGGAACAATAAATGGCTTTTTTTATATGTTGACATATAGCTAAAACATATGTGACATTGGTCCATTTTAAACGGTGTAGGTCACATTTATGGCAATTATCATATGTCAGAAATAAAGGGATGTCACATTTTGTAATGTATATGCTTTTTTATCTAGACTTATGCAGAATATCAGATAATCTTTTTTTTATATATATAAAAATAGTATACAGTTGTTGTCACACTCTTAAGGAACCATTTGTAGTGCTTTAGGTTTTTTTGCATAGTGTATAACAACAACACAAAAGGGTCTGACAGGGGTTGTTCTAGTTGGCACTGCAGTTTTCCCAGTGGTTCACTACTGTCTGGTAATCTGATCTCACTGACCATTTATTTATGTCTGAGCTTGAACTCATCACAAGTTGACCACACATTGTTTCTGATGGTGATTAAATGTTTTTAATCATCACCACAAGCTGTATTAATGCTTCTTCAGTTCTAAACACTTGGTTATTTCACAGACTCTCAAGCACATACAGTAGCACTCAATTATTAGGGTGAGGGGCTGAATGGGACACATCATTAAAAACAAATAAGACAAAGCCCCCCAGGGTTATTTATGACTTCTTACATTCTTATTTGTTTTCCCACTCTGTTTTTCATGGGAAAGAACACTCTGTACATTTCTGCTATGTATGGCATCGAGTTGGTCATGTTAATGTATATTTGTATGAGGTGGAAGTATGGGTTTTTCAATTCCCAGCTCTGGTGCAGTGCAGTCTCCATCAGCACACATCTCATATGGCACAAAACCTAGTATCTCCAAAATGGCAGCTTTATAGGAGAAGAAACCCCCCCCCCATACAATCTTAAATTGGAAGTAATTCTAGAGCATTTCTGTAAATCCATTCATAATGAAAACACTTCCCAGATTCAATTGTTGTCAAAAAGTGAAATACATCAAGAATTAAGATGCAAGGTTTATGCATTGCAGCAATGCCATAGTAATTTGATATAATCTGCAAGAAGAATGATTGCAATTACATGCCTCAACTTTCCCCAGGAGTTTTTGTTGTCTTTCAGTGATTAGTTTCAACCACAAACTAGCTGCGAACTAACTCTGTGGTGTAGAGTGCATCTGGAAAGTATTCACAGTGCTTAACTTTTTCCACATTTTGTTATGTTACAGCCTCATTCCAAAATAGATTCAATTAATGTTTGTTTGAGGAAAGTTTGTTTGCTAATATTTGCAAATTCATTGAAAATAAAAATACAAAACTTAAGTACATAAGTGTTCACCGTCTTTGCTATGATGCTCAAAATAGTTTTCACTGATCATCCTTCAGATGTTTCTACAGTTGGATCGGAATACACCTGTGGTAAAAAATGTCTCATACTAGACAGTGCATGTCAGAGCACAAACCAAGCCATGAGGTCTAAGGAGTCGTCTGTAGACCTCTGTAGAGACAGGATTTTATCGAGACAGATTTGGGGAAGGGTACAGAAAAATTCCTGCTGCATTAAAGTTAATAAGTATGAGCACAGTGGCCTCCATCATCTGTAAACGGAAGTAGTTTGGAACTACTGGGACTCTTTCTAGAGCTGGGCACCCAGCCAAACTGAGTGATTGTGGTACAAGGGCCTAGTCAGGAAGGTGACCAAGAACCCAATGGTCACTCTGACTGAAGTCCAATGTTGCTCTGTGAAGAGAGGAGGTCTGGAGGACACCAGGCACTGCTCATCACCTAGCCAATACTATTCCTACAGTGAAGCGTGGTGGTGGCAGCCTCATGCTATGGGGATGTATTTCTGCAGCATGAACTGGGAGACTAGTCAGGATTGAGGGACAGATGACTGCAGCGATGTACAGAGGCATCCATGATGACCTGCTTCAGAGCACTCTGAACCTCAGACTGGGACGGAGGTTTATCTTCCAGCAGGACAACAGCCCTAAGCAAACAGCCAAGCCTTAACAAAGGAGTGGCTTCAGAACAACTCTGTGAATATCATTGAGTGGCCCAACCAGAGCACAGACTTGAACATCTCTGGAGAGATCTAAAAATGCTTGTACAGTGATGATCCCCATCCATTCTGATGGAGCTTGTAAGGTTCTACAAAAAAGAATGGGAAAAACCATTGTGCCAAGCTTGTGTCATCATACTTCATACAAGACTTGAGGCTGCATTTGCTGCCAAAGGTGCTTCAATAAAGTATTGAACAAAGGCTGTGAATACTTATGTACAGTTTATATTTTTGGGGTTTATTTTTAATAAATTTGCAAATATTTCTAACAGAATTTTCTCACTTTGTCATTGTGGGGTAATGTGTAGAATTGTGAGATTGACTAAGGCTGTAACATAACAATGATTGAAAAATTCAAATGGTTTAACAGCCATTTCATACAGTGCTTATATTTCCAGAGGCTTAAAGGTAATTGGACATTTGACTAGTAGTTTTAAGGAAAGGTGTTGCAAATTAAGGAGAGAAATGTTTTTGAGTTGATTCTGAAGGCCAAATTTGCATTTTTTTTAGCTGTTCATGGGAAGTTTCAATACGTGGCCAAACAGACCTTGATGCATGTAAAAGAGGATCATTAGATTGAAAAAATAAATAATTCAAAAATTGCTTCATTGTTACAAAGAAGAATTGCACCAGTGAGTGCACCCACACTGAAAACACCAGTGACCCAGTTCCGTTGGCAGCCATACACACCCAAGCCATAGAACAAATTGTGGAAGATTGTAGAAGACAACTAAGATCACAGAATTGTTCCTCTGAGAAGGAACCTTTAATAAAATCTATAACACTCTTACTCTCTTAATTCACTACCATTACCAGGTCTACGATTAAGAGAAGTCTTCATAAATGTAAATAAATGTAAAAAAAATACTGAGCATGTACTTCAAAAACAACAGAAAGCCCAGATTAGACTCATAGAAAACACCCAAAAGCCTGAACTGTTCTGGAACAAGATATTTTGGATAGATGAAACCAAGATTATCTTGTGAATGTAGAAGGACAGGAAGGGTTCTTGATCTGAAGCAATACCACATCATCTGTCAAACATGGTGGAGGCAGTATAATAGCATGGACACATATATCTGTCAAAGGAACTGGGATGTTTGCGTTTATTGATAATGTGACTGTAGAAGTTGCAGGATTAATTAACTGACGTGTACAAAGAGTGACTTTCTGTTCAGATTGCGATTCACAAAAATATAAAGAAAGCTGAATTTATGCACATGTGACAAACACTGTAATTTACACAGACATGCCAAAAGCAATGGGACAGGAACTAGTTATTGTGTCCCATGTCTTTTGGAAGCTAAAGAATGCTGCACTGACCTGCAGGATATGTGTGTGGAGCCGTCCGTATTGAATGTGGATGTGATTTTTGCCAGACTCGCTTGTCTGTTCACACTGACAATTCCAGCCAAATGCTGTTATTCTACATGGTCGCATTCATTACCAACCACTGTGGTGTCCATGGTGGGTGGTAATGTCTTCTTTGATGTATTTCGAGTACACGCATGAAACTGTGGACCATGGAATGTCCTATCCATTGTACTCTCACTATAATGCCATGCTGAAACTCACATAATTAATATCATCTTGTCATGAACACGCTGGCCAGTGTTCAGCCTCACTCACAAGATAACACCTCACACCTTATACAGGTGCAGATATTCGCAAGCTGACCCCTGAGGTAATGCAACATACATACAAAAATATTAAAATAAATATTCCTCATTTATTCCTCTATACAAAATGGTATAATTTGGCAACAAGAGCTCCAAATCTGTGTACATATGACTAAAACATACCCCAAGAATTCTGTAACATTTGCACAATTTGCACACACTCCCATCCACTAGTGGTGCTGTTTTGTCTCCAGTGTACATAAGATACAAAACCAGCATAGCATGCTGTTTCATTTTCCCTTTTATGAAAATTAAAAACTAAATTGAATTTCAGATGGGTTCACATGGTTAGTTTAGGGTTAGGATAAGGGTTAGGTTGAGAGGTATGGTTAGGTATGATGTTGGATGATATTGGGTTACAATAAGGTTCAGGTTTGGTTTGGGTTAGGTTTAGGTTGAGGTGTAGGTTCAGGAAACACAATGACAGTGGTAGCGTAATAATATGTTCTGTTCAAATCGTTTAATTTGTGCATATGTATGAGGGTTGACCTGTACTTAGTATACATGGTACGGTTTTTGAAATGCCATTTTGCATATACAAATTCTCCTTGAGACCACACTGAATGGACACTCTGATGGAACAGGGCCCCCAAATGTTCAGAAACAGTATTTAAACGCAACTGGTGACGTTTCTTGCATGCTTGGTAAAATGATTACCAGTCCTTCAGTTCCACTGAAAATCAGCAAAGCCCTGTAGACAGGAAGAGCTCAGGGGAATGACACAGTGAGGTGAAGGGACAGAGAGACGTGACTGAGAGCACTGGACTGAATAAACACCACTGATGGAGTATTGCTAGATGGGTTACTGAAGTCTCGAATAATGTGTTTACACTGCTACATGTCTTCCGCAAGCCACCTGCCCCCTGTCCCTACCCCTGGTAAATAGGAGCCAACACCTGCGGTTAGAATCGATAACACCTCCGAGCTGTAATCCTCCTAATGCAGTTTGCTTAACCCAAATTTGCTTGGAGGTTTTGCTTGTGTCAAACGAAGGTGGGCAGTGAACTCCAAATGAACTTGGGTGGATCAAACTTTTTCTCTTCTTACTGTGGTAGAGAACGTGGGAAAGCTGGAGAGCGGGTCTGATGCATTCTGGTCAACCCCGTGTCAACCAGTTCTCATGTCTGCTGGTTCACGTTACTTGAGTTACTGAGCAAAAATGTTTAAAACCAAAATATCTTACAAAATCTCTATTTATTCAGTATCGAAATGAATGATGTTTGGTAGTGTAAGCCTATGTAAAGCCTAGTAACAGTGATAAGGATTGTATAATGCAACAGATACCTGAAGACAAGACTACATACCACAACGAGACAGAGGAGAAATGGATCACAGGCCCTCTGGTGTCTTTTTATTTGTTCCCTTACCATGAGCTCACCAAGCATGGTCATCCTGGAGTATAAAATTCGTCGCTTTGATACTTTATATGTTTTCGATATCTATAAAGTTTACTTTTAGAAAACCAGGTCATTGTTTCTTTGCTATTTAATCCATTATATCAACATCATTGCAAAGAATTACCCTGAATAATCCTTGTTTCCTTTCCACTGAGTATTGATTACACTCTGCTGGATATAATCCAAACATGGTGCTTCTTCAGCTCTTGCTTTTGTAAGCTGAACCGTGTACCCCTCAGTCAGTTGGTGGGTATGTGTCTACACCTTTTTCGCAGTTGCACATACTAGTACAGTTTCAGAGGATCTTCATTTGAAGCAGCTCCTGAAGAACATCTCCAGGGTTCTTTTTAACATCTCAAAAGAGGAAAAGTTCAGGATATTCATGTCCAGGACTCTGTTCTTAGACCTATACTTCAGACTCGCTCCTGACAGGGATATTAAGGTCCAGAGTGTGGTGGCAGAAGCGATAGACCACAGACCAGCTGGCCTTCTGTTTCACAAAGAGCCGCAGTTTGTCCCGGAAGGTCTCTCCCAGGAAGCTGTAGATGATAGGGTTCAAGCAGCTGTTAGAGAAGGCAGCCAAATTGACTATATGCCCTGTCAGTGGATAGTCGTGCCATAAGGTGGTCGCACTTCGCTGCGAGGGGTCAGCAGTACCTTGGAGTAGCTGGATGCTGATAAAGACATTCTCAGGCAGCCAGCAAATGAAGAACACCAGCACCACCACTACAATCATGCGCAGGGCCTTCTGCCGCCGTGGCCACAGACCCCTGTGCTTCTGAGCTCGCATGAGGATGCGCACAATCAGAGAGTAGCACAAACCGATGATGGAGAAAGGCACCAGGAAGCCGATTGTCACTTCCAGCCACTGGATCTCAATGACATTGGCGAAACAGAAGTGTACCTCGCCCGTGTGCTGCGTCTGAACGATGGTGAAGGGGAGCAGTGTGGCCAGGATGGAGGCCATCCAGATGAGGCTACAGCTGAGTTTAGCGTGCTGCATGGTGCGCAATGGTCTACTGCTCATTGAGTTGGCCAGAGCCACATATCGGTCAAAGCTCATCCATGTCAGGAAGAAAATACTGCTGTACATGTTGACCTGAAGGAAAAGGGACATGAAGGTGCAGAGGATGGCATAGTCGTAATACTTCTCGTTGAGGTTGAAGACTTCGATGAGGGAGTCAGCTACTAAAATAAGGTCAGCCACTGCCAAGTTGATGAAATAGAGGTCAGGGATGGTCATCTTCTCCCTGTGGTTAAGGTTGACTACCAGGATGAGGATGTTACCGATGATGCCAATGGGAAAGAGTAAGATCGTGTACAGGCAGGACAGGAAAAGGCCAATGATGTAGAAGTCATATGTGTCTGAATTCTCCTTCAGATCAGTTGTGTTGTAAGCAAATGATGTGTTTAAGTGCTCAGTGCTGTTTCCATAAATCTGAATCAGAGTGGTTGTCTGCTCTTCCATACTGACGGAGTCTTTGTGCTCTGTGATGCCCTGAATCATAAGTCACATGCTTTGCCAGTGCTACATGTTGCATTTGAGTGTGCGTCCAGCTCTCCCCATTGGAAAGGCAGCTCATTTAGGCCACGCTTGTCATTCTTGGGAGTCAAATCTTATGAAACGCACAGCTCAGGATTACTAAACTGAGGGATTTGCTTCTTGAAAACGGACAGTGGCGGGAGAGGTCAACAAGTACCTCCATGTTGCGGTGCAGTCCTCTCATCTGCAGAGGCTGCCCGGACTTGTGTGATCCATGGCACCAATTATGAGGGGTCTCTCTAGGGGTTGTGCTTCTCTTGCTTCTTCTTTAGCACACTTTGTTCTTCACACGTTTTAATTCCAGTGTTGCTTTGCCTCCTCCAGTCCACGGGCATGATTATTCACCAAGCAGCAGCCGATGACGCTATTACTCTGACACCTAATCTAGTGAGAAACGGGGAGGGGGAGAGAGAAAGAAAGCAGAGAAAAAAGTAATTACAAGCGAAGAAAAATACCAGGCACCCTGCTCCCATGCTCTGCATGGCATCAATCTCTCCTCTAGATCTGTTTGGCAGCTCAAAAATCATCCTTGATACTTCTATTCTTACAGTATAGAATCCTATTATTCTACAGTATAGTATGTATTATAGTACCTCAATTTATATACCATGCATTTATATATAGTATCCATATATAAATCCGTATTTCTGCGCATAGTAATTATGTTAATGACTTGATGGTAATGCCATAATAATAATAATAATAATAATAATAATAATAATAATAATAATACTAATAATATTAATAATAATAATAATAATTATTATTATTATTGTTATTATTATTATCATACAGAGGAAAATAAACACTTACTGCCCAAATGAGCTTAGAGGAGGTAGCTAAAACATTTGCACAATAATGATCACACTACTGCATCTCAGAGTATAAATATTTACATTTATTATTATTTTATGAATATATTTTATAAATATATTTAGCATATTTATGTCCATAACTATATACTTAATTGTTGCAAAACTTGTATTTCAAAAGCTTTAAAGGGAATGTATAAACTTTCATAACTAAAGTCATTTTGGAGTATTTCTATTGGTCAGTTCATCCTGAAATGTAACGTACGGATGAACTATGAACCATGAAATAAATATATTTTTAATTAACATAAATGCATTGGTGAGTAGGTTTGAAATCCACCCAACAGCACCTAAAGCACTTTGTATTTTTGATGTTTTATTAATGTTTAATGTTTAGTACTGTAGTAGTAATGTTTCGCAAAACCCAGCTACAGCAGCTCCTATTAGCATCTCTCAGTCATAGAAAACTGTTTTATTTTCCTTTGCATTTGACTGAAACAATATCATCAAAGATGGAAAAATATCATCCTAATGAAAACGATAATAAGGTGTGGCATAAAGGACCTTGACCTTTAGCGATCAGAGCCCTTCAGAAAGCTGTAAAATATTAATGTTGTTCTCATAAAACACATACTTTGACAACTGTAACTCACACCAACCCAGACAACAGGCTGTGCAGGCTCCATCTACATAAAGACTGCTCATAGATGTTCAAGTTTAATTGGATTTAAGCATAATGTAAAGTGCACCTGGAGACAGTATTAAATAATATGACCTTTCACAGCAAAGCCCTGGGCTTAGGGATCAAGTTCCCAGTGAAATTGGTTGACATGAGGCAGAAAAGGCAAAGAAGTGCTGCCAGCTTACCAAAATTAGACTGCTTTATTTTCAGACTGACACGGACATCTGGGCAGAATGTCAGAGAGTGACTGCAAGCAAAACTGTTTGATCGATTTATTTGAAGTATCACTATAGTAAACATTAACAAATACCTCTTGGACACAAGAGATCCTCAAATAGCTCAGAATGGAAAGTGACATAGAATCATGTTTGGTTCCATAGACCATAAGCTAGTTTTGGGAAAAGCTTTAAGCATCCTGAAGCTTCTTTAATAATCACTTTTACACCAATTAAGAGAGTTTGAACACTGAAAATGTGATATCTGAAAGCATGTACAATTTAGCAATGTAGAGATATTTTAAGTCATGTAAATCCTCAAATGTGAAAAACAAATACTAATATAAAGCTATTGGTTTTCCAAATGAAAGCAAGAGTAAAATAACTGTTAGAGCAAAATTTAGGACATGAGCAATATTAAAATGGTGACATTTCAAAGTTTTGAGTTTTATCAATAATAAGCTCCATACATTAACAGTCTTTATGAAATATACAAATGTATAAACCAGATTTATTCCAGTAATTTTACTTTTTAATGTGAAAAACATCACTGGAATAGCACCAATGTCTGCTCCCTCTTAGCCAGTGATGTCACTTTCATAATAAAGTTTTCAATTCCAAAGAGAAATGTTCTGTTCAAGTCCAGTTAAAGTTGGATTACTTTGTTCTATGTTCCAACTTTCACTTCACCGACATTCCCACTTGAGCTAACTCCCACAGCCTGACCCCACACACAGAAACACTAAGTGAGACTCACTTACTTTGTGGACGTATTGCTGTCACGCAGCCTTGCAGCGCTCCGCTGAAGAAGTCAGAGAGGTGGCAGAGATTTGTAATCCCACAAGCCAAACTGGCCCTGCTCCCTGCGCCCCCTGCTGTTATGATCCTGTCTAAGGACTATAGAGAGCAATCCACAACTCCAAGGAGAATCAGAGCAGCCTTCCACCATCCCTGCTCTCTTCTGATGCTTGCTTCAGTTGTCAAGCTCACTCTCTTCCCCCACCCAGCTCCGCCACCTCCTCTAATTTCTCCTCCTTCCTCAGTTCTGGCTGTGACTCGCCCCTCAGGCCATCGCCTCCCACCCTCAGCAGCATCAGCCTCAAGAAGAACCCACTGACCCGAGTGACTTTGGAACAGGTGACTGCGGACACACCTCCTGATTTTCATGGAGCTCTCAGGTATGCACCTGTGCTCCCAATGCCTCGAGGTGCTTGTCCTCTCCATTTACTCCTGAAAGGCAAGTCTGGTGACCGTCCTGAGTCTTTTCTGAGAAACCACCAAGGAGAAGCTTGAGGCCCACATTCCTGAGAGCATCGTAGTGTTAATTTGCTTGCTTACTAGAGAGCAAAGATGATAAAACAGGGCAGGAAAGGCTTGGATAAAATTTGAGGAGCACAAATTTGTTTGTAAATCAACTGTTGAAACTCTTTTTCTATGCACTTGGATTTGTTTGTACACTTTACCTCAAGAGATGCAGGTGTTATAAAGGGTTCTATGTGGGTAGCGGTGGGTATGAAGAACCTTTAAACTATTAAAGAACCTTTATAGAGATTCTATCAACTTCCTAAACATAATAAAATGGTTCTTTATGAAACAAAAAAAAAACAAAAAAGGTATTCTGGGTTAGGTTGCATGGTGGTGCTGCAGGTAGTGTGTGTCATACAGCTCCAGTGGCCTGGGTCTGTGGGTTCAAACCCTGCTTGGGTTTGCGTTTGGTGGGTTCTCCCCAGTCTTCCTTCCCATAGGTCAGGGGTCGGCGACCCGTGGCTTCGGAGCCACATGCAGCTGTTTAATCCATATACTGCGGCTCCGCATGGTTTGGGAAAATAAATGATTTAATTGAATTTATTTGTGTGTTTTTTTTATTTAGTTCTAACCTGGAAGATTATTGTGATCTTCACATATTAAAATAAAATTATATTTTATTATTTTTCTCACTCACTTGCGGAAGCCAGTTTACCCACCAGAATGCAACAGGTTTAAGTCAACCTGATCTGGATCTGGATCTGGAGCTGGATCTGCATCTGGAGCTGCATGTGGAGCTGGAGCTGGATCTGGAGCTGGAGCTGGAGCTGGAGCTGGATCTGCATCTGGAGCTGCATCTGGAGCTAGAGCTAGAGCTAGAGCTGGAGCTGGAGCTGGAGCTGGAGCTGGAGCTGGATTTGCATCTACATCTGGAGCTGGAGCTGGAGCTGGATCTGGATCTGGATCTGGAACTGGAGCTGGAGCTGGAGCTGGAGCAGGAGCTGGATCTGGATGACACAGCTGACAAAGACATGTGGGTGTCAGAATTCAAACACTTGACAGAGGATCTTGAAGATGTTGCGCGCCAGAAGGCCACTCTTGTTCAGAATCACAAACAGAGAGATATTAAGAACCTTCCAGGACAAACTCATGTTTGAAACATGGAAGGCCATCCCAACACCTACATGAAGAAATATGCATTTGAATCCCTGTCGATCTTTGGATCCACATATGTATTATTATTATTATACACATATGCAGCTGTTCTCCACCATGAACTGCGTTAAAAACAAACCCCACTCGCAGACACAGCACTGTGTGGACATGATGGCTTAACTTTATTGGTCAAATCATCAGTTTGTGCTGGAAATGCATTACAGCCCTGTTGGCATTTGGTACTGTATCATGTATTTTATCAGTGCGCTCCTGAGTGGGATTAGGAAGAGTTTGCCTTTCTTGCACAGTCTCTGGTATCTCATTTCATTTGTCCAGTACTTTCCAGCTGAGACCAGGAGCCCTCAACCTTTTCCACCTCAAGGCCCACCTGCTTGCTCCTAGAAAGCATAATGAGAAAAGATCTCTCTATTTTCACTTATACTTAAGGGCTTGTATGATTTAATGGGGTATTACTGGCACGCTATAGACTACTGAGGCCCTGAGGATGGGCCTGCAGACCACTAGAGAGTGCTTCTCAGCCCACTGGTGGTCCCTGGCCCACAGGTTGAGAATCCTTTTTTTTAATTTTGAATGATGTGTAAAACTCGTAGCTTCCATTACAGGTATCGTCTGACAACAATAGAAAATATGATATCCCTCCTCTCTGTATTTGTGCTGTGCTGTATTTGTGGATTTGAAGGTCATATGATCATTGTCATTTTTTGGAGATGCACTTCAATTGAAATACTTGCTTCTTTGTCTTCTGTCTTCAAATACCACGGTTTGCCTAATGCACTCCTCCATTATTCTCCATTTACAGGTGTGGAAAGAGAATCAGTTCAATAATTCACTGATTCACTGATACATGGACAGATTATAAAAAGAAAAGTCAGATGAACTCCAGGACCCTCAGGGTCTGGCCAGTAATCTCAAAACATAGAAATGTTGTTACCATAAGAACATTAGTTTTAATGTTCTTTGAAATTTAGGTGAACAGCTAAGGAGAATGCCAGTTATCTTTACATTATCATAATCACCTGCTGGTCAATATAAAGCATTCAAACTTATACACATGTTCATATACACAGTGCTTTTACATGTTCCCCCCATAGGCCTTTTCCTCCAACGTGGAACGGGTTCTGTTCTGCTTTGTAAACCTTATTTTGAACATTTGAACGCATTTCACCACAAAAAAATGGACTCCTAAACTTTGTTTGCAGGGGAACATTTTTGCTTCAATGTCGGCTTTCTACACACACATGCTTTCAATGATCTCTCCTTTGTGTTTCCATCATATTCAATTTGCCATCATTTCTTCTTTGGCCTTCTGTGCTTCAGCTTTGATCTGCTTCCGCTCTCTCTCAAATTTCTTCATCATCTTTTTCTTCATCTCCTCTGGAAACCGGTTTTCCACTGCCTGAACCTTTTCCTTCTCTCTCTCACAATCTTCCTCTCTATCATTTCTTTCTCCTTCTTCCAAGCCAGCTTCTCTGCATTCCAATCGTCATACACTGGCTCCCTCTTCTCTCTCTCTCTGATTTGAGCTGGATCTCTAATTCGATCATCCAGCGCCTGAACAGTGTCTCCCGTCTCTTCAGCGTATGCTCCTACATGTAAGAGATAAGGACCGAAAAAAATCATGTTTGCATCTATTCATGTATTTTTCTTTTTCCAATATCGAACATCATGACTTACAGAAAAGCACTCCATCCATCAATTGTGACGAAACATTCAATCTCTCCTTTCCCATTTTGTCAGATCCTAAATTCAAATAGAAAAACATGCTTATTAAACAAGTGATTAATAAAGAAACATTTTTGAGTAACAGGAAAAAAGATCAAAGTGTCTGATTTTAATCTGTAAGGCTGGATTTGATCTGAGATGAAACATATTAAATTAGCAAAGCTTATTTTTATTTGTTCCAGATTTCCATCAGACTTTTTAATCTGCCGTGTGGAACAAGAGACCACTGTGGATTGAGCTAATCTTAAAACCTGAACATACAGTCATTCTCATTATTACACATGTGTACTGGTCTCAGTGTATAAATATATCTGCATATTTATTTATATTTCTTGGTTAAACACTTTTTGGCTATACAGTTTACTGTATCTATCTGTCTATATAACAAAAGAAAGATTTTTTTAAATACTTGATTATTTTGTTTTGTTATGTGTTGAGAATGATGTGCAAATGTTGAGAACGAAGTGGAGTGTTGAGAAAGATGTGTGAGTGTTGAGAATGATGTGGGTGTGTTGAGATTGATGTGTGAGTGTTGAGAATGATGTGTGTGTGTTGAGAATGATGTGGGTGTGTTGAGAATGATGTGGGTGTGTTGAGAATGATGTGTGTGTTGAGAATGATGTAAGTGTTGAGAATGATGTGTGAGTGTTGAGAATGATGTGGGTGTGTTGAGAATGATGTGGGTGTGTTGAGATTGATGTGAGTGTTGAGAATGATGTGAGTGTTGAGAATGATGTGGGTGTGTTGAGAATGATGTGTGAGTGTTGAGAATGATGTGGGTGTGTTGAGAATGATGTGTGAGTGTTGAGAATGATGTGTGAGTGTTGAGAATGATGTGAGTGTTGAGAATGATGTGTGAGTGTTGAGAATGATGTGTGAGTGTTGAGAATGATGTGGGTGTGTTGAGAATGATGTGGGTGTGTTGAGAATGATGTGGGTGTGTTGAGAATGATGTGAGTGTTGAGAATGATGTTGTGCCCTTTGATCTGCAGTGCATTTATATGATCCTCATTTCAAAATCCTCTGACGTCATGAGCACATTGCTATAGTAACAGCTGATGACAAAGTTTCCCTTCAGTTTTCCCTTCAGAACTGCACGTGGTTGGTGAAGTGTTCATGCTAAAGTGTGTGAATGCTTTCCTGCCATGACCCATTGCATATATTGCATATATAACACATGAAGCTACTGAGCCAATCAGATTTGTGCATTATAATGCACGCTGTGCCTTGTCACACACACACACACACACACACACACACACACACACACACACACACACACACACACACACACACACAGAGGGAAGATAGAAGAATCAGCAGTTGGAGAAGAAAGTGAGTCGGGGAGGATTTTATTCACATGGTGGCTCTGAAAATTAGTAAGAACTAAGCTTTTAATGCAGAATGGACTCATACATGTTCATTCGTCCCACGGCTCATTCTAAACCAGCATGGCTCATGTGCTATGTGGCACACACCACCCCAATGAAAGAGCTTCACTCTGGCCTGGTGTTTGCTGAGCAGGACCAGTGTTTACGTGGGTGGAGGACACAGATGGTTGACCATGTTAAGATATTAGCATGTCTGGATACATTGTAAGTGGCATTCGTAAATGCAGTCAAAGCACGGGCAATTCCTGATCAATATGTGATCAAACTATATCACCCGTCTCGCCATGAGATTCATTCATCACTGGCAGCCATTTCTGTCTGTTAATTAACTCTCTCTATTAATAATGTGACACCTCTCTGAAGTGGGTGACATTTAATTGATGTCTAATGAGTGTGATCCTGAAAAAGCAATTTTGAACAGGAGGACAGTGAGGTTGGTTAAAATGACAATAGGGAGTTCAAATCGAGGGATTAGATTCTGCTAAAGACACAATGGTTCATGGTTCATTATAATATTGTTGTGTTGTTTATGTGCACTATATGTCCAAATGTTTGTGGACACCTCTTCTAATGAATGTTACTAAATATGATTTTTGTAAGATTTTCCTCTATTTGTAAATAGCTTCAGTACATATTTGTGGAATCACATCTTTTGAACAGTAAGGACAGCAGAACAGCGAAATGGGACCGGAATTAATGTCACTGTTGTCTTTTACGAGGCCACGTCGCAGACTGTTAAACAGTTAAACGGCCTACAAAAAGGAGCCTTCAACCATGACTGAGTTAAATAAACAAATCCATGGTGTAATATTCAACTTCACAGGCAACCATTCACCTGTGAGGTGGCACTAGCTGAGACCTACACGGTAAAACCTCTCAGTCCCTCTTAAAATGAGTGTTTTTTTGAGTTAAAGTTCTCCTACTTCACATTTTTGACTTCTGAATCTCAGTTAAAAACATTAATCCAATATTGAATACGATGTGTAGTCCGTGGCTCCTCCCCCACAATTTTGTTACTGTTTATTCCCAACTTTAGGTTAGAATTCTGTGAACATGTGAACATGTTATGCCAAACTGGGAGGATTTTGACTAGGGTGTGCTGAGGCCTCGCTGGGATTTGAACCTTTGATGAGCAGCAATTAGACTACTGTGCCACTCGAGCTGTGAACTTACACTAAATAAACAGTTAGAAAGTAAATTTACCTTTGCCTTCTTTTCTGGACACAGATATGGCTTCACAGCTCAGTGAGATTTAGACCAACCTTTGACTAAATTTAAGAGTTAACTGAAAATGCTGTGATGCAAATTGAAAAGGTTTT
This sequence comes from Acestrorhynchus altus, assembly GCA_034509495.1. Taxonomy (NCBI): domain Eukaryota; kingdom Metazoa; phylum Chordata; class Actinopteri; order Characiformes; family Acestrorhynchidae; genus Acestrorhynchus; species Acestrorhynchus altus. The sequence goes on from CM067505.1 coordinate 28,939,789, forward strand.
AGTGTAGCACTGGACAAGCACAGAGACAGTTCCAAATTTTACAATCTTAATGTTGTAAAAGGTTGATTTGTGGCAGCAGCTTTAAATACATATGTTTAAATCTTAAATACATATGTTTAAAATTTAATGTGACAAATATACGTTGTTGGACATATTTTCTTTTTCATATACATGTTAGAAATGTATGCATTTCCATATGAGTGACACTGAAGATTTCCTCCTGGACAGTGAGACTACATGGTGAATAGTATTTTTCTTCACAGAGGTGGTTTCTATTCACCTCACTGCACCTCGAAAAGAGCTCCAGGGTCTCTAACCACATTTCCAGAATGCTCTACACTCTACACTCTAGCAGAGAGCACTGTATGTTACAATGTCATATTTGTAACAATATTATTTCTCTATTTATTTATTTATTTATTGATTTTGTTTTTGATCCCTGTTGTTTCATGTGAGCAGACCCTTATCGGTAACACTTTACTTGAATAGTTTACTTAATAGATGTTCAGCTAAAATCAACAGTTAATCTCTATTAAATGCAACTCTAAGTTGAATGTAAATGACCCTTTATTGAATATAACTCTAAACCTAACCTTAACAGTTAGAGTGTATGTTTAGGTTAGGGCTAGGGTTAAGGTCAGGTTTTATGGTTGATTCAAGGTTAAGATTAGGGTTGGGTATGTGGTCACATTGAATAGAGAATTGTTTACTCTACGCATTTCATTTCAGAATGAATCCCCATATTAAATGTAACTCTAAGTTGAATGTAAATTAACATTTAATCTGTTGAATAGAGCTACACCTAACCCTAATGTTAACTGTACCCTTGTAGTGTTAGCTCAGGGTTACAGTGAAAGGATAGGTATGTGGCTGCATTGAATAAAGAATTATTTCCATTCAGCATTTCATTTCTGACCAATTTCCATTTAATAGATATTCATTTGTATATGTTATGCGAGCATCCAAATAAAGAAATTCAAATGTTGAATTAAATTATTTACAAGAAATTCACAATGTTTTAATTTTTAGATAAATTTATATTTTGCTTTGGATCCTGTGAGTGGATTTCACCGCATTTCCTTGCTGGTTGTACTGTGTATGAATTTGTATGTGACAAATAAACTAACATTAGATTTGCACAACAATCCCTAAAGAGACATTTCTGTGTCGAGTTTTTCCTCCTTTTTGCGTGTCAGGACCAGGCTTTTCCATGCTGTAGCTGAGGTGAAGCACAGCTGTGACAGAGAGCAGAGGTGCTGGTGTTTACAGATGGTCATCTGCTGGCTGCTGCTTCCCTCTAGCTCACCAGTTCCCTTTCTCCGACAGACCTGGAGCCTTCGCACATCCACAGAGGGTGTCTGTGGCTCAGCCTAAAGGAAGAGCCAATAATGGAATCTTATTGCTCTTTTTCATGAAATGATGTTCTTCATGTGCACTGTAGAGAGTAGAGCGCCTTAAACATGTTTGTTCTGTTGCATGGGAACGCACTTACCCTTACATGACCTACAGGTAGTTCTAGAACACTCATATTGAATTTACCTGCTGTGTGTTCATATGTAATATCCTGTGTGTCTTAACACAGGCAGCAACTCATTCCGGCTGCCTTCTCGCTGTATTCAGATTGACTTTTAATACACTCATATTTTACATTTTTCCCCTTTTATTTCTCAGAGGCCCGCTTATGACAATTATAAGATAAGAAATGATAGCATTTAATAATCCCACAAGGGAAAATGTGTATTGTTACAGCAGAATATACAGTACGGAAAGAAATTGCAGTTGATAAAAAAAATTAAGCTATGCAATTTTTCATTTTTACATGTGTAACTGTATGGATAGACATGATACTGACCACATATTGCACAGTAATTATGTAGTTATTACTCTTGTACTGACTATGTGAGGGTGATTCATAAACTGGGGGCTTTTTTAATAATATCAATGTTTGACAAGTAAAAAAAAGTAAAGATTTTATGACCAGATGTCATTACTGTCAAGCCCTTCTTGAGGAAAAAGATTATGGGACTTGGATTTCCTAATGTGAATTATAAACAAAATTATCCAGACACGTTTGAGTGACTTCAACTTCTTTATTAACTACACGACACAGATATGTATCTGTGCATGCACAGCTTGTTTAATCCCCACAGAAAAGTGCTACCAATATAACAACACTCTGGATCAGACACACATCTAAAGACACCATGCTCATTACAGATAGATAGAAGATAGCTAGGTAAAACCCCTGCAGCACTGGGCTGTGGAGCAGCGGAAGTGACCTTTTTAGAATTCTGAAGCTCCAGCCAGTACATCTGGGATAAGTGTGAGTGGCATTTTTGATCCATAACTAATCATCCATTATCAGTACCGGGCTTCACTAAAGCTCTTATAGCGATTTGCAGAAGAGTAGAGGCTGGTACTGCAGCCAAGGGACCTTTGGACATATATTCTACTTTAAATACACAGAAATAATGTTAACATTTCATGATAAAATGACTCACTTTTCCAGACTTCACAATGTAACTCCTCTCTCCTGGTTGACATGTCCACTAAATCATTTACAAGGACTGTCCACTAAATCATTTACAAGTGAAACAACTGCCAACATGGAGAGGTCAGGCCATGCAAGGTTCAGCCCAAGAGCACACTGCAAGATAATGATGAGAAGTCTCCAACAGTCCTACAATATCGTCATGGTAGCATGTTGCTTTACCACAGCTGAGGTACATATGCCAAAGGACCTTTACGGGTGTAGTGTGGTGTGTTTTGCTGTCTGAGGAACTCAACCCCAGTTTTCCTTATGGAGTGGAATGTTGTGGCTCATTGCACTGGAGTAAGGAAGAAGCAACAGTGCAATGTTCTCTGTTTCACTCAGTTGGCTAAACCCTTTGAGTTTGGGTTTCTCTTCATTTCTCTTAATGTCTTCATCAAGGTCTGAGAGCTCTTGAGTGTTTCCTCACACTGTTAACTTGTTTATTAGAGGCTTGTGTGAATATTTGGGGGAATTCTGCTGTAAAAAAAAAAAAAACACTATACACCTTAAACGTAAAGCTAGTAGAAGTTATAGTGTCCTGCTGTAAGGATGTATTTTGTAGGTTTACAGTTACAGACTGCTGTCCATCTGTTGGGGCACACTTTTCCAGCCACCATCTGCCAGAGCTGAACAGTTTATTGTTCTAAAGCCAAGAGCTGCAATTTTAATGATTTAACAATGTGCTAAGAAGTTTTAAATGTGGAAATATAATGACACTGAGCTTGTGATATGCCTGCAAATGAGTTAGATCAACCAGAAACACCAAAACACCCAAGTGCTGTAAACATGATAACATCTCCATAATTAACTGTCAATGCGGAAGACTGTCAAGCCAGAAAAAAGGAAGATAGGCTGGTTGTCTGCCTGCTATCAAATACGAAACATAAAAAAGGTATCAAGCCTGGAGCTTAATCTATAGAAAATACACTTAATCATCAAAAAAGAAATATTTGCACCAAGAAAGACGTGTTGGACTGTAATGCTATTGGGAAGGAAGATAAAGAATTCCAGGAACTGATTAAAATTTTAGGTTGACATGAGCAATATTTATTGAGCTACATATACAGAAGTAGTGTCTCTCAGTATGGCGTCGGGTTTAATGCAACATGCTCTCAGTTCCTGCAGATTTTGCTGTAGGGGACGAGTGTTGATAACATGTCAAATAGCATCCCACACATTTTAATTTGGGGACAGGTGTGGTGATATGACTGGTCATGGTATAGTATCTGTATCTTCAAGGTAGAGTCACTGGTTCCAGGACCTCATTAACGTAGTGTTGGACTATAAAAGTGCCTGGAATGAAGAATAAGAGGTGATCTGGCATCATACAAAATTGCACACCTCACAGTGACACCAGGCCTTCTGGATGTATGATGCATGATTCCTTGTTAACCTCCACCAAGACAAAAGCAGGACTTGCACAATGATCTGCTCCCATTGTGAGGGACAGTCTGGCATGACTCATTTGCAGTTGTGCATATCAACCAGTTGATTCCTTCTGAGTACAACTATTATTTTGACAATGATAGCAAATAAATTAGATCATTGGTGTCATTTAAGAACACTGTGGAGGAAACAGTCTTACCTTTTGAATTGGCTGATGACGCAAGGGGACCCATACAAGAGTAGGCAGGTGGTAATAATGTTATGGGTGTTCGTGTATATTTCTTCATTCACTTTTCTCTGGTGTGGATCAGCTGGCTCACATTTTGAGTCTTGGTTCCTCTTACTCTGGCTTGCTTTCTTCAAATCACCGTAAAGCTAGTTTGTGGCAACATCTGCTCCATCTGGACTGAGAATGGTTCATTACCCACCAGAGATCTAAATAGAGTGATTTGGTTCTAGAAGAAAGGGCCTTAGCACTATATCTTTGTGCACCCAGTCCCTAATTAGCATCTTCTCTCAGCTCTAACGTGCCAACTGTTTGTTTCCAACCATTCCACTAACTCTCTCTCTCTAAACGTCGCCTCTACAGGGACTAATGATCAAATTGACCTGGAATTGATGGATCGTTATGCCCACAGCGACTCCTGTGTTACATTCTGCATGAGCTCTCATCTCTCTGCAATCACGCATGCGTGAACCGAGCTGCAGACCTGAGGAACAATGGCTAATGTAGTGTTGCCAGGCAGCAGCTCGTGAGCTGTTCATAATGGCATGAGCAGATTTCTGAGAACAGCTCTGAATTCGGTGGCACGGTGTTGAGCTTAAACACAGCCAGTGGCAGATTTGATTTGGTTTACCTCACCAAATGTGACTTCCACTAACCAATCAAGACTAAGAGAGGTCAGAGAGGTGGATAATTAGATGCACTATGTGTCCAAATGTTTGTGGACACTCCCTTCTAATGAATGAATTCAGCTACCCATTGCTAACACAGCTGGTCTATTGGCTCCGTGCCTAATGAGCTAGTGGGGTATGGAGACCTCCAGCATTGAGAATTCTCTGGAATTATGGTTGCACTCTGAGTTCAGGAGTTGGGGATGAGGTGTGTTGTTGGTCATCCAACATTCTGACCTCTATCACTTGTCAATGAATGCAATCAAATCCTAACAACAATGCCCCAAAATCTAGTGCAAAGCCATCCCAGGCCAGTAGAGTTATTCCAGCAAAAAGCAGGATAAACTCTTTTAAAATACCATTTTCAAAAGGAACAATGAATGAGGTGTCCCAATACTTTTGTGTCCATATAGAGTATGTATATTAAAAACGATTCCATTCTCCCAGCGCCCATTTGATTACCCCTTGCCGTTTGCCATAGTCAGTTGTCAGTGGGATTTGTAATGATGATCTCCATGGTAACCCTGCTAGTGAGTGTGTGAATGTAACTATTGCAAATATATACGACAAATTTAAGCTCCTCGAGGGAACAAATATCTATCTGTCACCACAAATGGTCTATGATTGGAAATAAAGCTGGGAATAGCCTCCTGTTGCTCTGTTGTTTATTCAGACACATAATAGTTTGCTTCTTAGCATCCAATTATTTTGTCAACACAGACCACTGTATGTGAGAATGTCACGTGTTTGATTTACAACCATGTGTGAGCAGTGATTTCACAGTAGAAAACAAAAATCAAGGAGGGGGCAGTTGAACAGGCATGGGAAGGGGTATCACATAGTCCACAGGAAACTATAAGTAAGGCTTAATAAGATAAGGTCAGATCAGATCAGATCAGATAAGATAAGAGATAAGATAATTTATTAGTCCCACGGTACGGAAATTCACAAAGTTGCAGCAGCTTAGGGATAGCACGGTGCTCAGTGCAAGAAATAGTTTAGATAAAGTTTAGTATATACAGTGCAAAAAAATAGTGTGTACAAATATATATATATATATATATATATATATATATATATACATAAAGATAAATGACATATAATTGCAGATAATTGCATGTAGGGATTTTTTTTACCAGTAAATAATTGTAAAAACTATTGTCCATTGATGCACAGAATTGCCTTTTTTATGCTGATATATCACTGTTTTGTATTTTATTTGTTCATTTGTCATTTCAGTGTTAAATAGCCTAAAAAGTCAAACTTTAATCTTTATTTAATCTTAATTTATTTATTAGTTTTTACAAGGCTTTCTTAACATGTATGTACATACAGTTATTACAGACTCGTCATAAAAAATGGGGATATTTAGGATGAAAGGTTGTAATACATATATTCCAAAGCCCTAAATAATTTGGTATTAAATATATAAATAAATAGTCTAATTTAAAATGTCCTATATACTGAGGAAAGTGAAATTCATTGTTCTCATGTTAAGTTTTTTTTTTTTTTTTTCATGCTAGGAAAATATCTGGAAATGTCTGGAGTCCAGTAACACTGGGCAGAAGGCAGGAATACCCCCTGGACAGAGCACCAGTCCATCACAGGGTACCACACACACCCATGCACACCAGGGGGTTTAGCTTGGCCAATTTAATGACCATATGTTTTTAGGAGGTGGGAGGAAACCAGGGAAAACCCACACAACATTGGATGTGACAGACAGGGATTGAGTCTTATAAAAGTACTTATAAAAGTATAATTTAAGAGGATAAAAGTAAAAGCTCTGTAAAAGAGCTGGTAAAGTAGGGGCTGTAAAAGTAAGCCAGTGATTCAGTGGTGTAATGGCTCCAACATCTTAATGCTTTATGGCTGCACAAACCTCTCTGCTGATCACCCTTAAAGCAGTATTAAGGCCAATTTGTTCTTCAGTGTCGGGTCAATTCAGAATGTACGCCGTAGCCTGCACAATGACCTATGCCATTGTGAGCATTTATCGTTGTGCATTGTGGCGTCTGCATCACTCCGCAGTTACACCATCAAAACACTAGTCTGTCAGTGGGCTTTCTATGCCACTGTGTTTACTTTCTTATTGTGTTAAGCAGCTGAAACTGAAACTGATTACTGATTATATGTTGGAAATAGAGCTAATAGGGTTTTTAATTAAATGTCTGCAATGAAAGAGAGAAAAGAGGTCAGAGGAGATGGTCCGTATGACCACTGAACCAGTTTGTGGAAGGAATGTGGGTGAGGAAATGCAGGTAGATTTGATGGTTCATCATCTGCAACCACTTGTCTGAAATCAGAGTATGTCCACAGTCCATGATCCAAATCTGTCCAACTTCATTTCAAAGTGGCAGTAAAGGAGATAACATTATGCTACCAACCTGATCAATCACAGTTGCTGCAGGGTGCTTGCATGTCAGGCTACAGTGTAGTGTAGGTGGCTACACAGTCATTAGTTGGGCTTTATGTGAAAACTGCCATTTATTACTCCTGGGCTTCCCCTACAGCTGATAGAGACACAACCATCACTGCGAGCAAAAGAAATTATACAGGATTTTACACAAATATGCCTTGAGTTATTCAGTGTTATGCAGTTCAGGTGAGCATTACCCTGTCCACTTTACCAAAGTTGCATTGTGCAGTTAGCGGCATAAGGTGCCCGGAAACATAAGAGACACTGTTCTCCCTCTTACAGTCAGTGGAGCATCACTGTAATTGTAAAGCTGGTGTTTTAAGGTCAAATGCTACCTAATGTTCCTCTAATATCAGTATAACAGTGTGTGGTGAATTGAAGATGACAGTCTTGACGTGGCCTTTGCGTTCGAATTCCAACTGAGACTGCACAGCCAGAGCAGTGTGACAGGAGCCAGCAGAGGAAACAAGCACTATGGAGAACAGAACAGACAACACAGGAAGCATCGCTGACACAAAGATTAAAGGTACTATGTCAACATACCCTCCGTGTCTCTCTACAACCTATCTGGAACAAAGCTCTGTCAATTAAGTCCGCCCTCTTAAAGCCAGGCTGACATTGACTGGATCCAGAAAATGTGTTTTACAGGAAAGTGAGCACAGCACTTGCAGGGTCACTGCTTTTTTTCCGTGCAGAACCGTCTTCCTGCAGACTGCAGCGCTGAGCAGGCCTCCAGTCAGAGGTTAGGATAATCCACTGGTGCTGGCCTACTGTGGGAAGAAGGACAGCAATGTCAGAATGGTGATACACAGGGATCAAATTGTTCCAAAGCAGCTAGTGGAACAGATCTGAAAAGAGAAAACACAGTGATGTGGTCTGTTTGTATTGTTCAGCTGGGTGGTTATGAGTAGAAATTCCACACAAGCTTCTTGTTTTGCAACATGAACCAGGCTTTGAAAATGCAACATTTTCTTGTGACCACCAGGTGGAGCTCAAGTGTCAATGATTGCAAGCACATCTGTAAAGCCCAGTAGGAAATTGAAAAAACATTCAAACATAAAGTGACTCAAATTGTTCATTTTGTGCTGCCATAGATGAACCACGTCTGCATCCACAGAGAATTATGTCTGTGATAGAGGTGTGAGTGTGAGGAACCTTTAAATCAGCAAAACCTTTACATCAAGTGTTGGTCCTTCAGACCTTAAATGCCCCTTTTCCACCAACAATGGAATGGGTTCTGTTACGCTTTGCCAACATCATTCTGAACCATTTGGGACATTTCCACCTACAAAAATAGGTTCTGGAATAGTTTCTTCAGTGTGACCCGCTGTGGGTGTGTCTGGTTGTACAGGATCAAAGACATACCATTCATCTCACACGGTGTAGTCCTTCCTCTACATCATCTTATCACAAATAAAAGTAAACAATAAAAAGAACAAATGTGTGTAACAACACAAATGCTTGCAGATAGTTTATACGCTCTACCATCTATTCACTTCCATTGACATATTCTATGAAGTAACCTTGGTTCCACTAAAACTGGTGTAAATGCAGGAAGGTCCAGTAAAAAACACCAAAGTTCTTAGAACTTCACTGGTACCAGTTCAAGAACCAAAGTTATTTTGGTGGAAAAGGCTTAAAAACTTTTATTTCTATAAAAAACATTTTATAATTGTGTGCAGAACCTTTAAATTCGTAAAGAACTTTAGACTATGGAAGTCTTTTAGTTGATAGTTGAAGAGTTGTAATAGAGATTGAGAGAATGGAGAACCTTTGAACCTTTATGCAAATGAGGGTTCTTTAGATGGTCTTTTCTAATAGAGATCTGTGAGGGTGAAGAACCTTAAAATTGGTAAAGAACCTTCATGCAAGTGATGGTTATAGAGATGTGTGAGTGTGAAGTGGAAAGTCGTGGGTTTGAGTCTCTAAATCGACAGGACGTGACTGAAGTGTCCTTAAGCAGGGTGCCACATCTAGGGCTGCCCACCGCTCTGGGCACACACTGGGCAGGTGTGCTCACTGTTCACTAGTGTGTGTTTGTGTGTGTTCACTGCATGGATGGGTTATATGAGGAGGATTTGAGAGCTCTGCAACATCACTGTGATAATGAAATCATTTGTTACCTTATATAAATATATATTATCTAAATAAAAACAAAAATGCATAATATATTAAATATATTTTAATTAATTACAAAAATCAGAAAACAAATCTAATAGATACGTGGTGGATTCACCGTGAAGTGCATGGGCGGTGCAGTCAAATATTATATTATATACACAAATTTACATTTTCCTGATACACAAAAATATATTGTGATAATTTGACACATAGACAAAACACACCAGTAGCAGCAGATGCTTAAAACTATTTCAACACCATCACTTTGTCTTCAGTTGATAAGAGTTGATAAATAATTGGTGAGAAGCTCAGAAGATAAAATAATCTGTCTGATAGGATTTTCTGTTAATTATTTTCAGGCTCATGCTTTGAAGTGTTTATGCAGTTTTCTGACATTCACCAGTATTTTCTTATTAGGGATTTGTTCAGGTTATGAGGACGGTGGGATCCATTATTATATGAACAGAGCTGTGAAAAATTCCAACCTGAGATCTGCACTTTGCAGGCAGTTGCATGCGATTCTTCTAGGCTTCATATCTCAGGATCAGAGTAACCTCGGATAAAAGCTCACATTCGCTCGTTTCCAACTGAACATAATAAAAACAGAATTTTGAACCGTTTGGCACATTTCCACCAATCAAATAGGTTCCGGAACCTGAAAAATGTAGTTTACTGTGGGAAACAAAGATTAGTAGTTTTTTCATGAGAGTGGGTCTCGTTGTACAGGAGCAAAGACAAATTCACTTGTTTCCATCTATATTAAATCCAAGTTTAAATGCCAAAGGAGCTTCTAGTGCATGTTTACTGCTCTGTCCACATGTACATACTCAATTTGCATGCAGACTCTGACTGATCAGTGAAAGGGGACGGTGCTAAGGATGTCCCTGACCCAGATATTGGCTTACAGAGGAAAACAAGAAGGCAGAGCCTGTTTGCTCTTTTTTGCTCATGCAGTGTTTAAATTTCAGAATAAAAGTTGTAATAATGGATAATACTGATACATACATAAATAAACAAATAACAAATACATAATTAAGTTATTTTATTTGGACTACTTTCAAGTATTTTTAATCACTTATTATTATAAATATCCTTGTCTGTCTATACGGTACAAATAAGTCATGAAAATTATTGCATTTTCAGCTCAAAAACACTCAAAATGTTGTAGGAGCAAGTAAATGTTTTGATCAAAACATGGTCAAATTCATACAAGCATCTAAATTCTGTTAATATTTACATCTTGATGAAGACAAATTTGAGGATCCTAGAAAATAACAATGTCCTGAGGATCTCCTGAAAATCATCAATACAACAATAAAACTCATCATGAATGTGAATTTTTGTTAGGACATTTCTGATGAGTTGGTGATGAGTTGGGGTGGCGGTCACCCAAAATCCTGACTTTATTAACACTCTTGTTGCTGAATGCAATCAAAGCAAGACAGTTACTCCAACAAAGCAGGATTTTGGAAGAAACAATAAATGAGCAGGTGTCCCATCACCCTTCCCCGTGTATAGTGCAGAATTTTCAGTAAACAAAACAAGACCAGCCTACCACAGAATGCCTGTCAGACATGTCAACTTATCCTGGGTCACAGGTCACTGACTTTTCAGAGTTTACGGTGACACCTCCCTGCACCTGTGAGAACCTGGCTGGCTGATGGCGGGTGGGGTGTATGGATGTGCACTGGTGTGTGGTTGTGTGTGTCGGGGGAGGGTGGTATCACCGCAGCTGTCTTTTCCTTAGAAACAGGCAGCCTGACACCCCACTGGCTTCCTCAATCACAGCTGTCACTGGGACATGAGAATTAGAGCCAAAGAAAACAGCCAACTGTGATCTCCAGCACTTTGTTCATGCAAGAGCTGCAGTTAATGATGATGGATATCTAACAGTGGATGGTTATACTGTAACTACCCATGTGACTTAAGGATAAAACTGCCTTTGCACTATTTACTAACCAGCCATTCAAAAGAACAGATTTCCTCTTACACTATATGGACACAAGTTTTGGGACACCTGCTCATTCACTGATTGTTCTGAAATCAAGGGATTTAATAGAGTTTATTCTGTTTTTGCTGGAGCAACTGTCTCTACTGTTCAGGGAAGGCTTTCTACTAGATTTCGGAGCATTGCTGCGAGGATGTGATGGACAATTATTATTCCAAAGAACACAATTCCACAGCTAAATAAAGCTTTATGATAGCCCTATATTACATTAATGAGGTCACTCAATGAGGACAACACTCAATGTCACTCAATGAGGACAACACTCACCCGCATGATGCTGTCATCTGAGGAGCTTGCCCTGAAGACACAGATTCCATGTCATAACCAGTTGCATCATCAGATCTATCCCATATTGAAAATATGTGGGATGCTACTGGATGCACTATGACCATTCCACCCTTACTTCAAAATCTGCAGGAACTGGAGGAGTGAGAATATTCAAGCCACATGGGATGGATTATTGGAGGACTCCGTTCAGAACCTCTACAACTACATTGTGAGACGACTGGTATATTTTGTTTTACATGACACCATCCCGAGGGACACATCTGTAGATGCAGCTCAATAAATATTGCCCATATCAGTTTAAGTGTTTAATCATTTGTTGTTCCTGATAATCTTCCTTCCAAATAGCATTGAGCAAATATATATTTGACAATTAATATGGGCAATTATTATTATTATTATTAGTATTATTATTATTATTATTATTAATAATGATGATGATAATAATAATAATAATAATAAAGAAGATGATGATGATGATGATGATGATGATGATGATGAAGATGGTGAAGAATGCCATGATATGAATTTACTTTTCCATTACCATTTTCTCTCACCTTTCTGTCTTTTTTAAGTTATTTGTAATCATTGCTCCTCTCAAAAGCAACTTTATCAGTAGTGAATAAAGGAAGAAGAAAGCACAGCTACAGGTAACCTTTTGTACTCTAAACGTCAGAAAAACTGCTGGTTCTGATCAGGTTTCTCCCTTCAGATTGTTTTAATAACCACACCATAGTACAGAACTTCTGGCGGAGTATCCTGTCAGAGATTCCTGAAGAGGATCACTTGAATTTGCATGTAACATGGAAAGCAGCAGTGATGTGAATCAGGATTTCAGATACACAGTAAAGTGTCCAGTTATAATGGAATGTAGATCATTCTTATCTGGAGATTATCCGGATGTGAGACAAACTGTAAACAGACTATTAGATACTAAAACAGAACAAAGACAAATACAAGCACTGTTTCCTTTAAGCTTGGATTGAGAACTTCTTTCTTAGAACTTGTGTTCCTAGAAATTCAGCAAACTTTAGATCCATGTGGAGGATGTTTCCAATCTTTTAGACAACTTTAAGCCATTAGATCAGGCCTCCCCTTCAGTGCATTCAATCTGTTGAAACAATCAGACACATAAAAAGGCAGGTCAAAGCCCTCCGAGTCAGAGTGAGTTCATGTGTATTTTCACTGCTTATGTCCAGTCAGATCTGTAAGTGTGAATCTCATGAGTGCTGTGTGAGTTCTGAAGCTGTGGTTGGCTGGACCACTGGGAGTGTTTTGTACAGAGGTGTGAGAGATGTTCTCATCTGCCCTCACTTGACAGCCTTGTGTAAAAGGCTCACGCCCTACAAAGCCAATCCACACACCACTACAACCTCGAACACAGCCAGCCTGGGCATGGTCCCCATGTGTACTACCCTGGCCTTGATTCTTCTTCATATTCTGCTGACATTGGGCTTTTGCTGTTATTCCATTTCCAATTCTCTGGTACATTTGCAAACTGGGAAAACATTGAGCAGGTCTGGCAGCCCACAGTTGGAAGATTGGGTTGCAGCCATCTGCTGCAGTCTAGATGTTTTCTGCATGCTTGTGGGACGGGCTTGGGGAAGTCTGCTTTTATGCACCATCTGAAAAGTCCTGCTGAACTGCTCTGGTGGAAAAGTATGGGGAGCACTTGGCTTTTGCTCCATGTTTTGTGGAGCAAGTCACTGTCATAAAACAGTAGGGCGATCACATGCACTTGACAAGCCTGAAATCAGGTCAAACTGCTCTGGGCAAAAGCCTCAGTGCTCTTTCCTCTTGTTTACATTTGGCTTGCAGAACTGTGGAATTCAAGCTCTCAATGGTTAACCTCTCGATGTTGAATTAGTACCTCAGTGCACAGTGACCTGCCTCTTTTTGGAGCTTGTGGTTTTATGTCAAAACTATATGTCCAAATGTTTGTGGACACCCCGTCTAATGTTACTAAGTGCAATCAAATGTTCAGAACAATGCTCCAAAATCTAGTAGAAATCCTACCCTCGGCAGTAGAGGGTTACTCTTTTAAATTTACTTTAATTAGCCTTGAGTTCAGAAGAAACAGTAAATGAGCATGAGTGTCCCAATACTTTTGTCCATATTTTGTACTTGGCTCTGGCTTGAAATCTTTATCCTCAGTTAGTTGAGAGATCTGGGGGGAAGCCAACTTAAACTGCACAAACATTTACCAGCAAACCCAACGTTCCTGCAACCATGGTGGTCTTGACTTGTATCTTGCCTCTGAGCCCTCTTACTCCTACAACAGCAATGTCTTAAGCTCATTTTGAAAGAAGATCAGGGAACAACCAAGAGCTCAGCTTCTCACTGTTCAACTGCGCTCCCGCCCAGCATGCAACATTATTCAGACCCTGCACAGCACAAGGGTTTTGAAGACCATGCCTGGGTGGTGAATGGTGCTTCAGTTTTCAAAAGTCCAATTCAACCTTGAAGCATTTCTTCTGTGACTGGCAAGTAGGTGAACTGGAAGAGCCAGTGATCGTGTGGCATTAGGTGTGTAAACATGTCGCTGACTGAGTGCTGATCCAGGATTAGAGCTGCCATCAAGTCTGTCCATCTTTACACAAGACAGGAAGCACTGCCAACAGGATGTCCAGCTGCCCTGCAGGTATTGCTCTGTGAGTGACAGGTGCTTGTTTTGGGTTGGGGAGGGCAGTCTCCAATATCTGCCTGCCTTTTTGTAGGAAAAGTTAAAGATACCTGATACCTTACATGTAGAACAAATAAATAACAGATACACAATATAAAGAGCAAGATGCACATTATGCCAAAAAGTAGAAAATGGCAAAATATGATATACATCTAGATAAGAGGTCATTAATAGGTAGACCATGGTCTGGGTCCAGACCCAGGCGCTGTCCTCTCATGACCTGGACCTACAGCTGAAAAATGATTGAGTGAATTAATTAATTATTTTTTATTAAAATGAATGTTTATGTTATGTTAACCAATTTTAACCGATTGTGTAAACAGAGTTTTCTAGCCTTTGACATACAGGGACCATTAAAAATAAAACATGGGACAAGGTAAAGCTGTGCTATGCAGCTTTTGGGACCACTGTGTGGAGTGTGGTGAAACCAGAGACGTTATTAATGAGCCGTTCTAAAATTTACTATATACTACATTGTTTAATAACTATGTATTTTATTATGCATTGTCCTTTGAGATTAAGGTTCAATTCTATTCTATTCTATACTATTCTATTCTATTCTATTCTATTCTATTCTATTCTATTCTATTCTATTCTATTCTATTCTATAGTGTTGTAGTAGGTTGCATTTATGAAGCTCATCTTGTAGCCTCAGACAGCCACAACTCTGGTCGATACACAGCCCCATATGCTGTCAGCGGGAAACTGCATCCATGGCAACAACTCCATTCCACTCCATTATCATATTATTTCCAGATGTAGTCAGCAGTGTTTAGCACCAGCCCTGTCAGAACTGAACATCACCATGTTTTTTTTTCTAAATCTGAGGGTTTAGTGAAGGGTTTAGGTTTGGCCAGGTGTTCACACTGAAAGTTATTTTGTGTGCAGTTATGAGCTTGTCATTATCATCATCCCGACAGAAGGCCAGCAGCAGCAGCAGCATTTGAAATCTATATATTTGTTCTGTTCTTTTATTGTCCCCTCTAGATTAAAGAGCTGTCTCTTTACACAATGGCGACTTTATTTGGTTAAGCTCACATTTCATCTCCTCCAAAGTAATTACAACTCTGAATAAACAATAAAGGGGGCAATGCAGGGATCAAATAAATAAATAAAAGTGTCCCTATACCATTCCACCACGCTTGGCTCGATTGATGTTGAAACTGTGGTCTATTTATTCATTCAAACAGCACTCATCTCCCTGCAAATTCCGGCATTCTGACAGCCACCCAGGCTCCATTGTACCCTGTTATCTGACAATATTGCTTTTTGTGTCGCAAAAGGCAGCGGAGTTGCGGGTAGGCGTTCGGAAGTCAAAACAATGTTTAGAATGCCTGGAATGTTCTTTGCTTTCAGGAGTTGAGTGGCGTGGTTTTGTGGGCGCCACAGGCACTCCAGAGTGAGCACCCGCAGTGTTGTCAGCCATAGGGTGAAGTAGGCCTCTCCACCCATGCCCACACCAACTGACAAATATATATATATATATATATATATAAATGTTTTGTGGTCTGTCTTTATTGTCTGAGCCTGTATTGTATAGAAGTAATAAGAAACTTCCGGATTCCCTGTTTAAAAACCAGCTTATGACCGGTAGTTGGTCTTTGGGGGTCAAGGTGGAGGATGCTGGCAGTATGAATAGGATTAGAGTTAAATAACCCAAATGATGCAACTATGTTAGTGAACATCACTAAATCACCCCCTTTTATCTCCACTGCTCTGACTTAAAACAACAAAAAAATGTTTTTACACTCACCACCTTTTACAGAACATCATTTTTCATGACAAATATTTTTTTACAAAAAGTGGTAGAAAGCAGTTTGACCAATAGTTGATGTTGCTGTAGATGCAGGTACATGTAGATCATTAAATTCAACACAGAATGTGTGGCTAACACTGAGTTAAAATGAGTGTCAAATCTTGGCCGAATACATTTTTGTCCAGACAGAAAGAGGACATAGACCATTTTGGTGCTTGTAAACAGATGGTGTGTTTTGTGGGTGGAGCTTAACAAGAAAGTCACATATAGTGGTGACAACTGTATGAAAAAGGCAATATAGATCATCCCCATGAAAATGAAAAATGAAAAATGCTCAAAAATGCACTCAATTTCCTTTTATGGTGGGCTAATGAAAAAACAGTTAAATGTAACCCTGTATCACAAGAGCCAAGTCACCTAGATTTGTCTTTAGCACTGCACCAACAGTAATGATATAATAATTATTCCAAAATATCTCTGGACAGTTTTGCTGCCCTCTCTGAGGACGGAACTGCCTGTGGATATGAAAAACTAATTTTCTGAAAGTGGGTTATCTAAATTTTTAAACATCTTTAGATATTTTAAAGATGTTTTGTTCATTATTTAAATACTTAGAAAGTTAAATATTCCTATATTGTATATTTATTACATTTACAAAATTACAAAAATATGAATATATTGTATAACACAAATTTTAAAAATCAATGTAAATATTTTGGAAGCAATAGCATGTCAGTTGGAAGAGTAAATATTAGCCTCACTTCCACAGAAACCTCTTTCATTATAGAAAGTACAGAAGGCTTGTACTCTCAGCATGTGTGGCTCCTTAAGAAACATTTGGTAGTTTCCAAAATGTTTCCCACAGTTATTTTGAGCAAAAATATAAAAGCCCTATATTTGACCTATATACTCATATTCCTCCAGTTCAGACTGGTATATAGAAATGAAAGAACTAGCAGCACCTAATGTCTGTGGTTCCCCATCTCTCTCTCTGCAGAAGGCTGCCAAACCCAGTAAGGTTGCCAGAGAATGCTTCAGTGTGGTTTCTGCTCTGGAGACCTGGCACTGTTTGGCAGTTTTCCCTGAATTAGAAAAATAGGTTGACACATGTATTACATAAACCACAATTGTTTAGTTGTTTTGTTGCTGTTTTTTTTTTTTTTGAAGAAATGATTAGGTATGACCATATTTTTTCATATTCTCAGAAAGAAACACAATATAAAGCCAACAGAACAAACTGACAGGGTAATATTCATGTTAGTTTATTGAATAAGTCTTTGACTCAATATGGGACATGATTGCTGACACAACAGTAACTAAATAAATCTCTGAGAAAATAATACTGTATTTCTGAAATGGCATGTTATCTATTCCAGTAAATCTCTGACATACAATATATACACATACTTACTATTATACATTTATACTGGTGTAAACACACTAACGATAGCCATAGCTCTGTGATTGCTGTTTTATTGTTTAAAGGTTGACAATTTTAATCCTCTTTATGACTTAAATACATTCCTTCCTCTGCTTATGTAAGTGGATTTTACATGAAAGTCCCCCCAAATACACATACAGTATGTTCTTTCAAAAATATATTCCATTTTAATAAAAGCTCATTGGCTCATGACCAAAAAGATGGGAAAACATTTTTTTAAAACACAGCTCAACATTATGCAAGCAGGCCATTTTCCTGTGGTGTCCTGCTGCTAAAAGTGCTTATGTTTTTAATCTGTCAGAAGAGGTATACTGTATTGTTTTGTATATTCATGCACAGTAGAATGAGCTCATTCGTTCATAATCTGCTCTGGATGAGGGGTGAGAGTCCAACATAGTTAATGTGTATGACCTTTTTGACAAACCTGAATATTTTAAACATCTACTGAACAAACTCTGATGTTTAAGCTGCAGTGTTCTTTTGGTTTCTTGTCTTTACCGCCTTCATTCTACATCTACTCAAGTCAATCAAGCTAATCTTTCATATTTGCTTTAAAAAGAAGAATGTAATCAATGGGACTTTGAACTGGTTAAATAATTATTAACTCAGTATGTAATTTGCTGCAGCCTTCTCCTCTCAACTACTCCGTATACTTCTTTTGCCTGAAAAAAAAAATCACAAATAGGTGAAAGGAAATGATCCCACATAACATGCCTATGTGGGGCCTGTATGGATAGCCCAACTGGGAACCAGATCACTTTGTCCATGAGTTCCACGTGGCCTCACATATGGACGCCCACCAGAGTCCCTGATCAGACCAAAAGGAATTAAACATGGGCTCCATCTGGATTGTACACTGCTCATGGGACCTAGATGGGACCCATGTGAACTTAAAGTGGGATACAATGATGGGACCCAAGAACAAACCACTCAGAGCCCACATTGAACCAACGTAGTACACATATGTGGACTTATCACCAAAGCTCTTGCTGTTGTTTCTATATATATATATATATATAAAACCCGTCCATGAAAATGCTGAGGAAGTAGCTTAAAGAGCTTTCCAACTCCACCTTCAACAAGTGTCCTCAGGCACCTGGAAAATGATTACAGTAACATTTAGGTAGCTGCTAAGAAGCATCTACACCTGCTCACTAGGCTATTTTATACTATTCAGCCCTTGCTTAGTTTGATTTCTTGATTAAAGTAAATGAATAGCTTTGAATTTTCTTATTCAAACTATAATAGTAAAAGTTTGGAGGTGGCTCAAAGGCTACGTCCCAACTGCATAGTAAATACTAACACTATGGGTTATAGAAAGGTTACTGGAAGGTTATTGACCTGTTCATATTAAAAAAAAAGCTTTGTTGGAATAACTGTCTCTACTGATCAGAGAAGGCTTTCTACTAGATTATGGAGCGTTGCTGTGAGGATTTGATTGCATGGAGCAACAAGTTTGTTAGTGAAGTCAGAATGTTGGATGATCATCCAATCACATCCCTAACTCTCCAACTAATCCCAGTAGTACTGGATGGAGCACCATCATTCCAGAGAACACAGTTCCACTGCTCCACAGCTCAATGCTGGGGGGAAGTTTACCCCCATGTTCGTCTGCTCCATACCTTCATGTTTATCTACTCCATCCTATTCTATTGGCAATACCAAGTGGTGTGTGTGCATTTGCACGAGTGTCAGCAATGGGTGCAAACTTAATAAAAGTTGCTGAATGCATTCATTACAAGGAGTGTCCAGAAATAACTGGACATACAGTGTATACATCACCGATTTTTAAGGTATAGTGAACTTTGCCACTGTTATCTATATTACACACTAGATACTCAAAAACTAGATAGTATTACTAATTAGTATGCAATTGGGACGCATCCATACTCCTCAGTTACTTGTATATGAACCATATTACTGTCTCCATCTGCAGTAATAAATGTGAGGAAGTTCAGATCTCCTGCTTGATCTCTTGCAGCACACACACACACACACACACACACACACACACACACACACACACACACACACACACACACCTTACTTGCACACTGTTATCAGTCTTTTTGAGATATTTCTGGGTGTTCTCTACACAGATAGCACATTCTCAAGTAATGCCCGTTGGCTAGTTTTAATCTAAGGTATTTAGGTTGTTAGGTGTGCCAAAATTGGGAGTTTAATGGAGATCAAGATGAGAACACTCCAAAATTGAGGAGATTGGTAACATTATGAGCCACAGGCAAGACACAGCCTTGGGCTAAACAAGTCTGGGTTGGTCACAAAGCAAAACATTAGAATGCTGTGTTGTATCAGTAACAGACTACCACCACATAGAAGTTCAAGTTTCCCTTGTAGAGCATGGACAGCTGAAATGGTTATGAGATTTCCTGCTGGCGTATTCAGAAGAATCAACTTAGCTTACACAAAAACAGCACTTAGTGGTTTTCTTCTTGGTCACCCTTGTTCACCGCAGCAACGGACAATGTCAGGTTAAACAGTCGCTAGAGGTGACCAGTTAAAAAAAGTCACATGCCATTATCAGAGGCTTCCACAGTTTAACAAACAGACACATTCCAGGGGTCTGTGGGTTACGCAGCAAATGCTGAAGAGGGGCAGCAGAGGGAACAGTTTTGAACCTGGGACTCTCACGTAATTACCTGCTGAACAGCAGAGCGTTCATGAGGGCATGACTGCTCACCGCAGTTCAGTCTCTTGAGCAGCCTCTGGAGCTTGTGGGAGAAATTCTTGTTCATCTGCCGGTACAAAAGTGGCATGGCAAAGCTGCTGGAGAAGGCCAGGAGCTGGGACACGCCCCGCAGGAACATGTAGGCAGCGACCTGTCGCGAGCTGTACCACTTGCCTGGCACATCAGTCACCGTCAACACCAGGAGGGTGACATAGTAAGGTGTCCAGAGTGTGAACTGCACGCAAACGCAGGCCAGCAGCAGCCTGTGAATGGAAGGGTCCAACCTGCCTGAGTCCTGGTCCAATGGGGTGGCCTCCTTGCGGATACGCAGGATGAGCGCAAAGGCATAGAGCACAGCCACGGCTGGCACTACGTAGCCAATGAACATCATGATAGCATCGGCTGCACCCTTGTTCTGCATCTCAGAGCACTCAATGATCTTGGTGGACACATGGTTGCACACATAGAAGAGCAGTGACGAAAAACTGGTCAGCACGGCGCCACCCCAGATGAAGCCACACACATGCTTGGTGTTGTAGACGCTGGACATGTAGGTGCGGGGCAGTGCACGCTCGATGTAGTAGTCCAAGCTTAGTAGTGTGGTGGAGTACATGATCACCAGTGAAGAGACGTTGAAGAGGATGAGGAGAGTTATATAGACCTCGTCGTTGTACCGCCATGCCGGCCAGCGTGTGAAGTCCGGGCCCAGGAGTTCCACCGGAGCCACCAGGTTCAGCACCAGGCCAGCTATGGCCATGTTCACAAAGTACACATCTGGCATGGTCATGGAGACCTTATTGGACAGGTTGACAACCACCAGCAGTGCATTGTAGCACAGGCCCACAGGAAAGCAGACAAAGAGGTAAAAAAGTGAAAGGATGGACAGGACAAGGCCCAAGTCCTGGCACAGCGCTAAGTTCGTGCCGCCTGCCGTGTCATTATAACCCATGCAGCTCCACATCGCTGAGGCCGCCTCTGGTCTGCTTCAGCTCAGTGAATCAGCTGTAAGAGAAGTTATGAAGAATGTGTTAGTACTTTTTCTTTACTTTCAAATCAGACAAAATTCAGTTATTTTACAGTTATACATCACAGGATCATCAGAACTAGGCACATACTAGGCCTAGTGCAGCAGACACCAGTTCCTGGGTCTAGTCCGGTTTCTTTCTCAAAAACATCTGATTGAACTCATCAGTCAACTACACCAAGTTTTATTAGGGTACAAGAACAGGCTCAGTCAAAAAGGCAAGTGTAAACCAAGATTGCTCCATGTGTGTTCAGTGACCTGAAAGCAACAGCTCATGGGGAACAGCATCTCTATCAGTGCTACTTAATTCTGGCAAAATGAGCAGGACAATGCTTACTACAACTACACATAACTGCATGCTTTGTGTGCAAATTTTACTTCCCAATTGTAGGGGGAGCCCAGGAGCAAGAAACACTGCCCTAAATACTGCTTTAAGAAACATCTGTTCAAAATCCACCTTCTTAACATCTCTAATGTTGAAGTTTTTCAGAATGCCTTTGGTACTAAATCAAACTTTTGGAGA
Source organism: Acestrorhynchus altus (assembly GCA_034509495.1). Taxonomy (NCBI): domain Eukaryota; kingdom Metazoa; phylum Chordata; class Actinopteri; order Characiformes; family Acestrorhynchidae; genus Acestrorhynchus; species Acestrorhynchus altus. The sequence continues at coordinate 28,961,551 of CM067505.1, forward strand.
TCGGAATTGTGCGCAGGGTACCACAGCACTATTTTACTCCCACCTAGGGGGATATTGAGCATAGCCCTGCGGTGTGTGTTTTGGTCACATATACAGTGATAGTACAACTAGTAGTAATATTCTTTGATGACTGCCTGGTCAAAGGATAATGAGATAAAAAGAAAAGATGGATAATATAAAACATAAACAGACATATCCAAGCACAGGCCCTGGTCATATAGGGATACCAGAAGTGACATAAATCCCAGTCTGCAGGAAATTCTTGCCAGGGATATTTACCATTGCTGGTAGATCTGTATGACCATATGCTTCAATACACCTGCAAATGAAACTACTTCCTCCACACTGTGGCCTTTGGCACACCCAAATTCAATCACGCTTATCAGCCAATCATTAACAACTGCTTAGTGGCCCATTTTCCACACATCAAACAAGACGTTAACTGTACCGTGCCACCTCTTCTCAATCTATTAATTAATACCACCTTAAATGTGTGTGTATATTATACAGTATATATTATAGAAATTTCTGCAGTAGTAGAGATGATTTTTTTATATTACAAACAAATTTTGCTTCATACAATATTTTTAATAGTATTGGAAATACTATTATACACCATATTGACGTTTCCAAGAAAAAGGTCTGTATGCAGCCCACACTTCAGCTCAGTTCCTCATAGTAGTGCTCCCAAAACCTGGACTGGACAGGCACATTATTTTGTACGGTTTTACTTTAAGGGTTGAAGAGGGTAGATGTGTCCAAACTTTTGACTTATTATTATTACACTAAAACACTTCTCAATTTAGTTAATGAACCTTAGTCTGGAGTTTCATGGGTTAACTGTGCCAAGTTCATTGCAAATCACTAATAGTGTGCCAACAGTAATTAAATGTAAATGTACTGCTGAGCCAAGCTTAGTTTCTACACAGGTTTTCAACAAATCTTAGACACTCTATCTAGGAACATCTGAGTGTTTCCCTGGTCAAGCTTTTACACTGTTTAGTCTTGAACATTTTAAGCTCTTCTTTGAAAAAGAAGAGTTTGCAAATGAAGCCACTCACACATAAACAGCCCAGACACGGCGCAGCCATTATGTCCACAGTAACACCGTTAATTCCACTTCACTGCACCTCATTGGCTGAACTAAGCTTAGCACAAAGTGGCTCACTGGATGGCAAGTGCTGAGTTGTCCAGTGCTGCTGCTGATTGTGGAGTCCAGGGAAAGAAGGCAAAGAAGCATTTACATTTCAAACATCTCTCCTTTCCAAAACACCACTGTCATGCAAAAACCACATATCTCCAAAACAGCAACTTCACGAGAGAAGAAAACCTTTCAACTCTCAATGTAAAAATATTTATTCCAAGCCATTCTGGACCATTTCTATTGGTCTTTTCTTTATGAAATTTAGAAAAAATGTAGAGAATGCCAAAAGTAAAAAATGGAAAGATGCAATAAAAAGTAAAAAATATGGAGATACAAAATCCATGTTTCCCTCCCTCTCAAGAATCTGTAGAAAAGCCTGCACTACCGGTGGTTCAGCCTCATGTAGAGTTGACCTCTCTTTGCCCTCACCGCCTTCTCTTGACAGGTTGTGTTGTTCACATCACCCTGACCAAAGAATGGTGCGTTTAGCTCTGTTCTAACGGCTCCCTGTCCTCAGCCGAGCGGAAGGTTAGCTGAATTTATGGGGTGAAATGTGACGCGTCAGGGTCAGAGTGAAGTGGGTTTGAGAGGTTACACAGACAGCCTGGGCACAGACAGAGATCTGCTTCAGCTCTGATAAAGCCTGCGAGCCTCCAGCCTCCTGCTCATTAAAACACAGTTATATAACAGGCCTTTCTGTCCACAACTTACACACTCACATCGTATTTGTATAATCTCTAATTAAAACGGCTTCTGGACTCACAAGCTGACGAGCATTCTGGTAAATACAGAAAAGAATAGCAAAAGAGTCTTCATTTTAAAGCAGAAATGGTGCATGCATGCCAAAGTAAGGGTTGATATTGTCACAACACACACACACACACACACACACACACACACACACACACACACACACACACACACACACACACACACACACACACACGGCTAGATCTGACTGTAGTGTTTTAAAGGCACTGGGAGCTGAATGGTCAGAGAGGTTAGACAGCTTGGATTATAAAATGTGGCTAAACTGTTGCTGTATGATTTATATAAAAAAGTGAAAGCAATAAGAGTCCCTGATCAGATTGGGTGGCAAAATAACTTGATCAAGACGTCCCCAATTTCATTCATTAGATGAGATTTATATTACATTCAAAAGTGTTTTTTGAGAAAGTAAAATTAAAAGGCAATGGAATGCAGTTGGAATCACCAGAATGCAAAGAAGCAAACAAACAAATAAAGTACAATATTGATGTCAAAACTAATCAGAAGAAAATAGAATGTATAAGCTGCAGATATGGGACAAATAATAACCAATGTCTGAACTAAACAGTGCAAAGGCAGAATTAAACAGATAAAATAAAGGCAATATATGTCACAGGTCAGTATTTCATGTCCAGCAAGTCGAAATCCACCCCAGGATTTTGTTCTAACTGTGTGTGGCTCTACTGTGGCTCAGCATGTACACACTGATATGTGCTCTCTGATATGTATACAGATGTATAAAGTGAACAATGTGCGATTTATACAGCATTTGCTGCCACTACCATGTTTCACTGTGGGAAGTGTGTTCTTGGGGTGATGAAATGTGTTGGTGTTGTGGTGTTTTCCTTGGTCTCATCTGACCAGACCACCTTGCTCCATACATTTGGGGCTTCTCCTACATGCCTTTTGGCAAACTCAAAACGAGCCTTTTTGTCTGTAAAAAATTGTCCACTGTGGCTGCAAGAGAACTGTCCAGATTTAATGGTGCCTCTTGCTTAATAGTTACTTACTTGCTTAATAATGTCTTAATAGAAAAGGTGTGTATATATGGACAGATCATGTGACACTTAGATTGCACACAGGTGAAATTAATTTCACTAAGCATGTGACCACATATACACAAGTCAATTTTCTGTTTTATATTTCCAAATATTTATTTTAATATATATTTTAATATACTAACACTAACTACACCAAGAATATTTGAAGATGCCTCAAATTCAGATGAAAAAAACCCCCAAACATATAAATGCAGTTATATTTAAATACAGATTGTAATATAACAAAATAAATAAAAAGCCACTGTATCCTGTCTCATTTCCTCTTTGATTGAAAACTAATTAAAGCCCATTTTAGACACCAAACATATTGTGTTGATTTTAGCTGATGAGAAAATTTGGTAAATTAGCTTCTTACTCAACTGTTGCTTAAATTGATTACAGAATTACATTATTTAGCAGCTGTTAACATGGAATATGCTTGAGAATAAGCATGTGAGTTAAATAAGTTAATAAACTGCTATGAAACATCAGAAGCACTGCACAGCAGCACAGTGAACATTCCTCTCCTTACGTAACCCACTGCAGAAAAGCTGTTTTAGCCTGAGGACAAACACTATTACACAGCTCCTACACGAGTATCCACCCAAGGGCTACGATATTGTTTCACCCAATACACCTCATAAAGTATTTGCAAACAGAGCCAAAAACACGATTTAGAATCAATGACCCAGTTCAAATAGATCTCAGCTGGTGGTCCAACCAAGATGTGTCCTTCTACTAACATTTGTGTTAACCTGCCCTCTTAATATGCCATCAAAAATCCTTTGTTTCAGGTGTTTCACTTTTGGAAATTGTTGTCACAGTGATTTGCTTCCCATTCTGGCTGCCTCTGGAATCCTGATCTCTCTGTGATGAGTTAGAGATGGAAAGGAGGAGGAGTGTTTACCTCAGTAAAGGTCCATGCAAGCCCTGGAGCTCAGGTGGAAACCCTTCTATTGTACAACAGTGCAAACATACAACTTTATATATTCACTTTTGAACTGTTTAGGCCTAAATTTGTGAGTGATATGAGCCATAAGGATCTAGTATTTTCACTACTTAAATTCATAATACATAATTTCAGAATATTATTATCTTAAAATCACATTACAACTAGTCAAAACTAACTTCAACTTGAATATTGAATTATCTTTGGTATTAATTAAAATTAATTTTTGGATATTTTTACCAGTCAGAAATAGTGATCTGCATCTACAATTTCTACTAGTAAAAAAGTACTGTTATACATAAATGGAGATTTCACTAATAAAAGTGTATTTATAAATAAAAGAAGAGTTAAAGTAATTCAATGGTAACATTTGACTGGTCAAAATAACATTAAGGATATGTCATCCTTGCAACATGTCTGGTTGGAATGGCTCTATAGATTTGTACATCTCAGATCTTATACTGTGAGTAAAAACATTTCATAGTTAATATCTAAAATGGGAGTTTATACTATGAAAAAAACAGCATTTGGTCTGAATAGGTCACTGATAGAGCCTCACTGGGTGTGTCAGCTGCTCATTATAGCTTCCTTACTTATTCTTCTAGTGCACCTTATGTAGCTAGGAGATAGCAGACCATCCTGGACCATGTGCTGGTCAACAGGTTTACAAGGTTAACTTAACAAAGTCAATAATATTGATTATAAACAAAATTGTGGTTGATGTGTCAATTATGTAATTTATTGGGGGCCTCAATGTGAACATTTTCTTCCTCACTATCATAAGATTATTTGTGCATGTGTGCAAAAGTTTGGGCACCCTTAGCATGAATGAATAAGGAACTGTGAGATAAAAGTTCTCAGACTCTTCAAACCTTATGCTAATGTGCTTCTACAAGGGGCTTATCTATGCAACTGTCTGAAACTAAATTAATGTCCACAAGACAAAGAATGTCTAGGAGATGATGTCAAGCCTTGTGAGCTTGCAGTTTCTAATGTCAAGATGGGGAAACTGAGTAAAAAGGGTGGTTCGCTGTTCCACTGTGCAGCATAACTTATACAAACATAATCTTCATGGAAGACCTCATCACAAATCTTAAACTCTGAAGTATGAAACAGAACACTTATGTTTAGTAAGCTTGGAGAAAACGGAACTGCATTTGGTGAAAAGAAAACCTTGTCAACTGTGAATAACGGGTGTGGAACCATCTTGCATCTAGCTGTGCTGCTGTCAGTGGAACGTGCAGTATTGAATTGGTGGAAGGAAGAATAAATCTATAAAATTCTGGATGCAAGTGTCAAATCATTAGTTTATCCTTCTGGGGTCTAAAGACATTACATATAATTATGCACTTGCATATTAAACAACACCTACATGTTCTCAGCTCTCTAAGCTTCTCAGGCCCATGTGACCTCAATTACAAAAGAAAGGCAGATGATGGACAAGGAGCAGACTCTACAGATTCAAAAATTGAATCAACCATATTTCAGCTCTGTATTATTGCACATACTAAACATTCAGGAACATTGAATTTGACATGCTGGTGAGACCCCACAGGGTTGAAGCTTGAAGCTGACAAGTCTGTTTTTATTTCCCAATGATGGTCAAATCAGTTCTCCCCTCCAAGTGTATGAAATGTACCATTATCCAGAATGGCAACCAGAAGAGTCCCTGAAGAACACTTTGGGGGAAAAAAGTCTGTGAACTCGAGTCAGTCCTCATTTTTACAAGCATTTCACTTTGAGGGCCATTTCTGAACTACTGGCTCACATGAGAGCGCTCGACTGTGGAGCCAAACACTCTTCCACTACTGCATCTCCCTGTGTGATTAGTTATGCTTCTCTCGCAGGGGAAACTTTGGCTTGGTGAGCCATGCTTCTGCACAGTGAGTGCTGAGGCAATGACGCTGAGTGAGTCTGACACTCACAACGCTGAGTCTGCACTGCTTGCTGCCGACGGGAGGAGAGCGATAAGGCCGGCACCACACCCCTCTCTGAATCCTCGCTGGAATGTACAGCAAATTTCCCCGAATAGGCAGAGTGAGGTCACATGATTGCTCTTTCTGAGCTTTGTGTGTGCATGCCAGGAGGATTTAGGTTGAACAGTAAAGTACGGGGAGGTCCATGCATTTCTACTTAATGTGATGCTGCAATACATGCTTCAGTTGCTTCAGTCCCACAAAGCAAAAATGGGAATCATGGAGAATCATCAAACAGTGACTACCATGATCAAGTGCATAGGACATTATTATGTGTGTATCTTCATAAAGTATGAGAAAGAATTCATTTGTTGCCACAGTCTGAAAACATTTGGGTTCATAAAGATTATTCAACAACAGATTAAGAGCTGATATACAAACTCCAAACGCCTTCATTATACATATGAATATTTTATATGCTTTGTCTTTTTGAAAACAGAATAAATAAAATGATCACAATATTCTGTCAAAATCAAAATAAATAAAGTAAAACATTTTTGGCCATAGTGCCGAACATTTCTATTTATTAAACAAGTGACAATGAGGCACCATAGGAGGAAGACCACCCAATTTTTATAAGAACAGAATACGGACTTTCATAGGGTGCTTTCATATATAACATGTTTAGTTCAAACTTCTGACTTTGTTTGGAATAAACCAAACTAGTAGGTCTGAAAGCTGCCTCAGGCCATGGTTCACACTAAAGGACCAAAAAGATGTGGTCTTGGCCCGAATCAAACAGTCCCATGGTTCGGTTCATTTGCAGAGTGAAGCCACTGAATTTCTGAACTTTTGAGCAAATTACAGGAAGTTGATGCAGGCTGTTTTCACCAATTAAACAAAAAGACTGAAAATGAAGTTAAAATGAGGGGCAGGAGCATATGGGAACAACTAAAGGAGGAGTTAATTTGGTGATTTGGAACTAGCCTGAACTTAAAGTTGCTGCTGATGAATTGACAAAATGTGGACACCAGACACAGCTCCGGTACAGACCAAATAGTGTTTAGTTTAAAGGGACATCAAGTATAGGAATTCTTTAATCATAGCTGGACTAAGTGTAACTGTAACTGTAACTAAGACCCAGTTTACACCTCTTTACATCATGTGACTAGTGCCTGATGAGATTTTAACCACATGCATTTAGACTTAGTAGACAAATCCATCTCTGGTCAGCCAGACTGAAGTCTGATTGCACGGGGAGGAGTTAGGAATGTAGTGGGAGGAGTCTGTGTTGTCAAATTCATTTTGTGCTTATATTGCATTAACGTGGCTTAAATGTGATGGGATTGGTATCTGTTGTAAATGCATTTACAGTTGTGATTTTATGTGGCTTGGACTTATCCAGATATATTCTGATACTCAAGACAGATGAAGCCACCAAGTAAAATGGGGCCAAAACATGAACCTTGTTTTGGACATTGGTCTCACTTTTGGGTAATAAAATACCCTTTGTCTTCTATTTGATTGATTGCATATCCCTGGTTTCCAACAACCACATCAAGCCAGCAACCCAGTAAAAACAGCTAATTGTTTCTTTTCTGATGCTTTTTCAGACTTGATCTGCAGCTCCTCTCAGTGTTTAGAGGGGGCTTCTCCTCTAACCCCTTTTTGCCCTGATAAAATCATTTGGTGTGTAGACCTGATTATCTTACTGCATGATGAAGTTCCTGCAGATTAGATCATATGTATTTCTATGTCAACTATTTATGTAGACTTTGGAATTATTTTATTGCCACCACCATGAGTTACATCATCAATAAAGATTACTGACCCGGTTCCAGAAGCAACCATGCAAACCCTAGCCATGATACTACCTTCACCATGTTTGAATGAGGAGCATATACTTATAACCTTTCTCTGGCCACACTCTAGCCTGTCCATCAAAGTAGAGGTTAATCTTGATCTTATCAGTCAAATTTTGATTCAGCCCTTAAAATGTTCCTTGCTGGATTTGATACCTTCTTGAAGTTGCTTTGATGTCACAGATTTTTATCTTAAACCATGTTTTCAACTATTGTTGTTTTTCCTGGCTGACCTTTTAAGTGTATTCTTGTTTTTAAATGACATTTTAAATGATCATATTAGCCCATTATTTGTGCAATGCTCCTAATCAATTTCATCTAATGCATTTCTCAGCTTTAGAATAGTTCTCTGGTGTTCATACAGCATTATCATTTTAAACAACAAATGCAAGCTTCACACCAAGACTAGACATTTAGTGCTATTCGCTGTTTAATCCATGAATGTAAAAAGCATTGGACAGTGCAATGTTTCTCAAAAGTGAAGCCACCACAGGTCTAGTGCCTCTGCTGGCTGGTTGCGGTGTAAAGAGTAGCTCCACTCTTCCCTACATTTCAATGACCTAACAGTCCTTTTTCCATCTCCTGTTTCTTCTCTAAACTTTCTTTCCACCTCCAGTGTCTAATTCCAACAGTTAGTTTTCCCTGTGCTAATATTGGCACACTTTATTTTCCCACAGAAACCAGTTTTTAAAATGTTATTCTGCTATATTGTAAGAAGGTGGGGTTACACTTAGGAATGAGGTGTGTCTTGGCTGAAAGAGATCAACTGCAGGATGGTTCTGTTCATTAAACGGAGTAACTGTGAGCTGTCGGGGAATTAGTTAACCATCTATGGTGCTGTGTCTTTTGTCACATCAACAGACACTTGTTAACAGACACTGTCTTCAGTGTTTCCAGCATTTCGGACATTAACGTATAATGGCCAATCTGATGAATTATTGTTAGCCAGCCAGCTGGCATTAGTATAATTAGACATGCTGAACTGAACTTTTACAGTGGAACCATTACACTTACTGGACAAACTGGGTATCCAAATGAAAATCAACTTCATTTCTGGACCTTTAGGTTGTGCTGTTAATTCAGATAAGGCAGTCTGAGATGCTTGGACTGGGAGAAGGGGGTGAGTCTATCAAATAAGTAGGCAACTCTTGGCTGAATTTCTAAAGAACAGAAGAGAATGAAACCACTGTTTCCATGTTTTTACAGTCACTGGTTTAAACAATCAATCTAACAGCAATCAACAAGAAACATCTGTGAGTTACATGTTTTCGCTCACTTGAAAAATGAGAGCGTTCAAACAGAAAGTGACATGTTGTAAGTCAGTAGTTCTTAACCCTGGGCTTAGAGTACCACTGCCCTGTGGGTTTTAGAGTTACTCCTGATTCCAACACACCTGATCCAACTAATGAGCTAACTGGAGCCCTTGCTGAGCTGAACTGGGGGTGTTAGGGCAGGAAACCTCTAAAACAAGCTGGACAGTGGTACTCCAGGACCAGGATTAAGAACCACTGTTCTAACTTGTTTAATCTTGATGTAAATATCAGGAAATAAAAGTTGAATCACATTATATTCATTTATTTGTATCTAAAATGCTAATTTCTTTAGTGTTTAGTAAAAACTACATAACTACCAATGAGAAAGGCCACCATTAGACATGAATACGTGGATCTACTCTAGGCCCAGAGTGACGTTCAGCACTGTTATTAAACTGCTGCCAAACTACTGCAAATTTTTCTGACACAATGACACCTGGGCTGAGAGTTTGGAGTGCATTTACAATCACAGTTACAAATGTATTAATCAAAAAGAAAAAGAAGAACAACCCAGCTGTATTGGGCTTGCTTATTACTATGCACTGTATTTATGGTGCAGCTTTTTCCATGGAAATGTGGTGATTGCCTGGTTATGAAAATAAGCTCATGTATTATTTACATATCTGTCATAACTGGCACAAACTGTCATTCATTCAACACAACAAAAATATGTCAAACACCAACTAGCCAATGAACAGAGTACAATATAAGTATGATAACCCATTCAAAAATATCACAGTATACAGTATTTCACAATCCCTCAGTTATAATGACCCATAAAGGAATGACAATTTTTTCATTGTAAATAAAAAAGTGGAGCTCTTTTGAATAATTTTGTATCCAGTAGGGTGACATGCTAAAATAAATATCACAATATTAAAAGATATTTTCATGATACACAATATTTATCATGATATTTTGACACAAAGGCCAAATGCTTTAGCAACGGCTGACTCTTAAAGGCACAGTCCTATACTGGGAGTGCGGTCATTTTGCTGCATGTCCAGTTTAACATCATTAATTACACTCTCTGTAATGAAACATGCAGTTGGTCAGTGCTGATTATTTTCTTCATTAATCTGTTTATTGTTTTAAAGTTGAACTAAAACTGGTTGGAGTCTCTGATCCATTGTATTTTTTACAATTTACCGCAGCACCCCTATTTGCATGACAACATTATTCAAATGTTTCTCCCATAACATTCCCAATTAGACAAACACTAATGGAGATGTTTGAAATTATATCCCTGAAACTAAAAACTTAAAACATTTATGAAACATTGATTCATGTGGCATAAAATGTTTTCCAAATGAAAGCCTTTTTTTAATCTAAACCTACAGTAGAATATTTTCTACACTGATAATAAAAAAATGTCAAATGATAAACTTCCATTACTCATGAAATATAACTATTAATAGTGAAAGCCCATATTCAATTAACGAATAAACGTATAAACAGTTTTAAAACATTTTGTGAACATCCAGAAAAACAAAAGCTGCAACATTTAGATAATGTTCTACTAACCAATAACTGTAAAAGTTTCTGAAAGGGATCATTTAGGATCCTTTATGGCCCTCAATGTAGAAATAACAACCGCTCCCACTTTCAGTCTCACTATTTGATCTCCAATGTGTGTGTGTGTGTGTGTGTGTGTGTGTGTGTGTGTCAAATGCCTGAGCAAAAAAAAAATCAAGGGACTGTAATGTTTACAATTCAATGAGAAAATTGGATATGTGTTACATAATGCACTCCAGCTCAGCTGGACAGTTGGGAACATGCTCGGAAGCAAAGCTCTTGAGTCCTCAGCGTTGCCCTCAGCTGTCCTGTATGACGTCTCATGAATTTCTGTTGACAAGCACATGCCTCGTCATCCCTTTACCAGCAATGTGAGGCAACAGTTCAGTTACAGATGAGCTGACCATCCAATGTCAGAGTTGGGGGTTGTTTTAGCAGTCAAACATTAAAAGAATAAACTTTGGTTAAGAACACAGTGAGGAACAGCTGGAAGAGCTCAATTCTAGTGTAATTATTGAAGTTAAGTTTTAATAAGTGTGTAATAACTGGAATATTTACCTAAACTACAATATATATATATATATATATATATATATATATATATATATATATATATATATATATATATATATATATAAACAGCATAGAATAATTAATAAAGTTGCCCAAAGAAGCCTTTATAGGTTAACAGATGTGGATAAAAAGACGTTTTACCAGTTTATAGGTTCTTTAAACTATTTTATTTTATTTTCATGCTCATTCAAAGAACCCTTTGTAGCACATTTATTTGTAAGCATGTAATACAACTACAGATTCTTGACATTACTTTATATTCTCGTTTAAACTTGTCTGATGATCAAGGGCATAAAGTTAAAAGGTGGAATAGGCTGGGCATGAGAAAAACTGATACGCACAGTCATAACAAACTGCACATTATCATCATCTGCCATCAAACTCCACAACAGGAAACCAGCTAGGCAAGCAGGACACATTCTTTGAAGTCTGTTTTAAGAAGATACAGCTCAATTAAAAAGGCGTCACAGACATGAGCTGAATCCTGAGTTTTTCAGTTGAATTTTATTTCTGTTCAAGGAAATTCACTCCTGTTTTACAATCGGCAAATGCAAAATGCATGATTCTGGTATAATCTTGATCTCAAAATTAACTAAAATAGTAATGATTATGTTTTTTGCCATAATCAAGCAGCCCTACATGCAAAGAGGAATGAGATCTGCCCTCCAGTAGCAAGGAAAGTAAATGTCATTTCCCAGAAGAACCGTGTCAGTGGGCCAGTTTGGCAATATTCTGGCCTCCACCCAACTGAAGATGAAGAAAGTTAAGAGTGTTACAGACTTTACGTGAAGAATACGGTAATCAGTATTAACTGTCTGGTTATATGAGAAACTACACCAGTTGGTACTTATACAGTAATTCTATTCCCACCATTAAAAAGAACTGTGAGCCAAACTAAGTAAGCCCTGGTCCTGAACCTTCTCACTCCCTCAAAAAGTAGATTTGCTATAAGCTTAATGTTTGTTTTTCGTCTGATATCTGATCCAGCAATTTGTGCTGATACTGACCCAATACTCATACCCATTAACAGTGAAATACCATCTCTATCTCACCTAAATGACCTGCTCCCATAACAAAAGCATCTATTTACTTACTTACTTACTTGCTTACACACTCGTCTTGATCGCATGCCAACTCGGATCTCTCACCCACCAGACTGGAACTGACAGGAGCTTAGGTGTAACAGTAGGCCAACATGGGGCCACTCAACTAACGGCCCAGGGCTGATCAGCAGATCCCAATATATCCTAAAAGAAATCCTAAATGATGCACACCTGCATAACTACATAAACACATAAACGTTCTGAATTGTGACAGTTTTATTAACTGGATATTCCACAAAACGTGAAGACGGTAAAACACCACCTGTCAGGTAAGCCCGGGAAGGCCTATCTGACCGGTTAGGCCCTGTAAACCCATTGCACTCAATTATAAACCCATTCTAAGCCACTGCTTAGTGTCAAAAATTAGGACAAACCCTGTTTTGAGGCTAGACTTGTTTGTGCACCCTTGTTATTAGTTGCCAATGGGTTCTGAAAAGTAGAGCAGCTTTGCAGACAGGTGAGAGCTTTTTTCCCTCTCTTTTTTAAGGATTACAATCAAACATAGACAGCATGGGTGAAAATGTGGGTTACAGCACTGCTCTGAAACCAAGATAGCTTAGTTGGAAAGAGGAGGCTTATCTCAAAGATTAGAAGTTGAGTGTCAGAGATATCCCTCCTACACTCCTCCACTTCTAAAGCCAACTGTCACAAAACCACTGGCTCTGTCCAAACTGGGGGGACTGGGGGAACTGGGGGGTGCTCAGTGGTTTGAGAAAGTAAAAGCAGAATATTCGAGCAGAAGAACCTGATAAAGGGTTAAAGTACTCACCAAAGAGGCTTTTTGGCACTGGGACAGACCTACGGAGGCATTGGGTTCTGCCTTATTTCCATTGACATTTCTTCTCGAAGCCTTCTCAGATATCTCCCAGTGCTGGAGACCGAGCACCTCCGCGCTCCGGGGAGGAGAGGGGGAGGAGGTGGCCGATGAAAGTGCTGCAGTTGGGGGTAAACAGTGTCGTCTCCGGACCGTGGCTTGTTCTGGAAGGGGAGGAGGACGCGGAGGGCTTTACTACGAGCAGAGTGGTCCTGAACTCTACAGTGTGTACACACGTGACCCTCCCCCACCGCTGCGCGCTGCGCTGCGCTGCGCCTGGCCGATGAGGCCCGCCTGGGCTGCGGCTCGCTGATTGGACGAGAGAGCGGGGAGGGAGGGGCGAGAGAGAGAGAGAGAGAGAGAGAGAGAGAGAGAGAGAGAGAGAGAGTCTGAACTCTCTCCGCACGAAAACACCCCCCTGAAAAAAATACACCCTGTGTCCAAATGTTTGTGGACACCCCTACTAAGCAATACTTTCACAGCCCCAAACCACGTTCACTGGCTGTGTGACCTACTTTTATCCACCAAAACCTGTTGATAGCACTCACACATACCAGATATCCTCATTTTCAGGAGTTCCCACTGCACATATGTCCTCATGTGAGGTGCAACTATGAACACGAAAATATGTGTGTAAATTTCACCATGTTCTGATTAAAAAGACACGCTCGCCTGCTCATTTTGCATCTCAGAAATCCTGCCGGAAACTCCTCGCCGTGCTTTTGAGCAGAAAATACAAGGGTATTCACAATAATAAGCTCTTCAAAATACTTTACTGTAGTCTACATAAAATAAAAAAAGTGATCCAAATGTCCTTTATTATTTTGTTGTTTATGCCTGTATCTGTAATATCCTGTCTGAAGACTTTTATTCTGACATGTGAATGCTGTGTGAGCAAAGAAAGAGAGCAAACAGACCCTCCCTTCATGTCTTCCTCTAGAACTCAATATCTGCACCAGTGCCAATGATTTCTTGTTTGATTGAGTATGTGTATCAGATCCGTAAGTTACTCTGCTGCTGAGACGTGAAGCCTGGAAAATGGCATGTGACTGCCCACACAGTGTGGATTTCAGGTTCTAAGAGTTAACCAAGTTGCACCTGTTGCTAACACATATGTGCAAGTGCACAAACAGCTTGTCTAAGCCCTGTAGAGAAGTGCTTGCAATAGAAAAGGACTCTCTGGGTGGATATAAACAGGGTATAACCCCCCCCCCCTAATTTTGAGCTATGAAGCAGTGGAACTGTTATGTGGAAAGATGGATGGGGATTATCCAACATTCTGACCTCTTGATATCAATATCTAAAATGATTTTGTAATATTTTGAGATGCTTAATGCTTTTGAAAAACAAATCAAAACAAACAAACAAAACAAAACCCCATCTGATTTCTGTATTTAAGGTGACAGGTGCTAGTCCCAAGACTATAACTGTGAGGATGGGCCTCCATGAGCTTTGAGTCTTTACTAAACAGTCGGGGGACTTTCTAAGATTCTGACCTTGATTGTATATATAACATAATAATAAACCACTTCCCTAATATTATAAAAGTCCCATTTGAGCCATAAAAACTGCTCTGATCCCTTAAGGCATGGCCTCCATAAGATCTCTGAAGGTGTTCTGTGGTATCTGCCACCAAGACCATCAATGATCCTTGGGGAACCCATTCCCTGTTGCTTGTTGTGCTTGCAGCACTTGTGGTAAGTATGGACCACTGCATACCATGCAGGAACATCTCATAAGACCTGTCTGGTTTTTTTTTTTTTTGTTTTGTTTTTTTTGGGGAAATGTTCTGACCCAGCTGTCTAGAACATCACAGTTATTTTCTTCTCAAAGTGTCTCAGATTCTTACCCATTTTTCATCAAATTTAAGAACTGACCTAATATATCCACCCATTGACAGGTTCCAAACCATATAATCAATGCTATTTACATAACATCATGGCATGGTTTTAATGTTATGGCTGACGGGTGTTCAGTTCTAATCTGGTCTCATAGTATTATCTGTCCAGCAGGGGATATATTTGTGGAAGCCCTGTTTATGATAGAGAATTATGTAACAGGATTAGGCCCAACCCAGGCACATATTGAGTGGACATACAGTAGAATCTGATAAGTGAGTGGGAAATCCTCACTTTTTAGCCTAACATATAGATTCATCTTTAACTGTCCTTTCTGTCTCGTTGCAAAACTAGGCCTGAGCCCCTGCACAGACATTTCTTAACGTTTCTTATTGACTTTCCTATGGAATGCATTTATTATTAGACCTCAGCATTTTGCATTCTAGAATGAAATTGGTCTTGGTGTGTTGGCCCAAATATGAGACAGGTTTGTTGCAGCAAATAAAATGGGCCCTGCTATAGAGTGAGTTTAGTTTTCTAAGAAGATTAAGGATTACAGAAGTGGGACCAGCTGTAAATACTTCTCTGTTTATGACCCACATTTTGAAGCCCTGACCTAGGGCGACATTTTGTAACGAGGCAATGCCTATAATTACCATTGAGCGTGTTCTATTTGGACCATGGCCATTAATTTATTTAAAAAAAAAAAAAAGAAAGAAAGACAATACAAACTTGCATGTCAATAAAGCTTTGCTGCCCTCCTGTTGCACATTAAACCACACTAGTGCACAACTGGCACACTGCACTTATTGTTGCCAAATACAGTAGGCAAATTTGCATCCAATGACATTCACACCAGAATTGCCATTTCACAGTGGAATGTTTATGTTGTCTTGGATTGATTAGAATCAACTAACAAACTTCCACTGAAATAATATCTCTCCTCTTCAGCAGGAAAAGAATGACTCCAGTGTGGTTGGGTGTAGTGGAAGAATAAAGCCTGGCTGATATAAAGTATGCCTTGACTTAACAGCAATGTGGGGCTCCCTTGAGGTGATTATCCAGTGGTTGTGGTTTCATGATGACTACTGTTCGCAGTAGCTCTTTCCGCTAATGGCTCCCACCATTTCTCATAATCTGAAGGGCTAGGCCATCCCTCTTGTATGCTATAAAACAATGCCATCTGTTGTGCTTATGAAATAGCACACAAATAGTGAAACATTTATTTATAGGTTTGTGCAGCCAGGGGCGTAGAACCACATTGTAGCCCCAAGGCACATTCGATTTTTTGCAAGTCATTTTAGAGCATTTCTCTTGGTCCGTTCATCATGACAATTTGACGTAATGTAAAGATCTCTGCCACCAAATTCACATTATACTGTATGTATAAAAAATATCTGACCTTTATTCATAAAAAAATCTCCTTCAAAGTTGTTCTCTTGGGCTGCCAAACACATCTCCCAATGGTTCAGCCTCTGTGGAAGCTCTGCTGGAATGCCTCTATTGAGATGACCTGCTGCTGGTCTGTTGCATTCTATACAAAAAAACCCTAGCATCAAACTGTGCTTTCTGGAATGATGGTGCTCCATATTTTGGAATAATTTTGGGAGTTGGAGATGAGGTGGGGTGGTGATCATTTAACATTCTCACCTCACTAATGCTCTTGTCACTGACTGCAATCATATCCTTACAGCAATGCTCCACAATCTACTAGAAAGCCTTCCCTGGACAGTATAGACAGTTACTTCAACAAAAGCAAACAAACTCTTTCTGATACATTTGATTTCATTGAATAAGCAGGTGTCCCAATACTTTTGTCTAGTCTAATTGGTGTATATTTTTAATAATAACTGAGTTTGAAAATTAGAAAACTAATTTGTTTCCAAAGCTTTTGGAGGACTATCCAGGAAGGGCTCTGTTTAGTTAGGTCCACAATTATCCTTTTTAGGAAGATCCTGTTGACATAAAGAACCCTATTAAAGTGGATGTGTGGGAGAACCATCTACCAGTGGCTTCCAGAATAAGCTGGCAGGAACACTGGCTTGAAGTAATACCAGCGTGAACATTTTAAAATGGCCATGGCAACTTGGCTCATCAGAGATCATCTAATAAGTTGCAAAATTATAATTGTATCCTACTGGTACTCTAAAAGTGAGCCAAGCATAAACCCACTGCAGTCTGAATTAGGTTTAATTGTGCTCCTTATGTGAGAATGCAGTTGCTTTGTGGCTTGGTGTGTGAAGTGCTCTTATTATTGCCTTTATATTTCCACAATGAAGCCACAGTGACTCAAACACACCTTTGTGTCTGTGCAAAGGGTTCAGCACAACAGGATTTATTTTACAAAACACACTTTAAAGTCAAGTCTCCTTAAAGCCAGACTCGGCCACCCTACCTAGCAATCCTGCCAAGTAATTACAGGGCGCGAGAACTATATAAGTCAGGTTGGAAATTCAAGGAAGTCTCACAAAGAGACCATTTTGAAGATACTGCACCTTCAGAACCACTCTGAAGACAGTCAGTAGTAATTAGCGTCTTGTTGTGATGGGTTTTGGGAGTGGAGATCTGTGTAATTAATAAGTGTACAACTCTTGAAGTACTGGGGGCACTGTTGTGGTCTTTTTTGTTCAGAACTATTGTCCAGTTCTAAATCCACTAGAGTACATACATCAGGAGTGTCCAGTCCTCTCCACAAAACACCAGCATGGCTGTAGGCTGTCGTTTTGTCCCAAATCTGATATATGGCAATATAAATAAACATTTCTAAAATATTGGATATATTAGAATTGATATTCTAATATTGAATTAATATAGTATAGATAATGAATTTCATTGTATCCAGCATACAACGTATGCAACGTCCAGCATACAAAAGTATTTGGACACTCAAATATGCTCATTCAAATTTTCTTTTGAAATCAAGGCCATTGAAATGACTTTATCCTGCTTTTGTTGGAGTAAATGTCTCTGCTGTCGAGGAAAGTTTTTATATTCGCTTTTGGATCAGAGTTACTGTGAGGATTTGTATGCATTCAGTACTGTGGAAAAGTTTTAGACACCTAAACACATTATTTAAACATTATTTAAGTTAGACTCCATTAGAACAGATGCAGGTAAACAGAACTACAGTAAAGATGAAGAAGAATTTCTAATTCTGAAGAAGAGTTTCTGTGAACTAGTTTAAATAACAAATCCAGATCAAGTGTGCGTGCATGTGTGAATGTGTGTGTGTGTGTGTGTGTGTGTGTGTGTGTGTGTGTGTGTGTGTGTGTGATTCTGTCTTTTATACGTGCTCATATGACTATTTATCTCTGCGGTAAACAATGTGGAGCTTACTCTCCTAGTCCTGCTCTGTTGGCATGAAACCCAGCAGCCCCACTAGCCCATTCATGATAGGACTGGATACTCCTGGTGTACTGCATATCCTGTAATTTGGAGATCATGTAGGTCAGTGCTTATTCAGAGTTAGACTAGGCTGGT
Organism: Acestrorhynchus altus; assembly: GCA_034509495.1. Lineage (NCBI taxonomy): Eukaryota > Metazoa > Chordata > Actinopteri > Characiformes > Acestrorhynchidae > Acestrorhynchus > Acestrorhynchus altus. The sequence continues at coordinate 28,979,866 of CM067505.1, forward strand.
AATCTGTATATTTCAGTGTGAACTGTGAAGGAGTGATCATAGATAATGTGTTCATTCAAGAGACACGTGTGTCCAATTATACGCTTTCTGTGGAATCAAGGGAGAGCAATGTCTGCTAAGCTGACGCAGCCCTGAGGGAGTCCCTGCTCTGCTTTCTCTCAGGTCTGGGCCTGAGTTGGATTCATAGAAAGCATTTGATCTTTGCTTAGTTTTAACAGTCTAAGGTTGAGTGCTAGATAGCTGTACATTTAGAACTTTATAGATCCCCACAAAGTGGCCTGGATTTTATGATAATTAGTATGGTTTCCATGTAGACCTACACCAACAACAGCCAGAACATTAAATCCACTGCCATTGATTAACTGTGACTCCTATCAAGGGGTGGATATATTAGGCATGTAAACAGTCAGTTTTTGCAGTTGATATGTTGAAGCAGAAAAAATGGTCAAGTGTAAGAGTCTGAGACACTGTGACAAGAACCAAACAGTTATGTTCTGGACAACAGGGTCAGGGCATCTCCAAAACACCAGACAGGACTTGTGTTCCGAGTGTGCAGTGGTCAGTATCTACCAAAAGTGCCCCAAGGCAGGACAACCAGTGAACTGGCAAAGAACATATGTTATGTCAATATGTCAGATGCCTTCAGAGGTCTTGTGGAGTCCAAGCTGAGTTTGATGAGTTAAAGTTGTTTTGGGAAATATAAAGCACAGTTTAATGTTATGGCTGATTGGTGTATATATAGCAAAATATTAGATATGCCAGACCCCACAACATGCAACTGAATAACAAATGAATACTTGTTTGTTCAGTCTACAGTAGATTCATGCTTGTCTGGCAGAACCTGTAACAACTGCACTGGAAGGTGTGAAGAGATCAATGATTATGGTACACCCATAAAAGCAAGGAGGAAGACAACACACCCATGACATCACCTATTAGGGAGCCAAAGGAGTGGCTGTCAATGACAATGTTAATTAAGGAATGATGCAGTTCTTCAGACTGGAACATATTAAAAAGGCAACACAATCTTCAGGTATTTTATATATATATATATATATATATATATATATATATATATATATATATATATATATATATATATATAGTGGGGAAAATAAGTATAAAAAATAAGTAAGTAAGTAAGCAAGTTCTCCCACTTAAAAAGATGAGAGGCCTGTAATTGACATCATAGGTAGACCTCAACTATGAGAGACAAAATGAAAAAATTGAGAAAATCATTTTGTCTGACTTAAAGAATTTATTTGCAAATAATGGTGGAAATAAGTATTTGGTCACCACAAACAAGAAGATTTCTTATTGTCACAGACCTGTACTTCTTTTTGTTATACCTCTTTCCACTCAATACTCTGTGTTAATGGCAATCTTGCTTCAGTTGTTAACAGCATAAAGACACCTGCCCACAACCTCAAACAGTCACACCCAAACTTGTCGGAGGACACCAGAAACCGAACTGTAGACCTGCACCAGGCTGGGAAGACTGAATCTGCAATAGGCAAGCAGCTTGGTGTGAAGAAATCTACTGTGGGAGCAATAATTAGAAAATGGAAGACCTACAAGACCACTACTAATCTCCCTCGATCTGGGGCTCCACGCAAGATCTCAGCCCGTGGGGTCAAAATGATCACAAGAACGGTGAGGAAAAATCCCAGAACCACAAGGGGGGATCTAGTGAATGACCTGCAGAAAGCTGGGACCAACGTTACAAAGGCTACCATCAGCAACACACTACGACGCCAGGGACTCAGATCTTGCAGTGCCAGACGTGTCCCCCTGCTTAAGCCAGTCCATATCCAGGCATGTCTGAAGTTTGCTAGAGAGCATTTGGATGTTCCAGAAGAGTATTGGGAGAATGTCATATGGTCAGATGAAACCAAAGTAGAACTATTTGGTAAAAACACAACTCGTCGTGTTTGGAGGACAGTGAATGCGGAGTTGCATCCAAAGAACACCATACCAACTGTGAAGCATGGGGGTGGCAACATCATGCTTTGGGGCTGTTTCTCTGCAAAGGGACCAGGACGGCTGGTCCGTGTACATGAAAGAATGAATGGGGCCATGTATTGTGAGATTTTGGGTGCAAACCTCCTTCCATCAGCAAGGGCAATGAAGATGAAACGTGGCTGGGTCTTTCAGCATGACAATGATCCCAAGCACACTGCCAGGGCAACAAAGGAGTGGCTTCGTAAGAAACATTTCAAAGTCCTGGAGTGGCCTAGCCAGTCTCCCGATCTCAACCCCATCGAAAACCTTTGGAGGGAGTTAAAAGTCCGTGTTGCCCGCCGACAGCCCCAAAACATCACTGCTCTAGAGGAGATCTGCATGGAGGAATGGGCCAACATACCAGCAACAGTGTGTGCCAACCTTGTGAAGACTTACAGAAACGTTTGACCTCTGTCATTGTCAACAGAGGATATACAACAAAGTATTGAGATGAACTTTTGTTATTGACCAAATACTTATTTTCAACCATTATGTGCAAATAAATTCTTTAAAAGTCAGACAAAATGATTTTCTCAATTTTTTTTTCACATTTTGTCTCTCATAGTTGAGGTCTACCTATGATGTCAATTACAGGGCTCTCTCATCTTTTTAAGTGGGAGAACTTGCACAATTGGTGACTGACTAAATACTTATTTTCCCCACTGTATATATATATATACACTCTTAAAAATAGAGGTTATACTAAGGGTTCAAGTGAGGCCATAGAAGATCTGTAGGTCTGTGTGTGAAGTACCTTTTAAAGGTCTAAGGTTTCTTCACTCGCATGTCTCTTTTACAAATGTAGTTCTTTATATAAGCATTAATGGTTCTTCTATGGCAGAGGTCAGTAGTAGGTAGACTGTGGTCATGGTTTATATGGACCTGGTCCAGTAAACTATAGAAGACAGTTTGATTTTGACATAGTGCTCATGAATAAAATGCGGTTTAATAGGATTGAAAGGATTTTTGATCTATGTGGAGTACAAATAAATGTTTGTACTGTGTGTAATTTGGTTCTGTTTTGGACTGTACAATGTTTTTACAGCCCCAAGCTGCATATAAAAGGGGCATCTTTTTTTCAAGTACAATTCGCAACAATTATGAAAGGTTGCCTGAACCAATATGGCGATGTTAACATATGCTCCATCTCATAAAATAGCCTGGGGTAATGGTATCAATGTACGCAAAATATTACTGTTCTTATTATCATCAGTTTGAATAGAACATTTGTGCAATAGCACATGCAATAACATAATTGTTGATGACATACAATGTTGATAGAACTACTAGCCTACTTGAATGTATAGGATATGGCACTGAATCATAATGTTCAACATTACAATATTCTGTAACTTTAGGAAAACGGTCTCTAACTGGACCTTTTAATTCATCACCCTTCTGTAGGACCTTTAATTGTGTAGTGTACGAGGGTCTGTTGGTGGTGGCTACATTCTTTCCAGGTACATACATATACATGCTCTTGTTATATTCCTGAACATGCCCCTACCTCTTTCACTTTCTTTGAGAGGTTTAGCTGTATTTACAGTAAGGAGACTGTAAGACATGTTTAAACCCATTTAAGGGAAATTATCTCATCTGCTCTCAGATATGCCATATTGAACTAACCCATGTATAGGCATAGTGATTATATCTTGCTTAAGGTAGTGGTTGTAAATTGAGTGATGAATGGTCTGAAGTCTTATCTTCCCTGAAGTCTGGGAGGCAAATATGTGGGTCATTGTGCAGGAGTCTTGAGACTAGATAAAAAACAAGACTTCATGACAAAATAAGGATTGTTCTGCTCTGAAAATGTGCAATAACTGAGCATGAATAAGGTTCGGCAGAAATGCAGGTTTTATCACAGGGTTTGACTGCTGTTATGACTCATTCTGTTTACAGTACGATAGACTGAGTGCAGGCTTCCTGTTAGTCTCTTGTGTTTTGTCCTCATCAGTTAACCTTACTTTTAAGCCTTGTATCTCTGAAAGGATGTCAACATTGTGGCTCTAAGGACCATAATTTGTTACCAAAATAGACACCATTAAGAAATGCTCCATGTAACTGTAAATCACACTGATTTGAGCAGCTGAACAGTCCTTTTCAGGACTTCTGAAGAACCTTTCATGTAGCGGAAGCCCAGTCCTGATTGCTGTACTTGGCCTCCGTCAGACAGAAATGAGAGAGAGGGATTGAAGGAGATTGAAGGAGGAGCCTGTTGACTAAATCACTGTTCATCCCCAATCAGCCTTTGAGATCTGTTCTATTCCTGGAAACTACAAGTAGAGTTCAGTGAGGATCTGGCCTGCTCTTACCTTTCTCTAAAGACAGAACATCAGAGAACCATATGGTTCAACTAACGAAAGTCATTACCAATCCACCAACTCTCACACTGTCTTTGAAATATATCCAGTCTGACTTTAAGGTGACTGTAAGTCAAAACAAAGGTTCAGGGTTTGAGCTGTTTCACATTGTAACTTTGCATGATATGCACTATATGGACAAACGTCTTGGGACAATTGCTCATTCATGTTTTTCTTTAGCTTAAAGATTTACACAGATCATTAGTTTGCAATTGATTTGTTTCACGTTTTTGCTTCAGTGAATTTATTTTGCTTTCTTGTGAGTTTTTCTTTACTCTTCTAATCTGTTAGAGCTGTTTTGACAAGACAATGTTCTTGTCTTGTTCTGCAGACTGTGAAAGCTCATTCACAACACACACAAAACCAAAATCATTTTTCATTCCAAAAGCTCAAAGCATATAAAACTGTAATAATCGGTGCTAAATTTTGAGTGAATGTGGGGATTTGATTGCATTCATTGATAAGCATTTGTGAGGACAAGATGTTGGATGATCACCATCCCAACTCATCCCAAAAGTACTGGCTGGATCACCATCATTCCAAAGAACACACTTCCAATGCTTTATAGCACAAGGCTGGGGGTCTTTATACCCATTTAGCCAAAACCTTCAATGTTGCCAATAGGCTCGAGTTTATCTGGTTCAAAGAGTCCTATTCTATTAGTAATATGTCTCAAAATGGACAAGACAAGCTATGTGTGTACATTTGGGTAATAATGGGTACAACCTAAAGTAACCTATAAGGGTGTCCACACCATCTATGTCTCTATCATCATCATCATCACCACCACCACCAATGCGGGATACCTGACAATACAAGATCCATGTGCTCCAATGCTTACGGTTCTTTTTCTTTTTCTGTTGTTTAATGGGGATAATAGCCTGCCTCAATTTGGCCCAGGACACTCTCTTTAGGTCTGACCAAAATTTTGGTCTGTTAGTCCAGACTGTGGCTTGAAGCACCTTTCACACCTGTTATTATGGTTTGCACCAAACTGACAAGTTCAAATGTCCGGACTAAACAAGGTAGGTGTGAATACACCCTAAAATAACTCACATGACCAGAAACGTTCCTCAACTGGTGGGAAAAAGCCTTGGTTCAGCTTAATTTTATTTGAACTTGCAGATTTCCTCAGGGCATGAGACCAGACACAATTTTGGCTTCTAAGGCTCACTGCTGGGCTTCCTGTTTGGTGAGAAGAAAATGGGCTTCTCGCTGACTGCAACTGTGTTTGTTCACCCGAGTGGGGAAACGGCAAAGGTTGCAGGATGGCGGACATCAAACAGTCTCTCTAACAAAGCCTGATCTGTGATAAGTTGTGCTGCGACACCAACGCCCGCTGTCGCCCAGCAGCACACAAAGGCAGATCACTTCTCGCATGCATCTAAAGCTCTTAGACTCGGTATCTCACAATAAGCCCATTAGTGCTGTGGCATAGATTAGACCCGCAGTCTGAGCAGCTAAGGGTAAGATCACACCTCACTCTTCCTCATCTACCTCTAAATGGATAAAGAGAAAACAGAGACAACTGACTTCACAATTCTCTGAGTTTCACTGGACACGGGTAATACCTCTACACGAGTGGTCTGCATAGTGTTTTTACGAGTGGGTACAACCTCAAACTTATGGCAAAGGTTTCTTCTTTAATAGCTTATAACATACTTGATGTATTTAACTATTAGTGGTGGTGTGCCAGAAGGATTTGCAATCAGACTTGCCTGAGTGGATTAATATAAGTCTACATAGTAATTGAAAAATAGCTACAAAATCTCCTTAAAATAGCAGCTTCAGAGTCATATTGATGCTTCACTCACTGTAACAGTGAGAATAGCACCACTATCATTGCTGCTCCGACTTCAGCATGCTGCTACTGCACAATATAACTCTGGTGAAGTGGCCTCACCATATCCTACATTACAAACTGTAAGAAATCTCTCCTTTCCCGTCACATTCTTGTTATGAATATCTGCACCCTGCCACCACCTCTGCTCTTCCTTCTCCCCTAAATGTCATTCTCTGTCTTTATTTGGTAAGGGGGAGGGAGGGAGAGGGTGTAAAGCACCCAGAAACCCAGCCCAAGCACTGAAGTGACAAACAATGAACCTCAAACACAAGCACAACCGAAACAGAGCTGTAAAATGAGACAATTTCTAACACTTGGCTTTTTACCTACACCCCCCAAAATTTAGATCAGATGTGGGGAACTGAAGGCCAGAGTCCAGTATAGTTGGCTGAGTTCTCTACTCTAGCACATCAAATGCACCTGGTAAATAACAGGTGAATTATATTAGGTGTGCTTGGCCAGCAAAAGTACAAAACTGTGCAGCAACCCCCCACCCTTGATTTAGACAAACCCAGCCCATTAGTGAAAGTTAAAGCTGCTACATAATAAAAATGGCAATGGTCTCTTTGGGAGAATTTGGTGTTGCTGATACTTCTTGTTTTCAGAACCAATCTCTGCCACAATTGAGCTTCAGTAATACTGGAGAGCACAGCACTGCCAGACTCTTGTACTAGTGCATCTTAAAAATACTGTGAAAAAAGTATAATGATCATTTAATTTAATGAAAAACAAAAAACTGTCATATTTATCATTTAAATGAATGAATTTAATTGAATTTAATGTGATATATTTCATTATTATTAATATTAATCTTTTCAAATTTGAATTAAAATTTTTTTTTTCTGGATTTCTGGTTTTCATGGGCTATAAGTCATACTGATCAGAAGTAAAACAAACTTCAGAAGTAAAACAAAAAATGTCACTTCACATGTAATGAATATAAAATATGACTGTTGACCTTTTTGAATGAAACTGTGATCATGAATGAGCTTTTCAATGATATTTACATTTTGTGAGATGCACTAGTAGAGATGGATTGCTAAAGTGTTGTGCAATGTAGCAAAACCAGGGAAATCAGTGGGTATCTGAAATATCCCCACTGATTTAGGCTAAAAGCAAACTCTTGCTGGGTGGATTGACCATTTCTACAGCACACAGGACAGGATATAAGGACTGTCCATTAAGGCTTCTGCAGATTTCTGCACAATCAGCATTCTCAGGTAAAATAATGGGCCAAATCTGGCGTGGCTTGTCTAGCTGAATGCAAAGAGTGATACTTTTCTTCTCTGCACTCTGCTTTTCCATAAGGAAATTTCATCTCTGCTGAGACCATGCTGGGGCCTGCAACATTGCCAGTCCAGTCTGCATGAGCCTCAGGGACCCTCATAACACAGCTGGCATGGGGTTGCAGGTGTGTGGCTGCTCATGGGTGTGTGTTTCTATTTTTGTCTGTCATTAAGGCAGCCATCACTTAGACAATGATTCATGGTGTTTGTTTTAGAGGTGGTGGTGGTGGTGGTGGTGAGTGGGGAGGGGGGTTATATGCAGTAACTGAAAGTACAGTAGATTCACATTTACAGTATTTATTGCCTGGTGATCTTCTCCACAGCTTGACAATGGGAATATTGCTACACATGTAGGAAAAGGTAGAGTTCAGAGTCTTGCCCAAGGACTCCTAAGCTCCAGAACTCCTTGCTAAATGTATTTAATGAATGGATGGATGGATGGATGGATGGATGGATGGATGGATACTTACTTCATTGATCCCAAAGGAAATGTAAGCATCCAGTAGCATGTTACAACACATTTCACACAATGCAAACAAACATACAAATAATATGAAAACCTATTAGCACTTCAATGACCAATTACATCATCTATTTTACTTTATTAAAGATAAAGTAATACACAAAGTAATTTGCAGCTTGTATTTTCCCCAGCAGCCACCACAGGAAAAAAAGAAACTTCTTGCAACAGGAATGGGTGTACCAATCGTGCCATGTCCCTTTTGGTTGAACTGGTGTAGTGTAGTGTTCTTGCCCAGATAAGGAATTAAACCTTAGTGTGCCACAGGGAAGATGGTGACCTACTTTTCTACACCAATGCCAATGCTGATTTGCTGACACTACTTCTGTATAAAACTATACAGAATTAAAGAACAAGAAAAATCATTCACTTTCTAAGTTAGAAATGGTTCTCCATGTATCAGCCTCCACTGGAACTATTGTTTTTGTTGGAACATGCTGGTTTTCCTGGTGGCTGGTTTAAACAATGAGACTGGAAATGGTGACTATTGCAGATGGCCTTTCCTGCTACTGGTGTTTTGTTCATATTCCAATGAGAAGTGTGAATAACTGAAGCTCTTACATACAACATTGATTGATCTGCTCTTAAACACTTAAAATATTATTGATATTTTATTTTCATATAGTGCTTTTCAGAATGGATGATGTTATAAAAGTCAGTTTAACAGAGTTCCAGGTCTGAACCTCTTTTGAGGAAGCCAGTGGTGACAGACCATTTGATTTTTGCTTGCTGGCTTGTGTCAATAATTTGTGAACATTCACGAGGGTTGAACTATATTTAGTATACATTGTTCAATTCCTGAAATGGTCTTTTCATTTTCATTTCATTCTCTGAGTGGCTAATGTGGTAGCACTATGATACGAGGATTGTAGGTTTCAATCCCGGGTCATGTTGCTTGCCATCAGCAGACTGCAAAATTGGCTTCGCTCTCTCTGGATGGACAGTTGACACTCTCTCCCTACATCCCACACCGTGGGGTAGACCAGTTGGGTTGGATGTGTGGAGGCATCTGTTAGCCATTGTATCTGAGCTGGGGACCAAGTGCTTTCCTCTGAGCATGTTGGCTGTACAGCAAAGATGCAATGGTGGTAGTTTAAAAAGAGGTGGTGACTCGCTTCACATGTATTGAAAAAATCATATGGTTGTCTTCAACCTCTGAGTATACATTGTTTTTACAGTGTGGCAGGGAGAATTCTGTCAGATCAAAAAGAAGAAACCTTAAGAGGAACCTTCAAATGGGAACCTGTCCTCTGGAAGACACCAGATATCACAACAAAGAAGAATGCTGTAGAAATGCTGGTCAGATAGAGTGAGAAAATGAAGGGTATGAAGAACTATAACTAGCCACTACTCACTACAGAAAACAGCTAGCCTTATTTGGCCTGAAAGCTGCTAAATTCTGATTTATATCACAGTTAATCATCAAGTAAAGTGTGTAGATGTCGAATTATAGTGTTACTACTGAAAGGAAATGAGAATAAGCAACTGTACCCTTGTTTCACCAGGGAGCCCTTGAAGTCACGTAGATCCATATGGAATGATTCTATACTCACACACCCATACTGACTGCACACTGATGTCACTGCAGCCCCTCTTCCACACTCAGAATGGCATGAATCCACATGTGCGTCATTCAACTTGGCTGCTGAATAACCTTGGTTGCAAAGAGGCATTCTTTATGTAAGCAAAGCAGGCCGATAGCTCTCTGGCACGTGGACTTAAACTCGGATCCAGGGGTTGGGGGTATCTTTGGCTCAGTGGAACTACATTACACACAGAGGTTGGCAACTGTGTGTGTCCACTGCTCTCCATTCTCTCTCGAGGCTTTCCCTCTCATAGCTCCACTTCCAACATGAAGCTTGGAGGACTGACCTGCAGTCAACCCTGTAATGCAGGCCTTTCAATAACATTCACCTCTCCTACTCCCTTTAACTGTATTTTTATAGCTCACACTATATATTTCCTTTTCCCCTCTTGAGGGTTTCCAGTGAGCAATTTACTTCCATTTCAAAATAGGAGGTGTTCAATTTGGACTAAGAATAACATCCTGTTTTTGAGTGGGCCAGGATTCCTGGCTTTTCATTGTTGTGAACCACCTCTGTTTTTCCTCTTCCTGACTGATAAAAACCCTGGACATGTGTTGGACAAGTGCAGTTGGGCTCCATTGTTTCTCTCACAAGCAGCTGAAGCTGCTATTCCATAGAATCATCATCACCTTCACTACAGTTCTGGATGTACCTAGGTTAAGTCTCATAAAACATCCAGAGCTGCTTTCAGCTGGTCAGCATTTGCAGATTTTATGAGGCTGTTTTGGACAGGGGACTCTACAGTAATCCGCTCACACCTAATCCAGTTAAGAATTTATTGGGTTTAAGGCAGTTTTTATTGTATAAGGTAAAAACCTCTTGGTTTCGTTGATCTTTGCTGCATGCTCTGTAATGTGTACATACTCTTTAGCAATGCACATATGCTCAAATATACTCCAAAAGAGCGTTAGAAAGTCAATGCAATAGAATCTTGAATATGCTCATTCTTTTCTATTATCAGATTGTGATGGCTTCACAGAGAGAGAGTGATATGCATACAATTTATGTATTTGAGCAGCTCTAGCTGAAAATTCAACAGAGAATTTCCAACCATTCAGCCTGTGATTGGAGAATGATTCCTGCAAGGCAGCAAAAGGAAGGTTCTCAGTTCATGTTTCCCATATAGAAATATATCAGATATAGAATATATCACATATTAGAATATATGGAATTTCCTCATATCCAATATATACTATATTTGGTACATATTGAAATATATGTTACATATAAACCAACTTATTTGAAATTTGGACCTATATCAATTAGCCATTACCACATATTACAAAGTCAATACCAGCTAAATTTAAAATAAGAATCATTTCCCAGTGCTGGGCATCCTGTCCAATCTCTAATCTGGCCCAGGATTTGCTGGGGTGCATTGTTAAATGTAAATGGTTGTAGATCTACAGGCTACAGACTCTTCCGAACCATCTGTGGTAAACATAAGATGCCCAATTTTGTATTCAGACCATTAAGAAGAAATGTTAATGAATGTTTCCAGTGGTTTTCCCTGATCAGAAATCTAGAACTGCTTAGTTTGTGATTGTGGATCTCACCACGGAGCTGGGACATGGAGGCCTCCATTACTGGTAGAAAGGTAGGTGACGGGGTAGGGTAGATGGGTGTGAAATTGTTTGTTGTGAACATGAAGGTCAGAGTTTTTATAGAGTCTGGAACATAGAGGAGGTAGTCATTCTCATATTAAAAATGCATATATGAATAAAAATACATATACATAAATAAAACATCAGTGTTCCACTAAGGTTCTTCTAGACAAAGACTTGGAGGTCTGGAACAATGTGCTTTAGACACATGAATCTGGATTCTATACCTGATCAAACTTTTTTGGTCTCTTTCTGATGGTAGATGCTGTATTTGGACATCACCTGTGGCAACTATGTGTAAGGTCCCATGATGACACTGAAGGACTGTTGAGTACTTCTTTATTCTTGTGGTCTGCTCTTGCTGTAGGCTGAACTTACTAAGATTGCCTGATCTGGCCACATTTAATTTATTTTCTTTCTAAAGGTCTCAGGTAGCTTTTTGGGTCTCGCCGTGGAGATCCAAATCACTCCAACAATGTCTGAGGTTAAATACAACTACCTCCTCAAAAATCCTCACTGACTATATTCTAATCATCTCCAGCAGATGTGCTACCCCTGTTTCTAATTTTAAACATCGTAAATAATCATTTATGTGGGGGCGTCCTTTCCTTGTCTTCACACCAACGATTGCATTTCTATTAGTTACATTTCTTCACTTGTATGAGGTTAATTATCTAACCTCCATCTTTCAGTAAATTAAGATCTTTTTTTTATATGGGAAATAACAAATTGTAGTTTGTGTATTGGTGTTTAAGAGACACAGGAAATGGAAAGTTTAGTTGAGACAAGTCTACTGGTCTTCAGAGCTGACTGTTGGCTCACCTTGTGGAAGCAGCCTCAACGCAGCCAGCATAAAGCACTCCAGAGCACCTCAGGTGCAGGTCTGGTTGTGGAGTCTATGCTCAGCCTGAACACCCAAAGCCCAGGCTCTACAACGAAAACAGTGCATCCAGCAAACAAGTCCGTGGTGATTCTCCAGTGCAAATAGGAGCTCAGTGAGAAATGGGGGAAGCCAGGGCTCAGAAACCCAAAGCAAATAGCTCCCATATGTTTTATTTGCACGTAAAGTAGAGGGTATGAGTTAAAAAGCTGTTAATATCTCAGAATGAAGATGGTGTGTGTGTGTGTGTGTGTGTGTGTGTGTGTGTGTGTGTGTGTGTGTGTGCGTGCTGGTACAGAATGCTCTGAAGGTAATAAAGAATAGATTTCCTGGAAAAGATCTTTTATGAATCCATATACTTTTGGATATTAAATCATTTGCTGTTCTTATCAAGCTCAGTTGCTTTATTATTGTTTGCAGATGTGACAGAGTGAAGTTTGATCATCGCCCTGTTAGACCAGCCATAACTCAGGTTCATTCTAATACAGTCGCTGTCCATTCTTCACACATTTGTCTTTGTTTTATTTGACAACCATATTTTGATTTTCAAACAAGAAGACACTGGGGAAACACCATAGGCGGACAGGGTGTGTGAGGGTGTGGGTGATTGTGGAATGGGGTTAATACCGCTGTTTTGACAGTGAATATTAATATTTTACATAAATATTTACTCATTTACCAAGACTAATAAATAGTCTTCATAGTGTATATGACCAATTATACTGCAGTCAGTTCTGACCCTGCAACATGAATGGCTGAGAGTCATTCTAGTTGTGCCATAATTGCACAATATGGCAATTTGACCAAAGTTCCTGAAATTGTACTGAGGAGAGGCTAAAAGAGGCATGTATTAAGCTGTATATTCCCTACACAGAATGAGTGAAGACAGCAGAAGCAAACACTGATGTGAAATTTAACACGCTTTATAAATCCCCCAACCATTGGAAGCATTTGACATTGCGCTGTTTGTGGTATGAGAGTAATGATGCAGTGTGTGCCCTGTTTTCTTCAGATCAGAGGCCTAGGTCAACTGAGGTTGAGTGGAGACCACTACAGGGGTCTTGCTATTTGATTTCTTCTCCCCTTCCATGCATTGTATTGATCTGCTCAACATGACACAGCCTTCCCCTTAATTTCATGGCAGTAAAGCATTGGAGGGCCCATGACTGAACCCCCTCCACAAGCGTAAACCAATATTACTGTGCATTTCAGCTCTACCAGATGCACCAGCACTGCTGGATGAGTGTTCTGTCTGGACTGGATGAGCAGATCTATGAAGGGGATTAGCAGGGTAGCGGCAGGAGGCCATCCAGAAGCGGCTGGCTGTCTACATGTTTCATAACGGTCCAGTGTGTGCCAGCCTACCCTCCATCTGACCCCTCCTCCCCCCACCCCCACCCTACCCTCTCTGAGCAGCTCCTCAGCAGGACCTCACAAAGCCCTGTCCGTAACAGCTTGAACGCTCTCGAGGAAACATGAACTCTCCCTTAAGTGCCCTGGGTGACGCCGACCATGCCGAAGGGTTGAGCTCGAATGAAATGCCTGGAAGCAGATGTTTCAAGCCACACGTGCAGCTCTCCAAAATGAGCAAAACTCTGGCATCTGTTCCTGCTCTGGCCCTTAATTAATTCATGACGCAATGAGCCCCTGAACCAAAATAGTCCTCAGGGACATGTGGAATGCAATAAGCCTTTTGAAAAATGTTGCTTTTGTAATTCACAAATGTTGTCTTTTTATAAGGGCCTGAGATAAGCAGGATGTCACAACGCAGAAACACAGAAGAGGAGCAGCGTAGCAGAATGAAAGGGTTTACTCTTGGCCCCTTTGTTACACACGAAGCCATTAACAGAGCCGGAGATAGCCCTGTTCACAGTATGTCAGCAGGTGTGATCGTGTTTCAGTTCACCGGTAGTGCTGCTGGTGGCTCGTGGTGACAGGCTGTATTTACTGAAAACAAAAGATACAGACAAGCAGATCCTCTCACGGAAAAAACAAGATAGCTAATGCCTTACAACAGCAGTTTGGTCCCATGTGAAAGACAGACTAGACAGATTGTCTATTGGTAAATAACGCTGATGAAAACACTAGTGTGTTATCACGGGTCAATAAGTCTACAAAGCTGCTCTTTCAATTCACAGTGGTTGGAAAAGACACTACAATTTTAAATAGATCTAGAGCGGCATAATATATAGAATAATACTCTATATGTCCAAATGTTTGTGGACAACCCTTCTAATGAATGCATTGAGCTATGTTAAGTTGCACAGATGTGGAGTTCTAGTGGCATCATGCCTAAAGTCAGGTGTGGGCTAGAGGGGCATAAATCCCCCCAGCACTGAGTTGTAGAGTAGTAGAGCTGTGTTTGCTGGAATGATGGTGCTCCATCCAAATATTCTGGCATGACTTGACTTCACTAATGCTATTGAATGCAATCAACTCCTCACATCAATGCGCCAAAGTATGGACAGTTACTGAAAACTAAAGCAGGATAAATTCTTTATTACCTTCCTTCAGAAAAAAAATACATCTGTTATTGATCATTTTAAATTTACTTGTATAGTGCTTTTAACAAGGAAGGTGTTGCCACAAAGCAGCTTTACAGAAATCCAGGTCCGAGCCTTATGAGCGAGCAGTGGCAATGAAAAACTCCCTCAGACTAGGAGGAAGAAACCTTGGGAGGAACCAAGGCTCAAAAGGAAACCCATCCTCTTCTGGTCGAAGCTGGATACCTCAGATGTAAGATACAGGCTAATTATTAATATGAAAGTCCATGCAGATTAAACAATCACAAGCCGGTAATGCTGTCTCTCATGTGATGTGAGTGAGCCAATGTGAAGATCCAGATGAGGACAGCAGCAAAGAGGACAGCGGGGTTGTGAGAGGCTGGGGCAGGTGACATCAGAGTAGATCAGTTGGGACAGGGCATCTTGATACATGAGAAAGAAATAGAAAGAGAAACAGAGGGAAGGAAAAACAGGTTAGGAAGGTTTAATTAACTTTTAGGGAGGGGAAGAATGTGTTAGCAGTTCAAAGGGTTCTTTGAGTGATACCATAAAAACACATTTTCGCTTTTATGAAGAACCATTTATATAACGTGTGTGAAGAACCTGTAAGCTTTAAAGATGTGAATGTAAAGGTGCAGGTTCTTTACACTCACATTTTGAATGGGATCCTCCCAAAGGTATTGGATGGGGTTCTGCTGCTCCATGGTTCAGTGGTCAGTTATTCCTCTGTGTTTAACATTAGTTGTGGTGACCATGTGCATTGCAGAACATCCCATTCTGTTGGCAATGTTTCATTATAGAGATTATGCAGCCGTGTCAGCAATGAGGGCACCTTTTAGTTCCTCTTTGAGCATTTAATGTTGGAGTCGTTCCAGGTTTGAGCCTCATTTTTTATAAACCTGTTATGAAAGTTATGAAACTTGTACAGCATAATGATGTACACTATGTGGACAAAAGTATTTGGACACCTGCTGATTCTTTTATTTATTTATCTATCTGTCTTCCTTTGTTTACCTGGGATTGTTGGTGAAGCCGAGGCACTGGAGCAGTGCTCACATGGTTTAAGACCTAAGTGAAGGTCTTTCAGTCTGTGTGCTGTCATGTTGGGCTCAGATCTGGCTCTCATTAAAACATTGAGGCCTGCTGGGTTCCTCTGGGTTCCTCTCTGACTTCCTGGCACACAGCCTACTCCCTGCGGCCTCACATCCACAGGAGAGCTTGCCAAATATGTGTATTTGGATGTGTGTTGGGTGTGTGTGAGTTTGTGTGCACGTGTGTGTATGAATTGATCTGAACAAAAACGTCCTATGCTATTCAGCTTTGGCAAAAAGAATGTTTTCAATAGCTTGCTGTCTGTAGGAAAACAGATGGGGTTTTAGATAGTATGAATGTCTGTTGAACTCTTCCCTCCACGATCAGCTGATGGGGCTGAGGCCTTCTGAACATGCATGGTACGACTGTGCATAAGCAGAACTGCACTGCTAGTGCCTCACAAGATTGTCCTGTGATGGTAGGGATACAGCAACAGCTCCAGGAGCACAGAATAATCTGCATGGCTCATTATCGAAGCCTCGCGGGCTCGCGGCCCTTAGTGAAGTTAACTCAAATGTCACTGAGCTGCTCTGGCACGTTGCTGATGGAGTCATATGATCAGTGTCCTCTCTTCACCCTGCTTTGATCCCACACTATGCTCACCTCAACCACTGGATGGTGTTTTCATTTGAAATGAAGTAGGTACATCTTCTGCCTCAGTGCTGCCAATGCTGATGCCTGTGTTGTTTACCTTCTTGAGCTGCTGATTTTGGATAAAGCATTAAACCTTATGTTACCTCAGACGTCAAAAATGTCCCAGCTCCATGTCAACAGAGCTCAGTTGGAGCTTGTAAGGTGTTATCTTGTGAGTGAGGCTGAGCAATGGCCAGAATGTTCATGGCAAGGCTACATGAATTACTGGCGTTCAGCATCTAGCTATAACAAGCAGCACACGTCGGCTCAAGTATTATTAAATTCTTCAAAACTATGGCATTCTGCCCATTTTGCTCTGACTATATGGAATGTTTTTATCAAAATTTGGCTATTATTGATTTGACATGAAAATTGACTGAAGCAACCCAACAATGCTTGTCATAATCTGAATTATACCACTCAATGTCACAACCTTTGCAAGAACTGATCCAGATGAGTGATAATTTGGGGGTTAGAGAGAGAGAGAGAGAGAGAGAGAGAGAGAGAGAGAGAGAGAGAGCTGTGAACCAGCTAGTGCAAAGAAGTCCAAACGAGAACGTCATCACTGAATTTTCCAGATGTTTATCTGGTTCTGACTGGTATGCCTTATATATCTCAGTGTATATATATATCATTGAGAGCCCAGAGAACTGTTTTCACTGCACACATAAAATACATTTAAGTCATCTGTGATGAGAATCTTCAGATAAACTACGAGCAATGTACACCAAAACAGCCTTTTCACCCAGATACAAAGCCAAGCCTTGTTTTCTGAACACATGAGCTACAGACGGAGCAAAGACAAGGCTGTAGTGATTGAGACTGTATATCACTTACTGTACAGGGCAGTAAGCCTATTGTTATAGGCTGCATATATGTATAGAATAAACAGTTTATGCAGAATGATGAAGTGAGAGAGAAGGGAGGGAGAAATGTCTCACTTCTTTGTGGCTTATGTTTACATCCACGTCTTTCCATTTGAAATCCATGGGAGGAACCGCATCCTCTTGAACAAACAACTGCAGAATGTGGACATGGAAGAAAATAATTATGGCCCATTATGAAAACTAGACACTGCTGGCTGAGGAATATGAACCCTTTATATGAATATACAGCTCGCTGCTTGAATAATGACTGACTGTTAGTGTGCCTTGTAAGGAAAATAGAGTCCAAGCCATGAGCCAGAGTGCAGTGGGAACTTAGATATGAGACTCAATTACCTTCTGTGGTCCTGTTGTGCAGTTGTGTTATATCTTGGTAAATTGGCCAATTGTCAGGGCACACCAAGAGCTCGGCACTCCTAACAAGAATAGATGTGCCAACTGTATATTGATTTGGTCTGTTTATTTGAATCAGCCCCGAGACGCACTCGTGTGGAGTACCTTGAAAATTAAACCCAAACCAGAGCTCCTATTAAAGAGCTGAAGGACAGCATGAGGGTGTTTCTTTCTTCCTGAGGCTGTGTCAGAGTCCAGAAACATAGCTTTAGTGAGGTGTTTTACATATGCAGGAAATGAGTAGTGTCAGTGTCGGAGCATTTAAGTGCAACTGTCTGTAGCGGCCATAAAGGGGGCATTAATGTGGAGGTAATGGCCTCTGTTCTGCGTGGGCCACAGCTCTGATCAGCAGCTTCCTGATGTCAAAAAGTGTTTAGATCTGCCTGAAGTGAACCAACACTATGAAAACACCAGTGTGCGCTTCTGTTTTGAGTACAGTCCCCCAACTACCCCATAGGACTGTGAAGGATTTGAAGGTAACTTGCCTTCATGCTGGAGTTGGTCACCACACTCTGATAAAGTTCATGTTCTCTGTGTTCCATGAAACCAAACGTAATTCCATCTATTTAATATTTTTCCAGTTAATACAACCAGCAGATTGGGCCTGACACTGTGGTTAGCCACAACTCTCACAAGAACTTCCTGTAGACCAGGATTTTTTGCCAATGTTGGTAGACCTGTATAACCATATGCTTAGATACACCTGCAAATTCAAATACTTCATTCACACCATGACCTTTAATTATTATACACTATAAATAATACAGACAATTATTAACATTTGCTTTGTCAACCCCTTCTGGTTCTTCTCGTCTAGCAGTTTTTTTTCCACCACTATTGCCTTTGATTTGCTCACTTGGGGTTTCAGGTTCTATTTGTTTTGTTGCTCTATCTGGATTTTTGTAAAGCTGTTTTTGTAAATAAACAGCTAACCTGTTGTAGGCTTAGATTTTCTCTTCTTTGTTTGGTCCCAAAACTCATGCAAATCTGATTCTCTTATGTTCTCCTGAACACTTTACATGTATTGTTTTGAACTCATTCACCAGCCATGGTGAAGCTATTCTGGCACGGTATAAAAGGCATCGGAAACTTTTCATCCCCCACACCCCGCCCAAAATGAAGTCTACACCTGTGACACTGCCTGGATCACCTTCATCCCCAAAGGCATGGCACCCTTTGTCTTCTTCCAGAGGAATTAGAAACGATAGTGTTGATGCCGGCTGTTTTGTTTTGTTTTGGCAATGAACTGAACTGCATTTCCAGCTCTGAGCTTGAGTGTGCTTAAGTGTTCCTCTCCGCCTTCAGGCTGTTTGTGTTGGTCTGCATGGTCAAAGATGAAAAGCTCCAGCAGGCTGAAGGGAGACGTCTTCTCAAACTAGAGCTTTTGGGCTGTTGGGCCTCGTGCATGCAGTCTTAATGGAGCAGAAATAGACTATGTAACCCCCCTCTCACCTCACTCCTCAAGCACAACCGGACTTGAGACGCCATGGGGCCACTTGATCAGATAACACCAACTCCTAACTCACACTCAGTACACTCAAAACAAAAGTGACTTTATTTATTTATTTATTTATTTATTTATACAAAAGTCACGGCTAAGTAAGCGAGTGAAATCTCCTTAAAAGAAATCTAAATATTGAATATGCCCCAGTTGTTCTAGTAATATTAGAAAAATAATGAATTCTTATACTATTAATTGTAATATTAATTGTATAATAATAATAATAATAATAATAATAATGCTAATTGTAACTTATGTTTACTTATAAGTATAAGTAAATATATCTATTGAAAGCATCTTCTTCCATTTCATTTGTTTCATAATAAAAGCTAAAACGCAAAAGCAAAACTTAGCAGATTAAAAATGTTATAAAAATGTTAGAAGATTAAATATCTTAAAACAAGTAAAAATGAGTTAAATATAAGTTAATAATCTTATAATATTACAACTCAAAAACAGAAAAAGTATATGATATTTAAAATACATTTAAGAGGATTTCACTTGTTAAGATATAATTTTTCTCAGTGTTGGATAGAGGTCCATTAGTCACGCTTCTCCACAACATGAATATTCTAACAATCTTAGTAATAAAGATCTTAAATGTCTTTTTAGAGTAAAGTGATCAAAGCAATTGAGCCTTTAAAGCACTTTAGGATTTCCAATTGAACCTCTGATTCATTATAAAAAAGATCCTCCACATGATGAGAAGGCTATATACCAATTAAAGATTATTCCAAAGATATAACACATATAACCATGTCTTTTTTTTTTTTAATATTCCAAACATTATCTTGCAGAAGGTTAGCCTGTAATGCTACAGAAATAATGTTCCAGGAGAGTTCTGAAAATGTGTCACATGGTTTGCATCAGTGTTATTTGAATGCATGTCACATAAAAAAAACCCACAAAAAATATTCCCAAAACTAAATATTAAAAACGTTTGTTCAATTGTTACATAACTACACTGATATTAAACCAATGCCTAATATTTACTGAATGGAACACATTTGTCCAATTTTCTGAATTTACTCATTTATCTCCAAAAATTAGATACAAAAATTAATTCATGTTTCATTTTAATTTTAAATTAATAAAAAAAGGTATTTCAGAAAAAAAGTTTAACTGTCATGTAATGTGGAATATTTCATGCCTTTTATGTTTTACTGTGGATCAGTGTGAGAAAAAGGCATCACATATAATGAATATAATATCCTAATAATAATAATGACATGTAAACATAAAGAAACACAGAAACAAGATAATGAAAAATAGCATTAAAACTTTATTAGTTAAAAATGTTTTCATAAAGCTTGGCAGAATGATAATCCTAAAAGCAAAAATTGGGACTTTTAATTTCCAGACTGTAGGATTATCTAATTAAACCATGTAGGAAAGGCACTGATTATGAAAAAGAAATGTTTACTTCAGTCACCAGTGACATCTACCAGATAAGACAGGATGACATGTTCCAGACAGGAAAAAAAAAACTATTTCCAGACATGTGTTTTTGGTTTCAGCTCAAGAACAAAGCAATGCAGAACATCTGCCCAAGAATCTTTCACTGTTGCCCAAGCCTGGCCTTGGTCCATCTGGCTGTGTATTCAAAGGTGTTGCCTCTTGGCAGACTATCACATACTTTTCCAGCATCACCTGTTGCTGTCAAAATGAATCAGATTTGTCTTCAATAAACTCCATCCTTTTCCCATCTTCAGGGTGTGTAGATTTACTGCGATGACCAATGTCTGCTATTTCTTACTTTTTAAGCAGGGATTTACAGGACCAACTTATTGGATGTTGATCATATGCTGTATAACACACATAACATATACAGCTAAAGAAAAAGCCTTATTAAAGAAAGTTTATTGTCAGATGAACAATGAACAATGGTGGGTTTGGAAGAGAACAGTGCTAAATGTGACCTTACCAAAGTCCTGATCTCAACCCTACTGAAACACTTTTTTGGAGACTCCTAATAAATGCATTCAACTACTTGAATTTGCACCCATTGCTGACACTGATGTGCAAATGTATACACCCAGCTTATTTAGACCCTTTCAATATAATATGATTCTCTGGAACAGATGAACATGAACCTATTGACAGCATGCATGAAGCCAGGTGTGGGCTAGAGGGCTATAAAGCCCTAGAACATCGAGTTGTAGAACAGTGGAACTGTGTTCTCTGGAATGATGTGATGAGTTGGGGAGTTGAGGTGGCGTGATGATCATCCATCATCCTGACCTCATTAACAGTCCAACAAAAGCAGATAGGTTTCAGAAGAAACAATGAATGATCAGGTGTCCCAATACTTTTGTCTATACAGCATATTTGGACTGTGCTGAAGTCAGTGTCTGACGTTTTAGGAAAACAACACATTCATTTGAAATCCACTGATTCAGTCAGAATTCAACCAGAATTCAGCAAGAGTTTGTTGATGGCTACCAAAAGTGTCTGGACAAGGTAGAACTGTTTAAGGGACATTTAACCAAATATTATGGATAAGGACTAAGTGGTACGGTATGGTATGTATGGTATTATTTTCATTTCAGAAAAATAGAAGTTCACCAGAAATCACAGAAATCCAAATACTGCTATGCCTTTCATGTCCATGTTGAATGTATATGAACATCCAACCACAGCTATATATTATAGAGCTGTATAAATTTCTGCCTTTCTGTGGTGATTGTTATCAGTTGTGTCCTGCCTTTTCTCTGGATCTCATCACGTCTAACCCACCAAGTATTTTTTTTTTCTCTTTTTTTTTTTTTTTACAAGGAATCTGCTCCTGTTCGAACTTGCATGCACATTGTGGTGCACCAAAATGAGGGCAGTTAAACAAACGACATTTTATTACCCATTATCACGTTACCAGTAAGCAAGGAAACCTCCATATGGTTCCACAGCCATAGTACATATCGTATTTACACTGCGCATACTCAAAGAAACAGATAGAAGAGGAACCAGTCATCCCATGAAGGTGGGGGAGTAAATGGTTTCCAGTCCAACTTAATCTGTTCGGGCTAATTTGGGTTCTGTTTTCCATAACATACTATTTTTTTTCAAAGGGCCTATGGATATATACACTAAAAATGGAAATGGCTTGAGAAAACAACCCTTTTTAAAAAGTGAAATCAACCATAACATGCATCAATAAATTAAAGTCCCCTTTGTTGGGACGAAGCAAAAGTAAGCATGGCTTGATAATCTAATAACACACCCATTAAAAACACCCATAAACAGATACTCTGCCTGGTATCAGTTTCATTATTTAGAAAAATGTACAGACAGCTACCCTAGAGAAAATGTCCCAACTCCATCATAAATTCCCTGGCTTGCAACAGCCCTGTTCCCCTGGCCTCTCATCAGAAGTTTTCTCTCGACTTGCCTTTTGGACAAGCAAAGAACTGTACTTTTATGTAACCATACTTTGAAATTAAGCAGCATTCCTGAGCAGATCTTAGAAGGCGAAAGTGAAAAGTACATCAGTCTGGTTCTCTGGCACAGAAGGATCAGAATGAGCAGATGAAAGGCCAGGGTGCTTATTCCACTAAAAACAACATCAAAACACACTCTGAGACCATGTAAAGTGTTTGTAACATACTTACAGCTGTCAGCGATGTTTTCACTGCCTTTACAGCTGAACTTCAACACTGTTAGAGCTCAAACAGACATTTCTCCATTGAATGTCCACAAGAGCATCAAGGAAGATTGATTTTACAGTGTTTATAGATTTCAATTATTGATTAACGAATTGATTTTAAAACTCTTTTTTTTTACCTACTTCACAGATAATTCACTATGTGCATGTTGACACACTTGTCTTTGATCAGAACCATATCTTGTTCTCTCTGAAGTTCCTATCTGCTGCAATTTAATCACTAATACAAGGTGGCTTGTCTTTTAATTTCCTTGCTGGCGAGAACAGCAGGCATTTAAGTTGTTGTTTGATGCATTTAATGAAGTGCAGACATCACGCCTCCCAAAGTCACTGGATTCTCCCACACACTGATAGCAGCTTCCTGATATGTACAATTCATATACAGTATCCCCAAAATGAAATGAAAGAGCAGAAGAGACTGATTCAGAGAGAGCACTGGTGCACTAGTGCCATCACTGTCACATGTAACCCCAATACAGATACAGAAACCCAAAGGTTTAGCATGTGTGGGATATCTGTAAGGGAGTGACTTTGGTTGAGGACAAAAAAAAAATCCTCACTGGTTTTCATTTTATAGTGGGTTATTGTTATGTTTTTGTGTGGCATGGATATTCATTCATGTGCCCAGTTTTACCACCAACAGCAACAAAAGCTGATATCATGAGTCCTGGGTCCTGTAACAACCCTTATTCCAATAACTAGCAGAGTCTGAAAGTGATGAGCTGCTCTCCAGTATCAATAACTAAAGTCAATCTCCAGCTTTGTTCTCCAGCTTTGTCTAGAGCTTCCACTAGTGGGTGGGGTTAATGTACACTTTTGCTTTTGGAGTTGAAATATAATGTTGTTTTACAATTCAATCAATCAATCAATCAATCAATCAATCAATCAATCAATCAATCAATCAATCAATCAATCAATCAATCAATCAATTTACCTCCATTTTCACTTTGAAATATACTGAACATATTTTTATTGTAGATGGGCCTTCACAGTGATTGAAAGAAAATAAACAAAAATGTATTTAAAAGAAAATAAATAAATAATAATAATAATAATAATAATAATAATAATAATAATAATAATAATAATAATAATAATAATAATAATAATAATAAATTCAAGGTGACAAATCTAATAATAACAAATAAAAATAAAAGATGAATAATAGGGTATAGTAAGGGTAAAACAAACAAGGGTAAACATATTTGAAAACAGAAAAAAATATAAGATGAATGCATAAAAGTAGCCTGCAGCACAAGCTGCTGAGTTAAACGAACATCTTCAACACTAGGGTTAGTGAGGAGGTGTGTGTGTGGGAGATAAAGACCTACAAGAATAGAGAACACACATGAAACAGTGTATGGGGGAGTGGAGTGTGCCGATCTTTTTGCCAATGGATCTAGGCCAGATTAATCATTAGCCACGTTCTTCTGCACGGGTTCCTCTGGCAGTGCTCAACCCTTCCCTTCCCTCACAGCCAAAGAAAATAGCACTGCAGAAATCTACAGGCTTCACAAATCCAAAAGTCCAGTGCTGCACAACATTTTTCTGCACACTGTTAAACTCAAGTTAAAGTCAGTGGGGCTCCTGTCTTGTTTGAGTGGTTCCTTCACGTTGTTGGAATCTGGAAGCTGGAGTCTAAATCCACAGTCGTTATCAGAAACCGGCCTGTCAACCTGAACGACTGCAAGCTAAAGCGTGCATTAATGTTGTGTTTTCACTCTGTTGACTGCTGACTGCTGTACCGTGAGGAATGATATTACTTCATACTGCAACTGTAGCACTGTTTCAGATGTGTAGTGAGGAGTGCATAATAGTGTGATTGATGCAGCTGGTGGAGGCTGGCTCCATGTGTGTGTGTGGGCCTGTGTTTCTGTACTCAGGCCCCAGTATGGGCCTCTTCTGCTCTGAGGCCCAGCTAATCTCCATTGTTACTCTGGTGGCTGATTTTAACAGAGCCATCCATAGTTATGTGAAAAAATGAGTCCTTTTTGTACATATTTGAAGACATTTGATTTTTATTTGAACAAGACCGGTGACAAAATGCCTTTTGAGATCATTAGTAAAATGTAATTCATAATTGATAGAGTTGCTGTTCTCTTGTGAGGAAATATGTAGGAAACCCCTACATTTATTACCATTTAAAATATGTCAAATTAAAATCATGTGCAGCACATCAGCTGCAGGTGATTAGAAAGGATTTTGGATGAGTCTGTCTTATTTAAACCTCAGACATTACTTAGGGTTGCTCTTAATTGTTAAAGTGTGTGGTATTACCATGGCCAGATCCAAGGAGCTCTCTGAGGCCATCAGAAAGAAAGCTGGAGATGCAGATGAGTCTGGGAAGGGGTTTAAAAAGATCACAGAACAATTAGAAATGAGTTGATCCACCAGCTGGAAAATATTTTACATGTGAAACAACTGCCAACATGACCAGGTTTGGCTGTTGTTGCAAGTTCAGCCCAAGAGCAGACCACAAGATGAGTGTCATGGCAGGTGTGTAAGGAAGAAAAGCATGCAAAAAAAAAGAAAGAATAGAAAACAATATCAGGGATTCACGTTTCTCAGAGAAAACTGAGACAAAGTCCAGAACTCCGGAATAATGTGCTTTGGACAGATGAAAATTTGGGCACAGTAACGGATACATGTTTGTAACTGAATAGAAACACCACTTTTGAGCGCAACAACCTCATAATACCCGTGAAGCTCTGAGGAGGGAGTGTGATGGTTGGGGGCTGCATCGCTGCAGCAGTGACTGGCAGGCCCTCTATAGTAGAAATCACAATGAATTCTACATTTTATCAGAGTAGGTAGGTGTGCAGTGTGTGACGTTCACCTAAAACATTTTTTGAAATCCAATTTTGAAATTAGTTTTGGAACACAGGTAAAAGGTCAGCTATTACTTAATCTTACTGAAATAAAGTGGGTGATCTGAAACAGGCTGTTCAGCAAGAAACTCCTCAAACATCACATAGCTGAAAGAATTTGCTTCAAGAAGTGGGAAACACGTTTTCCAAGAGGAATTGTCTAATTTAGGTTATTTTGCCATATTAGCTTTTGTGTTATGTTAAAAAACTTTAAAGTAATCATTTAATGTTTATTAATAAAATTGTATTATTATAGATAGATAGATAGATAGATAGATAGATAGATAGATAGATAGATAGATAGATAGATAGATAGATAGATAGATAGATAGATAGACACTAAATGGATAAAAGTATTGGGACACCTGCTCATTCGTTGTTTCTACTACCCAAGAAATGCTTTCTATTAAAATTTTGAGCATTGCTGTGAGGATCTGATTGCATTCAGTAACACAAGTATTACTGAAGACATGATGTTGGATGATCACCACCCCACCTCATCTCCAACTTCCCAACTCTTCCCAAAAGTAATGGATAGATCACCATCATTCCATAGAGCACAGTTTCACTGCTACGCAGCTCAATACACCTGGTGACATTATACCGTTCTAATCCCCATTCGGCATTTGGCAAGGTGCCAATGTGCTCGTTTATCTGCTCCAGCGAGTCCTATTTTATTTGCAATACTATTGTACAGGAACTAGATAAGCTGTGTATGCATTTGCACATCTGTGTCAGCAGTGGATGCAAATGTTGCATTCAAAGAAGCTGAAGGCATTCATTAGAAGTGGTGTCCACAAACATTTGGACATACAGTGTGTCTCTCCTGCCTTCACAAACAAACTGCCAAACTATTGACTCTTGCACCCCTGTAGTACAGCAGAGACAGCTGTGCGACGTTTGCTCAGTGTGGAGATTACCCTTGCACTCAGGGTTCTCTGTAATCGGTAGCTTTTAACAGGAGGAAGCTCTGCTGAGGTAGCTGCTTGCTTTTGGATGACTAGTTTTACGAGGGTGCTCGAGTCACTGGAGCAAAGAGAAGCTGTTGAATTTGGCAAGAGTGCAACGATCAGCTTCTCGTTATTGGAGTTGACCTTAGTGGTGCATATTTGAACTCAGGATACATCTGGAAGTCAGAATTGCAGGCGTGTTTTTAGATACTAGCGTGTGAAAGATGTTTATTCAGCATGTTTGAGCTTTAGTTTTTGGAAAAATGAAGATGTGTATATTGTCGTTTTAATATCAGAACTTCCAAACAAGATTTTTTTCTTTCTTCCATTACTGATATAGATGTGCAAATGCACACACAGTTTGTTTCATGCCTGAAGAGATACTGACAATAGAATAGAATTTTCTGGAGAAGATAAACATGAACCTACTGGCACCATGTCTAATGCCAAGTGTGGGCTAGATTACATTACCACAACATTGAGCTGTGGGGCAGTGGAACTCCAGATGATGGAGCTCGATCCAGCACCTTTAGGTTGAGTTGAGGAGTTGGAGATGAGGTGCAGTGGTGACCATTCAACACCAGTAAGGCTCTTTTAACTGAATGCAATCAAATCCCCATAGTAATGTTCTAAAATCTAATAAAAAGCCTTCGTAGAGACAGTTACTTCAACAAAAGCAGGATAAACTTAATATCCCTTGATTTTGGAAGAAACAATGGATAAGCAAGTGTCCAAATGCTTTTGTCTACATACTGTAAATGTACAGTGTACAGAGAGAGAGAGAGAGAGAGAGAGAGAGAGAGAGAGAGAGAGAGAGAGAGAGAGAAAGAGAGAGATGGGCTGACCACTAGTGTGTGTTCATCTCCACTGGGAAAAGGAGGAGGGGGCTTTTATTTGATGAGGTCATTGCTGAGGTGGGGCCCATATGGAGAAGGGCTGGGATGAATCATTAGAACTCTCTGTTATTACACCTCACCCTCAATACACCACTCCGCCAAAGAACGTGGTGACTGCGACCTTTTTGGCAGGCGGCAACTTCGTAACAACACAAACTACAAAAACATGCACTGCACACACCGTGTGAAGTCTCGAAGCTGTTACGTAAGCTTTCCTTTAACTTCACCTTTCTTTCCAACCAGCATCCAGCAGCTGCTGATTGCAGCCTCACACTGCTAATGGAGTGCTGAGCTTTGTTATTCACCTGAACAGATCAGATCGCACTTAGATCAGACAGCAGTCCTCAGCATAATTTTTGCCATGTCAGCAAAAAGGCTGTGTGTAGAACATTAAAGGGGTAATCCACAAGTATGTGCATTAAGGCCTTTTATTGTAGGTGCCTACAGCATATCTACAGCATATCAACATCTGTTATGTTCATCATTTTTGAAATGCATTTATTATTAAACAACAGTGGTTCGTTATTCAATTATTCTGATAATATTCTAATTAAAAACAATTTGTATAAAACCTATGGATTATTTCACTAAATGTATCAGTATGATTAAAGGGTCACATCCTACTTTGTACTGTATTGTTGGTGGTGCTGTATACTACCGTATTTATCTTCTTGATAGTGAAGTTCTAAATCCATAAACACTTACACTTCAATTGTTATGAGCTTGCATGTGTTTATCAGTCAATACCCGTGTTAGTTTTAGATTGTTAGTTGCAGTTCAGCTGAGATCGGATGGAGCATGGGGATGGAGTGGAATTGTGGAGATGGATGGATTAATGGGTGAGAAAGTGATGGGATGAATTTCCAGGGCATTTTGTGATGGGGTGGAGTAATGAGGTATTGAGGAGATGTGGTGGATTAATGAGGTATTGTGAATTATGTGGATTATGGGAATTGAGAGGATGGAGTGAAGGAATGAGGTGTTGGAGACAGTTTGGAATAACAGCTGTTGAGATGGTGTTGAAGACTGGGGCCTTGAGGAGATATGGCTGTAGTAATGGGCATTGAGGAGATGGGGAGGGGTAATGGGGTGTTGGAGATGGTGTGAAGTAATGAGGTGTTGGAGATGGTGTGAAGTAACGGTTGTTGAGGTAGTGGAAAATGGGGTGGAATAATGTGGTGTTGAGGAGATTGGGTGGAGTAAAGGAGAGTGTTAAGGCACAATAGGTGGAGTAATGGGTTGTTGAGATAGGGTGATGGAATGGGACATTAGACAATAGGGTGGATTAATGGTGCATGAAATAATGGGGTGGTCTTAAGAAAAAGGGGTGGAGCAACAGAGTACATAGGAGATGGAGTGGAGCAATAGGGTGTTGAGGCGATGGAGGAGAAATGGGGAGCTTACAAGTTGGAGAAAGACATTCTGGTATGGAGAGCAGGTTTTCAAACAGGTTTTCTCACACAGCTAATACCTGTGGGTGAATTTGCTTAAATAATATCTAAGAAAACCGATGGAAAAGGTACTAATCCACATTTAAAAACGTTTATTGAAAAAAAAAAATATTGGAGTCACTGAAGCCTCACGGAGAAACCATTTCCATTTTGCAGTTTTTGTGCAAACCTGTCACTGCAGTACAGCAGGGTTGACACAGAAGATTTGCTTCAGAAGGAGAACAATAGCCAGAACCCGGCCTCTCCTCCTCCTGCTGCATCAGATAAGGCTGAGCTCTGAAAACACAAGGCATGGTAAGCTGAGCATTCCTCCACAGTCACCACATAAGGACGCCTTTGTACACCTCTGCATTTTCAGTGGCCTCTACCGAATCAGGTCGGGGTGCTGCTGGTGGTGGAGGACACATTCTGTTTATTAGATTGAAGGAGGCCTCGGTCTCCTGGCTCTAATTGGATCACACGGGAAGAGGATTCGATTAAAGCCAGCATACTCACCCCTTAATAGAAATCTTCCCCCCTGGGCAGGGCGGACCACCCAGTGGGGAAACACTACAGAAGGGATCTGGCAGGCCCTGGCACTGCCTTTCTCCACACGAGCTCAGCACAGACGGCCAGTGCCATTTAGGGCCATTCATAAACAACATTCGGAAAAAGGTTTCCAGGAACTGTAAAATAATCTAGGCCTTGCTTGTCTTATCACAAAAGTCTTTTTTTATTTATAGAATCCAACATAAGTGCAGTAGACTGCAATAAAATCTGTAATGCCTAAGCAGAAATGACCCTGCTGATCACATGATAATTGGTTTATTGCAGAGATAAGCTTGTAAGGGTGGTTTGTTGACATGCTCCGATGCCCCAGCTAACATAGAACTTTATAAGAGCAGTGTTATTAAAGAGGTTTATGGAAGGTCAACCTGTAACATTACAGAAATAACATTCCAGGAAGGTTCTGAAAACATGTGACATAATAATAATTTGTATCACAGTGTTATTAAAACATTTTTCACACAATGTTCCCAAGACAAATGCTAATGGAAAGAGAAACGTTTGAAATCATATTCCCAAAGGTACAAGTAGACGGAAACATTGATACAACTGATATATAACCACACTGATATGACTCTGATACACTATATGGACAAAAGTATTGGGTTCACTCCAACTCCCAAACTCATACCAAAAGGATTGGATGAGCAGAGAAGACAGTTCCACTTCCCCACAGCTCAAAGCCTGGTAGTTTTATAGCCCTCTATCCCATGCCTGGCATTAGGCATGGAGCTCACAGGTTCAATAAGTTAAATAAAGTCCTTCTAGGAACCTTCAGAAAACTTGCCAGATTGAACGTTCTGATACCAAAAGTCGCATCGCTCAGCAAAGCAAGCCCTGCTTGCTTTCCTACCTGCTCTGTTAAACCCAGTAATGTTTACTGTCTGTGGCACCTCTGTTACAGACGTCTGATGCCCTTTTCCATGTGTTCCTGTTTCTGTCAGCAGTGGTATTCCGAGAAAAGGAGAACTGATGAGACCTCTCGTAACTATGACAACACCGTACTCGGACGTCATTCCTCAGCAAAGACAAGCTGTTGAGTCTTCACAGCTTTAGTTTCATCTGCACTCAGTGCCCTTTTGCCATCTTCACATTATCTTGGTGGTGTTAGTATGTGAATATGTGTAATTGTGTGTATTGATAGTGTGAATAATGCAAAGGCAATGATCACGTTATTAAAAACATTTTCACAAAACACAAACTGTATTGCATTTTTTGACACAGAGCAGCATTTTCTTATTCCAAAACTGTCCCATGGAGAGTGTCAATGATTGTTTTCTGGTTGACTGTCAGGTCAGCAGACTTCATCACGATTGCTTTAACATGTCATTAACTGAATATATATATATATATATATATATATATATATATATATATATATATATATATATATATATATATATATTTTTTTTTTTTTTTTTTTTTTTTTTTTTTTTTTTTTTTCTGGAATAATTTTGTTCTCATAAGATTCTTTGAAAAAATCCCAGACTAACATTGTGTAGATCCCCCCAAAAAACGATTCTGACCTGAAAAAAATATAGATTCCATAAGACTTCTAAAGATATCCTTTATTGGTTTTATTCCTTAATTTGTATAAATTGTATGGCTGACTGCTGTGTTAGGCATCAAGTGGGGAGTAAAGGCAGCCTGTCTGGTCCAGTCCTATATCCTGAATTGTGTTAGCTTGAATTTTTATGTTTTAGCTTTACATTTCTGAGCATAACACAATCTCATTTCTTGAAACCTGACATTCTGTCCACTCTTCCATTCATGTCCAAGCAAAACACAACCATGGAGTTAAGCCCAGAGGCCCAGAGTACTTATGGGGCCTATGATTGGACTTTTAAAGGATTTTAACTATCCCATTAGGCCCACCACCACCTGTAGCCCTGGGGCTCTCAACTAGGATACCAACACAATGACCCTCCTGAACTCCAGGATGACGACTATAGATCTACCAGGCAGGAATCTCATTTATTTTACAATTTTGTAAAATTACAATAAATGTTGTTCATGTTTTTGGCAAAGGTCTATCATCTGCCTAGCTCTTGAGGTATCTAGACCTTCACAAATCCTGTTGTATGTGGTAGGCTGGTCTGGAACAAACTGGAGGTGGTCTGAATTGGAGTGACATACTACAGATTCTTAAGCTTGTTCATTTTTCCTGCATCAGCACCTCAGAAGAACTGACTTCACATGCTGCCTAATACTGTATATCCACCCTTTGACAGGTGGGCCTGTACATGAAGATAATCAATGTTTTTTTCCACTTTGCCTGTCAGTGGGTTTAATGTTATAACTCTGTAGGGGCACATCTTGAATCATTGATATCATTATCATAAGCAGCTATTTCTGGTTTGGTTTCCCAATTTTGTCATATTTACTCAAGAGAGGAATGTTGTTTTCTTCTTCAGTTTCATCCCCGAGCTTTCACAATCCTTTCTGGATCGGGAATAAAACAAGGTCTTATTTTCCTCCATTGTGTGGGAGAAAAAAAAAGCTTTGAAACTTTTTTTTTTTTTTTTATTCCGTGCCTGCGTTTGGGCACTGCTTTATTGGTCACTGCTGGAACTGAGACCAAGGAAAATGAAATCACTGTGTCAAATGTTTCATTTTCAAGTGATTGAAAACATTTTGGCAAGGGGCGAAGAAGTGTTGGGCCTGAAAAATGTCCAGATTTAACCACATACTGTATATTTGTGTCTGATTAAATGCACTCAGTATGAAATAATTATGGCTTTTTCTGCATGTGTTTGGGACATGGATATTGTCAGCCCATTTTATGCTTGGCCTTGTGAGCTGGAAATCATTTGATATTTGCATCTCACCGAGATGCAGACTGACAGTTATGAATGCCCTCATGTCAGCATACACATCATTTACTGACACGGAATGGTTCTCCCAAGGGTATAGAATTAGCTTGGACAGAAGTGACATGTCCCTTGCAATATCCAGTGATTATTGCATTGCATTGCATACCCCTCCAATAATTTGATCCCCTCCAAAAACAAATAGACAAAAAAACCCACACATGTGTGTAACACATAGGGTCAATGTGATTGACTATGCCTTTCCCATGCGTCTCGCTGACACTCTCTAGCTCCGTTTGGTTGTTAGTGGCACCAAAACTGGAAGGAAAACTTTCCAGCAGGGTTGTCAGGTTTGCAGTTTTCCAGCCAAATGGGTTTGTTTGAAAATGCAGTCGGGGGTGAAAATTCAAAGGTCGGGTGTTATTTTCTCTAATTTACCCTGGCCGCCAAATTGCTTTCATTACAAACAGTACAAAAATGAAAAGGATTTTTGGAGATGTATTACTGATGTGGTAATAGCTGATGAAAGTTTGGAAAGTAGGAGCCCTGATAGAAGAAAAGACAACAATAAATAACAAACAGGCAAAACGGTATGAACTGCTTGAACTTCAGTGACTATAGAAGAAATGTCCAATAGTTCAAAATAGCTCTTCATGGAACCTGAAATTCTAATGACAAGCAATTTAGAAATGACCAGGAATTAGAATTTTAGACCACTAGAGATGTCTTAATAAGAGTTAAGAGTCTTAAATGTGTTACTATTGGATGTTTTTGACTGAGATTCAATCATAAGATTATGAATATTAAAAAGATAATGATAACACTAATCATAACACTGTAAACAAAATGCTTATCAAGAAGAATATATTAGATTATAAAAATTAAAACAAAGTAAGATTGGCAGGAGACTTAAGGTGCTGGTAGTTCTTATGAAATGTATAGTTTGAATGTTTTCTTCAGACGTCTGTGACACCTTAGATTTGGGCTTCAGCTTCTGTCGTGCGGGTTTTACACAAATTATGGACCCAATGTTTTTGCTGCACTTGGCAACCTGATAACCTCCAGTCATATGCAAGACTCTGCAGCATCTGTTTCAAAAGCAAAAAAGTTCACTAATGAAACGAGTCCATCATAATATTGTTAAAGGCAATGCTAGGCTTTGGTGCACATCATACAGCAGACTATAACTATTGTTTGATTGTAACTTTGGTGGATTTGTGGAGCATATGCAGCTCCATCTACTCTTATTTTTTACTGATGTATGAGACCTGTTTCATTTGGACTATGGCTGAAATAAACTAAAGTAAACTGACTTCTTTGTCAGTCATTAGTTTAACATTGATTTAACAGCATATAATTAAATAAATTATGAATTGAGATTTATAGGTCCCCACCAAGGGGTCCTCTAATAGCAGTTGCCTAATTAGGAATGCTATGCATAGATAAATCAAAACATTATGTCAGAATTGTTATTTTTGTTGCTTTAATGAGGTCCTGCAACCAGTTGCTCTCTACCTTTTCTGAACACATGGTGTGCTTTTCTACATACTGCTACATGCTGTGTACTATGCCATGGTCATACTATACGCGTAGCTCATTAAATATTGCTCATATCAGTCTAAACATTTATTTTTTGATGATGAGTGTATTACACATATTAACGTATGTTCTATATATTATACTATGTCACGTACTTTACATTCATATATTTCCCTTTATCAGATTTCTATGTGAGTTGGTACGCATCTGTTGCAATGCACTGTGGAACTGTAGGAATGCACTGGGTTTTGACTGCTATGTTTCTGGACACCCCTACAAAACGAAAGCTATGTATAGTGAACAGGGCAGTTTCAAACATAGCGTGAGAGTAGCAGTGTGAACCATCACTGGCTATTATGAATCACTCTGTAGAATTGTGTCGAGACTAATCATAAGTGGCGATAAGCGTGTTCCCTTGCAAGACAGTCAAACTAATGTGACAGCCATGGGCATAGACTTTGTCTTTGGGTTTAGAGGACAGAGCTTGTGACAGAACGTCTTCTGCAGTGTTACTTGTGTGTGTGTGTGTGTGTGTGTGTGTGTGTGTGTGTGTGTGTGTGTGTGTGTGTGTGTGTGTGTGTGTGTGTGTGTGTGTGTGTGTTGTGTTTGCATGCATGCTTTAGGGCAAGATCAGTTAACATTGTGGTTACATTTGGTAAGTCTTCATAACTGAAGACTATAAAGAATTCCTTTGTTATGCTGGGACAGTCATATAAACCTGTGTTCATGTTGAGAGAGAGATTTGCCATGGCATCTTCCTCTGCATGAGCTCTCTTCAGCCAGTTCAAGAAAGCAAATATCCAAGACCTGACACATGACACAGTTTGTTTTCTTAGGAAGGCATGAGGTCATTTGTATACGAGAATGATTGTAGGAAACCAGTCAACATTTTTCTGGAAGGCTGACTGTCAGATCTCATCACACTCATTCTGACTGAATGACCTAGAGTGTCCTTGAACATTGCCGGATTGCATACACTCACTATTACTATCTATGGTGACTGTCTGCTGTCCAAGGAAGCATTGAAGTGAGGAATTGATTGCATTCATTGATGAGTGTTAGTGGGCTCAGGATGTTGGATGATCACCACCCCACCTCATCTCCAGCTCCCCAACTCATCCTCGAAGTATTGGATGGAGTTCCATCATTGCAGAGAATGCAGTTACACTGCTCAACAGCTCAATGCTAGGGTGCTTCATACCCCTCTAACCCACACCTGCATTAGGCACGGTGCCAATAGGTTTCTGTGTATCTGCTCTGGAGAGTCCTATTTTATTGGCAATGCTTTTCTACAGGGACTAGACAAGTTGGGTGTGCATTTGCAAATCTGTGTTGGCGATGGGTGCAAATTAATGTAGCTGAATGCATTCATTAGGGTTGTCCGCAAACATTTGGACATATAGTGTATAGCTTCTTCTTCTATCAGACTTTTGAATGTTAATGCATTTTCTGTCAAGTTGACGGTCAAAACATGGCTGAATGACCTTCCAGCTGCTAATGCCTCTACAACTCTTACATGATGTTCTGGGATTGTTGTAAAACCACTCACACCCAGAACACCAGCTGTTCCAGCTACTTTCCTTTCACACCTTAAATCCATTCTTATAAAAAACAGCAGGTACTGGTTCTGTGCTAAAGCCATGGTTAATCAACAATCAAGCTGTACATCCTCCAACCCTCAATCCACACTGTTTCTCTTACTTAACCTCCAGCAATTCATTCAACACTCATAATTACATTGTTTATCAAGAATGATCCAAGGTTGACCCAAAGTGCATATTTACACTGTCACTACTATAATACTATACACAGCCTACTGCATGTTTCACTGTGTGGTCCGGTATTGGGTTTACACTGTATTACATCATGAGTCAAAGGAAAACCATGTAAACATATTTGCATGTTTTAAATGTTTTCCAAATTTAAAAACTCATCTATACAATAAATTACTATCAAT
Organism: Acestrorhynchus altus; assembly: GCA_034509495.1. Taxonomy (NCBI): domain Eukaryota; kingdom Metazoa; phylum Chordata; class Actinopteri; order Characiformes; family Acestrorhynchidae; genus Acestrorhynchus; species Acestrorhynchus altus. The sequence continues at coordinate 29,015,627 of CM067505.1, forward strand.
AAAAAAAGTCCAGAATGGAGAGATATGAAGGAGCTGCAGTAAAGTACAGAAGAAAGATAACAAGGAAAATAAAGTGAAACAGAAGACCCTGAAAGGTTGTGGAGAGACTCTTCAGGGGACAGTGGTGTGCTGATGGTGTCCTTCATGATCCATCTGGATCCAGTTGTTCTCTCTGCTGCATTTTCTCTCTGTTCTCTCGACTGTATTCTGCAGGCAGTGACTACCAAACATCTCCCCACTGATCTCCCCACTGATTAGAACCAGAAGTTCAAGTCTTATATGAATGTGCATACACAAACATACACAGACATACCTGCATATATATCAGCCAGGTTCAGCATACTTTCTGGTGAATGTGGATATGAATGTGGAAGTGAATGCATGTCAATTGCAACTTCTGCTTTAGAAAATGATTTATACTGAATACTAGTGAATCGGGAGAATACATTTCTGCCAGAGACGATTTTTCCATGACAGATGACGGCATGTAAATAGATCTATTAAACCTGTCAGTGTGATAAAGCTGCCTTATTCACAGGTAGTTGTCAGCAAGAGCACATTACAGGAGCGTAACGGGATCCTGTTAAGCACAAAATGATGGTCAATGCTGCAGGGCTGAGAGATCCAGCTGAGAGAGCTCTAATTTTCCCCCCTTTACAGCTATGACGATGTGCTTTTTACTGAGCATTATCATACCAGAGATGCTGTCAGGGAAAAGAGAGGCCTGACGAAGGGGGCTTTGATACAAAAGGTCTTCTTTTGGTCTCAGACATGCTGAATATGGTTCAATAGTAGGGTATCGAAGAGAAATAGGAATAGAAGTAAGTAGAAAAGAGAAGAATAATACAAAGGAGAAATACAAATAAAATATATGAAAGTAGGAGGAAAAGAGTTCTTTGGTGAAGGATCTGGATCTTGAAATATCCTTCATAGATCATGCCATACATGGTAGGCAGGGTCAGAGCCTACATTTACATTTACAGCATTTAGCTGATGCTCTTACCCAGAGCAACGGAAAGGTTACTCATATTACAAAAGTGGGCCAGAGCAGTCTTAGAAGGGTTGTCCAAAGACTCTTATTGGTGTAGCATAGAACAGTTGTCCAGATTGGGAATTGAACCCCAGTCTCCCACATGGTGTGGTAGCGCATTAGCGGTGTTATCTGTTGTGCCATATGAACCTTCTAGGCTGGGCTGGACCAAACTGGAGATAATCTGGAGGAAGGAGGGTAAAATTGACTAGATGTTGGCAAAGGAAAGCAGCAGAAAACATTTATATGTTTATATGTTATTTTGACAGGTGTAATTTAGTAATTGGTCTGTATAGGAATGATGTAGCATTCATGTCCTCTGGTAATTTTGCTAAAACTTTCTTACAGAAGACAGAAGAGAAAGAACAAAATAGAATAGAATAGAATCATAAGAGAAATAAGAGAAGAATAAATGATGTGAATAAATTATAGAAATTGTATAATGTAGAGAAAATAGAACTGACAAGAAAAGAATAATGGAAAGGAAACAAGAGTAGAATATTGAGTAGAACATAGAATCGAATAGAAAAGAATAGAATAGAATGAAATAGAATAAGAATTGTCCTCTAAAAGAGGAGAAATCAGAAGACAAATAGGAACAGAACAGATCAGATCAACAAAGAGAATAAAATAGAATAGAGAAGAAAACAACAGAGAGGAAAAATAGCTGCTCTTGATTACTTGCCTCAGTTACTCACCATCAAAAAACAAATCAAGGTGCGGTGGATTCAGTGTGTGGTTTCTGAAACATGTGAGCTCAACAGAGAGGAGCGTGTTCTCCATCCTGAAAGTGTTTTGGTTTGTGGGTTGGTGGGGACAGCTGAGAGTGAGTTGCGTGTCTTTGTTGAAACACTGTGTTTGTGCGTATTTTGAGAGAATGCTAAAATAACATTTAAACAGCTGCACTACCTTCATCAAAAAGAGCCTTCACTGGCCCCCTCCTGTCGGAATGCCGGGTGCACCACTGCCCCCTGCAGGTTGGTGGTAGAGGGGGTGACTTTGAGGTGATGCTGCCACCTGGTCGGTGGTGGCAAAAGCAGGAGGCAAGATTCTGAAAAAGATTCTACATCCAGGGTGATTTTAAACTCTCAATGGCCATTCAGGGCCTGAGAGAGTGTCCGACATCTGTATGCTGCGTCCTACAGGACTGAGGAAACCCGGGACCTTTGAGGAATTCTGGGGTTCTCACACTCAGCACGTCCCAAATGGGAAGCTCTCTGAGAGCATTCCCACAGTCTCCCACAGTGGTCCTGTCCGGAGTTACAGGGGTCAAGGGAAGAGATGAAAGAGGACCTCACCACCAGGACTACACAGTTTGTGGCTTTTGTAACAAATTATCTGGGGAGTGCTTTCTTCATGTTCTAATTTGACATTTAGGTTCTTCTTGGCAGGAACATTTGACCACAGCCCAGGAACGTTTAACCACTCCCTGACCTGTTCCAATATACTTGTCTAACACTAGCCTTGTTGTAGAAATCTGTTGATGACCCCAAGCCTGATGCCGTGTGCTATCCAGTCTGCTTGTCCTGTCATTTAGCTCAGGAGGGAACGTGCTGCCCCTCACATGCACCTCCTGGCTGTCTTCCAATCCTCCTGAATGGCTGGCACTCTGGAAAGCCCAACACACAAAGCCCTCCACTGTGACCAGACCTTACCGTTTAATGTGAACACCAATCAAACAAATGCACTTACTTCATTGGCCTTTCGAATACTCACTGTCAGAGCAGACATGGTCCTGCCGGGAGGTTCCTGTGGCCAGTTCTTTGCGAAGACCCAGCATGACGGTTTTGAAACCCTAACGGTGTAAATGTTCAGCTCGTTTGTATTAATTGAATGTGCCAAGGAGTGCATTAGTGGAGCCGCTAAGGAGCTGGAGGACGTCTGCTGACCTCTCTATGAACCAGGAGGCTGCAGCTATGGCAACTGGTACCATTCTTCTCCTTTCTGTGGTGGTGGCCATGGAGACCAGTGTCTTTCTGGGCCCCTGGAACATCAAAGGGAAGAGGTTGTGGACACTCGGGGTCTCAAGCGACTGACCACTTGACCTGCCAATGCCCTACATAAGAAGGGCTGTGGCAGGAAATTAAGCAAAGATTACAGCATCTTGGCAATAAAGAGGGGGGTGGGGTGCCATAGACAAGGTATTAGTGCTTCACAGGACAGGGGTTGGACCTAGGGGGAAGCACAAAGACAAATACAAGAGTGGTGGTCTTTCACATTCAATTAAAACTGGTTCTGCTGAGTGAGCAGTGGGGTTCTCTAGTCTGCCGCCTGACTTGCTGTGATGTGGAGCTTAGAGTAAAATAACTTTGTACTCATTTTCTTAAGGAGCAGGAAAAAAGGACAATGAAAAAAGGTTGATGCTTCTTTTTTTAAATAAATATTATGTTGTAGTGTAGTGATTGGAGGTGTTTCTCTGTTCTTGGAGGAGAAGGATTTTAGCCATGTGGGCAATAGGTTGAAGCAGTAACATGACCAAATGAACTATGCAACCCAACACAAGGTGCCAGTAGCTTCCGCACTATAGAAGACCAAACCATTGTCTGCTTGAAATGAATCATAAAGAGGACAAGAGATTTGGTTTTCTGGACCAAGCTCTTTTCTCCTGTTTTTCAAAACATACCGAAAAAAAACTGTCTTCCGTCTTTTTCCGTCATGTTACGAGATTATTGTATTAAACACTGTTATTAAAATGAATCTTCCATCCATCCATCCATCCATCCATCCATCCATCCATCCATCCATCACAATAATTTAATATGTTGTCTGCATTTTATTTTCTAAAACTTGATTTCATGAAGTTGAAGCAGCTTTTGTGACTCATTCAAGCTGCTTGACGCTTTACAAGACAGTACCCATCTCAGATGAAGACTGAAAACATCTGGCATATATGACTGTATCATAAATATTTGTTATTTTTACGTGAAATACATGACGTGAAACTTTCACTTCCAGGGTTTTCAGGGTTACAAAGCTATATAACAATGGAGCAACTTGCAAAGCCCTGTCACACTGTCTTCATCTCATCCCATTCCACATGGTGCAGAAGGCGAAACTTCCAGTTCAGCAGCCATCACTGCGCCTAGGATTGCTTGAGGATTGTGTGCATGACTAAGGGAATCAGAGTGTGCTTGGACTGAAGGCATAGTGCTGTAGGCGTAAACATGGCATTCATTTTACCCAGACTCACCACAATAATGGGCACTACATTACCCTACCCCCCAGCCCCACCCAGTGCAGCATTTGAGCAGTCACATAAACAACCCAAGCTGACATTGCACACTGCCACAGGAGCAAGATAACCTCACTCTTATCCTTCTTTCATATCAAGGCCTCTTTTCCTTACATGCATCTTAAGCCACAAACTTGGCCCATGGCCTGATGTAACAAACAAGCCAGTCCAACTGATCTGATCCAACTGCCTTTGAGGTCAGGAGCCAGTACAGGGCTTACTGATTGTGTGAGCGAATGGCTACCAAGCTTTCAGAGAATACAGACCGCTTGGCTTTGGTTCGTCTCAAGGGAAGAAATCAGATGAAGCTCATGTGACGCTTGTGTGTATAAAAATCCTAGATCCTTCCTGTAAGCAGCACAGAGGCACGGCTGTATGTTTGCTCATGTGTAGCTGATTCGGTATAGCTCGTAAAAAAAGGTAGCTGGAAGTGTCTTCATCTGAACATGACAATACCGCTTCTATATTCAAGAAATCATATGTCTCTCTCTCTCTATAGCCCTGCGGTTACAGGAGCTTAGTCAGCTGCTCTGTGCCTGAGTGTAGGTGGTGTTATAGCTTACACTACATGGACAGCAGGGAGCCATGACCTTCAGATTTATTCCACACATGGCGCTTGCGCACACATGTGATTGAATACCCTTTTGCAGTTCTAACCACTGGTTATTGAGGCAGCAGAGAGTTGGTCACTCTTATGCACTATGCTCCCTTAGCATCCAGCTACCCCACTATGTAACTTCAGATGGTCTGACAAATCATGGCTGAGTTGCTGTGGTTTTAAACACTTTCCCTTATCAATAATACCACTTACGACTGATTGTTGCAAAACTGTGGCGTCATATTACTGTGCATTACCATGCTGGAATTCATGCTGGAGCTGAATGTCATGCTGTATTGTATCTAAAATAACAATAAAACCCTCTTACAAAAATGACAAAAAAAAAAAGGTAAAGATTTAATTAACCCTTAGAGCCCCAGAGCAATTTTGCGGGATGTTTTCATAATTTGATGTACCTTTATTTGCCAAAAAATGCAAAATATTTATAGGAGACAGCAACACATGATATTTTTTAGGAGGCTAGGCTACTTAAATACCTCTTTTATCTGAGTTGTAACTATTAACAAATTTTCAATATTTGTCTGAACTTTTAATTTTTGTCAGATGTTTTTAAACTGAAAATGCAATAATTTTGTTATTTATAATGATTAAACTGACAAGAATATTTAAGTTATTCATAATGCTTGACAGTAATCCAAATAAAACGATAAAACATTGAATGTCATTATTTTATTGTCATAACATTATATAATTATGTTATTTATGTATCAGTATTATAATGTCCAGGACTTTTATTCTGAAATTTGAACACTGTCTAAGCAAAAACAAAAAAAGCACACAACCCCTCCTTACCCATTTTTCTCCAATGTGATGTCATCAACCCCACCCCTGCTCACTGATCAGCCAGAGTCAGACTCCAGCAGCATGCAAGTTGAGCATATACATATGGACAGGGCAATAAACATGCATTACATGGCAACTATGGCATTTAAACTGAGATTTAAAATAAGTATATTTTAGCTGTTTTCCAAACCTGGGTTACTCACTGCTAGTTGATGACAGGTTGATAAGTGTCAAATAAAAGAATTATTACACATTATGAAATAATGAAGTATCTTTCTATTGTTTTTTATGAGTGTATGTGCTTACGGCTGGCAACTTACGATATATCAATATGATCCACTTGATTCTTTTAACCAGAGCGACCTACACTGAATTCACGTTACGGATTTCTTTCTCGAGGACTCTTGTGCTTGTTGTGCAAATCAAATCAAATTAAATTTATTCTGTTTTACTGGTTTCTCAAATCAGTTTATATCAGATATATGGTCATATGTGTAAATATATCATAAATGATTTGGCATGCATTTGAGTATACAGTGTCTCATGAAAGTATCCCTTGGCATTTTTTATGTTTTGCTACTTCATAACTTGGAATTAAAATGGATTATTTGAGAGTTTGCATCATTTCATTTACAGAACATGCCTACAACTTTAAACATTTGATTTGTTTTTTTAATTGTGAAGCAAACAATAAATAGGACAAAATAACAAAACTTCAGAGTGCATAACAATTCACCCCCCTAAAGTTGGTACTTTGTAAACCCCTCTTTTGTGGCAATTACAGCTACAAGTTACTTTGGATGAGTTTCTATGAGCTTGCCACATCTTGCCACTGGAATTGTTGCCCATTCCTCAAGGCAAGGCTCCAGGTTCTTCAAGTTAGATGGTTTCCACTGGTGAACAGCATTCTTCAAATCTGATCACAGATTCTCAATTAGATTAAGGTCTGGGCTTTGACTAGGCCATTCCAATACATTTACACATTTGCCCTTAAACCACTCGAGCGTTGCTTTAACAGTATGCTTTGGTTAATTGTACTGTTGTTAGGTGAACTGTCCTATGCTCAAATCACTGACCGAGGTTTTGCTTAAGAATATTCCTGTGTTTAGCACAATCCAGACCCTGCTGCTGAAAAACATTGCCACAGAATTATGCTGCCACCACCATGTTTCACTGGGGGATGGGGACCAAACAAGCCTTTCTATTTTTGTCTATTTTCAGGCCACTCTTACATAAAGCCCAGCTCTATGGAGTGTAGGTCATGTGTACAGTTGGTGATTACATGTGCCAATTTTCAGGTTTTTGTTTCCAAATATATATATTTATATATAATTTTCTCATTTCACTTCACAAACTTATTAGTGAATATTTAGTGCAGATACATAACATACAATTCAGATAAAATAAATACAGATTGCAATGTAACTAAATAGGTAAATAAAAAAATTGCAAGGCTTTGTAGATGTAAATATATAATGTATAAGTACATGTACATCTCTGTCAAGCAAAAAACTTGTTTCCTCAAAATAGCAACTGTAGATTATACACCCTCGTATATAATATGGGTCAAACGTGTCAATTTGAATCAACTGATTGCAATGCCCAACTGCAACAGTGATGTGGTCATCAATAAGATCAATGGTTTGCAATGTGTCACAAGTCCAGAAGGCCTGGTGTCATGGTGCAGTACCAGATAAACTTTGATCCCAGTGCTGCATTAATGAGGTCCTGAATGCACACTCTGGTGTGCCTTTCCAAAAGGACAATGTCTGAAAGTGTGTGAGATGCTACACTCCATACCAGTCGCAAAATCTGCAGGAACTGAGTGAGAATATTCAATTGTACTGTTGTGTGTTGCACTATAATGATACCATACTGAGACTTTACAATTATAGTAAATATATGTAGTATATGTATGATTCTTATTCTCATCACATATTGTTAACTATAGGTTACACATATCCATCTTTATATATGAATAACCAAAGGAAAAATAATACCACAAAAGTACATTCCTCCTGATTATGCGTATCTCACAACACTCAAAAAGAGGAGATTAGGCTTTTCAACCTGCAAATGCAACAAAGCTTAAGAAGCTGACTGAAGGCTCTGGCCTCACTGTTCTAGTTGCCGCTACATTCCTTGGGGCTGAGCTGTCCAGTATCATTCCTGTTCCCTTTGACAACAGTCACAAAGGAGTTGCTGTGCTGATCTACTCTTGGCTCTCTCTGCTCTCTGCAAAGATTACCTAATTACCCCCACACCACAGTCCGCCTGCAGCCCACCTGCAGCCCTCCACCACATCCTCTTTCAACAGGTGCCTGCATCCAGTTCTTATCTCTGGGAATTATGTTTGTCAGTGCAAAGCAAAAGAACTTTGCTTTTCTTCACTTTCTTTCAGGTAGCTTCTGGCCAACCAAGTTTATGTTTGCTTTTGTGGCTTATAGAACGCTTTCCCCCTCTAACAACTTCTAACCTAGATTTCTCATTACCGCCAGCACACGGGGTATGCTTTGAAAAGTAACTGCGTCTTTGTGAAGCTCCTTTTTTTGCTTCAAGAGCTGCTCAAACTCTTTCTCTATGGCTTTGATGCCAGCTGCTTTGAGCCTCTCTCTCCCAGGAGGCTGGAAGTTCCCAGTGAGAAGAATCCCTGCTTCCACTGAGCAAGTTTTGACACGACTGGACGAAAATAGTGTTTGCGGTTAATGACAGCCCACAGTGCATAAATCTCAGATGGAAATGCATCTACAGCACTATCATGACCATAATCCTGGGCTTGAGGGTTGAACAGGTAAGACGGAGCAGTGCTGGGGCAGCACAGGCGTAATTCCATGGAGGAGTGGTTAGGCTGAGGTGCAGACAGCCTCTTTAGTGTTAGATGTCTCTGGAAGGATTAGGGCTGCATGAGAGCAGATAAGGCCTGGGGGATCAGAGCGCTGTTAAACATACCTTCCAGAGCCAGAGTCGAAGAGGCAGTCACCCCTGAGCCTGGCAGCCTTCCAACATTCCTGTCTCTCCCTTCTCCTCACCCACCTCCTACCAGACCTCTTATTGGTGTATGAATCTCGTGATGCCCATGCCTTGCTTTTACAAGGAGCAGTTGGAAAGCCATCTTCAGAACTTTCAAATACCTCTTTTGATTAGTAATATATTAGAATAACTATGAAGAAATAAATGCATCAGCTTCACCCTTTAACAGACATTGTAAAAGTACAGTAGACATTTCATCAGTTTGCTGTAATAAAAACTTGGAAATAGAGTATCTAAGATTGATAATATTGTTTAAATTTACAACATTTGGCAGACACTCTTTGACTTTTAGTGAGTGATTTATAGAAGTGCTTTGCTGTTCACTCAGAAAATATCCTTAGCTAGTTTGTAGTGGCTCGAATCCAGAGACGTATCATCTTAGATTCTACCAAATGCAAATTCTTGAATGGAGACTTGATGCCCAATGCTCAGTGGAAAGCTGACATAAGAAAAAAACATTATATATAACACCGATTTTTGTTAAATGGCAGAAAACATATCCCTCTGTCGTCCTGAAAAGCATGTGTGACCGATTGGTCATTAGCTCAGCATGAACACTACACACGACCCTGTTGCCAGTTTCCTGCTTGACTGAATTGTATGGTTTACCTTCAGATTCATGTTTTCTCTACAAAATAACATATGAGCTAGTACAGTTGAGTCTCCCTGAAGAGCATCTAGATAGATAGGTAGCTATAATATTGTATTTGACTCTATTTTATGTGTATATGAGGCTGTAATTGAAGGGATGGTAAAACAGAAATATGCATGTTTTGAGCACAGTAACCAGGATACTGAAACACTTGCTAGTTCATGCATTTTTCTAACTGGGTAAGTCAACCAACTGGTTTATTTGCATATCTTCTTCCTGAATGGTTTGTTAAAAATGATCCATTAAAAAAAAGAATCATATTTTCTGCAGTTATATTTCTTGGTGTGATGGTTAAAGAGTTTGAGATGGTTTGAGAAGGAGTTCTGAAGAACTGGAAAGTTTCATTTCTGCCTAATACTGTGTGCCATATCTTCAGAGATAGCCATTCCTAAAAGAACTGGATGTCCTGAAAGTGAATATATTCATGTCAGAGATGGGAGGCATTCCATGATATCAAAGTATCCCTCTGTCTCTGTCTATCTCACCTCCTCTGCACTCTGGTTCTTATTAAGTCAGCATCCTGTGCTTGAGGCTCTACAGAGCAGTCAGTAGAGAGAGGCAGCCTGTGTTTTGCACACTGCTGTTTCTTTATTCATGCATTCATAGGGGGGTTCCCTCATTTTCCACAAAAAAAAAAAAACAGGCCAAGTCATAGCCCTCCCTTCATCTCCTCTGGTGTCTTTAAGTTAAAACAAGCCACTGTGCTCATCTCTTGTGTTATAGCAGGTGACCTGGCCTGCTCCTTCCACAACAATCTCCTCCTCTCAGCTAACACTGCAGGCAGCTTTGTACATCAAGTACAAGTTTCCAAAGCCCTTTATGCTCACAGTCTCTTTCACTGAGGATCTTCAACTCTACATCCCCCATGTCCTTACCCTTAGGCCCTCAAGCCGCACACTTCAGACTTAAAAACTCTTAAAAACAAAGAAACCAAAATGAGTTCTGTGGAGCAATGCTATAAATCAGTGGTTCTCAAACTGGTCCTCAAGGAAACCAAGATGGTCCCGTCCACATATTGTTCCAACTCAATTCAAAACACAGAAGAACAAAGCAATGTGTGAACTGTCTAGGTACCCCGAAGACCAGTTTCAGAAATACTGTCATACAAGCATCATTCTTGGTTTCCCTGAAGCATTTATTTTCAAAACAGTTTAATGGGTCTCCAGACAGGTCACATTTCTCATTCACTATCTGCTAGGAGTCGGAATTGATAAACAAGTGCGCCACTTGGGAGCCCTGAGTACTGTTCCGAGAACTGGCCTAGAACCATTTTTAAACCTCTATAAACAAACTGAAACTAAGTAATTAAAATGTTAGCCCTTTTGTTCTTCAGTAACATCTATAAATGATTCAGGATCATCAATGAATGTTTCAGTATCTAGTAAAAAATAAGGTGGTATCTACTAGAAATGTTTCATTATCAACTATATGTTGTGATAAAATTATTAGAAGACTTGGAGACTTCTTCTATATTGAGAAACTAGTCACATGCTTTGCTTTTGGCCCATTCTTCTACACAGACAATCTTCAAATCCTGAAGTTTTCGTGGGCTCCTTCTATGAACTCTGAGCTTTAGTTCCTTCCATAGATTTTCAATTGGATTCAGGTCAGGTGATTGGCTGGGTCATTCTAGCAGCTTTATTTTCTTTTTCTGAAACCAATCGAGAGTTTACTTGGCTGTGCGTTTGGGATCATTGTCTTGCTGAAATGTCCACCCTCGTTTCACCTTCATCATTCTGGTAGATGGCAGCAGATTTTATCAAGAATGTCTCAGTACATTTGTCCAGTCATCCTTCCTTCAGTTATATGGAGCGTGATAGTGCTGTATGCTGTAAAACAGCCCCACACCATGATGTTCTCACTTCCAAACTTCACTGTTGGTATGGTGTTTTTGGGCTGATATGCAGTGCATTTTGACCTCCAAACATGGTGTGTATTATGTCATCAAGAGTTCAATTTTGGTCTCATCAGTCCATACTATATTCTCCCAGTATTTCACAGGCTTGTCTGAATGTTGTTGAGCAAACTTTAAACGTGCTTCAACATGCTTTGTCTTCAACAATGGAGTCTTGCATGGTGAGCGTGCATATAGGCCGTGGTGGTTGAATGCATTACTTATAGTTTTCTTTGAAACAATTGTACCTGCTGATTCCAGGTCTTTCTGTAGCTTTCCACAGGCAGTCCTTGCTTCTTGGACAAATCTTCTGGTAATTATTTTCACTCCTCTGTTGGAAATTTTGTCAGGAGCACCTGATCGTTGCAGGTTTATGGTGAAATTATGTTTTCTTTTTCCCATTTCCAGATTATCACCCCAACACTGCTCACTGGAACCTTCAGTAGTTAAAAAAATATTCTGTAACCAATGCCATCAGTATGTCTTGCAACAGTAAGGTTGTAAAGGTCTTGAGAGGTCTTGTTTTATATATATATATATATATATATATATATATATATATATATATATATATATAAGGGTGTATGTAAAATATAATATTAGTATTATTATGATAAATTCCTGGACACATACAGTACATGTCATATACTCATCTCTGTGTAATATAACAAATGACATGATGGTTACCTAACCTGACATCTGGGCTTTCCGTCCCCTTCACCACCTTTACAAGGACAGTGTAAACAACTTAGCTGTGAGAGGCCTTGAAAGCCCACACACCAGGTGTAATGGCCAACAGGGCTGTGTACATAGGAGCTACGCCAAACTTGTAGCCCATGGCACAGCTTTATAGACTGCTGCCAGCCAGTCTGAAAACATGTGGAGCCCTAAACTGGCCTGTTTCACAGCCACGTCTGCTCAGACCACAGTGGACACAGAACCCCACCCCCCTGCTCCAGGATATAACAGGGGGACATGGTGCAGCAGGAATATTATAGCACCAGAGCAGCATCAACATTACTGTGCTGAATGTTTTAAGAGATTTTTTGCTACTGTTGCTTTGTACTCATAGTAATGGATTTATTTTTGGAATACTGATTAGATCTTATTTTTTTTAAATAATTTTTTGCCATTTTTCCAACCTACTAAATTTAGACTTATAGTACCCATCATAATTTGCCCCACATTTGCTGCAGCACCAGAGATCATATTCCCTCCAGGATCATGTGATAATAACCTGCCACCTCTTTTTGAACTGCTGCCATAGCACATGGAGGAAAATGGCTGCCCAGTTCTGACCTTGAGTCAGCAGATGCCTGTGCCGTGTGGCTCATATGTGATGTGGGAACAACTCATCTACCCCACACAAGGGAGAAACAAGCCAATTTCTCTCCCTCTGATATTTGTTTCTGCTATACATTGAGTAAATTTGAGCTGTTTTTACTGTATAGAAATCCAGTCTGGAAGGCAGCACTGGAATTTGCAAAATAAATACAGAGATGAGCCACAATTATAAAGCTCAACTGTTAAACAGTCTGCATTAGTCAGTCACCAGTTTCTGCTGTGAATCTCCACATAGCTGGTTGTTTTTTCACCTGTAAAATGACTCAAACTCAGTTTTACTGTAACCCAGGCAACAGAAATATAAACTAATACAACGATTACATTAATCTAGCTAAACCTAAAAGCTTATTGCTACTGCAAAGCAACCTAACCTTAGCTAATAAATAACCTACACATGAACCTAACCTTAATCTAATTTTAACCTACACCTTCATCTATAGCTTTGCCTAATCTTAACCTAACCTTAACCTACACCTTCACATACATCTACACATCTAACTTTAACCTACATCTTAATCTACCATAAATGTTGTTTTAGCCTAACCTTAATCCTAATCTTAAATCCTTAGTCTAAACCTTAACAAAATTGAAACTAGTTAGTAAAAAGTATAGATTTTATACTTACATTTCTCCAATAAGTTTGTCCATTAACTTATTTTTTTAAGCTATAGAAGGTTTATAAACAGTTTGATTTTTTCCTCCAACATAATATCTCAGCTCTCTTGATGAACATGACCCAGTGACTGAATTAATAATTTCTGTTATACTGGCTGGATGATTCTTCCTCCTTCCTGGGTGAAAATGCAACATATTTTGTATTTGTGAATTGAACAATTGACTATAGACAGGTTTCCTGTTTAGAAACATACTAGGAGGAATGCAGTTCTGGTCAGTCGAGACAAAAGTGAAAAATATTTTGGTAAAATAGCCAGTCATAAGATTGTAACAGTAGTCAGCTGTAATCAACATATATTTCACCCTGTCAGTAAAATCTTGTCGGCTTCTTGTAGTATTAGTTGACTACCAGTAAAATTCTATGAAATTTGTTATTGATCTTGTTTGTTGAGTCTGTCTGCCCCGTCCTTATTTACCATATCAAGAGCATTGATAGTGTTGCTATGTTATGTTAAAGTTAAAATGTTTAGGACAAAGGTACTAGGCTTGTCACAACTAGTTGACAGCTTCCATCCATACTGTTCAGGAACACATCAATCTATTATGTCTGGGGAAAGTAAGGAAATGGGTGGCATAGATTACACTGGAAGCCTTGGTAGCTCAGTCTGCACTGATTACCTCAATAAATTAGTTCTTGGTCATGGTGAAAAATGACCAGATTCATCCTCTTACATCTTCACTGTGGTAGTAGATTTGTTTACAACAACTCCTTCTCATTGTTGCTCCATAATGTGGAGTGTTACTTTCTGTTGCTTTCTGCCCACTCTGAAGTTGCACACATCTCCAGTGATAACTTTAAGCAGTCTATGCTAGATATTTCTCACGTGAGGCATTGTTTTTGCATTTCAACTCTGAAAGAGACTTGACAAGTAAAACTCCCTCAAAACAACCAGTATTAGATGCTGTGATGAAAGCCTTGCAAGCTTATCACAGCAGATGGAATGGCAGTTTTGTGTACTAATCAAATCGTGGTGTTTTATAATTAATTTAAGATGGTCTGTTATATATTTTTGTTGCATAAATGAGAATTAAAACATCTGAATGTAAACATCAGGAGTTAAAAGTTGAAAAAAAATCTTTGGAGGACTTCTTCTACATTGATGGAACTGAGTATGAACTATAGAGCTGAGCCATTTATTCACAGTCCTGTGATCTTCCCAGAACATGAGCTGCTCAATCAATGTCCTGCTTACTGTATCACTGTGTAACAAGGTTCTAACCTAGAAAAGAGTTGATTTATTATTCAACATCAAGAGTCCAGACTTTAAAACAAAGAGACAAATGTGGTCTCAGAATAAATCAATAACGCTCATATACACTATATTGGCAAAAGTTTTGGGACACCTAATGGCTCCTTGTTTGTGACATCTATGGTGTAAAAAGTGTATCCTACTTTATTGGACTGTTGGTATCCTTCTTGGTATGGTTACAGTGGTGCAGCTAAGCCACTTCAAATCACCACACCATGTGGGACTTTTGGGGTTCAATTCTAGTCTAAAATTAACTATGTATACACCAATAAAACATTGGACAGACTCTGTTTGCTATTGTGCTTACCTCCTCTGTAATATGAGTATGATTGTAAGTGTCAGCTAAATGCCTTAAATGTACACATGTAATCAACTGGAAGGCTTTGTACTAGAGTGTGAAGTGGAATTTGGTTGCATTCAGTGATAAGAGCTTTAGTGTGGACAGAATGTTGAATATTAGATGGAGCACCATCATTCCAGACAATGGTTTTAATAAATACATTCAGCTACTTTAAATTTGCTTGTTGCAGCCACAGATGTGCAATGCACACATTACAACATATTCCCTGTGAAAGTACTGCAGTAGAATGGAACTCTAGACAGATACAGCAGGCCTATTGGCTTTTTCCATTCCAAATACCACCTTAGGTAAAATTGGTATGAAACAGTGAAACTGTGTTCTCTGGAATGATGGTTGTCCATCCAATACTTTTGGGAGTTGGGAGTTGATGATGAGGTGGGTGGTGATCATCCAACATCCTGACCATAATAACACTCTTGTCACTGCATGCAATCAAATCCACATAGGAGTGCTTGAATCTAGTAGAAAGAGATAGTTACTCTCTCTTACCAAAGCAGGATAAACTCTTTTTCAGTACCTTTGATTTCCATGTTAACAATGAATGAGCAGGTGTCCAAATATTTCTGTCCATATAGTGTATATGAATTAACCAATATAAATGCAAGCATCTTACGTTAAAGATGGTTTTACAGTCAAATTTACAGTCAAAATTACAATGTCAGTGCATATCTCCAATTTATAGAACTTAAGCTGAACTAGTTAATCTGCGCATATTCATTTGTCCCAGTACTTTTGGTCACCTCAAAAGAAAGAGTAATAAATAAACATGTTGTCATATTTAAACACAAATAACCTAAAATTAAAGATGACATTTTGTAACTTACAGTCATTTCAATGTACTAGACCTGCAAGGCCTGGCGAATAAGAATAATTATTATGTGCATCATTTGCTTATATGGACTGCTGGACATAATAATGTAATAGCATGTGTATCATGAGAGCTGCAGAAGGCATGTCAGTCTCCACTGAACTCTGGAGCACTTTAAGTGTCATTTAATTGAAAACACAGAGCACCTCTGCTCTGCTCTAGAGGCTAGAATCCTGAGCTCCAATTACACGAACCAAACAGGTTCATCTCACTTTGATGTTGTGATATAGAACGTTTGAGTCGGAGGCCAAATTGAGAAAATGAGTACTGAGTGTCTCTTGGTCTGTTTGTATGCATGCTCTGGTATTCGTTACTGTTCTTCTCATACACACAGCCTCTGCACCTCTCCCTTGCATCTGTTGCTCTGTTGCTCTGGGTTACAGTATTTATAGTAAGCTTCCTTGCTAAAATAAAATGTCTGATCATTAGGTTTCAAATATTAGATTATATAAGACAATAATAGCAGCAATGAAGAATGTGAATCCTAAGCAAGCAGTCTTATGCCAGAACTCTATAGATATGGCTTCAACTCTAAAGACCTTTTTAGTTTCAAAGCTCAAGAATTGATGTAGGTAGTAATCTCTGAAACTATAAGGACACCTAGTGGTTATTCTAAGTCTCTTGCCCTGGCACTTTTAACTCTGACCATACCCACAGTGCAGGCACACCAGCAGCACCTGGGATTTTGTGCACACTGAGCTCATTTTTATATATGTATGTATATATGTGATCACAATTTCATTCCGGAAATTCAAGTCCTATTTTATATTTATGACTTATTTATGACTAGATTTAGGACTTTTTTTTGTTTTACTGTGGTCAAAATGGCTTATCGCTCATTAAAAACAGAAACTCAGAACAGTTTAATTCAATTTTGAATTAAAAAGCTTGATATCACTTTAAATGTTCTGAAATATAAAAAATATGACAGTTTAATATTTGAAAGAAATGATCACAGTTGCACTTACAAGCATATATATATATAATATATATATATATATATATATATATATATATATATATATATATATATATACAACAATAGTTCTTACTTCAAAATTGATATTGCAGTATCTCTACTGTCCAGAGAAGGCTTTCTACTAGATTCTGAAGCATTTTTGTGAGGATTTGGTTGCATTAAGGAACAGAATTGGATGGAGCAACATCATTGCAGAGAGAAGAGTTCCACTGCTCTCATCAATGGTTAAATTAAAATTAAATTAGCTGAATGCATTCAGTGCAAGAGGTGTCCTCAAACATTTGGACATGTAGTGGTTTTTTAGGCTTTTAGGCTGAAAAGCTCATTTGGCTCAAACAATACAGATGCTTTCAATGAACTTCTTTATTTCACTTCTTTACTATTTAATGTACTAATTTACTACCATCTTTTACAGTTAATTCCTTCTAAAGAAGTGAGTTTAGACATTTGCTTCACCCTTTGCTAAATTTTTCATAAACGGTTGCATTTCTTCAGCAAAAACTAAAAATCACAAGACTGCACCCTACTCACCTCAGGCTCCACTCTCAGCATTTTGAATGTTTTTTCTTTGCTCTACTACACCTAATTAACCTGGGCACAATCTTGATAATTAACTGATTAGGTGGATGAGATGTGTTGGAGCAAGGTAACTATATAATGCTACTTTTTAACTTCTATTTTATTGTATTTGTACTGATGCAAATCCATTCTAATCATTATCAAATTCATTTAATATTTTACTAACTCCCTTTTCAATTATATCTCTCCAGAGATCAGTCAAAGGGCATGGAATCCACAAGACATCTGAAGGTATCCTGTGGAGATGTCCTGACCCAATCGCCTAGAACATCATAGTTCTTGTCAAAGTGTCTCAGATTCTTACACTTAGACATTTTTCCTGCTTTAACCCACCAACTTTAAAAACTGACCATTCACTTGTCTAATTTATCCTCCCCTTGACAGGTACAACTGGAACCATCTGTGAGTGGTTTTAATGTAATGGCTGATTCGTGCATATAACTGTAGTTAATATCTTGGTCTTAGTGAGTAAACCTCTTATAAAAAAGAAACAAAGGAAAATATGTATGTACGTACATCAGATCCAGAACTCTGAGAATGTTTGTAAAAATGGTTCCTCGCACTCTGAAGGCTGTTTGTAACATTCCAGGTTATCTGGCCGAGTTAATGATGTTCATGCACTAACTGCAGCGTGTGGGGGATTGAGGGCCTGCGGTGCTAATAATGCTGAGGAGGCCTCAGCTGGTCTGGTCTGAGATTCTGTCAGCTCCCCAAGACCACATTTCCCAGTGTGTGACCCAAGGCCAGTGCAGCCCAGATGTCCAGGCTCCACCTGAGCCCTTATTGACCCCCCTGCAAATGAAGTTTTCTCACTCACAACACATTCCCCTTGATGAAGTCTCATCTGTGGTTGTTTTTTTTTTCTCTTTTTATTGAGTTCACTGCACACGTACACACACACGCGTGCACGATACACCATTATTCAAGTCACATGGGCACAGAGAAGTGCCGACAGTTTCACATACTGCTGGGAAAGAAGTGTTAAACATTGGTGCTGATGTGTGTTTTTGACCTTGCTGGACAGCAAGGGATGTTCCTCCGTGCTCGTTTCTCTGTGAGTTCACTCTACAGGAGGTGAATCATGCTCAGGTCAAAGGAAAAGAGGTGAGGAGTGAACACAGAGAGAGGTTGGACACACACACACACACACACACACACACACACACACACACACAGTTAAGAAGCCACTTTATTTAAACCATCTCCTTGTTGTTTGTGTGTGTAGCACTGGTGGATGAGACTCAGCAGTACTGCTGGAGTGTTTAAACCACTCAGTATTACTGCTGGACTGAGAATAGTCCATCCAACAGTATATATCCAGATATATCCAGGCAACAGTATTCTATGAGCACTGATGAAAGCCTAGAGGATGACCAGCACAAACTGTGTAGAAACATATGCACTTCCATCTCTGACTTTACTCCACATATTTGGAACATCTAGGTAGGAGTGTCTAATAGAGTGGACAATGAGTGAAAATGCTCCAGTCGCACTGACTGACTTATGCAAACTAGTGCAACGCACACTAACACTACCACCATTTCAGTGTCACTGCACTGCTGAGAGTGACCCCCCACCCACATAATTCCTGCTCTGTGGTGGTCCTGTGGGGCCTCGACTATTGAAGAACAGGGTGAAATGAGGCTAATCAAGTATGCAGAGAAACAGATGGACTACATTCTGTTGGACAGTGAGTGTAAAAACAAAGATGTGGTGTTGATGTTATGATGTATGTATCACAAATAGTGATATTAAGCCAGTCCTGTGAGAAATCCTTCAGAAGTAAATAATAAACACTGGGCACTTTATTAGAAACTAATAAAGTCGACTAATCGACTAATTTGATGCAACGTCAGTACAAATGTAATGCCAATTCTTCATGGCATGGATTCCACAAGATGCTGGATATACTTTGAGATTCTGGTTCATGTTGAAAATCCTGCAGATTTTCATGAAGATGTTCATGAAGCAGAAGTCACTTGAGCTTTGTGACATGTTGCATCATCGTGCTAGAAGTAGCCGTTAGAAGATGGTAAACTGCTCATGAAGAAATGCATATGGCCGGCAACAATGCTCAAATAGTCTGATCGATTAGACTATTAAACCCCACACCACTGCACCACCTAAACCAGACTGGACTTCTGACATAAGGCAGGCTGAATTCATGCTGTTGGTGCCAAATCTGGACCCTACCATCTGCACTCATTAGCAGAAATCCATATTCATTGTGTCAGATATCCACACAATGTTAAATTCTAATGTTTGATATGCTCATGGTGTTTAGTAACCAAAATTCCACATTGTTCAATTCAACCTAGTTATATTGGAGCAAAACCCATCAACCTAGTGTTTGGTTTTGATGGATGTTTGCCTTTGATTTCCAACAGAAATGTACTGTCTGTACAACACTGGTTTTAAAGACTGTCACCCCAATTTTCTTTTTCAACAAAAATCAAACGTCTGTTTGAAATATGTGTCATTAGTCCTTCTGAAATGGATGGTGACTGCTAGATAGAACCTGATGTGGCCTTCTGCAGAAAAAGGAGGCACAGACACGTTTCTAATAAAATGCTCACTGAATGTGTATCTATAAACATTCCCCAGCCCAGCATTCAAGACACTGTAGAAAATCTAATTCGGAGTGTTGCATTACCAATAGTAAGGAGAATGGAGACGAAAGGAGGGAGAACAATCTCAACACTAAATCCATTAAATTGAAGAACCACTTAGCATAAACGAACATTCGTTAAGAAAGACAAGGTCTCACAGAAATGCTACAGTAACATTCTCAACACAGTCCAGTGGAATTCAAGAATAACTGCATAACGTTCACAGTTTCAGATAGAAGAAGATTAACGAAAGCGTTTTCATCCCATAACAGACTCGTTCAATAATGCAAAACACAGTTAAATTGTACAAGCTGTTAGTCAAGGTTGTGTCTTGCTCCTTCACGTTGCTACAAAGGCAAAAGACCTGCAGTGTATAGAAATTCTATGAAATTTGCCTTTATGAGTATTTGCTGTAAACCGTTTCGTAATGTAAGTAAACATACCCGCGCAGCTCCTCGTCACACCATAAAGCATCTCTTAGACTTCAAGTCACAGGAAACTGCACCTCTAATTCGACAGAGAGAACCAACTAAACATACTTCAAAATATACTATCATTAAATTCATATAATTCTCACAAGCTCCTTTGCTGAGCCAAAACATTAAAACACAGCACAGAAAGTGCTGAACAGCGACAAAATACTGATCTTTAAACAGAGTCTTCATATAGTTCACTTTTTTCTTCTGGACAACAATTAAAATTACACATTGAAAAGAGTTTCATTTTAAATAGCAAACATAGTACAACGGGTAGAAAAGCACATTGGAAACAGAGATTAACACTCGCAAAATTTACTCTTCCTCCATGGATTTCTCAATCTCCTTCAGCCTTCGCACAAACTCCTGAGCCTCACGGTCTCCTGTTCTCGCCTCCAGCATCTTCATGATCGGTTTCTCTGGATCAGGAAAACAGATAGAGTCAGGAGGAGGAGAGGAATCCAGAGGGACACAGTACAAATAAGCCCTTAATAGAAAGCCTGTTAGGTTGGAATCACGAAATAATTGGAGATCCATTAATAGAAAAAGAGAAGCCCGACAAACTATGAAGAAAACTGCAATGCAGTAGGAAAGCAATGCTTTAGGAAGCTGCAGTAATTTGATATCTGCAATACAGCCACTAACATCAGATTCTATAACAGGCAATAGAATGTAATAGAAAGCTGATGTGGTCTCACAATTCAGAAATGGGCTTTACTGAAGTAATATCAAACCTGCCATGTGCAGCATTAGTTAGGTGGTTCCCACCTTTAGGCAGGTGGTAGCTATGCTGTTGCTCAATGGTTGCTAGCTGGTTAGTAGAGTACAACAGGTGATTGCTCAGGTGCTTAGATATTCCAAGTGGTTGCTAGGGCAGTTGCTAAGGTATTGCAGATGAGTACTAAGTTGTACTTCATGGTTGCAATGGCAGATGCTATGGTATGATTGGTGGTTGTTTTGTGGTCACTAAGGTGAAACTGTGTTAGTTAAGCAGTTGCTATTGTATTTCGGGTGGTTGTTCTGGTATTGCTAAGTGGTTGCATTGTAGATGCAATGGTAAGCCAGGTGATTGATTAGTGTATTCTAGGTAGTTGCTAGGATATTTATTGCATGCTAAATTGTTCCAGGTTGTTGCTATGATATTATTGCTACATGGTTGTTAGGGTATGCCAGGCAGTTGCTAGACTGCTACTCTATATGGTAAGTATTGCAGGTGGTTGCTATGGCATTTTAATGGTAGTTAAGTACTGTATGTTTTCAGTGAGTTTGTATCAGGGTGTGTACCGCTTGGTTTCTGGCGTGACAGGTGTAGGATGAAGGGCTGCACATTCTTTCCAGCAGGGGTGGCATTGGGCCTGCCTGGCCAGCAGAAGTCACTCAGAGGAGCCACTGCCTCTCCGGCGAAGTCATTGGTGGACAGCCAATCATAGTCCATCACAGTGAAGGTGAGGCAGGCAAACCTGTGTCTGTACTGCTCAGGACTCACATGACTGTGGAGAGATCAGCAGGATCAGAGGAGGTTCCAGGGAAGCACTACAAGTTTGACACGTTTGACGTTCAGTTTGACGTTTTACCCATTTAACAAGCTGGATTACTCGCTGTTAATTCATCACACCATTAATACGTGTATCATGTCTGTAGGTAGCTCTGATTTTGAGCTATGAAGCCTAGAAAACAACATGTAACTGCACACAAAGTGCGGATCTCAGGTTCTAAGAGTTAAAGGCTATAATTAAAAATGCAGTTTACAGTCTGAAAATCTCTTTCAAACAGAACTTTCACTATTAATTACTGGTTCAGCTCTACCTACAAGGTTAATTTAGCAAAGAAGCAAGACTTATGATTTATTCATCTTAATTATTTGCTGTAAACAAGCCAATAAAGCTTTGCAAATTATTCATGACCCCAGTAAAACCAGTTTCATTCTGAGCTAAAATAACAGGACTGCAAATATATTTTCACCCCAACCAAAGCTTCAAACAACACATTTAATACTCAAAAAATGCATGACACTATTAATTTAGTCATTGTTATTATGAGACGTATATTTCTGACCAGAATTTGCCAGGTCAGTTTCTTGACAGTTACAAAGTGTAAAACGTAGTATAAAGGAATTTCTTCACCATCTACCAAATATGTTTTTATGTTGTGGTCTATTGTATGAACTCCCTATCAAGGACTGAACAATCATTAACTGGGTGTGGTGCTGTGGCAAAGGTGTCACTGGTGATGCCCTCTATTGCTTCAGTACCAAATCAGAGCTATCCTGGCAGCTGCACTCTATTTCTAGCCCTCAGCTATAGTTGAGATATTATGGAGATGCACATTTCTCCAGTCAGACCCACTCACAAGTAAAAAAGCTCATCAAACACAGGGTGCAGGGTTTTGAGCTTGACTTGAGTGCGCTGACTCCTAGAGTTGGGGAAGAGGTGATGAGGACAGAGCTCCACTATGACAAACGGATCACTCAGCCCTGATGGAGGAAAAGGACATGTACAGTAATGCCGTTTGCATTAGAAAAAGGTTTGGTGGTCAGTAGTGAACACCCAGGCAATTTCATGTAAAATTTGTTCCATGCTTACCGTTAGCATCAAGGGCAATGAGGTCAGCGGCGTGCAGAATTTCCACAGTGAGTCTTTGTTCAGGAGCATCGTAGTAACATTTCACACTAATGCGTCCAAACCGGCTGTGCTTCAGGATTCTCTGGAAGGCAGAAAGCAGGGGTGTAATTTTCTAGCCTTAGGAAACAACTCAGCATTCCTTCAACTTATGTTGGTAAATCACTACACTGGAAAGCAGCTGTTCACTGTTAGATATTTCTAAAGTGTTTATCTTTATATAGTTCTGTTCCTATTACTGTATTTATATTAACTTTTTTTTTAATTCAACTGGTCTAATTGTCTATAAAATAGGAATATTTACTTTTTTTGCTTTTGCTTATATTTTATTCTCTATAGAGAGAGAGAGAGAGAGAGAGAGAGAGAGAGAGCGCAGGGGAAGATTAGTGAGTTAGAGTTATGAGATGAGTCCATATTTTAGCATAAATAAAACTCAGCAACAGCAACACTGTTTACACCAGTAAATAAAACAATTAATATGTCATTAGGCTCTGTAAAAACACTGAATTATAGGAGGAAGTTGGCGACAACTTGTTAAAATGTGTTTGACAGCAACGGCCTCCAAATTTCAACAAACTTAACAAAATGAATCACCAACAACATCTCAGTGACCAATGGTTTCTGGTTTCTAATTCTACAGACCTTAGACAATGATTACATAATGTACACAAGGCTTCAGCTGCTTAATGCCCAACTATACATTAAGCAAATGACTTCTTCCGGAGGCAAATGAGTGACTGAGATCGAAACTGGAAATGAGTGGTGTAAACTTTTAATCATCAGAGGAAGCAAAGTCTTTGTGATGTCTCAGCTCCCAATCAACACCTCCTCTCTCTGCAGGACTGGAGGCAGAGCTCAGCAGGGCTACAGCCTACCTGCTGAGAGATCTTCTCCAGGAAGTACTGCTCGATCAGCTCAAAGGATGAGCACTTGTTTAGTCGCAGCTCTTCATCTAGGGACTGAAAAACAGGATGTGGGTATCTAGTCAGTTACCCCTGGTTACTGACGTTGCCAGTACTGTTTCAAAGTCAGGAGCTCATTTGTTTTTACCTTGTAGTCTCCACTCTTAAGATCCTCCAGGAGCAGCCCTTCACCATCAGCATGGAAAAACCGCACCAGAGTCTGAGGGAAATGACTTATTAAAACAATGGTTCTGCTAAAATTTAGCTCATGGAAAGAGAGCCTCTAGGAGCTTCTTACCCCAAATGCAGTTCAGTAGTCAATACATGTTTGGTGTCCAGTGTTTGATAATGTATGACCATTGACTTAATGACACATACAGGCTTCAGGATGGCTGCTACTGCTTTATTTAGCTATGTAGTAAACTAATTGAAATTAATAGTCATTCATTCAGGGTCAGAAACAATATATGCAAGTATATTATAAATTATTTAACAACTGGACATGGTTTATTGCATGTGCGTGATTAGTTAGACGAGTAGCACAAGGCAATTTTATCACAGTGCAAACACCAAACATGCCTTTTCTGACCGACTACATTTGTGTTGCAGTGCAGGCATGGAGGCAGGATGCAAGGGCAAGTCCAGAGTATTATTAAGGTCTGTAATGGTGGCAGATGAAACACAAGGCCACAACAAAATGCAAGAAACACAACTACTAAAACAAATGGTAAATAAATAAAACAAACAAACAAACAAACAAACAAACAAAAAAACATCAACCAAAAACCAATGGGGAACCGTGTACGGTGTGAGGCACTTCTATGATTTCTGAGAATTAAAAATGCATACCACCTATTTAATTAAATTAAAAATATGCCTTTATAGTCTGTACTAGTACTGTACTAGTCATATTACACTGTTAAGGTTTTGTGGCAAAAAGTAAATGTGAAATAATAAAGAAACGATTGTCCAGTCAAGATTTTCTTTTTACTGGTATATAGGTAGATGCAGCTAAACAGACTCTTCCATTGGGTGGGATTTCTCAAGCAGAGGTCAAGGCCTAATGTTTCAGATGAACTATCAATATAATTATGACCAGAGAGAGGAGTTAACCTTTGGTAACCCTCTTCTTCTCTTATTAATAAATCACGATTTAAAAAAAAAAAAGTAAAAAAAACATCACTTTTTGTCTTCTGACAGTTCTACCAATCTAACTAGCTACAAGGATGTTGTCATTTGATAGCAACAGTATATGTACCAATACTTTCCAGAACTTTAATAAAAGAGACAATGTTAAACTGGAACAGACATGCTCAGCGGTCTGAAGTGCTAGCACTATGATTCGAGGATCACAGGTTCAAATCCTGAGTCTTGCTGTTAGCCATCGCCAGCCAGACTCTGAGAGAGCAAAATTGGTCATGCTCTCTCCGGATGGGTAGATGGCACTCTCTCCCCACATCACATCCACTGTGATGCTGGTCGGCACAGGCATATTTTAGCTATTGTATCAGAGCTGATGACCTGGCACTTTCCTTTGTATGCATTGGCTTCCCAGCAATGATGCAATGGCAGCAGTTCCAAAAAGGTGGTGACTGGCTTCACATGTATCAGAGAATGCTTTTGTCACCCCCTAGTGTCTGGAGCATTGTATACAATAGGGGGAGAGTCCTAACAGGGTTGGGGTATTGGCAGTTCCAATTTAAGGGAAAAATTGGGATAAAAAAAATACTTAATACGTTAATGTCTGTTTCTAGCTTTGAATTAAGCTTTGAAAGTTTGTGTTTAATCTAGAACATAAACACAAATGGTCAAAAATGTTTCACCCAGAAGGAATCAACCAACAGGAATGAAATTTGGTGGGTAGGTTTGATGTGAGATATGTGAATGATTCAAGCTTCACGCTCAGCCACACCTCTAATGTAATACAAACAAGGACGGCCCTTATCACTAGCCTTATTGAATGATTATATGAGTTTACTCATGGTTCACCACTGTCAAAATAAAAAGACATGTACAAAAACACACAACAGACCATAAAGGCAAACACAGCAATATATCAACACGGAACATGGACAAGAAACACTTGGGGACAATGATGAGAGGGTGTGGCTACAGACTTTACAGAAGTGAGGGACATACCGAGAAGGTGGGACTATGGAGGACTAAGAAGCTAAAACAAACAGAAGCACATGGACCAGGACAAGTGGGAGGAGGTAAACACAGGGAAAAAAAACACAGAGACAAGGGCAAGGGCTGGATGTTACAATCTGGACTAACAGGAAAATAATATCAATTATGTTTTTGGCTAAACAGTCATTTTAAAATGGTGGAAGACCCCAGCAGTAATTAAGAAAACATCTAGGCTAAGACAACTATGGCATTGGTAACGCACTTGAAAGTCTTTGAGCAGCTGTCCCTGAACTCCAGCCCATCTTTGATTAAAAGCCACTCTGACAATGTGTTCTAGCAGACCTGTGCACAGTCTTCAAACAGCATGGGATTCCTGCTATGCTAATGGAGCAACTATGTGAAGCCCAGCATGTTCACCCACGCAACTCAGCATCTCATGACTTTTCATGCAAATCTGTCCTACGTTCCTGCCAGTTCCTGTCCCTTGGAATAGTGTTACTCGCACATTGTCATTCTTGTGGGGACTCCCCTTAATACACGGACGGGTGGTTGCCAAGATGACTGATGATTATCTTATGGGTGCCTAAGATGCCAGAATGTTGAGAGTGGAAACCAAATATTAAAGTTCAATCACATAATTTGAAGAGATTCAAACTGATTAGAAGCTAGCAGGAAATGAAACCTAGCACTCAGTGTGGTCTTTCATATAAAAGTGATAGTTTGGCAAATGATAATTTGAGGCATTTTCATTTTGTGAAACGGTCGTCTTTCCCCCCCTAAAGCTATGAGCTTAATTAATATAGTAAGCAAATAATGGTTAGAACTCTGCTAACTGCAGGACTAAATATCACAGATTATACTCATATCACACTCAACTGTAATACTATGAAATAGAACAAAAAAACAATACGATACATAACAGTACACTGGCAATAAACTGGTGTTTTACTCAAAGAATGTAGGAAAAGAAATGTAACAACTATAGCATTTTTCTTAAATTGTGTTTCACTGAAGAATTTGCACTTTACTTAAGATCAATGTGTAGACTTGAAATTCATTTAATTGCCCTAATTAATGACTTTACTTAAAGAACATTAACAGAAAAAAATAGGGATGCAGTTTAACATTTTTGAATAAACCCAGTTTATAGTTTAATGACTACCAACAAAACTCAGGCTTAGCTGTACTATATTACTACTAATATTAGGACTACGTTTGATTGTTACTACTACATCTAGCACTTTAACTACTATTGCTATTATTATATACTACTACTACTATTGCTACCAATATTATTACTACCACTAGTACTACTGCTCCTTTTCTATTATCATTATTTGTACTATTACTACTACTACTCTTAGGACTACTTTTACTATTAATACTACAACTACTATTCTTACTACTAATAATATTATTACTACTACTATTAATACTTCTACTACTATTACAAATACCACTACTATTACTACTGCTGCTACTTTTACTACTGCAGCTATCAGGACTTATTATAGTATTGATACTACTGTTACATTTACTATTATTTCTACTACCACTGCTTTTACTAGTATTATTACTACTACTGGTACATTCACAAATACTATTAATACTATAACTACTACTACTACTACTACTATTACTACTACTACTACTACTACTACTATTATTATTATTATTATTATTATTATTATTATTATTATTACTAGTACTTCTATTGTTTTTACTACACAGTGATCTTTCTTTCTTTCTTTCTTTCTTTCTTTCTTTCTTTCTTTCTTTCTATTGCTACAGATAACATCAAACACAATTTATATATATATATATATATATTTGGTTAAAAATAAGCAATGCAATGTTTTTGCCATTATATGATTTAATCCTTTAGTATTATTCTTGTCCTTTGAGCTATACCTGTGCACTGTAACACATCACTTTACACATACCTGTCAGAATATATTTCTATACAGTGTACCGTACAGTATTTTATATTCTTATTTCCTCTCATCATCACTAACCTCTATGGTGTACTGGAACCGTGTGTAGAACTCCACCTGCACACCTCTGTTTTCTGCCACTGAGTCCAGGATCATCCTCAGGAGCAGCTCCCAGAGACTCTGCAGAACCCTGCAATGCAAGAGCACAGAGAACCACATTTTTCACCCACACTAACTGTAATCATCTCCCAGATACTTTGAGCTCTAATACATTTACTCACGAAAGTTAGCCTCAGAAATACAACTCCTCACATCACTGATATTTACTATTGTTACAAGCTGATGTGTTATTACAAGCTTTCTGCTTTTGAATGCTGTAATATTATGCAATGATGGCGGTAATTACCTTGCCAGGTTCTCCTTCACCAGTGACTCACTGAGGATGACTAAGGTGGAATCCAGGTATTTCATCAGTGGAGACACTGCCTGGAGCAGTTTGAAACACAAGACGGTTAGTGATGCATACATTACCAGGGCACACTTACAATTGAACATCCCAGACGTAATTACAGAGAAGAACCCTGTACTCACATCGTCACTGTTTATGGTGTCTGGAGAAAGGCTAATATGCTGAATGTATCTCCTGAGCTCAGGAAGCATCTGCACACAGTGACCCAAACAGTGATGAGGGTTGTCGACAATAGAACAGAAGACAACTCAGTGTACAAGAGTTCAGCTATCCGTGAACGCTAAAAGAGGAATTATTTATTAAAATTGCCCCATAATGGCTCGTCTCTAAGGCCTTCTTCAGAAGAAAAGACTGGAAGAGAAGAATGAAAGATGCTGTGCCTGCTCTCCATGTCTAATGACTATTCATGGGCCTCACTTTGAAGATAGGGATGAGTGATATCAGGTAGTTCTTGTAGTCCCCTTTGAGCCTCCTAGTAATGTTCCTCATCACTCTTGAACCCTCTACTGAACAATGGAGATAATGTTGAAAACATATGTCTGTTTCCTTCAAAGGCATAGTGAGGAAATGTTATTGGAGATTAGCCCATAGCATATCAATAAGAACATCTCAATTTTCAACTAATAACATTATAGTAAAATCTTGCTACCATCACAGACAATCCTTGTGTTTCCAAAATTACTTTCCAGGACTTTTTAGAACATTTCTATTGGTCCATTCATCATACTTTACACAATGTAAAGAATAACTGTCAGAAAGGTCAAATGCAATATACAAGGTTTGTGCATTACAGTGACATTCAACAGTCTGATACACAACATGATACACAAACACACAATGCATATACACTATAAGTTCAAAAGTTTGTGGACACCCTTCTGATGAACTCATTTAGCAAATGTTCCAAAATCTAATCAAAAGCCTTTGCTGGAGAGTAAAGAGCTACTACAAAAGGTAAGATAAACTCTTTTAATACCCTTAATTTCATAAGAAACGAAGAAAGCAGGTGTCCCAATACTTTTGTCCATACCGTTTCTGAACATTTGTTTAGACCATTTGTTTCCTGAGGCCTGCAGTCTCCCCTACCTTATCAGTGAGGTGTGTGATGATGCGCTTAGCTTCCCTCTGCAGATCCAGGTCAGCATTATAGAGCTGACCATTGAGGGCTTTGTTCACCTGCTCCTTCCCTTCAGCCCCACATGACTCCTCCATGGCCTGCTCCACGCCCCGCCAGTCCAGTTCCCGTGGCAACCCAGCCAGGTATACGCGAACATGCTCGGTGTCATTCAGTGCCACACACAGCTGCCCAAAAACAGGAGGAGGACCAAGAGGACAGGAGGAAAGCAAGAGGAGCAAAGGGGAGAGAAGCAAGGAGAAGATAAGGAAGTCTAGAAGGGGTGGGAGGAAGGCAGAGGTGCTGGATATAAATGGCCAGGAGCTAATAAAGGCAGAAGCATCACGTTCCAGACATGTCACTGAAATGGCAGTGAGGGACAAAAACCCACTGCTGACATTTATCCAGCCACACAATCAAACCCCAGTCATAACCCCCCCAATCTTCAACAATGTCCCTCCCCCTACCCATGGGGTGTACCTGCACTGTAAAGCTCCGGTGGTCTCGGCTAAGTTGGCTCCTCTCAATCTTGCGCTTCAGAAGCTCGGAGTAGGACACTGCCTCGCTGCAGAAATTCTGTAATGAACAGAATCACAGAGAGAATGGAGCAGAGAGATTGATTTTAGATTGTCTGTTCACAGATAAATCCTTTACTGAAAGGTGCTGTGCTCTTTGTTTCAATATACTTTTTTCGGTACCAAACAGTCATTCTTAATTCATTTAGTGCTACATGACCAAATCAAACTCTCTTTATATGTTAGAATTTAATTGGCTTTAAAATTTTAATTTAAAAATATTTTATTCCAAGTCATAGAGTTGTAGACTTATGACTAATAGATAGATAGAAGACAAAAATAGAACACATTAAATACCAGATAAAACAGAGAACAAATTAAATTAGTAAGAGAAGCATTATGCATTCATTAAATAATTAACTACAATGAAATATTTTTAACAACCTAGCAAAACTAAATTTCAAAGATCAAATAAAGAAAACAAAGTGAAAATTCTTCTTCTTCTTCTTCTTCTTCTTCTTATTATTATTATTATTATTATTATTATTATTATTAGTAGTAGTAGTAGTAATATATACAGAACAATATTGTGAAAAATTTAAAATATATATATTTTAGTATAAACTATGTTCATTATATGTGAAATATTTCAAGCCTTTTTTCAGTAGCTATAAATCAGAAACTTTAAAGTACTACATAAAAAATGGGTATCAGACAGTATAAATACCATGTCTATCTCAGTATATGCAATCACAGATGATCATCAACCCCCTCCACAAATAGGGTAAGCCAAAAAGGTCATTGCTAGCTGTTCTCAGAGTGTTTTATCAAAGCATGTTAATGGAAGCTTTTATGGATCTGAAAAAATGTGGTGGGAAAAGGTGCACAAGCAACAGGGCCAACAGAGCCTTGAGGACTCCTCCTGAAGAAGAGACAGCATCTAAAGCATCTTACCTAGGCTAAAATGACATTTTGCCTTTCATTTGGAAATCAAGGGTCCAAGAGTCTGAAGGAAGAGTGGAGAGGCACAGAATTCAAGATGTCAAATCCAGTGGAAAGTTTCTGTAGTCTGTGATGGTTTAGGGGGCCAAGTCATCTGCTGCTGTTGGTCTACTGCATTTTATCAAGTCCTGAGTTGATGCAGCATCTACCAGGAGATTTTAAAACACTTCATGCATCCAACCTCTGACAAGCTTAATGGAGATTCTGGTTTCCTTTTCCAGCAGGTCTTAGCACCTGCCCACAATATATGCCTTATATATCTAATGAAACATTCTAATATTCCAAAATACTGGATTTCTTCATTTCATGAACCAAAAGTTTATTCACTTGAGTACACAGAATTATCTGCTGTTTCCATATATGGACTGTATGAAGTGTGTGGTACATTCTGAAATGTACCACATTCTAAGGTATATCATTTTTTTTTTCATTTCAAAAGGACAGTCTAGTTTTCTGTGGTAATTAAAGTGGCAGTTAAAGGTGGTCCAAATGTACATGAGCTCACATCAGTCAGGCGAGTGATGAAGATGAAGGCCCCTGCTGAGTCAGGCCAGGCCAGTTGAGTCCAGAACTCTCGCACCTGGCTGAAGCATGCGGTAACATCCACTGCTGAGAAGCTGTGTTTTGCTTGTGGGATGGGCTCCAACTGTGTCACACACACACACACACACACACACACACACACATATATACACACATAAAGCCTTACACATATATTCACATAAATATTCAGATAAACACAGACAGTACACCCTGCTGGCCCACTTTGAATGTAAGATATTTATGCCTGAGTGGGAAGAAAAGTACTCATTTTTCACACCAAAGGAAGCTGGAAATCAGAAAGACTGGCTTTCCAGAGTCATTATGTAAATATAGAATATATTTCCACGTCTTTAAGGCTTGTTGCGCAATCAAGCCAAGGACTTTCTGATTTCCACCCCCTTCATTTAGACTCCAGCTTGCCTGATCCATCTCCACCGCTTTACGGATCCTGTCGGTAGAATTCTCGTGCACAATCTGCAGCCATTTGTGGATGGAGGTTTTGAACCAGTTGTGAAATCCAGTCAGTGCCAGCATCTTAGTGTCTCTGAACAGGAAAAATCAGCACAAACAGATGCCTGTATGTGAATCATCACTCATAAATAGATCTTGACAGAAGAATCAGCCTCAATGCAAAGACATGCTGAACCAAATTTAGCTACAATAACTTTTCCATCTATGAATGACATATGGCCACCCTCCTGCGGAATGAGTCACTCTCTTTCATATGACACAGCTGAGGGTCCAGTGATCATCCGATCCTCTCAGATGGATTCTGAGAGACAGGGTGACTCACTTTAGAGGCAGAAACTCTCTGAAGCGCTTGAGAGTCTTCAGGGACATGAACAGCTCGAACAGGGTCTCTCCCATGGTCTGGGACAGACGAGAGCTCTCCTGCTCCAAGGTCCCACAAACCCGCTCCATGGCAACGCTCACGTCATCGGCCACCTGGACACAAGTCTCTCCATTAGACCTCTTCTCTCCCAGCTCATGTTTATCAATGAGAAAAAGAATTAATTGGTGGTGAATCGCCTTTCATTCACATGCTCATACCTACCAGCTTCTCCAACTGCCGATAGGAGATGCTGAAAAAGTCCACCTTCACTGAGCTGAAAAACAACAAAGGCCACTTCTATCAGACAGAAAACAGGGTTCCTGTGTTTTAGGGGGAAAAAAAAATCAGGGCTTTTCCAGAACTTCCATAAATATTAGCTTGTCTGGTTTTATACTCAGACACATGATACACACTCGTATTATTCTACAAAAAAATGCTGTGTCAACTTATAAATAAATATAATAAATAAAACAAAATATTAGTAAACCACCAGCAATAAATAATCATTTTAAGTAAACCAAACTTATAACAAGAAATTTAATAGAATCAATATTTAAGTTCTAGGAGTTTAATTAACTTAAAATAATATTGAAGCAAGTTTAATACATTTGTAAGTTATTAGACATGTTTATTTTTGCAGTGTAATAATATATGCAAACATTTATGTACGATGCAAATCCCTCTATTGGAGTTAAATAATGTATATAGAAAAATAATTTTATAGACTTATAATTATTTTAAAGTCTTGTGTGATATAGTTTCCATTCTGACATTTGTATTTGGCAGTATCTAAGTTTCAGTTATCTCAGGATTCTAGCCTCTTACACACTAGCTAAGGATATCTTCTGAGTGAACAGCAAAGCACTTTGTAAATTACTCTGGATAAGATCATCTGACAAATGCCATAAACGTTAATGTAAAAAAGTAAAGTTGCAGGTCGAACAAAGATAAACCTTAAAAGCTTGAATATATGGACAACTAAATATGTCTTATTTGGTAGAGATAAACATCCACAATATAGTCACCAGATTGGATTAGATTTATAGGTGCTGTGCATGTTTCACTTTTTGTAAAATTCAGTGAATGTTTTATCATAGTTTGTTTGCTCACTGGACTCTTTGCACCCTGGCTGTGTAAATGGGAAGCAAAGTCGTAATCTCACAACTCTATTCTAGTTTATCAGCAACAGACACGTTCATGCTCATGCACCAAATGGAGGAAAAGGAGGGGCATGGAAGCTAGCTAGCTATGTGCTGACGTAAACCAACTGTCCAGGTGAGCTGGATTTAATTCAAAAGAAAGAATCTGAAGAACAAAAGCTGAACACAAAGTTCTTGGATCAGGTGATTTGGATGCTGCAGTGCTGAACAGTGAAAGCCATTAAAAGGGATGAGGATGCTCTGATCCAGATCAATAGTTGGGAAACACTTACTTATTTTTTGCTGTTTCACAGAAATAGATCAGTATACATTGGTCCAGTGTGTGAAAGTTTGTGGTAGATAATCATAATTGGTTTGCTTAACAGCAGCAATTGTAGCAACAGATGGCTATTGCTGATCTAAGTCAATTTCTTGCTCTCTATTGCTCTCACTGACATTATCATCTGTGGGTGTACCTGTCCACACGACACTAACTTTAATAAATGAGACATGCATATAAACAAACAAAATATACAATCTCAATCTTTTCCAGGACTTTATATATATATTTTATATATATATAAACTATATATATAAACTATATATAAATATATATATAAAAAGACTTTATATATATATTTTTATATATATATATATATATATATATATATATATATATATATATATATATATATATATATATATATATATTATCCAGGAGTTTCAAAGTGTACAAACAAGGTTCTGATGCTTCATTTCATAAGAATTCAGATTCAAACCCACTTAAAACTACTTAACTACGTACATATACAATTACTTATGTAATTAATTAAGTAATTATGTAATTAGAGTTTAACAGCAGAACAGTAATGCACAATAATGATAATAAGACTTCTAAGCATTGACTTCTCAGCAGCAGAACTTTCTCCCTCCTACAGTTCTAGCCTCCTGCAGAGTTTAATTCCAACCAGATCTAACACCAGCTCAGGGTGCCAAGGCCTTTGAGTAATATATAAATATTCAATCCAAGAGTGTAAATTAGGGCTGGAACTTAGGGTGGATGAAAAAAATAAAAGTGCAACACCATGATACTTGCATATATGTTCACAAATAAATCATTGTATTTAGACTTATTTTGATGTTCAGCAGGCCAATAGAAAAACTATGTATAACTCTATAACCAACCATTCTTACGAAGTAAAAAAATCTCAACACATACTAACTCAATTTTCTTTTTTTAGCATTTGTTCATTTCAGAGCTGTGAACAACAGTGTGGTTTAAAAACACAGGGGCCTGACATAGACTTTTTGTTAGGACTTTAATTTAAAACAAAGGACAACAAGCTAATAACTCTCTGTTATTATATGTATTATCATTTACAGGCACGCTATGGATGACTTATCCATGCTCCACTCAGCAACAGCATTTGTAAGTGTTGTGTGGGCATGATTTAGTGAATGTTACAAATTAACCTCAAGAGAAATGAAAGCGTTTGTTTAGATTTTGTTTAAATGAAAGTTCTTGCTTAGAGTCGTTACATCGAATAAGCAAAGAGGTATTGTGTTGGTTAGCATCTTGTGCCATTACCTGTGAAAGAGCTTATTGTAGACATTCTGCCCTCTTTGCACATCCACACATACTGCATCCACCACCATAACCAGCCTCTTCAACTGCTCCTCCAGGGTCTGAGAGGAGAACGGCACCGAGAGCACAGAACCATCAATCAGCAAATGCTTCTCTCCCCTGACCATCAGACTGCCTTTTGAAATGTGATATAAATATAGAAGCTCTATTTGTGCTCTACCTTTTTCCTCTTTTTTTGAAAGCAGACACTTACCCCTTCGTCTGGTTTGAAGTGTGAAATTGTTGCCTCGTACCACTCAACTGTGCCTTTCTGTATTCAGAGGGAAAAATTATAAGAGGAAGTTCTGAAAAAATCTGAAGAGCTGTATGACT
Organism: Acestrorhynchus altus; assembly: GCA_034509495.1. Lineage (NCBI taxonomy): Eukaryota > Metazoa > Chordata > Actinopteri > Characiformes > Acestrorhynchidae > Acestrorhynchus > Acestrorhynchus altus. The sequence continues at coordinate 29,051,163 of CM067505.1, forward strand.
GGCACAGTTCTCAGTTAGTTAGCTGGCTTCAGTCCTACCTTTATAACTGTTGCTATTTCCAGGTGCAGTTCATTACGGTTAGGGCAAGCTGCCTTAAACACTTGCATTGACTGCATCTGCCCGATAGTCCTATATTAGAAATGAGCACAAAAAGCCACTGTCAGAAGCACAAAGCAAATGAACAGGCACTGAAAACCCAGTCCTTGTCAAAAAAATCCACTTACATTGACTGAATACTCAAGCAGAGAGAACATGACCATATCTGTCATTTCTGTCAGCATATTTAACCAAGCTATAGAATGTGTGTGTGTGTGTGTGTGTGTGTGTGTGTGTGTGTGTGTGTGTGTGTGTGTGTGTGTGTGTGTGTGTGTGTGCATGTGTGTGTGTGTGTGCGCACTAGTAGTATCGACTCAGTATTCGGAGACCAGTGCACTACCCTACATTTAAAAGCAACAGTGGAAAAAGCCCCACAGGATATCAATTCTTCCAAATCCGTCTATCCGATGCAGGGCCCCCTAGAGAACACTGAGCCAGAAAGGGCATAGCAACAAGAACCTCCACACACACAGCTGCTTTATTGACAGACGAGAACGATTTAAATTTGAATAGACTGCCTAGTCTAGTCCCTTCAAAACTGTATCTGTATGTGTGTGTGTGTGTGTGTGTGTGTGTGTGTGTGTGTGTGTGTGTGTGTGTGTGTGTGAGTGTTTTATTTATATTTAAGACATTTGATCTTCACTTTAACTGTATTGAGTGATGGAACAGATGAAAAATGTCTTTTAAAAAATCTGTTGTAAAATGTAATTAATAGAAATGCAATTTTCTCATAAAGAACTTTTATTTTATTACTACTTAATATTCCTAAAATCAGCTTCAGCACATCAGCTGCAAATGATTAGACCGTTGTTAGAGAGCACATTGCCTCATTTAAACCTCAGTTTGGTTTGCTCATGATTGGTCAAGAGGGTGGTATCCAAAGAGCTCTGGGGTCTTCCGAAAGAAGACTGTAGATGCAGATGAGTCTGGGTAGGGATTTAAAAGATTTCAGAACAATTAGAAATCGGCCATTTTCTCTCAGCCAAGTGGAAAACATTTAAAACAACTGCCAACATGGCCAGGTCAGGCCTTCCTAACAAGTTCAGTCAACAAGCCTCCAACAATCCTACAATGTCATCATGGGACCCACAGGTAGCTCTTGCCACAGTTGAGTTCATGGGATGTGAGCAAGGAGGAAACCCTTGCTGTCAAGGGTTGATAAGGAGGCAAGACTAACATTTGCCAGAGAACACCTAGACAAAGAGCCCTTCTGGAACAATGTGAGGTTAAAGTCTTTTGCTTTCTCAAAGGTTGCCATTTTTAACAGACACACACATACATGCATATATATATTTGACTGGGGTACCTAAATTTTTACTTACCTTAGCATTAGTTCACATCGTATGATGGCAGTGGAGCTTGTGCAGGGGAAAACCTGCCTCATGCCCTTCATCAGAGACAGGCAGTAGTCACAGTAGAGTTTAAAGCTTTGTGCCAAGAGGCTTTCCTGCACATCCAGCAACAGCCACCATTAATACCAAAAGGAGACACAGAAACACTTCACATGTAGCTCTACAAGCTCACGGTCAGCTCAAAGCACTTCTCCAAGATATTCAGCATTTAAGCACAAGTGCCCTCAAGAGAAATTTTGTCTCTCAATGAGCATTCTCTGTCATTCTTGATCAATGAAGTTTCAGACGAAGAGGCCCTACCAGCTCCTTCTCCACATCTCCAGCCTCCCACTCGGCCTCCACGGCCCTCAGCAGTCTGAGCAGCAGAGAGTAGCACATCCTCTGAGAGCGATGGTGGCTGCTGTAGCAATGCCAGCGACTACAAAAGAATAGAAAATGCAAGCTGACTTAGCCAGCAGCATGCACATCCAAAAAGCTCAGATGTGAAGTTGTTATTATTGTGGTATTTTGTTTGCTTGGTGCACAAACAAAAGTTTTAATGAAAATTAAGGAATAATAATCATTGTAACTGCTTTTCAAATAAGTAAAAATTTTACCAAAAACGTATCAGACATGTAATTCTTTAAATATCTACTATTGTACGTCCAAAAATGAAATGTTCAAGTTCCATGTCCATCATTTAATTTAAAGATATCAGTCATACTCTTTATACATTACATGAAAAATGAAATATTTCAACCCTTTTTTGTTTTATTTTTCAAAAATCCAGTTTCTCCTATTAGACAGTAAATCAAACAGTATCAATATTTAAAAAAAGAGCTTGAAATATGTCACTTTAAATGTGATGAAAGTGAACTAAATATGACATTTTACATTTTGAATTAAATTATAAATAAAAACTTTCACAACATTCTTATTTTTGAGATTCCAGCCTAAGAACACCATTCAATCTGTGAAACATGGGAGTGGTAGGATCATATGTTGGAGCTCTTTTGCTACCACAGGACCAAAGGCTTTTAATCATTAAATGAGCTTCAAACTTTTTTTTAAACGATTATTAATGTATGTGCTTTAGAGTAAATCATCCTCAGGTTGCAGACGTGTGTCTCTGTGCATGATGTTCATTTCAACAACATGTCATTTCATTTGCAGGGTTTTATTTCAATGAAAAGGATTAAGACACATTAATGCCGATATTACAAGAATCCAAATGATTCCAAAGCATTATATTTACGAATACTTTGATTATTGTTTATCACCAGCAGATTCATGTTTTAGGATGAAGAGTAGTAACTTAATAACGTATTTTTGCATTAATAAGCTCAACAGTTACTCAGAGGATGTGTTTTGTGTTAAACTTATTTACAATATGGCAACATTGAATGAATTTAATACACACATGATTGCCTGTTGCAGTGGAGACAGGTCAGCCTGCACAGCATGATGGGAGAGCACCGTCCATGCTGCTGGACACACTTGCCCGTTCCAGTTATGAGGCTCTTTCTGCAAGAGGTTTGAGGGAAAGAAAATGCAATGAGAATTATGTACCAGTGCCATGAAATGATTATGTGATATAAACAGAAAAGCCCAACCTGAACATGATTGTGCTCATACTCCAAAATCTGACTCAGCATCTTCTGGTGGATGACCACATTGGAGACCATTTTAGTCAAAGCGGTGTCTCTCTGCACAACAGAGTCAATGGCATTTTTTGAACAAAAGAGTTCCACGCATAGCAGACTAATTTCCAGTACAACAAAGACACCAATTTTCCCCCTAATCCTTTGTATTTGGGAGATCTATTGGTATTAAACTGCTTTGGAATGCAGTATTGAAAATTGTGGCACATAATGATTTGTATTTTTTCAATAATTGCTCACAGCTAAAGCGTTTTAGAGAACATTAGCTATAATTTGAAAGGCATTATGGAGAAACTGAAATTGAAGAAGCCATATCTTTTAAAAAATGAATGCTCTGTAGCCTCAAAACATGATTTTATAAGTGAACAGGGGAGGCAGAGTTCAGAGCTGGTCTGCTCCAAATGAACTGCACTACCTGAGCGGTGAAGAGCCTCAGGATCAGGTGACATTCTCCTTGAACTTTAGATGCACTGGACCGCGGCTCTAGTTTAAACCACTTATCATAGCCAACCACTGGAATCTCCTGTTGAGAGAAAGCCAACCACTGTCTTTCCAGAAATCAATTTGACAAAATTACAAACACTGTAGTGTGTTAAACAGACAAACCTTAGAACATTCAGCAACCCTTTATTGGAAACAGTATAGACCTGTATAAAGTCTGTTCTGCAGCTCTGAGCTGCAGAGCAGTAGAACTATGTTCTCTGGAATGATGGTGCTCCAATACTTTTGGGATGAGTTGGGGATGTGGTGGTATGATGATCATCTAACATTCTGACCTCACTAATGCTCTGGTCACTTAATGCACACAAGTCCTCACAGCAATGCTCCAGAATCTAGTAGAAAGCCTGAACAGTAGAGACAGTTACTCCAACTTAAGCAGGACAAGCTCTTTTTACAAACCCTTGATTTCAGAAAACACAATGAATGAGCAGGTGTCCCAGTACCTTTGTCTATATGGTGTATTTTGATTTATTTGTAAAAAGTCAGGTCCGAGTATTTCAGCAGTGACATGTTGTTTGTATCATATCTAACTGGACTGGAAATGGAAATTCACACCATTAGGGAGTGAAATGGTGATCACATGGTGATATAAGTGAATGAACTATTTTGGAATTACAGTCATTTATGTTACGAATGGGTGGGTTAATTGGCACTACCAAATTGGCAGAAAAATGGGTAAAATATATAAAAAAAACATTTGAATGAAAGAAACTCATCAGATTTTGCTCTCCATGGATTACAGACTTGAGGCAGTCTTTGATTCCAAAGATCTGCACTGAAGAATAGTAATCATTGTGTGCATAATTCTATTAATACAAAACATTAATACAAAAACAGTTGGATTTTTTATTTTTTTTGCTAACTCCCTTGAATTAAAGCTGACAGTCTGTACTTCAGACACATCTTAACTGCTTGATCTCAAAACCATTAAAACCCCTCTCACTGTCCTATTGCACATATACCTCAGTACGTGTGAGAAACAACCAAATTATGTTAATGTACTACAGATAGAGGCAACCTAAAATGATGTTTATATGCATTACTGTGAACTAAACTCCACTTATACAGATGGCAACAAAGGCTGCTTCATTATCTTGCAGAATGGCTTGCTAAACCCAAGTTGGTAAATATAATTAAAGCACAGCAAACTGTATAAAAAAGGTTTCCAGATCAGTTGTATCCAAAAAACATTCAAACATTGCGTATAATTAGTGAATTGGCTGCTTTAAGAGTGCACTCATTGCTGCCAAATATATTCAGTTGCACAAACACCTTCTATAATCTACACTGAAAAACACTGCCAGTAGAATGGGCTGCACTGGAGCAGCTGAGCCTGAGCCGAAAGTGACATGGCCTCCAGGGGAATAATGTCCCCCAGCATTTGGAGCAATGCAAATGTTTTCTGGAATAATGGCACTCCATCCAGTAATTTTGGGACGAGTGCCCATTAATGCATTCTGTAAATGATTAAGAACAGGTTGTACTATGTCATAGTGATATTAAATTAGAATAATTCAAGGCTGCTTAACGACTAATATCTGACATTTTCTCACATTTTGTCCAAATTTGTCCAAGTTCAACATAAGCCCTTAACCCATGCTGTGTCTCCCCCCCTTGTGATTCATATATAACTCCTTCACTACATATTCAGTAATTCAGATCTTACATGCAATGGGATGTTCAGACAACCGAGAAAGTCATCTGCGTTCTCCTCGCTGCCTGAGGCTGCCGCCCCATTAGCCCTCACAGACTTGGCGATTTGCTTGAAGTACCTAAACGTGATAATGAGTTCACATCTCAATAAGTGGAAACAAAAGCAACTAATGTTACAGAACTCTCCGTGGTTTGCTAATAGCTGTGAGTTCATTCTCACAACACAGGACATACCTGCCCATTCCTCTGAGCCCACTGATCTCATTTAGCTTCCGGCACGCTTCAGCCACAGAAACATCATCATCATGATCCCTAGGGAGGGAAAATGGGTTTCTGGGTCATGTCATACATAGCATTGATTATTTGCTTATTCTATAAATATGACTGAGTGGTTGAGGAGAGAAGATACACTGCCAATCAATAAGAATATATGTAATGGTTTAAGAAGGTACATTTTAAGAATGGATATTGTAAGACAATGGTAGATACCACACTGCTCATCAGGTGATTTAAGTGGTCTGAGGTGGAGGGAATTCCAGTAATGACATGGTCAGGATGTCTAGATTTAAATGATTAAAAGTGAGAACCAGCTAGATTGAGAAGTATTTGGAGAAGAGAGTCCATCCACAATGGATGACAATGATGTGAAAGCAATGAACTATTAAACATCCATATTTTTCACCATGGTTCTAGATCAGGGGTGTCAAACTCAATTGCACAGGAGGCAAAACACACTTTAGGTTGTGGGCCGAACAGGATAAACATTTATTGAACACAGTAAAACTTTAAAACTTAAAATGTAACTTTTTTGACACATGAATATGAACAAAAACAGGCAGGACTATTATTTCGGATAATAGTTTAAAAGAACAAACATTCAAATGTCTTTACTCGTACGTCATATTATATAAAAAATAAATAATAAATAATAAATAAATATCTATATCTAATAGAATCTAGATAAAAGCATACCTTTACTAAAGGACCCACCAAGAACCATACTGTAAAGCATTTTCAACTTCAGCTCATGGATAGAAGAACTAAACATGATAAACTGAAAACCTTTCATATTAAGAAGAATGTGGAGAGTAAAAATCAACAACAGATGATAAAGAATAGTAGTGAGTGGAAACGTCCTCTAATATCATTTAGACAATTAAATTTCCTTCATAAAAGTATAACAAATTGTTCTTGTTTATTAAGAGCCTGTTGAGAAGCTTTTATGGTAGACACGTCTGTGATGAACAGTAATAAAATGCTCATTGTGAGAAAACAATAGTGTTCTGCGCTACACCTTAAAATTCATTATAAGCCACAATAGAAAGTGGTTTCCTGCACATGGATTAAGCCTAAGCTTGGACTATTAGTGCATCTCAGGGAATTAAAAAAAGTCAATTTATTATCATAATTTCATTTAAAAAGGTAAACAGTGATATTTTATTCATATTCATTAGATGCAAAGAAGTACATTTAAATGCTTTTTTGTTTTATTGTTGATCAGTATGGCTTATAGCAGAGGTGTGCTTAGACATCAAAGCCCAAGCCTAGTACTGCCCTGGCTTTCAGTAAATTACTATTGTAACAGAATCAACAGTAAAACAAAACATTCTTGAAATACATGTAATGAAATTCAAATAGATCTTCATGTATTCCAAATTCAAAACTAATTCCCTAAGATGCACTATTAAATGCAGACCCAGCGGTGAATTAATGCCGGGGTTTCCTCTCAGTGTGACTTGACTTAATCTGAATTCATATGCATTTTAATCATATGATAATCATAATCATCAGTGTCATTTATTTTATTATTAGTATTAAAATAAGGTGCTTTAGGGCTGCCAGCATTTAAAATGTTCATGTTAGCAATCATCTTACCATATATCCAAATGAAGAAGATCATTCTGGACATCATCAATATCACTAAACAAAAAGAGGTAACTATAAGATAATGTTAAGAAGAACATTTATAACATTTATAATAACAAAATAAATGTAACAAATAAATGATAACTAAATAAATGCAGCTATTTAAAATAAATTGTTATATAAACAATCTAACATTCACTACCAGTCAAAAGTTTCAGAACCCATATTGGCAGTTCTAAAACTTTTGACTGGTAGTGTAAGATTTATCAAAAAGACAAATGGTACAAAATATTCTTACCAAACACAAAACATTTTTATTTCAATGATTAACACTACTTTTATTGGTATATTTGGTGATAATATTTGATAACAAAAAAAAGCCCAGACATCTCTTTATTAATACAGAAATATCTGTAAGCAGAAAACCTACAAGAAATCTCTATCAGATAGTCAGGAATGTTTCTACATTGTAAGCAAAAATATTTTATATAGTACAAAAAGGGTGGTATTTGACTTGTGTTGGAACCTTATTATTGCTATTTACAGCCATTGTTAGATATTTTTACTAGGCAAACACCTGGTTAAAAAGAGCATTTTAACAGTATGGATAAATCTATTGGCTCTACAAAAGAATCCTCAAAGAGCCATCTTTTAATCATGCAGTCAACTCCAAAGCATTTATTTTGATTCTTTGCAGCTATTCAGGTAAGGATTTGCTTTCCTGTTGTGGGTTACTGCATAGCCTGGTAATGTTTCAGCTTCAGCTCATGAACAGATGCATTGAAGGTCTACTTCAGAATTCATAGTTTCTTCAATATTAGCAAGTCCTTCAAGTTCAAAGATAAAAAAAAACATTCCCACATCACTACCACCACCATGTTTGGATGCTGGTATGATGTTCCTATTGTGAAAGCCAGGCTTTCCAGGACCTCTGTTGTTCTAAAGGTTATACTTTGGAGTGGTGTGCACCAAGAAGAGTGTCCTAAAGGGTCCTTGTGCCTTTTTAACAAAAAGGTATGTTATGGTTCGGTGTTTCTCTTGACTTCTAAAACAGACTGATGTATGATGTGCAGCTTTTCTCAACTCTTTTGGATTTCCTGTGGTCATGGTTGACCATGCTTGTAAAAGAAGCTTTGGAGTTTGAATGTCAGATAACTTTGCAGGTTAAATATTCTAAATAAAGATCATTTTTCATTTCATGTTTTGTGTTTGGGTAATTTAGCATTTTAATTAAATATTTATAAATATTCACTGAGACAAATATGTAATAATACAGAAAATCAGGAGCAGATACATTTTCAGGGCACTGCATGATAAGTTCACAAATATCCATGCACCAAAATAAATTAAGCAATTAGAACTGACAGCCTTCCTATCACTGTGCACGTCATGCCTTGTTAAGTAAACCAAACAACCAAATCGAGATGTTGTCCTGATTAGATTCTACTCACAAAACAAAGTGTTCATTCCACACAGGGTTCAGCGTCTCAGGTTTGACCTCCGTCACCTGGATGTCCCTTGCCGCCAGCACTTCCTTGACGCTAGAGCGCTTTTCTAACTTTTCTTTTCTCTTGCGGAAGCTGAACTTCCTTTCTTTCCTCTCCTCTGTCTCTCGAGGGCTTTGTCCCAAGAGAATTCCCAGCATGCAGTATGGGTCACTGTAACCTATCCAGTCCCCAGTGAGACAAAATTAGGGCAAACTCATCCAGAAACACAAAACTTGGTGACTCTGGCAGAACTCACACCCACATACCCCACACATATATCCTACAGCTCATTGCCAATCTCTTAGTTTCCAAGGGACATGGAAAACATTGCGGGACATGATAACTAGTTTTCCGTGTATTAAGATATCAAAATGAATTGTTTGTAAGTGATGTGGATAGTAAGTGGAGTAAGATAGTAGGATAGTCAGATAGTAAGATAGCGAGTAATACTAATGAAACAAACATCTTCTGAGGATCCCAATAGCTGTTACTCACTGTCTTCAAATTTGAGATATCTCTGGACTCTAGCCTCAACTAACTAGCAAAGCACTTTTGTACGTCACTCTGGATAAGAGCATCTGCCAAATGTCACAAATGTAAATGTAAATGTAATGCAATCACTACACTTGTTTTGTAATATGAAGACTTTACCTACAATTTGGCACAGCACACTCTACTGAACTGCAAAAGACAAAGAAAGCCTCTCTCACCATTGGCATCTTTGGCCATGAGATTCTTCCCTTTCATGACAGAAGCTCTTAGAGAGAAGCTGGCTCTCTGTAAAAGAAAGGGTCAGACATGCACATTACACAAATCTTGGAACAGTATAAAGTCCTTATTAGCAGCTGTGCTCTGAGAAGAGCTTTCACAGTAGAAGCTGCTCCGGTGGTCAGTTAAAGAAAGAAACTAGGTGTGTGAAAGCAAAAGCCTGCTTCAGTGGTTTTAATTTTCAGGGTAGCTGGGAAAGCCACCTAAGGAAGTTATGTGAGTGAAAAATTAATGAGTTAATAATTTGACAGTCAGCTTATTAGAAAATATAACGTAGACGAATCTAATTAAGGTACTTTTTTAATAGCTGTTTGTGTTTTATATAACTGTTCAGACACATTTTTCTCTGTTTGCTTCTTTAGTTTTGTACTGGAGGCAGCTAACAAATGATGCAAGCCCATCCCTCTCCAATTAGTGTTGCTAATACTGCATAAACTACCTCATCACACACTCGCTTTGACACAAGCAGAGTTTCCAATAACCTTGAATAGTCTTTATTATGAGGTTTCTGCACAGATAATACCGCAGTTATCTATAAAACAGAGGCTTAGACAGTCAGCACAGACATTATAAGTGAAGTTAGATACAGTATAGAAATGGGGCTCAATTAAAAGTGGAAGGATGGACCACAAATATACTTGACTGAAAGCAAAATGTACCTACATTCAAACAAAAGCTTTTTGATATAATGTGAATTTGGCAGCTGTGTCTAGAAATAGAAATTCTCCAAAGTGCTTTGGCATTAAATCATTTTGCATTATTTCTCACTGAAAGTTTCTTCTTCAGTATACACGGTGCATCTGGAAAGTGTTCACAGAGCTTCACGTTTTCCACATTTTATGATACAGCTTTATTCCAAAATGGATTCATTTTGCCCCTTGCAATTCTACACACAATAACCCACATGACAAATTGGGAAAGGTTTGTTTGAAATCTTTGCAAATGTATATAAATAAAAAAAAACATAAAAATATAACATATATAAGTATTCACTGTTTTTTGCTCAATGTTTTGTTGAAGCAAAGTCTTTTTGAGTATGATGCTACAAGCTTTGCAACACCTGTTGTTGGGAAGGTTCTCCCATTCTTCTTTGCAGAACCTCTCAAGTTCTATTAGATTGGAAAGGGAGCATTGCTGCACAGACATTTTTAGATCTCTACAGAGATGTTTGGGTTCAAGTTTGGTCTCTTGCTGGGCCACTCAAAGACATTCACACAGTTGTCCTGAAGCCACTCCTTTGTTTTCTTGGCTGTGTGCTTAGGGTCATTGTCCTGTTGGAAGATAAACCTACCTCCCAGTCTGAGGTCAAGAGCACTCTGGAGCAGGTTCTCTGAACTTTGCAGTCATGTTTCCCTCAACCCTGATTAGTCTCCCAGTTCCAGCTACAGAAAAACTTTCCCAAAGCATAATGCTACCACCACCATGCTTCACTGCAGGAATGGTATTGGCTATGTGATGAGCAGTGCCTGGTTTCCTACAGACATGATGCTTGGCATTCAGTCCACAATGCTTTCTATGGTCTGAGAGTCCTTTAAGTGCCCTTTGGCAAACTCCAGATGGGCTGTCACGTGCCTTTACTGAGGAGTGGCTTCCATCTGGACACTCTACTGTACAGGTCTGATTGGAGTGCTGCAGAAATGCTTGTCCTCCTGGAAGGTTCTCTTCTCTCCACAGAGCAATGTTGGAGCTCTGTCAGAGTGACCAGTGTTTTCTTGGTCACCTCCATGTCTAAGGCCCTTCTACTATGAACACTCATTTTGGCCAGGCTAAATTTTCTGAGGTATTGTGTGTAGAGGTTTGAGGGAAGAATTCATTGAATCCATTTTGGAATAAGGCTGTAACATAACAAAATGTGCAGAAAGTGATTCATTATGAATATTTCTGGATGCATTGTAGTTGCTATTTTGGAGATACAAAGGTTTGTTCAATATCAAAGATTTTCCTTTTGTTTAAATACAGAAGTGTGTGGTGTGTTGACTAAATGGCAGTTCTGGTCTTAACTGAGTTGTGTTTTGTTTAATTTCACATGAAACCCACTGAGTTGTGAAGCAGAAAAACTCTGAAATAACGGAACTCCACCCAATACTATTGGGTTGAGCTGGGAATGGGGTGGGGTGGGGTATTGTGGAGGTTGCTGAATGCAACCAAATCCTCACAGCAATGTTTCAAAATCTAGTAGAACACCTTCCTTCTATAACAATGATTTTTTTTTTTAGTACCCAGATCTGTACATCCAAGTCAGAACGCATTTATAAACCTTTATTTCTGAGACTGTAAAGCCACAGAGGTCTTTCATTTCATGCACACTTTTAAACCACCTATTCACTTGAGTGAAAATCCACCAGACAGCACCTGTCCTCTCTTGCCTGAAGTTGAAGGACTGGACACAATATTCGTCAAGGTGGAGCTTTGACTATCTGTAGGAGTGCGCAAAGGCATTTCTTTAAAGACGTTCAACTGTGTTTTGTGAGCATGCAACCCCGCAGCACCAGAACCTTTCAGGAGCAGAGAAATCAATAGGTGCTCTCTCTCACGGTCAGAGCTTCAGAGTGGCCACTGTGAGAGAGTGCAAGGAATGTTTGGATCACTGTGAACACCATTTAACTGGCACAATATTTCCCCATGTCTTCTGAAACCTTTTGAAAGGAGAATTCAGGAAGAGCCTGGAGCTTCTTTTAGTGTGACATTTCAAACAGTCTCTGAAGAATTAAGAATTAATTGTTCATTCTTACTTTTTTATATCATCAGCTTTAAAAGAGAAAAGATCTTTCTCCAGTAAGGCTGGGAGGTAAGGAAGAAGGCTCAGAACTACATGGGTGTGCCAGAATAATTAGCTAACTATGCACACACAACTATGCACACAAAATGGGGGGTAGTTTTGTTATTATAACCTTTTTGCAGGTTTTTAATAAAGTGGTGGCTTTGTTTAATGTATTTGCTGAATCTGAGTAATATAAACTATTTTAACAAGTAATTTAAATAAAATGCACTGCCATGTACTTATCTTGCAGCACGAAGCTGAAATTCCACCTTAATTCAGTGTCCTGAAGTTTTTTAATTCTGGTGCTAAACTTTCCAAGTGGAATATGGGGTTATTAGTCCCATATTCAACTACTAGAGGTCCTCTAGTAGTCCCTAAGATCAGTTATCTGATCTGATGTCAGATGGTCCAAACTTAGTCCCACCCAACATAAATTCAACACAGGGAATCTGCACCAAAAAAAAAAAAAAAAAACTTTCCACAGAAATCATTTTGCCAGTGGCCTACACTGTTCCTGGAGAGCTGCCTTCCTGCCAGTTTCACCTCCAAACCCAAATCTAACACATGTGGGTGGATTAGGATTGAATCTAAAGTCTGGAGGAAGGTAGCTCTCCAGTAGCAGGGTCAGGGATCTCACTTGGTTGTACCCACCCAGATGTCACACTACACACAATTTTGATTACATCATCATTTTGGAGGGGATTTTAATCTGGGTAACAAACAAAACTCAACAAGAAAATAAGAGCAATAGGGCAATGGATGAAGAGTTTAAATACAATGGGTATGATGAGTCTTAAATGTCTTCAAACATGCAATTTTCCCAGAAATCTTTAGACCTTTAGGGTCTAGAAGGCACTTATGGTGCCCCACTGCCATAAATCAAATTCACACAGTAATATTTTCCCTTCTATCATGTCTCTGTTGGAGACACACAATATCATGTGCAGATATTTTTGTGGGTTCCCACAGGAGGAACACAGAGCCTATTTTGTTTTTTCATTGTATATATGCTTCCTTTCGGAATCATGATTCATTATGTATAATTAATAACATAATGTTTATGCTGATGTCACACAGTTTTAGCTCTTTGAATGATTTCAGTTAAGGATTGAATGGACTGTGAGTTCCTTAACCTAAATGAATGGGAAACAGAGGAGTGGATCTTGAGCCCTCAAAGTGTGGCCAGTGATGTTAAGAAGCAGCTTGCCTCATTGCTCACTGGCCTCGTGGATAAATTTGTATCCTAGAAATTTTGGTGTCATTTTTGACTCTGAATTGAACTTCTCAATGCATGTAAAGAACCTGGAACAGTAGAAGTGCCTACCACAAAATGGAAATGTGCATTTGCATTATGCACTCCAAAGAATAGTCTCCCATTAGATATTAGACTAGCTGGTTCTAAGGGGTTGTTTAAAAAGAGGCTCAAGGGTGGACACGTTGTCCTTTTGTTTGTGTTGAGGTAGCACATGAAGATATTAAGAGCATAAACAGAATAGAAATTCATCACGTGACGAAGAAAACACTTGCTTCTTTGCTTCTTCAAAGCAAGCCCACAAATTCTGCTCCTATGAGTTTTAGCTCTTTAAAAGCAGAATGATCTCCAACTGTATGTGATCACAACAGGGAACATAGAATCAATCCGTGAAGGCAGGTGGAAGCAGTTATGTTATAGTGATAGGAAGAGAAGAGAGGATGACACGAGCAGACTGAGGCTGAGAGATAGAATAGATAGAGAAGGTATCTGTTGATGAACAATGTCTGCCTCACCTTAGACTCTCTAACTCTCTGTAGAATGATGTCGTGCTCTTCTTGACCCATGTCAAACACCTGGGGAGAGCCAACAGAGAAAAGGCTGTTATCTGCAGAACAGATACATCAGCATGGACAACTGCATTGACACTGCACGGACAGATGTGAAAATAGATCACATTTAAGCTGATCTTCTGATTTTGTAGGCTTGGGAGAAGGTCAATACCAAAAAATTGCCATCCTATATTTCAGTATTTTTACAAAGCCTTCTGACATATGATCAGATTTATATAACAGTGTAAACTGGGTGCCGCAGGCAGGGGGCCAAAATGGCACTATGGCTGAATTCAGACGGTAGATTACAGTTTATTTATGCTGACATATGGGCTTGTTCTTGCTCTCTCTCTCTCTCTCTCTCTCTCTCTCTGTCTCTCTCTCTCTCTCTCTCTCTCTCTCTCTCTCTCTCGTACATATACAAGCACATACACAGCTGTGCTGCTCGGCAAAATTCCAATCCATGATTTTTTCACGGGTTCTTTATTTTACATTTTCACATACAGCATATACCATTAAATGAATGAAGCAAAGGATATAGTAAGATAATGTTTTACATGAACCTTAGAATCATTCTATTTCTGATTATATGGCTGATAATTAGTTGTCATTGCACGTGTCTGTTTTACAACAGTTAGTTTCGGCTGCGCAAGCTGATTGAACCATGCTATTATCTTCCCACACCAGTATGTTTATATATATCACTCCGCTGAATGCCACTGCTAAGTAAAGAACAGATTTTATTTTTACATTTAGAACAGTATTCAGTATTCAACATCGAATGTTTTTTTTCTGTGTTCTGTACAGACTAGCCTTTCAAAAACGCTTACAAATTAAAAGTGTTTAATACACAAGTTACTATATATCATTTGCTAGCTGGCACACAACAGAACTTGTGGTTCTAATGCCGTGGTTGAAATAATGTCACTTCAATGATGGAAAAATATTGATATAAATAGCATATAAATCACTCGGCCACATAAATGATCATTATTATTATCATATTATTGTATTATATTTTGATCAGAAGACTTTAAAAATCAAAATGTATCTTAAAAATGAAAAACAACAAAAAAGTAATACCTAGAAAGTATGAAAGGTATGTTAAAAATAATTCAATATTTCTTAGAAAAAAACGGGTGACAAAATTATAAGTGCCAAATAAACGGGGGCCTTTAGTAGGAAGTGCATTCAAAAAACTATATATTTATAAATTTTAATATTTGAAATCGATAATGTTGAAACCAATTTTCACACGATGCACTTTTTTTGTCTACTTTTTGGTTCATTGCAGAAGCTTTCGTACATTTAGGTCAGGCACTGCCTATGAGTTATAATATAGTAACATAAACCCACAGGTGACTGTGAAGTAAAAATACTGCTTATTTCCAGGAAATGACAGAGCGAACTCTTCAAATGCCATGGAGACAGAGACGAGGCAGGCGGCTTTGGAGTGACAGTGGCGGAGTGGATGTAATATCAGTGCTGAACATCAATTCCCAACAGGCGTGGGCTTTGATGTTTAATCACATCTGAGACAAGAGCATCTGCTTCGATTCATAAAACCCAACCCAAAGCAAACAAGCCAGTGACCCCCCCTTTCCCTCATTCCCCCCATCTTTCTCTGAGGAATAGGTCAAAACCACGAGCAACAATGCGTGTGTGTGTGTGTTTGTGTGTGTGTGTGTGTGTGTGTGTGTGTGTGTGTGTGTGTGTGTGTGTGTGTGTGTGTGTGTGTGTGTGTGTCTGTGTACCTTCATTCTACATTCAGTGGTAATCAAAGCCTGCTAATTGTTTCTATCTCAGAGGATCTTGACACACAGCAGACACAGCACGACTGCGACAGTTGTTTATTTACTTTGATGAGGAAAAAAAAGAAAACCTTTGTGCAGAATAATCTTCAGTATATGACATACGACACTCAGCAGAGAAAGAACTAAATGTGTGTACCTTCTGCAGGTAACTGAACAAGTCCACTTCATTAGTCACATATTCGGGCGATGGCACCCCAACCCGGTTGACCACAGTGTAGACGGCTTCCTCGTACAACAAGTCAAGCTAAAGGAGAACAACTTGGATTACCATGTGTGACAGAACAGCTTTCAGAAACAGTGCAGAGCAGACGAGCAACATCCGATCTGTGAAATCTGTAATTAAAGAGTAATTATAATAATTAAACTGCTGGAGAAAAGCTGGTTAGCTCTATAGTAGTGCAACATCGTTTCAGTGACTGGGTCTGAAACTGAAGGCAGCTGCCTCAGTGCCTTGATGCCTCAGAAGGCGGTTTATTCACAAATTTCATATCTAATAGAACTGAGCTTGAAATTTGATGCCAAAGGGGCAATGCATCATTATGTTGCAGATTATGGTATGTGTGGTGGAGTGTGTTGCAGACTGGGCTTCATTTCTCCAGCCAGGCAAGTTCATCACACTAGACCAATAAGGCAGAGTCAACGGCAAAAACACTACCATTTTTAGTTTCAATTCTGGCCACTTTTCTATGTGATACTTAAATCTGATACATATGCGATATCAGTCTAAACAGCCATATCAGAATTAATGCAATTTTTATGTCAATCTATCCTCATAATTGTGTTGAGAAGAATGGGATATGGACAACAGCAGTGAGGGAGGTGTTCAGTGGCAGGATAGTGAAATAACAGACCTCATAAATGTCTCTGTTTAAATAAAATTAAAAGGCACGACAGCTCTGTGTTTGAAGAGATTTCTAAACAAAATGGGTGAATGCAGCTGGAGGACAATGTGACTGCAGTGTCAAAGAAAAACTGAAAGCAAGAAACCAAAAACACAAAATACAAAAAATAAACAAAAAAAAAACAATACAGGGTACGTTTAAAGCAGGCTCAAACACATTTCCACTGGAACTACTTGATAGCTTCTGTGATGCTTGTGAAGATGGGACTCTGGGAGTGGACTTTTTGCAAGCAAAGGGTCACATTGAAAGATAATATGGATGACCTAAAAATCAGATATGGCGAGACAATCAGATTTACCTGCTGTGGGAATGGAGCATTGGGCAAGACTCCTATATCGACATTGTGTGTAACATTTTCAAACGTCAGTGCTCTGGATAAAAGTGTCAAACCAAATGTATAATACTGATAGGCAGTCATACGTCTAGTTAACAAAAGGGCAAAAAGGTCAATTTAAGACTTTGATTGCTGACCCAAAACTCGAACTGAAACTGACTGGAAGTGACAAAGGGCTAAAGAGCCAGAGACAAAAGAAAAATAACAAGTGAGGCAGGGACAGTTTCTGAAAACACCTGGATACAATAAGGAGGAGGCAGAAAACAGGGAAGAATGGATGCACAGAGGGCAGGTATAGAGGTGATGCTATTACCGACATCATACTCCCTATGTCCTACTTTTTATTGAGAGACCTAATCAGGGTGTCCACTCCAACAAGGGTAACTGACCCATCTAGTGGCATGATGACTGAAATGTACTGTGTTCTTGGGCAGGGAGGCAGCAAGTCGTGTTTGAATCCTATTCAAACTTTGAATAATTATGGAAATGATAAGGCAGCGAAGGAGACATCTACCCTGTTTTCAATTTGAAGAAGCTCAGCAGGCAACACTTTATGCAGACTTTGGATTCGGGCATGACTGGATGTCTTCCTGCCTCATAACACTGTCTGAGTAGGCAGTGCTGTGTTTCAGACAAAACCATAGTGTTGCAACACTGGGTATAGGATTTCTACTGGAATGCAACTGAATTTGCTAAAAAAACCAACCCATTATTTTTTAAGGCCTCTACAGGCCAAGACAGAAGTCTAGATTCTGGAAGCTTCTGGAATCTGAAATTGTATTTTAGAGAAGTACTTAATCAACAAATCAACAAAACTGTGAAGAAGAACGTCTACTTTACTAGGCAATTTAAACTGTATCTCTGACATTGATAAGAGCTAACTATCCACAGCTGCCTTAACAATGGTACAAAACAATAAGTCTATTTATTTTGCACTAAATGATAATTGCTTGGTCAGCAAGCATTTCTAAATAGTGTGTTTGTTTTTTTAAGTGAAAAACAAAAATAAATGGAGAAACAGATTTTGCATGATTTCTTATGCATCATTTTGCTATTCACCTTAATATTCTGATTGAACTGTCTCCATATTCAGTTGTTAATTAATCAATCCAATTTCAGGCTTAGGTTAATTAAACATTATCTGATTTGACCGCAGCATTGAACTGTTCACTGTCCGCACACACATATTCAAAATCTGCTGCACTAAATTCAATTAAACAGAACTACATACACTTTTAGAAACTGAAATGAGAGCTTAGTACCCTGTTGGGCTATCTGGATACAAGATAAGATATCTTCATATTGTGCTTTAAGTAGGGCTGGGCGATATGGAATTCGGAACCGTCCGTGTGCAAACAGAAATACTTTGAAATATTGTTTGTAAATGGGTGTTGCATTACATCTTTTTGTTACCTTGGACACGGTCAGTGCTGTTTCTGAATGTGTGGACCACACTTCAGGATGATGCTCTATATGACATGGCTGATTATTTGTGTGTGATTGGTCAATGAGTCTGTGTTTTTATCATGTTCAGTATCTTAGACTACTGAGGTAGCCCTGTCGAGCCCTTTCTGTGCTCTTCTGCTCCCTCGCTGTTCTCAGTGTTTTTGGCTTGACATGTTTCCTTTTTCACCAAGGAAGGAATTCTGCTTTAGTTTTCTTCCAAGGTCTCCCAGGCCTTTTGGTACTGCTGAGCTGCCAAAGCATCTTCTGTTTTTCAGAGAGGTTTGATTAGTTTTAATGGTGCCTTCCTTCACTTGTTGAAAGTCCCCATGAACAGCGACCAAATGCAAATTTAACACAATCAACTGTAGAGCTTTTATGTCCTTGATTTATTGTGAAATAAGAAGGTAAAAGCCATACCTAGCTTATCAGTCAACTGTCTCATTACTTTTTAGTCTGAAAATGGAGGCACTATTTAAAGAAAAGGCTCTGATTTGTATAGTAATTGAGTAAGTGATTTGAAATAGTAAACTCAATATTTCTGTTAAACCCCTTTAATTAAAGCAGTGTACTACTACACTACTGCCATTTAAAATATATTTAAAGGTTTACAAGGGGAACATTACAAATACTGTAATGTCCAAATATTGATGAACCAGACTGTATGCTTATAATGTTTGACAATGCACTATATCGACAAAGGTATTAGAACACCTACACATTGCACCTACAGGGCCTATGCCCTCTCATTCTAAATCCATAGGCATAAATATAGAGTTTGTCATGTGTACTAGTGATGTGGTAAAATATTATATTATAATATTTAAAGGTTTTTTATGATATATACACAATATTTACTGCAATATCATGGCTCACAGTCAGAATGCTTTAGTAGTGGCAATTTGCAGCACTATATCCAATTAATCAATGGCATCCTATAGCATCATAACAGCTCTTTAGAATGACAGATTCTTTCACTAATTTTTGAAAAGGCAGACTGCATGGCTAAGTGCTTAACTTTATACACATGTGGCAATGAGACAATGAATAAAACACCTGAATTCAGTGATTAATGGGTGCGTCACAATATTTGTCCATACAGTCTACTTGTTTATCATCCATTTCTGTTGTGCAGACAGTGATTTTCACATGTTCGGGGAGAGAAGAGAGTGGTAAAATGCATTCTCAGATATCCAGATCATGTGGATGAGGCATCAGAGTGTTAGAATAGGATAAAATGCTAATCTCTGATTTGCATTGTGTAAAAAAAATGACACTGGTTCAGTGGAAAGCTCTATGTATAACTGCATTTGTTACTCCTTTCTAGACTCACCTCATTCCTGGTGGCTTTCTCTGGAACGAAGGCCTGGTCTGTGCTCTCCGGAGGTGGTGGACCCGTGATAATCTCCTCCTTGAAACGTGTGAGGGAGAGAGGAGTGAGAGGCTGAGAAGAAGCTTAGAGATCAGGGCATGGAAGAAAATCCCCAAATTGCTCAGCAATATCCAGCTCTGTCACCATGCAGAACTAAGAACCATTTTAGACCTGCTCTAAGCTGCATTCTGTCTCATTATCAGATGTTATGCTTCCCTCTGTAGTACAGAACAAAGAATGAGTCCATATGGTGGTCTGCCTTTATTACTGGTTTCTCTTCTCTTTACCTTAAACATTTAAACTTGGAAACAACATAAGCTAATCATGGTAAATAAATTTATATTGAATACTGAATAATTTACAGCAGTTATAAATACACTCGCTTTGAAAACATGTACACACAGCTAGAAGGAGTTGTTGAAATCAAATGAAACTTCATATCTGTGAATGTGAAGGATACGTTTATTGCTGAAAACTGTACTGAAAACTGAAATCAGGGTTTAGTACCCCATTGGGCTACACGAATACAAGATAAGATATGATTGTGCATTGAACGGGGCTGGGCGATATAGACAAAAACATCATGTCCTGATATACTAGTGCATCTCAAAAAAAATACTATTTGGAAATCAGAATACATTTTTTGTTAATAATTTAATATAAAAAATTAATTGTCATTTATTAATTCATTTTGACATGTATATATATATATATATATATACATGTCATATATATTTCAAGATATATTTCAAGCTTTTCAATATTTTGTTTTAATACTGAAAAAAACTATATTTTATATGAATTTATTTTATATATATATATATATATATATATATATATATATATATATATATATATANATCCTCTTCAACCCACCAACTCTGCATTTGCTTTTGACAAAGTCCTTGACCAAAGCATTTAGTTCTGATTGTCTTATCAGATGAGGCTCACCAGAGATACTTGGTTCAAAGTCTGAATCAATGTTGCTCTCAATTTCAGACCCATGGACTGCAGCATCTTCATCTGCTGCTAACTAAAGCCTGCATGATTCTGGTGGATTTGGCAGGTGAGGAGTGTCACAATATGGCACTGGTCTCATTGCTAAAGGTAGATTTGGGTATATGGTGGATTTCTTATTTTTAGTAGAGAAACCAGGGATAGAGAAATAAAAAATCTAATAAAAAACATTTAGAAATATTACAAATTATATATATATATATATATATATATATATATATATATATATATATATATATATATATTAAAATATACCTTAATATATTATATTAATATTAACATTTTCTGAGATGCACTAGTATTTTAGCTGAATGGCAACATATGATATATATAATATATGATATGAAAAGCAGAGCAAGAGAGCATTAGCCTGTGTCATAACTGCATGACAAGTTTTGCAGCAATTAGAAGTTTTCTATTTGTATATTTTGTTACTGAGTGTAATTCATAGTGGATTCTGAGCAGTATTTTATTAACAATTCATAGAAGTTACTTAATGTAGATAGTCAATAATTTATAGAGGATACAAAAAATTAATAGCAGAATAACTCACAGTGTGAGCTAAATTATTCATAGTCACTATTAATAATATCTAGCAGATACTGAATAATACATAGTCCTTACTGAACAATTCATAGTGGATACTATAGCAATATATATATTTACTAGGCTCTGAATTATTCATTGTAGGTACTGAATACGCCATGGTACATACTGAGTAATTCATAGTAGTTTCTAATTACTTTACATATACTGAATAATTCATAGTGGATACTGAATATGTCTTAAAATTGAGGCTCAAAAGAAGCCCAGGGTTCAAGGGATTAACTGCAGGGGAGCTGTTCCCTTCTATAAACCTCTCAATCTGGAAAATTAAATCAGAGCCTTGCTTTGTGTGTAGGTGTAACACAGAGCAAAAGCGACCAAGAACAGCTTGTGACGGCTGAACCTGCAGCCTCTATAAGCGGCCTCATCTTTCCATCTGCACACAAAGCTTTCTACAGGCCCTAGGCCGCCCCGCTCTCACTCGGCTCATTGCAGAAAGACTCTGAGGGGTGCCGGAGCACGGCAGGGCGTGCAATCCCCTGCGAATCCTATACTTACCTCAGCTTGAGTGGCAGCTAACAGACTCTCTTGCTTCTGGACAATTTTGCTCATTCGCTCAAAGAACTCCCCGTTCCCCTTGGCAACCCTGCAACACGTAAACGGATTTGTTGAGGAAAACAAAATAAGAATGCATCTCATTTGTTTTTATTAAATGCTCTCAGAAAAAAAAGAGCTTCCCGTTAGAATTCAGCAGGAGAAAAAGATTTCCCTCTGATGAAGCACTGTGCGATCATTAGCAGACTCTAGCAGGAAGCCCATTGGGGAGCACGGAGATGTCAGTCATGTGCAGTAATAAGCTAAGTTGAAGCCATCAAGGATTTATAAGGGATGCAGAATTTGGAGGCCATTAAATATCCCTGTGGAAAATATCCCCGACTAAAACCTTCACACAGTATTCAAACAAGCAAATGCAAACAACACTGGCTGCTGAAGTGCTGAGAAATTGCTCTTCTTCAATTTCATCCAGTTTTGTCCAGATCATCCTATTAAGTTTAATTCATTAATTAATTAACACCATTCAAACACTATGGTTGTTTGGTCTGATTGTGTGATTTCAGGATGTACAGCTTTTTGATTGGACATGAAGTTTCAATGTAGCAATGGATTGTTGAAGATTTTTACCCATAGGAATAAATGGGTATCATTCTAACGTTATGACACAAACACACTAGAGACACAGGATACCACAGCAGCCAACTGGCAACACCTGAGCAAGTGTACTATTTTGTATCAAGCATTTGGGATAAACCACCCAATTTGGGATTGTATAAACTGCAAACCAATCAACTTGAGGCACTGTAGCACCTATGTGGCATCTGCATAGCAAAACTACCAGTTACCTGCGATACCACAGCAACCAGTCTGAAACCACTTAGCAACACCCAAACAACTACCTGAGACACCACAGCAACCGTTTAGAAACTGCTTAGTATCACCACAACAAACATCTGTGAAACCACAGCAACCATTTAGAATCTACCCAGTAAAAACACAATAACCACCTGAGATACCACAGCAACCAGTTAGAAACTGCTTAGTAATGCCACAACCAGTGTGAAACCACTTAGCAACACTATATCAGTGGAATACCACAGTAACCATGTAACAACACTGTACTATTTAGCAATATCCTATCAAACAATAGGATACCATAGCAACCACATCACAACTTCTTGAGAGTGAAATCCATGTTAGCAGTGCAAATATTCTGCAATTCATTAAGGAAATGTGCTTTTCTTAGCTCAAAGCTTAAACAGAACCTCTGCAAATGCGAAGCATTTCTTCTTCTTCTGTCTTCTTCTTCTTTAAGACAAGCACATTACACCACATTCCAGAGATTGAAATGCATATCATTTTGGTGTGTCATGGTGCGTTATACTCCTCTAGCCCACGCCTGTCATTAGATATGGTGCCAACAGGTTCTTGCTTATCTATTTACAATACTTTTCTAGAGTGTGTATGCATTCATTAGAAGGGGTGTCCACAAACATTTGGATATACAGTGCATTTACTCACATTGTCATTATTATGCCTCAAAGACGGAAGATCTGAAATGCAAAAATAGAAGCACTGCACTGTAGAATAACTCTGTGACTGATGAACTTTGTCAGGAGACAGCTGATTTGTCTATCTGCTGGACTACCTGAGGATAAGAGATGAGAACGTTACACTTCCTCTCTTGCTGCCAAGACCTGAAAAACAACAGCCAGGGGCTGATCTCCCAGAGGCAGCCTCCATCAAATGAGGCAGGATGATGGACATGTTCTCACTCTTGTCGCTGACAAGCTTCGTTAGAAGAGCAGAGCTCTCAGACTTGGTGCAACTGGCTGAGTTTCATGTCTTGTAACAGTGGGAATCTTTTGCCATCCAACTTAATTCATCTTATTAGGTGGAAATCCACAGGAGAAGGGGCTGATATATTTCTCCCGTGAAGCAGGGTGAACTCTTGGACCCCTACCACTTGCTAATTTTCCCAGCTTCCGTCGTCATGGTGATAATAACACATCTGTGGCAGGATTGGTCGGTAGAGCCCAGAGAACCTTTGGAATACCCCCTCCACCCACTGGCTGTCTGCAACCCCCACCCACCCTTCACTGCTTTCCCTGCCCTTCTGACTTTAGGAGTGAGTGCAGGAATGGGAATCTCTCTCTCTCTCCCTCTCTCCCTCTCTCTCTTGCTTGGGTTCGGATTCGTCCTCATTATTCCCACAGAGCAGTGATCCACATGATAATTTCACAGTGGGTGCAACCATGTTCTTGTCCTCTACTTGTGGATAGAGATTTTTATCTCTTTGGTTTGAATGGTTATTGAGGTGTTCCATGAATATCTCTCACTGCTGTGACATTGAGGCATGTAAAAGCTCAAACATCCCCACTGCACTTCACACACACAAGTACCAGCAACATTGTGCCACTGCTGTAGTAAGAAAACTAGCCAAGTAATATCTCATCAGTACTGGTCATATGGTGGTCTGCTCCTACTGATGGATGGGGATTTACTGATAAACTGTGCAGTACCAAATGGGTTTCACGCAACACCTGCACACTTACAGATTGCTTGTATGTTTATCCATCACGGTAACACCAATCAAGTATATGTTTCCACTATTTATTTATTTATTTGTTTGTTTATTTATTTATTCTACCCCTGATTTTCTCCCTGCAAATTTGGAAGGGGAGAGAGCGCCATCTACCCAAAGAGGGAGAGCAGGTCAATTTTGCTCTCCTTCTGACTGCCAGTGGCAAGCAAAATAATAACCTGCGATCCTCAGATCATAGTGGTAGCGTTTTAGACCACTGAGAGACATTTCTTTATTTTTAAATAAATGGTGTTTAAAAATGTTTCTTGAACAGGCAGTGGTTGGGCAGCTGCTTGGCTACAACACTATGCTTTCAGAAAGATAAAACTGTTTATAAAGGTGTTATGGAATTATAGTGTTGCCTGGTGCATATTATAATATCCCAGGGGATTATCATGGTGTCCTTAGGCTGTTGCTATTGTGTCACTAGATGGATGCTGCTGTTTTCCAGGTGGTTGCTATGGCATTGCGAAGGTGCTTTCAATTGTGGATACTCTGTTGTTTCAGGTGGTTGTTAAGGTATGAATAAGTAGGTTCTATGGTGTTGCTGATTTGCCACTGATGCCATTGATGCCTACTTGGGTGGTTACTGTGGTGTTCCAGGTGGTTTGCTATGGTGGTTGCTGTGGCATTTCATGTGGTTGCTATGGTGCCCCATGTGGTTGCTGCAACTTCTAACGTGGTGAGTTTGGTTACTGTGCCATTAAAAAGCTGCGTACAAGACTGAATTGTACAATGAGGCCGAAAAGTCTGGAGGGGGAACAGTGATGATTATCGAAACTGTGGGAAAAAGAAAAAAAAGAAGAAGACAAAAGGAAGAAAACGGTAAAGCAGTTGCTTTACCATGTGCAACTATAAAAAAGTTAATTTTGTGATACACAATAACAATATTTAGTTTTTATTCATTATTATACTTATTAGTATATGTCACAGATTCATCATCTGTCAGCATCTGTCAACATCTGTGAGTACAGTGGTTACCTGCAGCCTGATCCTGTCTATAAACACAGCATCCTGTTCCTTTATTGACATCTTCCCAAGAGCTATTAGACACATCTGTTGGTTTATTCTGGTTATCTCCTCAAGGGAACAGAGGGTGGGGAGTGCTGCAAGAATCCCTGGGAGAACCCTGATTTCACTTGGCTGAGTTCCAAACTGTTAAAAATTGGCTCAGTGAATACAAGTCTAAAGAAAATGACTGCAAGTCCAATGACTTTAAAAACCTCTACATCCCAAATGCTGTTGCTAGACTGCAAGGCAATGTGGTCAGTAAGGTTTTGATTGAGGGGTTCCTAAGGTGTTGCTAAGTGGTTGCTAAGAAGTTGCTAATTGGCAGGTATGGTGTTGCTATGTGGTTGTTATAGTGTTGCAAGTGGTTTCCATAACAGGTGCTATGGTAGTGATATGATAATAAATGTGGGTCTATAGATGTTTCCTGTGCTGTGAAGGTAATGTTGCGAAGTGCATTTTTATTGTGAAGTGCTCAAAATGAATAAGAGGTGTATAGCTGAGAATGAAACACAACAAAAATAGATGGATTACTTATAAACAAATTTACAGAAGAAAAAAAATCAATAGAAATTTATTTTATGTCATTTTGTCCATTCATCAGGAAATCTTGAAACAGTATAAACAACACCTGCCTGATTTACATCGTCATAAAATGAAAAACTGCAAAAATGGATGTACTGTCCAATCCCATTTTCCAATAAAACAAACCAAATCGCACATTTAAAAGCTTCGTCTTTTTCTCCTTCTATCAGTAATGTCTAGTCCACTGTCTGTAACTGATCAATACCCACGACAAACACAGGAGTCCCAGGTGTTTCCAGGAATATCTGTCTGATTAATAAAAATAAAATTAGCCTGCTCGGGGTCCTGAGTCCTGGATCTCGGGAAAAGGTCATGACGGTCTGTTTGTTCTTCCGCTCATGCTCACAAATCTCATGAGGTCACCTGAGCAAGGCTGCCAATCAAAAGTTAGTCAAGAGCTAATTAAAAAACTTGCATGAGCATAAGCAGCAGAAGAAAATAAGGGGAAAATTCAACTGACATTAGTTTAGAGGCATTGTCTGGGGTATAGATCAATGAATGCCTGTGGACTGTGCATGAAAATGCAAATGGACAGAGTACCAGACCATCAGCCAAAGTCATTATGAATAAGTCTAATGACCAGGACTTCCACAGAGGAAACTGGAGAATATGGAAGCCCCAGTGCTGAACTAGTAATCATTCTGTAAAGAGTGAACATAATGTGCACCTTTTAAACACTGCAAATTATTAAACTGCCAAGCCCTTAAAGACCTTTTTTTAATGGAGCTCCATTCACCTCATTTCCAAAGCTTGACTTTTGTTTTCTGAACTCAGACTGTGTTTCTTACGTGAGACCCCTAATTCTATCCATTCATATATGTTGGCAAAATGTGTAATTAAACAGCATAAAATTACACTGCGAATATCAGAGTACATGCTATACTACATCAAATGATTAGCCTCTTTCAATAGTGGAGGTGATTAGGCCTTGGGTTTTGTTATCTTAAGCCTTTAGAAAGAATTATGGTCACCAGTATGGACAAAAGTTTTGGGACACCTGTTCATTCACTGTTTATTTCTGAAATCAAGGGAATTAAAATAGCTAATCTTGTTTTCTTTGAATAACTGTCTCTACTGTTCAAAAAGGCTCTCTACTAGATTTTGTTGAGGTTTGTGAGGATTTCATTGCATTCAGTGACAAGAGCAACAGTGAGGTCAACACGTTGAATGTTCACCACCCCACCTCATCCCCAACTCCAGAGAAGAGTTCTATTGCTTTATACCCTCATATACCATGCATTAGGTAGATGCCAATAGACTCATAGACATATAGTGTAGTATGCATTTATTGAATATTTGCTAAGTTGTTGTTTGATGAATATATAGTAAGTGTATGACTTTGACTTTGACTCTGGTGAAAAAAGCTCACATGCAGTTTGACTCTCAACTCTCAAGTCAGATATCAGTTATGAAATGTAGCAGCTAAACAGACCAATAAAGCCATTTTGACAAGTCAAAACTAAATTAGCGATATCTGGAATGTGGATATGTGGACCTGGACTTTTTACTAGACAGAAATACAGTGTAGATATTTGCATCTACAATGTCTACTAAAAAGTAATTATAGATATATTTAAACAATCATTCATCTATAGAGTTAGATTCCATGCAAATCAATGGTAACATATGACCCTGTAGATCTATAATAATAATAATAATAAGAAGAAGAAGAAGAAGAAGAAGAAGAAGAAGAAGAAGAAGAAGAAGAAAAATTATTACTATTATTATTATTATTATTATTATTATTAGTAGTAGTAGTAGTAGTCATAGTAGAAGCAGTCATAGTTGTAGTAGTAGTTGTTGTAGTAGTATTAGTCGTAGTAGTAGTAGTCATAGTCATGTTAGTAGTAGTCGTAGTAGTCGTAGTAGTAGTAGTTGTAGTCATAGTAGAAGTAGTTGTAGTAGTAGTAGTCGTAGTAGTAGTAGTTGTTGTAGTAGTATTAGTCGTAGTAGTAGTCGTAGTCATGTTAGTAGTCGTCGTGGTAGTAGTAGTCGTAGTAGTAGTAGTAGTCATAGTAGGAGTAGTCGTAGTAGTAGTAGTTGTTGTAGTAGTATTAGTCGTAGTAGTAGTAGTAGTAATAGTAGTCGTAGTAGTAGTAGTCATAGTAGTAATAGTAATAGTAGTAGTAGTAGTCGTAGTAGTAGTAGTTGTTGTAGTAGCAGTGGTAATAGTCATATTAGTAGTAGTCGTAGTAGTAGTAAACTAAGTTTTTTACTAGTAAAAACTACATTATCTTTAAGTCCTTGTAAGTTTTGCATTTTGCAATTGTGTCATTTTATTTTAAAACGGCTCTGAATATTCAGTAAAAACTATATATTTTGTTTTCTAAGTTGTGGTAGGAACGCATTTGATTTTGGACTCTTCTTCATCATGAGCAGCTGAGCTGAGTTTAAACCTCCACATAAACTGAATTCTGAATTACATTTAGTAACTAAGCTGTTCAAGAATCTTTAACCATTATGTTGCTTAGAAACATACGCTTTACTTTGTGGCTCATAACTATCACTAGCTTGTATGATTAAACGTCATTTGATCCTTTTCATTCCACTGTCTGTTGCTTAGGAACAGATTCTCGTGGTGCATTGTGGTCCATGTTCAGTCCATCTAGTGAGCTACACTGTTCACTAAAGTTAACTTAAGAGTACATTGTGGGAGGTTGCAGTTCCTTCAAAATCATGTTGGCATTCCGCTTTACAGTTTACAGTGGACGGGAAATACACGTTCTACAATCTAGAACATCAGTAAAGATCCATTTCACTCACAGCCTCTGTTCTGACTGGCTACCCTGTACTGTACCTCATAAACAACAGGTTTGAAAAACCTTATAACTCAATTATACATACTCAAGTGGGCCAGACAGAATTTCTCTAAACAGAAGAGGAGAATGTATGCAAATATGGTGTTTTTGTGACATCACAAAATCAGCAGTTTGACAATGGGCCATTTTTGTGACCCCATGGTCTTTTATATATCAACTGGATGAACAGAGAGCCTGTATTTAACAGTGCTTGACAGATTTCATCAACCTTTTATTTTAAAACATGTTTTCCATGATATGGGCCCTTTAACTTCTATAGGGGTCCAGCTTCACCCGACCTGTAAAGGGAGATTTTTGCTCTTTACAACTGATTACACTGGAAAAGTATGGATTTTTGTTACTATTCTGCACACTCACACTCACAGAGACACACAAATGCACAACATGTACACACATACACACGCACAGCTTTGAAGGCAGCCCCCTTTCATGTTGCTAGGAAACAGACTCTCCCCATGAAGCCTTTTTATTATTATTACAATATTATTTATTTTGATTATTCAGACCACACAAAGGTATATGAGAGTGCAAAGAAGAGTGTGTGTCCTATTAAGAGGTGAAATGTATATGATAATTAATATGAGTTAGCAGGCATACACACACACACACACACACACACACACACACACACACACACACACACTGCTGGACTTCAGATATAGAAAATTAGGCTCTGCACTCATGAGTCAAAAGTGTACCTTCCGATATTAAATGTTAAGTATGCAATAACCATTCTTTGGGCCGGGGTGACATTTCGGGGGGAAATCATCTTGGGTGGGTTATTACAGAAAATAAAAGCAATGCTTGCCCACACATAAGGAAATAAAATTTAGACAGAATTCATTTCCCCTGGATCCAGCAAAGCTCTGCTCTTCTCGCTGTGTACATCTGGTTCATTGTAAAACCATAATGGCTGACCTTTAGCCTAACTAGGCCATTAAGAGTTCTGTCACAGACCTACTCATGTACGTTCCAGTAGCTACTCCTGTCGTTAAAGGCCTTATTTGCCTGTACACAACAAAACACACTGGTCATTCCAAACAGCAAGGCCTGCAGATTTCATCTCAAATGCACACACTGTCTGGCTTATCAGATTAAATATAATCATCGCAGTTTGATGTAGCACATTTCCTGCCCTTTATTCAGTTACCTGCTCAGTCTGGAGAGGCTGCTGGAATATTATGTGGTAATTAGCTTTGCAAAGCCACTGAGATGAGTACCCCCAATTTATCAAGCAGGTACTACTTAAGAAAGATGACGTCCTATTTTAGGAACAAAAAAAGCATTAAAACCTGTTTAGTTAAACTGCAATCAGGGACATAAAGTCTTTGTAAACGACTTTATAAATATACAACTCAGCGGACCCTAGTAATCAACTGTCCTATATACACACAGCCATCTCAGCTTCATGTCTGTTTATGTACTTCTCCTAACTATGAATCACTTCAGTGTTCAAGAGAGGAAAATATAAATGCAAGCAGCTCTCAGAAGAGTCAATTGTCATTAGCATAGAGTGGCTAGTTTATGATTATGATTATGCAAAATGCATAATATCATTGAATGTAAATTAAGTGTATATGATATCACTTGACTTCCTCTTTGTGTCTATACCTAATGGACCTCTGGACACTCTTAAAAACCAAGGCTCTTGAGTGGAAAACCTTTCAAGGGGTAATTATTCTTGTAATTTTGAGGTCAATTTAGAGGATATTGAGGAAAGAATTGTGATAGATTTTTGAAGGATATGCAAGAATGTTCACAATATTCCATAATCCAACATGTCATTATTAGAAATATGCCCTCTATTGTAAATTGTATTAATATAAACGATACTGGACAGATCTAATCTGACTTGTAGATATGTAGTTGAAAATGAGAACAGTATAAATGTTTCTTTGTATCAAGCAATTTATTGCACAAAGTCTGTGTTTTGATTTGCCAAACATAACCTTGTATCAGTATTGTGCATGCACGTGTTTCAATGATGATGTTGAAACAATATATTGTGCAGCCAGTCCTATTTCTAACCATCTAAGGCATTCTCATAGTCTCCTCATTGCACTTGATGACAAAATTTTCAATTTAGTGTAAAAATGTAGTAGCATGAAAACATTCACACAAGACACACACATCCACACCCCACCAGTCAAAGCAATGATAAATTGCACAGTTGGGGTCTCCAGGTGAGCAATTCTCTGACTGCACGTCTCCACAAACTAAAACTAGCTCCTTATATTCAAAGGAAAAACTTCCAGAGGAGGGAAGCCAGAAAAGCGAAAAAAATGACCTATTTTTCAGACTAAAGCCCCTCCACCCCCTACTGGTGGGAACTGTCTCTACATCATCATTATCCTGCATGGCTGCTAGTGTCACAACTCACCCCCTCCAGACTGTTATCAGGGTCATTATGAGTCAAACAGCCCTAGGCCGAGGTGGGGCTTCCCAGCTCTCTCTCTCTCTCTCTCTCTCTCTCTCTCTCTCTCTCTCTCTCTCTCTCTCTCTCTCTCTCTCGCTCTCTCATTTGCATAATATTAATGAGTATGTGTCTGGGTTAGAGGCATTAGTTTTCAGGTTGGCACTAATGAAGGAGACAAACCGCTTCCCTAAAGCATAATGATGGCAAGAGTGTCGCCTGCAGCCTGTCGGCTTTCACACTCCGCACTCCGCACTCTCAGGGAGATGATTTGCAAAACAAACCCCATTGCTTGGGACTGGCTGAGTTTAGTCTTCTAAACAGTGGGGATAGACCAAACAACAAATACCCAAATAAATATTACTTACTGAAATTTTTCTGATGATAGTCCACCATGAGGCAAAATTAAATGTTCTTAATGATGTGATTCCATATTGTTGTGTTGTATATTATTATTATTATTATTATTATTATTATTATTATTATTATTATTATTATTATTATTATTATTATTATTATTTATGATGATTATGTTAATAATAGTAATAATAATAATAATAATAATAATAATAATAATACTTAATAGTATATATTATTAATATAATATTACTTAATTATCACACTCTTGTAGGTAAAATAAGTAACAAAGATATTAAAATGATTCTGGTCCAGATCTGGCCCACATTCTTCCTTTTCATCTAGTCTGTTTGCTGTATGGACTGATGGCACTTGGATGGACTGTACCAAGAAGTAACATGGGAGCCACGTATGTACCAGATGAGGGCCAAATATGGACCATATATGATATAGAAAATATTGGCGATATGAGTTTTTTATATGTGCACCAGAAAGTAGCACTGGAATCTCTGTGCCAGAATTGGGCCATAAGTGTTTTGGTACATGTGGGCCAAATTTTCAATATGTGATCCACTTTCTGCTCACATGCACCAACACTGGGCTAGCAGTGATGTGTCTTTGCCAGATGGGGCCCACATCTGTGAGCTGTTTGGGATGATACACTTGACTTTAAAGGGTTAAAGATATACTCCATCATTTTTCAGCCTAATCTCTATCAGCTGCATCTGAAGAATATGGTTGATTGCCCTGGACAATCTTTTTAATGCACTTTCCACTTTCCAGTACTAGAAAAGATCAGAAGCCCCTTTACTCGAAACACTAATTTTCTAATAGAAGTGAATGAGGAGGTACTTCAGCTTAAGCTTCAGGTCAGCAGGTTCTTTCACAGAGATAAACACAGCATAGGACAATACAACATTTTATATTTCATCACTGATATGCAAAATCCTTGTATCTCAGTCTTTGCTCATTTTTCATTGTTGACATCATTTTAATCTGGCAATTCGTCTTTTTCTTGTGTCAGTAATATGATGAACAGACCAATAGAAATGCTCCAAACGAGTTGAATTTGTTACACTTCCATTGGTATTTAGGAAGATGCTTTTGCTTCTTCTGTTTAGTTGCAATTTTTGAGTTACAAGATTTTTGCATGACAGTGATGATTTACATATGAATTATTGTATTGACTTCACATTGACTACCCCCAGTTTAGTTGCACAGGACTGTGCATATGCACACTGAGTTTCTCATGTTTAAAATTTTATACATTCAGCCTCATCAATAGTCCTTATCTCCCTAATCCCCATTTTACGAAAATATAATATTGGCGTTGGTGTTGTGCAGTCAAAGATCAGTAGACAATCTTAGCATTCTGCAAGCTATCCCCATCAACCCCAATCATCAGTTACAGCAGTGGCCAAAACATTAGGCAGTGTTACAGGTTCTGTTAATCCCATAGCTACATACACTGTCAAAGCTGTAATGGAAATATTTGTATTTGTTTGGTGTACTTATATGTGGTCTGGGACGTTGTGTGAAAAACAGTGTGAAATTAACCGCATTTAACTTTCATGTTGTTTTTTGATTTGTGTTTTACTACAATAACCAATGAAATATAGTTTATTATATTTCAATAGATAGAAGTATAGTAATAATAAATATATATTATTTTATTTTATTTTATTTTATTTTATTTATTTTATTTTATTTATTTTTTTTAAAACAACCTGTACAGAGATCAGAATTTGGAGACAGCAGTCACTGAAACAGCTAAATTAGCTGTAAAATTGTCCAGGAAAACCTGTCAAAATCCTGACACAAAAAAGAAAAAGAGAAAAAACAGCACCAGGGAACAGAAGCAGTGATGGCAAACTCCCAGACAGGAACAGACATCTACAGCAGGTATCTGCCATGTAGTTAGAGCACAGAGCCAAAGTGAATGAAAGTACATCAAATCAAGTCCAAAACAATTATTTCTCTTCGCTGTTGCACGTAGCTGAGCTCTTTCCCCTCCTGGTAGAAGGATGACATACGATCATCAAAAACAACACAAAACCGCTCATCTTTTAAGAGCAGCTGGGAAAACAGACATGTTTTGGTTGCTATAGAAACCTCAAGGTTTATGTTCCCATTACTTTTGGCATTGACATCAGGCATGTCTAAAGAGGCATCAAAACAACGGAGACTGAGATGGTGGAGGAAATCACACACACGCACACACACACACACACACACACACACACACACACACACACACACACACACACACACACACACACACACACAGCACACATCTGTGCTTACCCAGTTAACTGCGCCTATTTGACAAATTCAACTCCTGTCTAAGCAGCCAGATCCAGATTTAGGATATGAAATGTCAGTTCCTGCACATTTTTCCCACAGGAATCAGTGAGAAATGCCCCGATGCATTCATGTGGGCAAAGTTATTGGGACACCTGCTCATTCATTGTGTCAAATGCTGTCAAAATCTCACTGCATTCAGCATCAACAGCATTATTGAAGTCAGGATGTTGGATGATTGCAATCTCACCTCAACTCCCCAACTAATCCCATATGTAATGGATAGAGCACCACCACTCCAGAGAACACAGTTCCACTGCTCTACAGCTCAGTGTTGGAGAGCTTTGTACCTCTCTAGCCCATGCCTGGAATTAGGCATGGTGCCAATTAGTTCATGTTTTTTCTGCTCCAGAGAGTCCTATTCTACTGGCAGTACTTCTCTACAGCGACTAGACAATCTGTGGGTGCATTTATATATCTGTGTCAGCAATGGGTGCAACTCATAACATCATATATATGTGTGTGTGTGTGTGTGTGTGTGTGTGTGTGTGTGTGTGTGTGTGTGTGTGTGAGGGAGGAATCTATTTTATACATATAAGTGGTAAATATCAATATGAATCACCAAAGTGTTAATTGATGACATTTGGCAGTTGTTCTTTACACTCTACACTTAACATTTTACGACAAATAGAAATGCTCCCAAATGATTTGGAATAAAACAATTTTGACTCTCAAAAAGGTTTTACCTTCCCCTTAAAGGTGCTTTTCAGGACATAAAAGGTTTTTGTGTGACAGCTCCGTGTCCATATCTACAGTACACTGGCATTTTCTTTTCACATACCCTAGTTTGGAAAGCTAGGGTCAGAGCACTGCTGTGGAATTTTATTAAATACTTTCTTACAAAGTAGCTGTTTGTTAAGATGTTTATTGGCCATAAGTACGTGTGTACAGAAATGCTGCTTTACTACATTATTTGATAAATGAGTGCCCTACTATATGATACATTTAAATGTTTGTGGTCTTTTAAGTTGTACTTATTGCTGACGCTGGTCTAATCTCTGCAGAATTCTCAGTAGAATTGGCCAAGTTGCTCTGTCAAAAGCAGGATAAAGTTTTAATACCCTCGATTTGGGAAGAAACTATGAATGAGTCTGATATGATGAAAAAAAAAAAAAAAAAGAA
The DNA here is from genome assembly GCA_034509495.1 of Acestrorhynchus altus. Lineage (NCBI taxonomy): Eukaryota > Metazoa > Chordata > Actinopteri > Characiformes > Acestrorhynchidae > Acestrorhynchus > Acestrorhynchus altus. The sequence goes on from CM067505.1 coordinate 29,086,322, forward strand.
TACAAAAAACTCTTCTTAACATGCTACCGTGAACATGCACACATCTCAACGACTCTGGGTAAATTTGAAGTGGGCATTGCCATCAAGTCTCTGGCATGGTGTTAGGAATGATAGGGTTAAAGCACCGGTGGGAAAAACCTAGATTAGATGAAATGTCTGATGCTGGCCCCATTTTTCCAACAACAGTCTGAAAAGCCACTGTGGAGCATGTTACGTTACAGCTGGCAGCCATATTTACAGACCCTGAAATTACCACAGTCTCATGGGGCTCCTGAAACACATTTCTTTACAACAGATCAGCCGAGGCTTGAGTTCTTGTTATGAGGCTGCACAGGCCACACTGCTTCCATCTGTGGTGAAATGATCTGAAGATTAAACGTGAATGAAAGATCCCATTCCACTTGCTCTCTCAACCTACTTCTGTCTTAATGAGCTGCAAAGGTAATTGTCTCTTAATCCTTACAAAGGGCCGTCTCTGTGAGCTATTTGAAACGGCAGTTAATTTGAAATGTGGGAGAGCAAGATGTCGAGATTGAGTCACTTTCCCGAAGCATGAATACAGTGCAGTCATGGTGGGCGTCCGCGAGCAACATGACTCACCACAGTCCTCTCGCTGACTCTCATCCTGCCATCTGTTTTGATAGTTTTGGGGGAAGTAAATACGTCAATACAAACAATGACCACCAGCAACAACAAGACTTCTGGGGAATTGGGGAAGATCTCTGGTGTGCTCAGCGTGGGTGAATGTAGGCTGAGCATCAATAGTTTTGGAACTTAATGAATAATTTACTTTAAATTACTTAATTAGAGGCCTGGTTTGAGAATGTTTTCTCATTTGAGTTTTCACTGTTAAAACACTTTGACTTTAAACATAAATACAAGAAACATTTTTCGTATCAAAGAAAGTAGTTAAGATCTAGCAAGTGAGTATTATACTTCATCACATTTGAAAACCTAAACTGTTCTATTGCTTTCATACGACAGTTCAGAAACTGTTATTATAACATTTCATGTTTTAATGTTTGCATTTCCTTCCACCAAATTATTGTTCCTTAACTAGCAGGTTGTTGCTATATCACAGTAATGAGATCCACTCACTCACTGCACAGCCTGCAGCTCCTTCTCCAGCTCAATTAGACGATTTCTTGTCTGTCCATGATTATGTATTCATGTCTAAATCCCTTCATTTATTTACTCTGCAATGCTGTTCATCGGTATTACAGTGTTCATACAGTGTAATAAAGTGGTGTTATGGTGAAAAAAAATTGCAAGGTTACAACACTTCTCAATATATACAACAATATATAAACATTATGTATTGTGTTTGTGTATATGTAGTCCTCCATGTGCCATCCAAACAGCTCTGAACCACTGATCTTTAACAACAAAGGCAAGGCGAGTCTGTTTATACAGCGCTTGTCGTACACAGCGGTAATTCAAAGCACTCTAATCGCACACAGAACATTTTTAAATATAGATTATAGAAAGACATAATGAACAACAGAAACAATACACAGAGTACATGAACACCAAAGAAATAAAAGTGAGATACTAACACTTACTTTACTTTCAGATACTTTAGTTAACTATCTAGATCATCTTGGGGTCCATGAGGACTGGTTTGAGAACGTAATGGGTGGGCTTGTGCACTAAAATTTGTAGTACTGTACCTGGGTTTCAGGCCACCCCAGCACGTTATTTAAAATCATTTGTCTCAGCATCATTTTTACTTGAAAATATCCAGATCACTTTAAACATGCTCATTCTGCTTGTGATGCCAAAACATTTTTTAACCAGCAAGGTATGGACTCCACAAGACGTCTTGGTGGCAGATCCTTTAAAAACTAGAAGGTGTGAGATGGGGTCTCCAAAGATGTTCTGACAAAGTAATCTAGAACACCATAGTTTGGTTCATCAACATGTTTCAGATCCTTAAGCTTGCCCATTTTTCCTGATCTGATCGTGCACTTGCTGCCTAATATATCCACCCCATTGAAACCAGGTCATCAATGTTATTCACTTCACCTGTCAGTCATTTTAATGTTGTGGTTGAACTTCAATCAATTCTGTTGAATGAAGTTATGATCTTTATTAATATGATAAGTGATGTACAATGATTTGACCAGTTGATTATATGGGGTTGTTTCTATCAGTGTGTGGTGTGGACTCACCCCAAGGCTACTCTGTCAGGGGCCCTGGTGGGTGTTGGTGGCCCAGTGGCAGCGGTAGCAGCAGTGGGAGGCTCCCTCCTGCTCCTCAGAGACTGGCTCCTCTGCACCTGCCTCAGCACACTGCTCTTGAGCTCCAGCAGCGTCGACATTGCTCATTCACCACCTGCAGCAGAGACAGTGCCATGTTAGCAGTGCACATGCTGGCTGATGGCACACGTGACAGTTTCATTCTGGTGCATTTAATCCCCCTCACCACCAAAACTGGAGGGAAAACAAAAACAATTAACCTGATGTCCACCTCGCTGGACAACCTTTGGTTGAGTGCATGGAAAGTGTAATGAGTAATTACTGTAATCGCGGCCTCCCTTCTGCATGCGTTCTGCCCCAAGCTCATGCAGCTCCTGTCCAGTGTTAATTGATGTGTGTGTGCTAGACACATTTGTCCATGCTGAGTGGTCAGTGGTGTGATATGGAAAAGTCAGCAATTACGCACAATGTTCATGATGCTCTCAGACGTCTTATCAACCACTGTGCAATGGGGAAAGAGTGTACAAGAGTTCAGAATAAAACTAATTTACACAATTATCCCCTAAATCAAATGTAGAAATTAAATCAAGTATCAGAGCCAGACGACCCAGAAAGCAATGAAAGTTCATATCCCATTTCTTAGCATCATGTGTAAAATGTTGCCACAATGACTGGTTCAGCAGCAGTTCTGCAGACAGAAAAACGACTACTGTGCATCTGATGAATCTGGATTTCTGTGGAGGAACACAGATAACAGGGCTGGACCACCAACACGAATCCCAAACATGGACCCAATCTGCCTTAATATGCCTCAATATGGAGGGGGTGTAAAGGTGTAGGGGAGGCTTTTTTGGCTCACTTTGGGCTGTTAATCAACCATCGCTTGAACACCACAGTCAAGTTAAGTATTATTGGTGGTATAGGATTCCTAAACTAATTCAATAGTAAAGTTGTTTATAAAAGAAACATATTGGTGTCATACAGATTCTGATTGATACAAGTTATTTAGGCTATTGATGTTATTTAGTAGTGCCAGTGAATGAGTGAACCAATGTTTCCATTTGTCCTGGAAAATGACTATTTGTCCCATTTGTCCTAGAAATTTAGAAAAAAATATGATGTTCTGGAAGTTTCTGTGAAAGTCTGTGAAAGTCCTGGAAGGTGTCTTGGAAAAGTTCTAAAAAATGTTTATGTAGTAATGTTCATTAACATAGTTGCTTGATTTTAGAGATATTAAACTCCCTCCTACCTTCGCACACACACACACACACACACACACACACACACACACACACACACACACACACACACACACACCCACGGTCCTAAAACTCACGCCTATTTAAGCTCCCATCCTAATCAGAGTGGACAATGTCCGTCCCCAGTGTCCTCTTTTTTTGTAAGCCAAAATATGGTCACCATATCTTTATTTATATAACTATTAACATATCTCTCTTAACCTACAATGACAGAGCACTGCCTCCTTTAATCCATGACAGGCCAAGCCTACAGAGAAATGAAGAAAGACTGAAAGACAGGAACGAAGGACACAGATGTGGAAAGAAGCAGAAGGGGAGATGACTAAACTATGGCGGGAAGGGTTTTGATTGATCGAGACGTTTCAAATAGACACACAAACACCCCTTTCAGAAAAGTGACAGCACGCGTTCTCTTTTGTCAAATCCCTAAATGCTAAGAGGAGGAGCTCCAAAGCCTACTCATGCTTCATCCTCTATATGAAGACTGTATAACAGGGAAAAGAGAAACAGTTATCTGTGCATTCAAAAGCACATTCTTTTTTTCCATCTAGCACAAAGCTCTGCATTCAGTCTGTTTGGAGTCCATTCTACAGAACCACAGACTGACAGGTCTTTTAAACTACAATAAGGAATCACAGCAAGGCTTTACACAACCACAGTTCCAGTCTCAGCCAAGTGTTTTTAGAAGACTGGGAACATTTCTTTTCCACATAGTCATTTTGTACATATTTTAATTACTGTTCTTCATTTGTAAACTACTCTAATCCACAGTAGACATCAGGCTGGCTTTAATTTAAAGCCTACAAAATCTAATCGAGACCAGGATGGTACAGCAATCAATTCTCCTTTGGGTTGACAGAGCTTCCGGACACCCTGACATGTTAATGTTCGTCACAACAGACCGGGAGAGGTGGCACCTTTAACTCGCTCATTCGAAATAAATCTCAGAAATGTCACTATTGATTCAAGGGCTAATTCTGACCACCAGGTTTTTTTTTATTTTTCTACTTTAGACCATCCATACTGATATGCAGAAACTGAACAGGTTGTCATCAATCAATCTATGTTATAGCCCTGAAAATCTGACTGGAATTTGGCTCCGGGGAGGCACTGCCAGAGATGGGCGCATACCTGTTTGAAAATAAGGCAAACTGTCCCAACACTGGAATATCTCACCATCCCTACTCATACACTCTCCACATACAGCGAATCCTTAAATCACAACCACGAAACCACTTGCTTTGCAATATCAGTGTAAGACGGACTGAGTTATTTCATTCCAACAAGGAAGTGATGACAGTTTGGTTGTCAGATGAAATGCTGCATTATAAAAATAAAAACATAAAACTGCATATAAATTCCACTGATTTATGAACTTGAATGGTAGATTTGTGGTGAGAATACAAGCTACAAATAGCTTTACTGTTCACATTTACATTTACATTTACATTTGCGGCATTTAGCAGACACCCTTATCCAGAGCAATTTACAAAAGTGCTTTGCTGTTTACTTAGAATATCCTTAGCTATTAGACAAGGCCGGAATCGAGAGATTCCACATGCTTAGACCATGTTGAAACAAATGTCTTTATGGAGTTAAATACTCCAGAAACAGATGAGTCTTCAGTCTGCGTTTGAAGACATTGAGGGACTCTTACTCTTACTGCTTAATCCTGTTAACCTAGATTTAATATTGTTTTAAATTGTCAATTATTTGATCAGGTTTACCATGTCTTGTGGAGTGCCCCAGGGTTTGATTTTAGGGCCTATGAAGTTGTAGTATTTTTGTATAAACATGACAAAAATGTATTTATGACAGTGAAGAATATGTTTGTGTGTATACTGTATATACAGAGAGTTGAAAATGTATGTACTGGTTATTTTTCAATTAGAACAGACCTGTTACAGATCTGTTACTCACATGTGTTCATTTCGTTTTGCTTCCATAAATGTACTGTTAAAGGTACATTATTGTACTTTTGGTACATAATGGTACCTTAACTGGAACAAAATCATGGTTAGAGAAAAGGGTTTTCGCTTAAAGGTACTTTATTGTACTTTAAACAGATACAGCACCAGCAACAAGCTTTGTGCACTTTTAAGTACAAATCTGCACTTCATTTTCTTAGTGTTTACCATATCAGTTTGTAAATAGTTTACTTTTGTGGAATTCAAATATTAAATACAATTTTAAGTAGCTGTTATTAACTGCTAATTATTAATTGGCCTAGATTGCACATTTAGCAAGAATACTACAATATATTCCTGCAATTACTGCTTGGTTTCTTCTTGGCATCAAATTCTGACCCTACCAATCTATGTGCCACACACTTCCAAAATAGATGCACTGCCTATTTCTATTGACTCATGCAATCAGTGTAAAATGCTTCATGGATTTGTACAAGAGAATAAGGCTCATGACGTGGTGGTTGCATCTGCTGTGAAACATGACTTTCTTCTTCTGACGTTGTTTGATTGAAGAATTTCTTGTTCAGTGTTACAGATAATGTTCTAGGCACTGCCACCTGCATATTCCTTTTGAGGAATAATAAACCATCTCAACATTAATGTTTTTAACAAAAATGAAAAATGCAGAAGATTTATGCGAAAATATTTAAGTGGGAGAGCAATGAGAATGAAGAGTAAAATACAGGAGATTCCCATGAATAGCAGGAGTGTTGCCAGGCAGTCAAAGAAAGAAAGAGCAGTGTTTCTATATCAGACCCTCCTGCACGGCATGCTTTAGTGGCACTGGGAAGACCCCTGAAGAACACTGAACTCATTGTCATGTTCATGATACCAGTTTATGATTACCTTTGCTTTGTGACATGGTGCATCATCATGCTGGAAGATCCCATTAGAAGATGTGAAAATTGACTCAGAATCAATCCTTAAAAAGGCATTCAAGCAATTATTGGTATTAAAAAGTGTGCCAAGAAAACTTCCTCCACACCTTTAAAGCAACTCCACAAGCCTGGACTATTGAAGCAAGGCAGGTTGGGTCCATGGATTCATGCTGTTGGCACCAAATTCTGACCCTACGATTTGTGCTCCTCAGCAGAATTTCAGATTCATCAGACCAGGCTGTATTTCTCCAGTCTCTGCTTGTCCAATGTCCATTTGAGCATGTACCCACTGCAGCCTCAGCTTTCTGTTCTTGGCTGACAAAAGCGGAATCTGACATGGTCTTCTGCTGTTGTAGCCCAACCTCATTCTGAGTTGAGATGCTTTTCTGCCCACCACAGTTATACAGTTATACATCTGAGCTACTGTAGCCTTTCTATCAGCTATAACTAGTCTCACCATTCTTTGTTGACCTCTCTCATCAACAAGGCATTTCCATCTGCAGAACTGCAGCTCACTGTTGTGCTGAAAGCCCAAGGAGATCAGCAGTTCTAGAAATACTCAAACCAGATTGATCATGTCACGCTCAAAATCACTGAGATTACATTTCTCCCCATTCTGAACATCACCTGAGGCTGCTGACCCATATCTCACTCATCGCTGACCATCAAAGCAGTTCCAAACAGGACATAGTTCTAAATAAGATATAGAAGACCTAACCTAATAGGCACCACCCGACACCCAATGTTTTGATTGTGTCCAGGTTCCAGTCATGGTTTCTGTAATCACTGGTAATTAGCTGAACTGTTGAGATATGACACATTGGTCAAGTAATACATTACCTACCATATATTGCAAAATCTAGTAATGGAATAGAAATATAAGGTCCAGATTTGAAGACTAGACTGGAATACAGTGACAGTGGCATATAGTATTTAACATTATAGCTAAATAAAAACATTTTAAAAGTTGAAAAGGTGATGATTTAACATTGTAAGACATTTCTCACCATTCTTACCAACTTCTTCTCTATGATGTTGCGCTGGGTAATGAGGTGCATTTGCAACCAAGCAGTTTTACTGAGTTGGAAAAGTGCCTAAGAATCAGCAATAACATTAAAACAACCTGCCATTGTATAAATCACCTCAGGCAGCCACTCAGAATCCTATAAAGACTGCAGAATACTTCTGAATGTGTCCTGTGGTTTTTGGCACCAAGACATTAGGAACCTATGTTTTGTAAGTTAGGGTTAGATGGGACATCCATGAGCATCAGTAAGTGTTGGGTGCCCATGACCCTGTAGCCAGCTCAGCAGTTGTCCATCCTTCAAGCACTTCTGGTAAGTACTGAACACTGCATACTGGGAACACCCCCACAAGACCTGCCTGCTGTCTTGGAAATGTTTTTCCTGCTTCAATAAAGTTGATTCAAAAAACTTCAATAACTGACCAATCACATGCTGCCTAATATATTTACCCGTTGACATGAGCCATTGTGACAGAATAATCAATGTTATTCATTTCACCCATCAGCCAGTTTTAAAGTTATGGCTCATTGGTGTAGGTATGAAGCACATTTTCTTTTACTTCAATTGACACAATTTAAGATGACACTTCTAGTTAGTCCTTCATACAGTAAAACATGAAAACTCCAGAACTTTTAGTCAGTGTTGCAGCAGACATATATTTTATAGGTTCTATTTTTTAATTACAGTTGATATTTGTCACTTTTATTACAGCTTTGCTTAACAATAATAACCCTGCAAATAAAAACAGCACACTCCTTTAATAGCAGCAGTCTTCTAACACACCCAAATGAACATAAAGTGACAGAAGCTTCCAGACGTTTCGATTCGTCAACTAATCAAATAATCCTGACAGATTCATCAATTACAGACCTAACTTTTAGGCTTAAATCAATGCAGTAGAGAACTAAAACACAGATGTGTTCTTTCCTCACAGCATTCCCCCGAAGGGACTCAGTAGGATGGATCATGTTTGCAGCCAACACTCATTTAATAGGACTTGCATTAGGAAAGGTCAGGCTCCCCCAAAAAGTCGGAACAGTTTTTTTCCATCTAATAGTTCCCGTCCCCCAGATCTAGATCAGCCTGTGGCTGAAAATGAGACACATGGGAGCCGTGGCTACCTGCTGCCTGGATTCCCGCACTCCCGGTTGTTACCAGTGGCAATTAGCAGAGAGGCCGTGAACAGCTGCCTCTGAGGCAAAGCCAGTTTCAATTAAGCGCACTCTGTCCTCACCGGGTGTCACTCCTTCTCAGCCGCCAGCCTCTGTGAAAGCCACCGTGCCACCCGACACATGGCACCAGCTGCCAAGGGAGTATTGGCACAAACCAACAGCATGAACACTGCCGTCAAAACCACCCCCCACCACCAAACACACACACACACACACACACACACACACACACACACACACACACACACACACACACACACACACACAGCATGCAAACAGCAGTGTTGCTCAACAGAGTGGATCCTGTGAGAGACAGTCAGGCAACTGACATATCACGAGGCATGGAAGTCTCTATATTGTGACTGAGCAAGAGGGGCCACAGACACAGGTACATAGGATTCCATAAAAGCAGCATAAAGAACAGCCTTGGTACTATTATATCAGTGTTTCAGAGCTGGTTAAGTAGACAAGCTGTACTAGTGGATCTCGAGTGGGATTCATCATCACCTGTGTCCTTCACCTGCAGAAGAATGAACAAGATTAAAAGATACTTTTTCAGACAGCCCCCATGTCCAAGAAGATACCTTCTGCTCAAGACTATTCTTCCTGGCTGTCACAGCTTTAAAATTGAAAAGTGATCGCCAAAATTGGAGCGATCCATCTTTTTGGAAACCTCATCCCACTGCCATCTTTTTTCATTCACCAGCTGGATTAACCTACTGGTCTCTGTCAAATGAAATCAGGCAAGGCTCCTGCATAATGCTCTCATTGGGCTGACACTGGAATGGCATTGCATTTCACCAGACTGTGTGTGTTTGTGTGTGTCTGTGTGTGTGTATGAAAGAGAGAGTGTTTACGGACTGAAGCAAATTCTTCCTGACAAGATTTGACATCCAAGGGAGGAAGACCTTTCAGAGCAATGAGTCTTTCTGATTCGCCATTCTCCTTTGAAGAAGGCGTCAGCACACCGCCCGAGGAACCACTGTGTTTCTTAGGCCCAGCACTTGACAACAGATATGCCATCAAAGTAACTTTACACAACTATTGATTGTCTGTAATGAACATACTGTCATTGTCATGCAAAAACCTTGTGTCTTCAATTTAGCTGTTGTTCATAATGTGAATCTGGCAGCTGTTTTTGACATTGTGTGAAAAATGGACCAATACCAATCCTACAAAATGACCTGTAATAAAATATTTAAAACTGTCTTTTATTGAAAATTAATCGTATTCAGACCTAACATCTCAGAGTCTTAATAATAATGTTTTTACATAGTTGTTGGCTTGCATATACAGATTTTGTAGTAGAATCTTTCATTTATACTGGGGTTCTTTAGAACCCTATGCTTGAGGTTTTCATTGTTTGAAATACCAAAACATTTTAAACATATTTATAGGAGACAGTAACACATGCAGATATTTCTGGAAGAACCTAGTCTACTCAAATTAGCTGTAAATATTAACAAAATTTACAATTCTGTGTGTTTTTGATGTTTTTGACAGTTTATATCAGAAATCTGTTGAAATTGATCATCCATGGTGGCACAGTGACTTGGTAGTTAGCACATTTGCCTCCCAGCACTGGGGTCTTACGTTCAAGGGGCTATTTGGGTGCAGGTTTCTATGACTTCGATTTCCAAAAATATAGTAATCAGGAGAATCAGCGTCTAAATGGCCTGATGTGTGAATGGTGTGCCATGTGTTAATGTGTGGAGTTAATCGTCTGAATGCCCAAATATGGTTGGAACTCTTTTTCTGGGTGAAAACAATTGCATGGGTTTTATCACGAAGTTAGTGTGTCAATATAGTGCTTTAAACAACAACAGTTTATGAGGCACATACTTTCAAGTTCCTAAAAGAACCCTTTACCTTAAATAGAGGTTCTGCAATCTATTATCTATATTAAAGTAAGGAAACACAGCGTAAGATAAAGGTTCAATATCCATGAAAATCGTATCCTAGAACTCCACATCCAAGCTGAAAACAATTCTGGGACCTTTATTTTTAGGACTGAGTATGCAATAGAGATATACCCTGTGTTGGTATATCTGATAAGGTTAAAGATTAAAGAACAACGTCAGTACAGAGTAAATGCTATTTTAGAACCTTTGCGTGTTAGACTAAGATGATATGTCTGATATGTCTTATATATCATTATGTCTTGTTCCTGGGCTACTATGAATAAAGAAATGCAATCTGCACTCTGAGCCACCCACCCAGAGCTTAAAGCTCTTTCATGTAAGGTTGTTATTTCTTGCTCCTGGGCTCCCCCTACAGTAAAAAGTGTAATTTGTGTTTGAGCCACCTCCAAAAGACAAGCAGAGTGCATGATTTCCTGAAGGTAATATTACTGAGTAATATTATTAATTTTAGTAGGATTTAATGTGAATGTATGCATGCAAAGTGATTCCTCAATTCATTTTTTTCATTTTGATCGTTTCTGTAGTATTCTGAGTGCAGAGGTTGTAGTGATAGGCTATTCTCTCTATTACAGGAACATCAACATTAATCTTGACTGTTATTTTAGGTAGAAATGCTGCACAATGCTGTTTTAGAAGGTGTCTTTAACAGTTACTATTTAAGTGATTAAAATTTTTTGCATGGGTGTTAAAATATACACTATATGGACAAAAGTACTGGGACACATGAATTCTGACAAAATGTGATTAAATATTAATCATCAAGCAACCTTGAATCAGCCTTATTCAAACTCACTATGACTAACCACCTCAAACATTGTACTGTCCAACTAAAATAGACCAACACTTTCTATGATGCAGTTTTCCTTGGTAAAACGTAATTTGCTCTTAATAATATAGACCAGAATGAAAAGCCTGACTGTTAAGACTTCCTAACACTCGGCCTTACTCAGAGCATGAAGATTAGCAGATTATCCTCGAACATATCCTTAGCTAGTTTGAATAGGCCAAAGTGACCTAACATACTATATGTATGTGCAAAGGTTTTGGGACACCTGATCATTTATTGTTTTTTTCCTGATATCAAGGGTATTAAAATAATGTATCCTGCTTCTGTTGAATGCTGTCTGCTGTCCAATGAGGAACTTTCTCATTGATTTATTACATTCAGCAATAAGGCATTAATGAGGTCAAGATATTGTGATCACTGCCTCCCATCTGATTTTCCAACATGACAACTCATCCAAGCACTGAATGGATCTCACTGTCATTCAGATAACACAGATCCACTGCTCCTAGCTCAGTCACCGGTGTTATATCCTTCTAGCTAATGCTGAGCGATATGACCTCAAATCAGTGTCACGATGATTTGAAAATTTCACCTCAATTATTTTCCTTTAATCCTGATGACTGAATGATTATTTTAATGAAATTAATGAATTTTAATTTCATTTTAAAAGCTGCTTGAGTTCCACAGTTGAATCAGTGATTGAGTTCTTCCTGTTGCTTCCATGTTGCAGAAAGGACAGGACAGTCACAATAGTATGTTAGTAGACAATACAAGAATGTTCACACATTGAGTGGAATATTAATAGAATTAAAAGCAAAATAATTGTCAGAGGTCAGCTTAATTTGATTTGAGGTTCAGAATGTCAGTTTTGATTCATTTGCGATTCGTTGTCCATCCCTACCTCTAGCCCACACCTGGCATAAATATGGTGCCATGTTTATCAGATCCAGGGAGTCATATTCTATTGGCAATACATCTGTGTCAGCAATGTGGGCAACCTAAAGTAGATGAGTGCATTCATATATTGGAAGAGGTACAGTGTACAGTGAATATTGCATATCTTTTCATGCTGTAAATCTGTCAGCATCACTGGTGTTTGTGCACCTCTCTGCAGACTAATTCAAAAGGCACATCATTTTCCACAATTATTTAAGACAGCAGGGCCTGTGACTCCCCTCTCTGTCTCAAGGCTGTCAGAATAAGCGGTGAGGGTCACTGTAAACCAGTGCTTCTAGCATTTAGGAAAATTGCCAAAATGTCAAGTAGCCTCCTCGATTCAAGCTGCCAAATGTTGGCTAGGCCTAATAATAACAGGGCACAGATGCAGCCCAGCAACAATGGAACATCATACATGTAAACATTTTAATTTCACAGCCTCTCGCAAAGTAGCCCAATCAGACTAGTGCTTGAAAACAGAACATCGTAATCAGACCACACAAAAGCTCTCATAAGGTCACATTGGTGCCATTGGTCAGATGAACCTCAACACGTACTGTGAGAGATGGACTGTGTGTCTGATGAGCCACTGTATGATGATGAGTCAGGACTAACATTTATTGTATTTAAAAATAACCATCTAATAGCAGGGATTTCATCTAGAGTATTTGTCATTCTAAATAAAGTAGTTTGATTCATACAACATATTTTAATAGTATTGGACATCATATTGACATTTCCAAGCCTGTATGCAGCCCTACACAGTTCACATCCTCACAGCAAAACCTTCCACATACAGTAGAGACATTTAGTTCAACAAAAGCAGGATAAAGCCAATATGTCCCAATACTTTTGTCCATAGAGTCAGATTTTAAGATCAATATAAAAAAAGGAGCACCATATCATCTCGAATACATTCAGTCAAGTGTGTCCAAACCTTTAACTGGTACTGTACGTTGGTGTGCAAATCTGGACTTGGAAGGGAGCAAGCAAGGCAGAGGGAGGTAGTGCGTGATTCAATACAAAGAGCAGAACAGAGCTAGGAATATAAAACTGTCAGTCACTTCAGTGGGTCTTGCATTATGCACTTTTCATCTGTAAACAAGGCATAAAGAGCACTTATGTTACATGTGAACCCCTGTCTAAATGACTGGGCTTCTTGGTAAATGTGTGTATTATGCATACACTCGACATCAAAACAAATAGCTGCACCTAGAAAGAATCAACCAACTGCAATGCATGATCGCAACGGCGTTGTAGCAGACTGTCATGGAATCATTCAGAATGGGAGCAGGTCATCTTTACAGTCCTACTTTTGTCTTGTTGGAGACGAACAACAAAAGTAAGTGTGGAAACATCATGATCACCACCATAACAAATAATTTGCTGACAGCCCAACATTATGTTAATGAGGTCCTGCAACCAGTGACGAACACTCCGGTTCACTATTCCAATAGGATAACACTCTTCCACAAACTGCTGCTGTCTCAAAAGCTCACCTTAAAGACAAAGATACTATACCATTTCCAGTCACATTGCCAGACCTATTCCTACAGATTGAAAATGTGCAAGACACTATCAACATTCCTCCTACTTCAAAATCTGCAGGAGCTGGTGAGAATATTCAAGATGCATGGGATAGATTATAATGTGATACCAAAAAGCATTGCAATCCTACATTTCTTTCTATTTTAATGATGATTCTATTTAACAAAATGTATTATATACTTAAAACTCAACATTTTATAACAGAACGTATTAAAAATCAATCAATTAAACCCAATTAGACCCTGATCTCAGAACCTAAATTTGCATCAAATTTGAAAGAATGTGCATATTTTAACATTAACACGGCACATTTTTGGGTGACCTTCAATTTTGCTGTATTGAAAAATGTATTGTACTGGAAAATCACCATATCATATCAATTCAAATGTAATGTACTATTACAGTCACAACCAAATATGGCTTATTTAATGTGTCAACCCCAGTACCAGGACTGGTTTATTCAATTAGCCGATATCAGCGTCGCCCTCTTGGAAGATTAAAATCAGCCAAAAGCATTTTAGTGGCTTGCAGTGAAAAGTCAAATGCCTGCTTCATTCAAAAAGCGGCCTTGTGAACTTGCATCCTCATTAAATAACAACAAAATAACAATCTAAATGCGTGGCCAATGAAACCATTAGCTTGGCAATAGAATGTGTGACAGAATAAATTGCTTTATTTAAAGAGAGCTGATGATAAATATGAGCTGCAAACAAATTAGTAGGAAGAAACACTAGAAATTCAAGGTCGCTTTTTAAGATTACTTTGGAGAACTAAGTTGGACTCTGATCTGCTCAATATATGCACTACTCATCCATAACACCACCACTGTCAAGGGAAGTAGACAACAGTGGTGATCTGGTTCCAATGGCATCTGTCAACAGGTGGATATATTAGACAGCAAGCAAACAGACAGATCTTGATGTTGTGTTAAAGCAGTGTAAGAATCTGAGACACTCTGGGTGTTCCCAATATGCAATGGTCAGTACCTACCAAAATGCTCCAAGAAAGGACAACCGGTGAACTCAATGATATTCAAGGGAGTTCACACCTCACAACGTAGAGGACTTATCTCTAACATCTTGGTGTTAGATACAATAGATACTACAAAACAGCAACTCTTTTCTGACTCAATAACCTCAAGGTTCTAAACCTGGTGCAAGTGCTGCAAACAGGGACAACCAACTCCATATTAAAGCCTATGGCTTTAGAATGGGGTGTCATAAATGCTCCTGTAGGTGTAATATGCAGGTATTCATATTATTTTATCCAGAGGCAGGTGGTTTTATTACTATGGATGATCAGTGTAGAAGTGAGAAAGTGGTCCTGTGGTTAAAGCAAAGGTTAAAGCAAGAAAAACTAGAGAAACCTAAGTTCCACTGGTTGCGTAGTGCTAGAAGATCAATTGCTTAGGCTCTAGAAGAAGATGAGCATTCTGCCCTGCTCTGCAAACCCTGATATATGTATTGACCAGCACAATTTTTTGCTATAAACACAGAGACTCTATCAGTCATGCAGGCAGGAGGCTGTGCACTGGGAACCACATGACTTATCATTAGGATCTATGAGCAGATAAGGATGGTAATCTGGCTGTGATAAAAAAGTTCCAAGAGACATCAGAGGATTTGTGCCATCTTATGTCTTGACTGACCATTTCCAAAGGGGACAATCTGCAACTGTGATCGGCACTAACGTCAACCATGATACCACTCAGGCACTTTGCAATGGAGATCGATCCACAGAGCGAGGAAGGAAAGGAAAGGAAAAATGGTGTCTGAATAAGTGTCTACTCTCGTCATGAGGAAAGAAAGGTTCAAGGACAGCTGTAGATAACTTCGCCCTCGGCCTCATAATGGAATAAATTAGAATGGCATTCACCACTCGTTTCTTTTGAAAGCACTATGTAATTGATTTTCTTTTGGGCCTGTCTTGATGAGGTGGAACTCTGAAAGCTTGGCTTTTTCTCCCAGAAGCTCACTGGAAATTCCAGCCTCTACAGCTTCTGTAGGAGATGGAGTAGCTGGTGACTGATATTATCTAGCCTTGCCAAGGAAGACTCATTTGATTGTAGAGATGTAATGCTGCTTATAACTGAATAATAAAAAAGGAGTTTGTAATAAGTGAGGCCGAGGTTTATGTCTTACTCAACGTATTTCATGGTAACATTTCTTCTGAATAGTCATGTAGAAAAAATAATGAAATCCCGCGAGGAACTTTGTCCAGTTACTTAGACATTTTATCTTCATTGGAACTGAGTTATTGCAGCAAGAGAAGTCACTGGGTTGAGAAATGAAATTGACAAACCAGCTGCGGAAATGAAGTTAGAACTATGGTTAAGAGAATTCTGGAGAAACCTATTGATATTTAAACCTCAGACATTTAGTCTAGATTGCTCTTCATTGTTGAAGTAGGTGGAATCATGAGTGAGATCCAAAGCACTCTCTCAGGCCTTCAAAAAGAATGTTGTAGGTTGAGATGAGTCTGGGAAGAGTTTTTAAAAAGACCAAGATTAAACGTTTAAATAACACAGGCTCCTCCAAAATCCCCTTAACCATGTTCCTGTCCATCTGCAGCTGATATTTCTGCCCATTATTCAATTTACATTTTCAAGTTGTAAATAAAATTTTTCTTTTATATCGGTGCATGTTAAAATAATGATATTTCCTGGAGTTTTATGTATTTAACAACCTCCATCTGGGGCTGCAAGCTTCCAATTCAGTTTTAGATGATATGTCATGTTATGGAAGCGAATGGTTGTTATACAGTGTGCCTTTATGTCGTGGCTCCACATTCATTTTGCAGTAAATAATTCTTTGTAAGCATTCACATGATATACACATTTTTAAACAGACCCTCTCTTCTAATTCTGCAATTTCGTCACCTTTACACCAAGAACGGCTCTGTTTCTGCCACTGGTATTGTAACGCCCAGCGGTCAGCTGCAACTACTTTTTCGGGAACTTGTGTGAAAAAGCTCTCATAAAGGTTAATCTGTGAAAGAACATTTCATTCTTCCTTCACTTTTCTAAAAAGCAGCGTGCAGTGTTTAGTCCTGTCTCAAATAACCCCCTCCTCCCTATGTAGTGCAATTTGTAGATTGTGAAATAGCAGCACCTCCACCCAAACAGTACATGATGTGATGTAAGGTTATTTAAAGGTTATTTAAATAGACAGCTCTCAATTGTCATGGTGTGTGTGTGTGTGTGTGTGTGTGTGTGTGTGTGTGTGTGTGTGTGTGTGTGTGTGTGTGTGTGTGTGTGTGTGTGTGTGTGTTTAAGTAGTGCACTATTCATGGAATATAATGTCTCTATCCTCCTCAGAAACCACAAGGGAATGTGAGAATGGAGATTAAACTCCACATATACTCGGATATATTTCCAATCAAGATGTTAGAATGTTACACCGATAAAATAGACATAAAATCTTGTGGGTTCCTATGAAGGACAATTTCTTAAAGGAAATGCACAGGCACTAGTAGCATGCCGAACCTGATGCCACACTGAAAAGCCTATTCAAGACATGAACTTCTTCAGGGGGTAGAATGGGATTATCTAGCTTACAAAGACATCTTTACAAAAAAGCCTCAGTGCATTTTTCCCATTCCTCCATTAAAAGTGCTTCTGAAAAGCACACACAGGACTTGTTCCAGTGAAACAAACAGTGTGCTAGTGTCCTGAACATGCAATGTCTAAAATCTCGAACAAAGCACTGGCTCTCAGCATGGCTGGAGCCGCTTTAGTTCATCTCTGGTATCAAAACCTGGCAGATTGTGCTGAACAAAAGGGTGACATGATTCACTGTGCTTTTCTTTTTCTTTAAGCTGTATTTTGTGCTCCAGGAACCACAGAGATAAAGTGCAGGAATCAAACACTGTCTTTTACCTGAAGCAGGAATCTCACGGAGCTTCCTGCTGAAAGCGCCTATTAAGCCAAGCTTTTGGTTGAACTGTCAATCAGAGCCTTTAGGAGTTGGAGAGATTGGTGGGGTGGATAGGCATAGCTTTCCTTACCAATCAATGAAGCCAATAAGAAGCATTTCATTTGTCATTCATTCTCTTTTACTGGGGCCTATGGATGCTGATTCGATCGCTTGGAATAGGCTCCCACGTTTCCCAAGAGGTTTGCTGCAAGTCTACACTGAAACAACATCTCAGGGTAAATGGCCTTCTGCCCATCTGTCCACGCAGACTGAAGAAAAGTTCTGACACACAGAATTTGGCTTTTCTCAATATTTCACCCATGCTTGTATCTGTCAATCTCAGTGTCATCTCTTATATGTGCTGTTGTCTTGGCAACCAATCCTCCAGAATACGTATCAGTGCCACCTTTCCAAAAGAGTTGAATCAAAATGCCCTCAAACTAAATGAAGATGTTCGCCATTAGTAGGTTTCACCACATTTCTTATGTATTACTCTTTTTTTCTATTTCAATCGACCTAACCCCCCCCCCAACACACACACACACACACCCCACCCCCACCTCCACCCCCCAGACCCTGCCCTTTAGCAGGCAACAGCCTACATTTCCTCCTACATATATACAAAATGATTGCGATAATTCCCTGTATTCTGAAAATGCTTTTAAAGGTCACATTATTTTACCATATAGCTGACATTCCCCGATTTTTTCTCATTTGGTATTAACAAAAACAGTGGGATTGTAAGAGCAGAGCTGTGAACAATTCTGTGCTTTAAAACACATCATGAATCTGATATAGATTTTTGTTTGGACAAATTGAAGAACATTCTGAGGAAGACATTGCTGAATGGGGTTAGAGGTGGGCAAAATGATGATATTTTACCCAGCTGGCATCTCACAGTTTATTCACGGTTGACTCAATGGCATGGCTGTGGCTGAGTCAACATGAATATGATGTGCAAAAATGAAAAATGAATCAACCCTGATATTGCAACTTTGTTTCAACATGGTTTAAACATTGTTTCAACATCACTAGCAATTTTGTAACTCCTGATGTTCCAATTCAACGTTGATTTATAATGGTTTTATTAACCGTTTCACAAATATTTAAGATGAAACATTGTCTCAACTATTACGTTTCAATGTTGAAGGTCAGTCATGTGCCAGCTAGGCATCCTTATCATGAGCCACTTCAGCATTGCTACCTTTCCTGTGGCAGACTTGGGTTTGGTGTCTGCCAAATGCCATAAATGTAAATGTAAATGTTGTCACGCGTCACGCGTACAGAGGGCCAGGTGTCATGATGTGGGGTGAAATTTTGTACAATGCCAGATCTCCTTTGTTCTTCATTACAGGCACTTTGACAGCCCAATGTTACATTAATGTCATCCTGTAAGTGGCCCTACCTTTTCTTACCACACATCCGGTGCATTATTCTAACAGGACAACACTCGTCTGATACTGCTGCCCTCTCAAGAGCTCACCTTGAAGACACAGATACTATGCTACGGCCAGTCACATCACCAGACCTATCCCTGATTGAAGTTGTTCTAGGTAAGCAGTCGCCTTGTTTAGAGTATTGGAGAACCGTCCCTACCCAATAAACAGCCATTTAGTGCTTATATCAATATCGGGATATAAACAGAGCAAGGTATGAACTGAGGCAATATTGTTTATATCGAATTTTAAAGTTTTTAAATGATATCCTTTCAATCTTCCAGAAACCTTTTTGCTCTCTCACACTGCTCCACCCCCTGCTCTCAGCTCCTCCTCTATTCTGTTCCATTCTGCCCCCATTAACACACTTTGGAGGGGCATGAGACTGAAATGAATGAGAATGAAAGAATGAAATGAAAATCAAATTTTAATGTTTAAATAAGATAAGCACATTCCCCAACACAGTTAAAAATGAGGGTTCTTCAAGGGTTCTTCAGTAAAGAAAATGCTTCTATAGATACATGATGAAAGGGTTCCTCATATTAATGAAGAATGTGCTGTAAGGGGTTCTATATAGAACCTTTTTGGAAAAGGTTCTATATGGCACCACAAATGGCTCTTCTATTGTTACAAACTACATTGTAACAATAATAGAATCATTTTTGGTGCTATATAGAACACTTTTTATAATGGTTCTATATAGAAACCTCTACATCACATTCCCAAACAGCCTAAAGAACCCTTTCATCATGCAATGGACCATTTTCTTTAATGAAGAACCCTCATTTTAAAGTGCGTACATGTGTCCTGGGGGTTACTGGGGGAATCTTTGCTACCCAATACTAACCAACCAAAAGAATCAGCTCTGTTTCTCTGCGCAGAATAAAATAAAATTATGTTAGCAGATGTTAAAAAATCAATATTTTAACAGGAAACACTGCATTAAATATTGTGTCTCATGAAAATTGCTTTACCTACAATGATATATTATTATTATCATTCTTCTTATTATTATTATTATTATTATTATTATTATTATTATTATTATTATTATTATTACATCTCCTAAATGTTTCTAAATCAAATGTAGTTTGCTTTTCTAACAGCAAAAGTGCTTAATATTGCATCAAATCATTCAATCATATTCAGACTCTCATACCAGCTTCATGCTGCTTTTATCTCAGCTGATCACAACAACAACAGCTGGATGATGTGAAGACTATGTGGATGTGAACTCCATAACTTACCCGACACTCTTTGAAGGAGTCAGTCACACGAACAGGATGGAAAAGTCCAGTCCTCTTACCTCACCTTCCGTCACTGCACATCAGCCCGCAGCGGAGCGCGCGCGCGCACATCTGGACCTACAGCCACAGGTGATGCAGCGCACGCAGCAGCGCTACGGGGATGGAGACGCACTGAACTCCAGCTCACACAAGTCTAAAAGCACGCGCGCAAAAAAGTCAACGAGCTCAACACACACACAACAGCATCTGGCAGGACAGTCCACATCCCACTGTCCAGCAGAGCTGAGAGAAAGAGAGAGACCTGCTCACCTGTAGACCCCTCAGACACCCACTGCTGCTGCTGTCTGAGCCTGTCCTTCCATACGAGAGAGAGAGAGAGAGAGAGAGAGAGAGAGAGAGAGAGAGAGAGAGAGAGAGATACGCGTTAATTTGTCCTCATTCGATGGCTGGAAAGCGCCGAGATGCTCTCCTCCTCTCTGTGCCTTATTTGGTCAAAGGAAGTGCAGCAGGACTTTGATGGCTGAGCTGTTGCTGTGGGGATGTTCAGTTCAGCCACAAGGTGTGTGTGTGTGTGTGTGTGTGTGTGTGTGTGTGTACATGTTTTAGACATTAGTTGCCTTCCCACTGCCTGTGCTGTTGTGGATGTAGTGTAATTATGGGCTGTTGATTGCCCATATGGAGGTCTGTAGTGGTAGAGTAAGCAGGAGTTACAAGAATGGACGTGGGGTCAACTATCTTATCCACTTCACAGTGGTTCCAGAGCCTATGTGGAATCATCGGGCACAGGGCAGGAATACCATCTTGAATACTCTTATCTTATCTGTCTTATTTGTCTTGAATAGGGTCACGGTGGCTCCGGAGCTTACTTGGAATTTTTGGGCACAAAGCAAAAATACCCCCTGGAATACCCCTATCTGATCCGCTTCTTCCTGAATAGGGTCACAGTGGTTCCAGAGCCTACCTGGAATCATTGGGCAAAAGGCAGGAATACCCACTGGACCAGGGTTGAGAAACACTGGTATAACTGATTGGTTTAAGCTTCTAAAGGAACTTCCAAGTGGTTCTTTCAGTCATAGAAGAACCAATTTAATAAAAAACCATGTTTGTAATAGAAATCTGTACGGATTGAGAACCTATTAAAGGTCCAGTGAAGTCCAGTCTTCACACTGGACAATAACAAACATGATTCTGTATTAAATTAAAAGTGATTCTTCTATGGCATTGCCCAAAGAACCTTCTAAAACATCTTCATTTTTCAGAGTGTAGTCTTAGGTCAGTTGTCTCTTTAAAGCCATAAAGTCTGTAAACCAAGAGCTGTGGTCTTCAAGTCCTTAGTTACTCCAATCTTAGAGGAAAAAGAGTCATAGAGTTTAAACCTTATGATCCTAAATTATCTTATTATAATTGTAGTATTATTGTAGGGTTTAATTATTGTAGTCTTAGAGGAGAGGTCTTAGAGGCTTAGGGGATATCATCTTGGGAGAAATCATCTTGGGCTCCATTAGGCTTCAGTCATCTTAGAGGAATGATCTTAGAGTGTTAAGATGTCTTAAAGAGTGGGGTGTATAGCAATTGCTCTAGAAAACCACTGCAGTTTTGAAGGAATGGATGTAAAGTGGTGCTGTTCTCTTGGAGGAATGGTCTTATGCTCTTAAGCTATTATAGTTTTAATGGAGTCTCTTGGAGATCTTTGACTTTAAGAAATAGTATTAGACTTAATATCTAAGCCTCTGTAGTCGTAGAGGAAGGGGTAATCTCATAAGACTGTTTTTCACACCTTAAACTAATGTCTCTTAAAGCAATGATCATAGAAACCTAAGATAAGGAATCATCAAAGGCTATTGTAATTACGAAGCACTGGTGTTAGAGTTCTAGCTATTTAGTATTTTGTGGGATACCCAGAAGAACCAGCAGTGTCCTTTCTGTGGTAATCCAGAAAAAGCAAATCATTATTGTACTTGTACAGATTGTTAATTTTTGTTGATTTGAGAAAGTATGAGGCAACATTGTGCAACAAGTGTGCCCGTCGATGTTGTTTTGTTCTCATACACTCGTTTCTAAATTCATCAGTGCACACCAGTAGAGAGAAGCAGTTGAATGCTCAATAAGGCAGACAATATAGTTTGTATTGTCCAGTGCAGCCAAACCCTCCTCTGCACGCCATGCTGGTCCAACGAAGCTGAAGGCAAACCACAGGCAAGCCTTGGCATTTACTCTAAACAGCTCTTTCTTCCATAAAGCAGTGGGAGGAGGCGACATCCTGCAGACAGTCAAAGTGTAGATGTTTTTTTCGCAGGAGAAAAACTTCACGGTCCCAGAACAGTCTAGCGAGTCATATGGTCCTTGAGAATGCACATGAAGGTTGAGTGTCCAGAAATGGCACTGCTTTCACACCTTGCCTGGCTCAATGGGGTAGATGCACAATACATGCAGTTTAGGTATCGAAAACAAGGCTTTTTCTCCAGTGTTAGTTCTTAGGTTCGTTCTACAAAATCTGCTGCTTTATGTGTCATTCATTAACGAGATCTCCGATGGTGTCCAGAAAATCCTTGTGATTAGTTAACAAAGGAAGTTTGAATGGTGAAATATGAGAGAGAGAGAGAGAGAGAGAGAGAGAGAGAGAGAGAGAGAGAGAGAGAGACCCACAGTGGGGAAAATTCACAGATTTGCAGCAGCAAAGGATAAAGTATAGTGTAGAGTACACAGTATAGTATCTACCATATTAACACTATAAATAATACATTTAAAAAATGAAGAAAACAATTACAAATTACAAATAATTGCCTGTAAAAAATTGAAGAAGTATTGAACATTATGTTGTACTGGAAAACTTTAATAGCATCTGGAGTTAAAGTGTCCATGCTCTGCTGAGAGCTGTGCTGGTTGTACAGTCTAACAGCAGCAGGGAGGAAAGACCTGTGATACCGCTCCTTCACACACTTAATGTGAAGCAGTCGATCAAGGAAGGAGCTGCCCAGAGTTGCCAGTCTCATGTATGGGGTGGGAGTCATTCTGCAGCATGGATGCCAGCTTGGCTAACATCCTTCTGTCTCACACCACCTGCACTGGGTCTAAGGGGCTTCCCAGTACAGAACTGGCCTTCTTAATGAGTTTGTTCAGTCTCTTCCTGTCTGCAGTCAAAATACTGCTGCCCCAGCAGACCACACCACAAAAGATGGGAGATGCCACCACAGTGTCAAAGAAGGTCCTCGGGAATGTTCCCTGCACTCCAAATGACCTCAGTGTTCTCAGTAGGTGGAGTCTGTTCTTGTGTAAAGTGCAGTGGGGTTAACTGACCAGTCCAGTTTGGTGTTTAAGTGAACACCCAGGTACTTATAAGAGTCCACTCTTTCAATGCTGCTCAAGTCCCTGATGGAGGGATGGATGCACCTGCAAAACCAGTTATTTGGTCTTCCCCATGTTTATCTGGAGGTGGTTCTGCAGATACCAGTCGACAAAGTCCTGAATCAGTTTTCTGTATTCGCTGTCCTCCTCATTATTTATGAAGCCGATGATGGTGGAGTTATCAGAGAACTGCCAGGAAATGACAGATTGGTGAGATGTGCATGATGTCAGTACCTTGTCTGAAAGACAGTCTCATGCTCTAGTAATGTAATGTAGTCCAGTATGACAGGTGACTGTGGACCCCAACATGGTCCAGCTTATCCTTCAGCAGCCTAGGCTGTATGGTGTTAAAGGCACTGGAGAAGTCTGGTACGCAAGGTAGGGAAGAGGAGTTTAAAACCCAGTGTATGTTGAACAGTGGAATTGCATTCTCTAGAGCAGAGCTTCAGGGAAGACCTGGTCCTAGAGTGCCAATGTCTAATCAGTCATTAGTTGTATCAGTTATGCTGAATTATGA
Organism: Acestrorhynchus altus; assembly: GCA_034509495.1. NCBI lineage: Eukaryota > Metazoa > Chordata > Actinopteri > Characiformes > Acestrorhynchidae > Acestrorhynchus > Acestrorhynchus altus. The sequence continues at coordinate 29,110,473 of CM067505.1, forward strand.
TTGGATGAGTTGTCTACAGGAAGGTGGCTCACCAGCAGAAGGGTTGGAGGCCACTGACCTAGAGCAGTGGAGAATCAGCTAATATCTTTGGGATGAATTGATGTGACATTTGTGGTCCCGAATTAATCATCCAGCATCAATTCATGACCTCACTGCTGTTGTGGCTGAATGCAGTCAGATCACCTACACTTCTGGGAAAATCAACCAGGAAAAATAGAAGCAGCGACTGCAGCAAAAGGAGGATAAACTCCCTATTAGACTCATGCTTTTTTGGGAATGCTCGATTAGGTGTACAACGCTGTAGGGCAGTGTTTCTCAACCCTGGGTCTAGAGGCACCCTGCCCTGCATATTTTAATAGATTCCCTGCAACTCTGAAATTGTTTGAGCTGAACTGTTAAATCCATGTTGGCTGCAGGAAAAGCACTAAAGAGGAGAGGGTGCCTCCAGGAACAGGGCTGAGGGTCTGGTTTCTTAAAATTTTCCCAATAAGTGTGTTCATCAGCACCCCAATGAGCACTTGATATGTAAATGTAATTAGAATCTATTACCTTTATTTTCATTGAGATTTAAATGGTTTTGAGAGTCATGTAGTGATATTAACCTAAAGTAAGAAGTTAGATTTGTGTACGTTAATGATATTGGGAAATTTTTTCAATGAATATCAAATTACAAAACTGAAGATGTGTACGGTCATAATTAAACTGCAATGAAATGACCCTCAGACAAACTTTAGTCAACACGATATAATAAATACTTTATCAAGGAACAGGACATCAAAAAACAAGTAATTTATATACTGTAGACTCTTTCCTAGTTACCCATGTGTCATTTTTCATCCCACCTGGTTGCTGTATGATACTTTAGGTGATTACGTAACCCTGATCACAGCTGATATAGCAAATCACGTTCTACCTGGCGTTTGGCCTTTAATACATACAGAGAATGTCTTTTAGTGTGATGTTTTTATATCTCAAATTTTATTTCACAATTAGGAACTGTCAATCTCCCAACCCTGTTAGGCCTTTCTTGTGAAGCCAGCAACTGCCTCTCTTTGAACGGCTGCCATTGCATTATTGCCGGGCAGCCAATGCACACAGAGGAAAGCACCAGTTCCTTTACAATGGCAAACAGCCAATGGGAGCTAACTGGCCTGTACCAGCATTGCATTGGGTGTGATGCAGTGCATTGGATGTGATGCTGGGAGAGAGCACCATCTACCCATGGAGAGAAAGCGTGGTCAACTTTGCTCTCTCAGACTCCAGCTGCTGATGGCAAGCAGCATGACCTGGGATTCGAACCTGCGATCGTAGTGCTAGTGCATTAGACTGCTAAGCCATTTGAAGTCCCTTGTGTTAATGTTAATGGTGTTAATGTTAATGCTAAAGATGTTTGGAAAGGTATTCATGATCAAATTTGTGCAGTGTATTCGTGTCGTGGAGGGAAAGATGAGATGACTTTTAAAATACAGAGCTGAAAATGAAAGGCTGTACACGGGTCACAGAAACACATCCACCCAGATACAAGTAGCGTCGTCTTATTGTGATAAATTAGGTTTCAACACATTTCTACACAGTTCTGTATTTTTATTAGGAAAATAGTCAAAATCATGGTGCTGGACAGAGAAGTGACTCCACAGCAATGCTAAAATGTGGGGAAAACCTTCACTATGCTTAAAATGATTCTCTGCTGCTAACTGCTTCTCCATTTTAGCAGCAGCACAGACAATTAATAGCAGCAGTTTAATAGTGGCATATGAAGGTGAATGGATTCAAAGTAAGGGATGCAAATCTGCTCCAAACTCTCTGATGCCTTAAGCGATCAAACCCCTTTTACTACAAAAAGCTGAACACTTAGAGGCGGCTGTTGATGAGAACTGGAGCCGTATAAACTTTGTATCCCAATACTTTTGTCCATATAGTGAATTAATTAGAGAGTGCGGTGGGTTAACTATCTGAATCAAGCCAGTGGACTTTTCATTGATCTGGGGTTATTGATTATGTGTCAGAGAGTTGAGCAGGATAACATAACTGAATGTCAGCCTCACAGCTATGCCAGCCATTCTTCCTCTCTGCAGATGGACTTAATAAAGCTGGGATCTGCTATTTGGCTAAAGAAATAAATGTACCACACAGCATCACTTATGCTTATCTTTTGAGGGTCTAAAGTCAGTGTGCAGACACCAGTAATCAGTAAGCTCTACATATGACAAATGTAAGTAAATTAATATGGATTTATACTGGTCTAATAAAATTCAAGGTAAACATTTTTGAAGGAAAAAACATGAAAATCAATGTAATCAATGTAAGGAGTTTTTCTTTCCAGGGTAATAATACAATAACCTATGAAATATTTCATTTTACATGTATAAAATTATGATTACTTTTTCACAATATTCAAATTAGTACACACACACACACACACACTGTGCATCTGGATAGTGTTATTTTCCAGCCTTATTCCGAAATGGATTCAATTCCCTCAGTATCCTGCAATATCTTTGCAAATGTATTAAAAGTATTTATTATAATTATTCACAGCCTTTGTTCAATACTTTGTTGAAGCACCTTTGGCAGCATTTACAGCCTCAAGTCTTTTTTGAGTAGCTCCATCAGCTGGATGGGGAGCACCGAGACATTCACAGAGCTGTCCAGAAGCCACTCTTTTGTTATCTTGGCTGTGTGCTTAGGCTCGTTATTCTGTTGGAAGATAGACCCTCATCCCAGTCTGAGGTCCGGAGCGCTCTGGAGCAGGTTATCATCAAGGATGTCTCTGAATATCACTGCAGTCATTTTTACCTCGACCCTGACTAGTCTCCCAGTGTCTGCTGCAGAAAAAAGTCCCCACAGCATGATGCTGCCACCACCATGCTTCACTGTAGGAATGGCATTGGCTAGGTGATGAGCAGTGCCTGGTTTCTAATATACATGATGCTTCACATTGAGGCCAGGGTTCAATCTTTGTTTGATCAGACAGGAAAATGTCTCATGTTTCTCATGGTCTAAGACTCCTTTAGATGGGCTGTCATGTGCCTTGCACTGAAGAGTTTCTATCTGCTCACTCTACCATACAGGCCTGACTGGTGGAGTGATGCAGAAATGGATGTCCTTCTGGAAGGTTCTCCTCTCTCCACAGAGAACCATTGGAGCGCTGTCAGAGTGACCAGGTGACCCTGTTGCTCACCTTCATGACTTCTAATTCCTTAGACTTAATAGCTTAATAGTTGGTGCTGTGACATGCACTGTCTACTATGGGACTTTATATAAACAGGTGTGTGTCTTTCCAAATCATGTCCAATCAACTGAATTTTCCACAGGTGTTCTCTAATCAAGCAGTAGAAATATCTGAAGGATGATCAGTGGAAACAAGATGCATCTGAGCTCAATTTTGAGTGTCATGGCAAAGATCATGTGAATGTTTATGTACATTATATCTTTGTGTTTTTATTTGTTAAATATTTGCAAAGATTTCAAGCAAACATTTCTCACTTTGTCATCGTGTGGTATTATGTGTAGAACTCTGGGGGATAATTTATTTAATCCATTGTAGAATAAGGCTGTGACATAACAATGTGCAGAACGCACATTGCACCAGTAAGAGCAGAGTGTGATGGTTCAATTAGCAGGTAAGAGCACAGTTTTGCTCAAAATATTGCAATGAACACAACATTATGGGGACATACCAGAGTTCAAAAGAGGAATTGTTGGTGCACGTCTTGCTGGTGCATCTGTGACCAAGACAGCAAGTCTTTGTGATGTATCAAGAGCCACGGTATCCAGGGTAATTTCAGCACCACCAAGAAGGACCAACCACATCCAACAGGATTAACTGTGGACGCAAGAGGAAGCTGTGTGTGTGTGACTGTGTGTGTGTGTGTGTGTGTGTGTGTGTGTGTGTGTGTGTGTGTGTGTGTGTGTGTATTCATACATTAGTATAGTAGTATTGGCAGATTTACCCATGTGTCATGTTTTGCATTTAATTCCAGGGGATGACCAATGACTAGGACATTTCTTTTTAAATCCATCCCCACACTTACCTTCTTTAATGAGCTTTTCTTGGACTTGGAGTGGTGTGTCCTTTTTCCATCATGGTCTATTTGTAGTCTGGAATTAGATACATTCAATGCACAATACATTCAATGATTTTCATTTCACTAACTGTAGGACTACCACTTCTAACTGCCTGGACCTCTGCTGAATTATGTCAGTCACTTTCAAGGGGGTGAATATTTTTTATTTGACATTACTTTGTAGAAAATGAAAATGTATTTGACAACACATGACCAATAAATAGATATTTCTGTAGTAGGATGGATTTTGTTGATTTTTCATTATAAACACAATGTTGTGTTCGATACAATATATTTTAATAGTAATGGATAAATACACTATATTGAGGTTTCCAAGCAAAAGGGCCTGTATGCAGGACACACTTCAGTTCAAATCCTTACAGTAGTCTCCCAAACCTGGTAGAAAACCTTCCCTGGAGAGTAGAGACTGTTTCTCCAACAAAAGCAGGATAAACTCTAATACCCTTGATTTCAGAAAAAATCAGGCAATATTTTTGTCCCTATAGCACAGATATGATTTTAATATCAATATAAAAAATAGCCAAATTATGTAATATATAATACATTCAGTTGGTGTGTCCAGACTTTTCTGTATATATGAATAATTAGAATAATGAGAGAGAGAGCGAGAGCGAGAGCGAGAGAGAGAGAAGGGTACTGGAGACAACTTAATGTTTTATTCAATGCATACTTCAAGATGTGTATATGACCTATTTAGATTTATCTTCCACCTGCATGTGGCATCTACGATCCCCTCCTGGGAGAACAAAAATGAAACAGCAGCATGACCCTTTACTAGATCAAACCCCAGAGCCCATTACCATCACCAGTAACCACCCACCCACCTATCTTCACCAGCACTGTCTCTCTTTTCTCTCTCACTGTTCTGATGCTATAAATAGACTCAGACACATTAATTATGTGGCTGCTGGGGTGAGGTGCCTCTCATAGCTCTGAAACGATCTGACATACAGGCAGTAAAACAAAGGCAGAGGGCTTCGCCAAATGGCCAGTGGAAAACTCTTAAACGGTTTCAAGTGAGCATGAGAGGATGTTGGGGAATCCGTGTGCGCCGGGGACCCAACTTCCAGCTGCTCACCCTCCTGATTCAATTAATGTGTTTGGATCCGTGTGTGCTTTGAGTGCTAACTCAATAGTGTTAATGGCATTGGCAGTTTTACAGGGGTAGGACTCTCACAGTTTTGCAAGTTAAACATGTGGGTGGGAGGTTAAAATTAGAAGAAGCAACATGTGGGGAAAAGAGAGTTTTGAGTATGTAGTATATAGTACAGTGTGTATATATATATTGAGTATGGCTGCATCCCAATTGCATACCACACACTAATTATATAAGGCCCAGACAATATAGTGATCTCAATAGTGCCTGTTTGACAGGTTATTACACAAAATACTAACATACAAATCTGTTTCATACACATCATAGCGTTGCTATGCCAACATACATCGCTGCATTTTCTCCTGCCGGCATTGCTGCTCCCATTGCTGGGATAATGATCCACCATTTTTTCTTATTTTCTTATTCCAATTTTCCCAGACGTGTAGCTACCACCTTTCCATTTTGCATTGCATTGTTGGACAAAAGTTTCCATCATAAAAACCAATTGGTCCTAAGTATGTATGATGAATATTTGAAAATAACCACCTTTGACACTTTGTCTATAATACATTACAAAGAAGAGCTAGTAATTAGTATGCAATTGGAACACATCCTATAGTTTTGCTGCAGCATGTTTTATGCAATTTAGAATTCCAGACCAAACATATTTTTTAATTGTGAACAGCCCAACACTGATCAACTCTCACCTGTTCTGGCAGGCAGTACTATATTTGCACATTGTGACATGAGTATTCAGTTAGCCCCCTCCTTATCAGTTAAATACTAGCATGCCTAAATGTACTCTTGGAGATGTAGTCTCTGGGAAAGCACATCAAAATGATCTAGTACGACTTTTTAGATCATGTGATATGCGATACAATTTCCCAAATATTGGTTGAGAAATGTCCCTACCATCCATCTGCACACCTACGCCCTTGTCCAGGACATAAAAGGAGGAGTGTTTAGTGTATACATTTTAGTATTAATGTATAGTGTACAAATGGGACACACTCTGACATCCGGAGAACCAGCTCATCTCTGCCTATTCTGCCTACCACCATTTAGGTTAAAAATAGAAACAAAGAGATGATCATTTAAATGCAGGGTTATCTCCATAGAGCTAGAGCCGTGCCCTTTTCCACTGCATTAATAATCAAAAAGACATGCCTGACACCTCCTGTACTACAGCAGTAATCATTCGTGATCCTGGACAATCTTTGTTTTTCCACAGGTTACTGTGTTCCAGGTGTTTTCAACACTTGACTTAGCTCTTGATGTTCTTGAAGAACATGTAATGAGATGAATCAAGAGAATTGGAGTAGGGAAAGCCCTCAACTCAAGAAGTTCAATGGCTTTTTGACAGTCCTCTGTAAATGCATTAAACGTTCACCTCACCTTCATGTCACCAGAACAGCTCTTACTCATCAAGACATGGCTTCCTCTGAAGGTGTCCTGTAAGTTGTGAGGTAGTAAGTCTTGGTTGAATATGGCCGTGTTGCCAGTTGAGCGGTTATCCTTCCTTCCATTACTTTGTGTAGATATCAACCACTGTATTCTAGGAACACCCATTAAGACCTGCCTAATGTTTTTGAGATGTTCTGACCCAGTTCTCTAGCCACTGCAGACTGATTGTAAAAGCTTCAAGGAGCTGTAGAAACTGCAAAAATCAACCATTGTGAGTAGTGGATATTTTAGTAAGGGTCTGTGCTGAATCAGTCCCATCATATGATGTATTGCTACATCAGGATGACATAGAGGTTGAGTTTGAGTTCTGGTCCTAAAGGTTACCCTAACTGTTGCTAACTACCAGTCAATTTGTTGAAATACAAATCCTTAATGCCAGGTTCATAGTACACGATTTTAGCACTGATTTACGAGTGACATTCTGTTTTTGGAGATTGCTGACAATAACCTCTGGTCAGAAGAAAATCGGTGTTCACTGAGCATTCGCTTGGTCATCATGTGTGAACTGCTGAAAGGCCAATCCAAGAGATTGTCCTAATGAATGCGTGTCCTAACATTTAGCTCTTGGTCCATGACCCAAGCCTGAGAGCCCCACTAGACACAGCCAGTGAGAGGCGGGTGTCTCTTGTTTCAAGGACTTCCAGAGTTACTAGCCTGGAGTTACTCAGATTTGACCAAAATCACCTCTGCTGTGTGAGCTTCAAGAGCGCTTATCGTTTCAACTGATGAATGATAAAAACACAGGGCTCTAGAGCTTTAATGGAGCAACATCTGAGAGTACTAATTAAAGATAAAAGCAAGCAGTGGCCAGTTAGCATATAGGAAAGAGCTGGGATAACTGGTACCACTGGCTTTCATTCATTGTTCAGATTTGTTAATGCATTTACTTTGGCTCAAGGTTCTTTCATGAATATTTGGAACCGTGTCCCTGGTGGTTCCTGATGGGGCTGAACTTCACAAGGGAGCCTTTATACAGATTCATATTCAGATCGGCAGATCGGGCTAGAGAAGATCAAATTAACATTTGTTTAAGGATTTCTTTCCTAATGACCCTTGAGGCCTTCATACATAAAACGGCGGCAGCAGAAAAAAAGAGCTTGCGTAAAAGCATACACACAACAAGATTTCTTTCCTTTGATTATATTTTTATTAGGTACGGATGGGCTGTAGTGTTTTCTACACAGCACAAACCACTGGCAAATGACTTTTAGTTGGATGGAGAGGGGGGTTAACGGCAGGTAATAATCTGTGCTTTTCTAGTTAATTAGGTACTCTGAGAGAACATCAAGTGTCTAGTGGACTCAGAAAACAACAGAGAGGTTGTCTAACCAATGAGCGTTCATTTGTATGGAGAAGACGTGACCAAAATGTAGGAAAAACAAAAAACAAAAAAACAAAACAACAAAAAAAAAAAAAACAGATTTAATGTCTCGGCGCATCGGAGTGATGTACATTTTAAGTCAGCATTGGTGGACAGCCACAGAAGGATGCTGGTTGGTTTTTTGATGTGCGGAAAGGCTCACAATGGCCCTCTGCTCTGTTTCCATGGGCACATCATTAGTGCACCGCCCCAGCTGGTGTGGACTTTTTGAAGTGGCTGCCTTGCTGCATCTTTAAAATAACTATTCCTCTAGTTACCAGCCACACTGTAAAAAGGACATAGAGCAAGAAATTTGTCTTGATCATAGGTCTTTGCTAGTTATATTCATTAATCCTTTCCAGAGATGGAAAAATGAGTCTGCAATGCACTCTCAGGTTAAAACAAAGAAAATTCAACAAAAAATAAAAATTCTTTTTTAAATTATCATTACAGTGGACTGTCATCTTAACAGTTGTAAGGCAGCACTATAAAATCTGAATTGACTTTCGATTGCTCTTATGAGGGATTCTACTCACGGGACTGATTATATATATATATATATATATATATATATATATACACACACAATTAAAATGAAACGTAAATAAAAAATAGTTCCCGGGACAAAAAAAAACCCAAAACATACACCTTGTGCGTTAAAGGCAATAGTAACTTCAGGCTCTTGCAGATGGCACTGCATGACAATCAACAGGTTTTAAAAAACTGTGGGTGTGCAACAGGATTCATAGACTGACATGTGGCCCAGTGCAGTGAATTACTGTTTAGAAAATTGACACTAAAAAGACTAGAAACATCCATCAGATGAATCTCATTTCTGCCTGTATATACATGGGTTGGAAAATTAAACTGAAACACCTGGTTTTAGACCACAATAATTCATTAGTATGGTGAACTAGGGCCTCCTTTTGCGGCCAATACAGCGCCAATTTGCCTTGGGAATGACATTTTTTGGATACAATCCGGGTTAGCACCCCAACATCCCTTTCAGACAGCTTCCTCTTCCGTCCACCGTTAATCCTGTTGGATGCGGTTCATCCTTCTTGGTGGTATATTGACATTACCCTGGAGATTGGTATGTCCCCCATAATGTTGTGTGCATTGCAGTATTTTGAGCAAAACTGTGCTCTTACCTGCTAATTGAACCTTCACACTCTGCTCTTACTGGTGGAATGTGCAATTAATGAAGATTGGCCACCAGGCTGCTCCAATTTAGCCATGAAACCTCCCACACTAAAATGACAGGTGTTTCACTTTCATTGTCCAACCCCTGTAAATAACGCTTGACCTCGTGTTCACTGTCGACCTTAGGAAGCCTACAAGGAGGCCTGCATGCAAGGCATGGTATAAGCTGAAGGAGGCTTTGTGACGTTCAGGGTGTGTTTTGATAATGTGGAACTGGGTCCTTTGGTTAAGGCGACAGTGAATTTAAACCACAATGCTAACATTCAGCTGCTGGACAACTAAGTTTTAAATTTTGCTTAATTTCTTTTCCCTAAACTCTAAGATTATCATATTCCCAGGGCTACAAATGTGAATGACTGGAATGATGAACATTCAGGAGTATTCACACATCTGGACTGACCAACAAAATCCCCAAATTTGACACTTCAAAACCCGTGGATCTACCTGGAACCAGGAGAAAAATGACCAGGACGGCATCCTTGATGCAAGTGTAGCTGAACACTGATCTATATTTGTATTGATTTTATTTAAACTCTTTACAGCATTACAGCAATGATCGTTCATAGACAGTTATAGTCACATACCCCTGGGAGCCTAATCTGTGGAACTAATTAAATGGACAGTGAATGCAGAAAAATGCATGTGGCCAAAATGTCACAGCTGCTTGGTGTTTAATAAAGATTTTCTTTAAGTTTACAATCAAATCCGATCCAAATCTGATCGTGATGGAAAAGTGTTCTAGACCTTATAAAAATGTGTTAATTATTTTGAAAGGGTTCAAACTATTTGCTTGCTAGATCCGAACCTTCTCGAATGCCACACAGTCTTGGACTGACAACAGGAAACCAGCTCCTCTGCATAATGCAGGGGGAGGGTAATATCTTTGCAAAGCTGTCAGTAAACCCATCATTATCTAATATCTGACTGTCAATGGCTGTATGATTGGTCTTTGAAGAGATTTTGCAAACTGTCTTTGTCAAGACCTGCATAATAGTTTTTAATTATACATTAAGCATGCAAATGTAAAGGGAACAGCTGAGCAAAATGCAGAATTTGCCCTTAGTATACCAACTCTTTTCTCGTGGTTTAATACGCGAGAGATTAAACACGCTGTATCACTCCAGCATGCACAGCACTAATGATTTAATTTGCATTGCAGAGCCGTAATTTGCATTGTGTGTTAATTTTGTTTAACCTGCTGCTCAAAGACAGCAATCAGCCGGGCTCTCGAGCTTACAGTGAGGATTCCCTCAGCCCTCAGTCTGTTGCATGAATGCCTCTAAATGGGACATGGAAACACTGCAAACACTGTCAAATATAAAGACTTCCTCAATGTTTCATTCCACAGTTCAAATACAGGAGTGTAAACGAGTTCGGCACAAAGACGAGCAGCATTTAGTTGGAGGTAATTAAAAAATTGGCTGGCTTTTAGAATTCCCAAATGTGGCACAACAGTGATTGAGACATTAAGTCATGGCAAGATTGGTAAGATTAGAAATCTCATTGCAACCTGCACCAAATCATCAGGAACAGTCTGCCTGGCAGCAATAAAGGCAAAAGTATTGGAACCCCAGCCAAGTCATCAGCTCTACTGTCTAGGGAAAGCTTTCTACTGGATTCTGAACTAGCACTACTCAATGCTCACTGAGCATACCCCTTTAGCCCGTGCCTGGCATTAGGCATAGTGCCAACCGGTATTACCTATTACATCTCTACAGGGACTAGATAAGCTGTGTGCTTATTTACACATCTATGTCCAAACATTTTATGTTTAAACTATGTCCACTCACTCTCCACTTTTAGATGCGCCTACATAGTTGGTCCATCTTGTAGAGGTCAGAGACCGAATCTGTCGTCACCTTCTAGTCATTCATTAGTACTCAAAGGATGCTGCTCTCAGGACTCTGTTGGCTGGTGACAGTCCAGCAATGACACAGAGGTTTAAACACTCCAGCAGCACTGCTGTGTCTGTTCCACCTGTACAAACCCCAACAGCATGTCTGTCACTGCAGTGCTGAGCTCCTGATCATTGAAAAGCAGGGTGACAGGAGACAAAGTACATAGAGAAACAGAAGCACTGCCAAATTTGATTATATAAACACAGTGACAGTGTAAGGTAAGTGGAGCTGATAAGATGGGACAGTGAATGAAGAAACAAGGGGATAGTAATAATCTGATTGGTGCATCACTATGATAAGTCACGCTGCTCCCCAAAAAGTAACACCGAGTTCTGACCGACTACCACTGCGGCTCTTATTTTTAAGAGCTTCATATTGATCATTCAACGATGCTGCAGAATGCTGGTTCCCAACCATGTTCCCAACGATTCAGCTAATTACCAAGCCCTTCCTGAGGTTATGGTGGAGTTTTGGAGCAGCATGTGCAGGGAATGGGGCCCTCCAGGACCAGGGTTGGCAACCACTTGTTTCTATAAAAGACCAATGTTTAATACAGAAAAGTGTAATTCTGTTAAAGGTCTAAAGAAATGTTTCTTTCACTTTCTAAAAAACAGTTCACACTCATTTCTATTGCAATCCTGACTTCTTTAGAAGAGCAGCAATTCTATGGGTTCTTTATACTGCCTATTCAAACTGCAACATACTTCAGATTAAGATTTATGAAAGACAGATGAAACAGATGATTCAAGCATATAGGCAAAGTAGAATTACACTGAATGCCTGATTTTCAACTCCTATGACATCAAATGGCAAACCAGTCATCTTTGATTTGATTGATTATTTTGCTGCAGAAACCCTAGCCATTCATTCACAAGCTTACGGTAATTCAACAGAACAAGGGAGCTTCTCCAAAGATGTGCTGTGTAGAAGGTAATGAGAGAAACACACACACACCCACACTTCAACTGTCAACAGTCCAGTCCAATAGACCCAGCTCAAGATATTACCCATTATTACATTCCAGCAGTCAACAAATACCGCTGCACAGTTCTGGTAAGCAATTATTTCAAGATATGTCTGTCGCTCAAATGCAAGAGTTCCAATAGCAAACTGATTTCACTGGGCATTTCAAAACAGGCTTTCAATATCTATGCAAACATTCCATTGACTCGTATCGTAGGTGTGCGCGTCCTAGAAATTTGAAGATTTGCCAGTTGAAAAGGTAGAGGTGAGCAAAATGGTAAATTTCACACAACACCACAATGGTGACCTTTCACAATAAACCAGTTTTCACATGGTAAAATGTACTAGTAGCAGTACATTTTAAAAACTGCTATCCAAATACGTCCCCACACTGAGTAGAGTGATTTTTATTTAAATGTTACTGCATGATACCCAAGTAACAGGACCAATTACACTTTGGAATGAAAACTGTCCTAGTGCAGAAGTACAAATATTCCAATTACGAAATACTCAAGTTAAAGCTGAAATATGATTAATCTTTTGGTGATGTACACAAGTACATGATCCAAAATGTATTTATTAAAAGAATTTCTAAATTCTTGATTTTAACGGCATCATCTGCAAAAAGCACAAATGATATTTTAAAATTTCTTGACCAGACACCTGTAACAAAATGCACTCAAATTTAAATTGAACATTTAAAGCAACCTGAGCTAATATGTAGATTATTGTTGTGAAATGTAAATTGACAAAAGTAAAATGCAGACACTGCACAAATCTACAAGTACATTCACAAAGTACTAGCTACCTTTAAGCACTAAGTACTAGCTTTCTTTAAGCACTAAAATGGAATATACTCATAGCATATTGTGCATTATGAGGAAAGAGTAGGTTTCCCCGATTCTCACTAAAGGCCAAATATCATTAGAATGTGTACAGAGTTTCCCTTTCCCAATAGTCCAGTCAGTGAATACTGAACATTTGTTCATGTTTCTGCAGAAGACATATCTACAAACACCAAAACTGGCTTTGTATAAACATTTTTATTTACTCTAAACACTTACATGAACAAAAACACCATATAAACACAGATTGATGCAGCAACACTAACCCGCCTTCCGGTTTTGATTCAGAGGCCTTTTATCTTTTATTTTTTTTTTTTCGCAGAACATATTTAGTTGGCCAAGGCAGCACAATGCTATCATACTTTATATTACAACATGCTGTCTACACTGCCTGCACCAGGAATGGAAAGTTCTATAGATAGACACTAATTCAAAATCAAGAAAGTATAAAAGTATCATTTTACAGCAGTTGAAATACTGACATTTAAGTAATAGCGAGTCATACATCATTAAAACCATGGAAGAGTCTAAAGGAGGCCAGTCTGAAAGTCAGAAAATAAAAGCAAAGAAATGGAAAAGAAAAGTTAAATATTTCATACCTTCTTGTTTAGAATGTAACTTCACTATGCTGAAAATTATCATCATTTTTGAGTCGAGTTTGTAACATACTCACTGAAATTGAAGAGCCAAAAAGTGTTGTTTTCCCTGCTCAAGCTTGCCAAATTCATTTCATCAGCTAATTATCAAGCCCCTCATGAATCCAGGCAAGCTAGAGGAAGGAAGACAGAACCACGCACACTAGTGACCCTCCACAGTGGAGCCGGGTACTTCTGGTATGAGTGCTTGTGCCGTGAATTAGCTTCAGTAGGGGGCAATGGTGACGCTCCTTCCTCTTTCAAAATATAATAAAGCCAAATTAAGAGCCAACAGAGTGCTTTATAAGATGAGTGTCACTGGACAGACAATGGCACAACACATTCAGTTTTCTTTAAACTCAGGTGGAAATTAGTGTGAAATGAATAAGGGTTAAGAGGGGAGAGCCATGGAGGGCTGCAGGGACCTTTTCAAAACTCATTCTTTCCATCGCAAAAAAATCTGGAGGCTTACGGAGAAAACTTTTTGGCTTGTGCTCGGACCCTTTTTTCATATTCCACTCTGTTTTGGCTGCAGAGGGGAGGGGGAGACAAACAAGAGGCAGTTTAAGGACTTATGGACATGACCTACCATAATTACATTTTAAATTGTGCAATTAAGTAAGGAAATTACAAGTGGATTAGCTTACCAGTAAATTGTATATGCCTCAGCTTGTGCGGGGTCCTGAATATTTGGCTCATTTAGGAGTTCTTGGATTCCTAGCAAGATCTGTAAAACAAGAAGGACCTCAAATTTAACCAGTAATGTTTCATGAGATCATGCTGCCCCCTTCAGGGATGCTGCATACAAAACAATGAAGGCATAACTTCATGTTTGACAGGCAATTTTAAAGATTGGTACAACATAAGATTGTACATACAGTCTGGAAAAGAGAAACAGTGCAACTTGCTGAATTGATATGATTTAAATTAAAGAAGTTAAAACCAAAGCCAAGTGCAGTTCTGAGCAGTTGCACTTATTTTTACATACTTCTGCATGTCCAAATAAAGAAAATGAGTAGCAATGTACAAGATTAAAAAGCATAATAGTGCAATATTGAGAGGCTATATATAGCAAATAACCCAAATATCACAGTTCAGCCTGATCTGGTGAGGGATTCCCAACTTCTTACATTACATGTCTGTTTTATTGAGAATGTGAAACAGTGAGTCAAAACAAGGTTGTGCAATTATTTAAAAAAATTCAAATGAATTAAACATTGAGAAGCTCTGACAGACTAAATCTTGCAAGTTATTTATACAGCCTTGTGCAGTCTGTAACACAGAGAACCCCCTGAGCTAACTAAGTAACTAGTCCCCATCACCCCCCCCCCAAAAAAAAAGAAGCTAGTAGGAAGGTTGTGTTGAGCTATTAAACTAGTCTGAAAAGTTATTTTCAAGTACAGTCAGTGTCTGCATGCATGAAAAATGCTTCATGTGTGAATATACAGAATACCAATTCATGGCAGAGCATGTAACGGATACCAGGTTCCACTAAAACTTTAGGTCATCCAATGAGGTTTTATTTGAAGTCTGAAAATGTTAAATAAATAAATAAATAAATAAATAAATAAATAAATAAATAAATAAATAAATAAATAAATAAATAGCTTAAAAATCAGTCAATTATGTGCCATTAACCCAGCCATCCAATTTAGCCTCCTTTATACATACATAAATTGACATCCATAAACTGAGATCCATAAAAGGTAACACTAATACCCTAAAAATAAAAATCAAAGTTCAACTTGGTAAAATTTGAGGGCTATGATTTAATGTACATTAGTGACAATTCTCTTACAGAAACAATTACAGATGTTTGCCACAGCAGTCTTACTTTTCAACAGCCTCAATCTTGCCTCAACCAGTGATGACCTACACACCAGTTCTACAGACAGAAGACTAGCATAAACACTCAGCACAGAAAATAAACAGGATGCAACACAACTGCATGGTTTCTTGCTTCCTTCACTCTGACCTTAATCAGATTTGAGATTTTATGTGCCAATAAAAGCACTTTTACTGTAATCTAGTTTAAAAAGTTCTTTAAAATCTTTCCTCATGGCTGGATCAAGAGGTTTCAAAAATATTTTTCACTAAGACTAATCCTAGAATGAAGGATTTTGAAAGTGGCTCACCATTGGTAATGCAATTTAGTTAAAGACTAGACTTTATTCAGTATCTGCGAAAACCTGCCCTTAAATGGTCAGGCATTGTTCTGAGGTCATCCCAAACTGTCCAGTATGCAGCTCTATAAAAGTCAAGTCACCAACCTTGTTGCTGATTGCTCATAAAGGACTTTAAAAATGCAACAGCTGAAGGGATGGCTATGTGGACGCTTGTATAGAGTCTATTGTCTAAATTTCCTATATTGCATTTTGACACCATAGCTAAAGAAAGATTTACATGAGAAGAGCAAGAATCTCAAACACTGAATGGATGTCAATATAAAAATGTTTTTGCAAAGCATGAGACTTTCTATAGATCCATAAAGTATAACAGTGTAAAGAACTGCCAGACTGGCATCATGAAACAGTGGGGGAAAACAAATGCAAGAATTGGGATACAGTATCAGTTTAAAGTCCCCACACAATTAGACATGAGCTGATATTTGGTCATTCCTTATGCTGCACTAATAATCGTGCTTGGAAATAATAAACTACCATTATTGTATTTTATCTTGGCTATTGTCAATGCTGCTAGAGCAGTTCTGGCTTCACAACCTTCTGCTAAGGTCACAGTCCAGTCATAAGTTGGCGTCCCCAAGGCTGGTTAACATTCACAGCGTGCATAGCCTGGCATTAGAGGGAACAGTCTCAGAACTTTAACCTTCATCAAAAAGGTGAACACTCTCCCAGGAGGAGCTGTAGCAGAGATGTTACTGTTCTATCCCACTAATACCAGTACAGGTCTATGAATTTTAATAGACAGGACAGAGAGTGAGCACTGGAACACACAGCAGTACAGAGCAGGACTGTGGCCTGAACGTTATGATAGCATTGACCTGCTAAATGCCTTTAATCCAATTTAATAAAAAACAAATGACTAAAAAAATAAATAAATCTTCTTGTAATCCTGAAGTGGATTCTCTATTAAACCCTACTATATGAAATGCAGTTTGCAATTGAAATAGGGAGTAATACATAAAAGGATTCCATACTACATATTTACACAAAGAAAGTGAAACAATTTGCCCCAATGCTGAAAAAGCAACTACAATGCAGTCAGCCAGAGAGGTTCCAAATAGATTTTAGGCTGTTACCTATTGATATGTGCCACGAAGGGGGGACTTCAGATGGTAAAAGTAGAGAAACTAAACTTCAAAAGGGAAATAAAGTTAAGATTAAACATTAAATACTTAACTCGCACACAAGGTTTTGGTACCCAAAGATATTCAAGTTCTCCACGTTTAACAGTGTTGAGATCTGTGCAGGATTTTTCTACATGTATACATTGTCTCGCTCCTGCAATCACCAGCTTAGTAACCAAAAACATACTGTAAAGAGACCACAGGAATGCAGACCCCTATGTGTAGGGTCTCAGGCTTAAATCAGCACAATAGGGCTACAGCTTGATCAGCCATCATTAGAAATGATGCAAATTTCAAAGCTTTATGAATACAATGACACCCAACTACCAGCACTCAGGAAAAGCCATCGATGCACAAGACTGATGCTTAAAAAAAATTAAAAAATTAAAAAAAAAAAAAAAAAAAAAAAAAAAAAAAAAATCAGGAGAAGAATACAAGATTTCAACGAGTTTCAAGGTCACAAATTCACCAGTTTATAATGCGATCAGAAAATGAAAACTAACAGTGGAGGTGAAGTTGAGATCAGGAAGTCAAAGCAGACGGGCTTATAGAGTTTGCTAATCAAGAACCCCCATTTTACCACAGAAGACCTTCAGGGACATTTGGCAGTCTCTGGTAGACACCTGCACAAATATAACCTTTATGGTTTATGGACGAGTGATCAGAAGAAACTGGCTGCAAAAAAACGGTGATGCTTGCTAAAGGGGATGTTTGGACACAGGCTAGAGCTGGGCAATTCCACAAATCTCACTATGAGATTACTAAACTGGTGATCTAATGTATAATTTATGAAATTTTAATTTTAAAGCATCAGTATTTACTTGCAAAGCCAAAAACATCATGTTATATCTAAAGAGCTGCACTTAATTGCAATGTTTCAGCCAGATAATTCACAAGACCGTACCCTCCGGAAACCAAACCATTTGGAACCAAAGCACACAGACCAACCCACATAGCAGAGGAGGTGTGAACCATTTTTTTTATATATATATCTTGTACAAAATATATCACACCATCAATATTTACTGCCCAGCCCCAACACAAACGTCTGCTTTGGGCCCATTTTCTTGCATCATTCTTAAAATGTAGAAAAAAAAAGGGGGAAATGTATAAGACAATACATTAACAATGCTACATAGCCTAGATTTTAGAGAGACAGATTTTCCTTTTCACTGTTCTGCACAAAACAAATCCTAAAAAAATAAAAATAAATAGATCACTTTAAGAAAGCAAAAGCAACGTTGCCATTTACCGAGAGGGAATTTCACAAGAGACAGTCATTTCATTCATATTTTGTGATTACAAGATTATAGTAATTTGGTTTTTGACTTTGGTTTTGGTTCCTTTACATTTTTCTTTCCAAAAATAAGTGTAATTTAATGTGTATAGAATATTGGAATTACAGACTGAAGTGAAGATGATTAAGGCGCTACAAAAATTCCAATCATGCTTGTTTCTTCTGTTTAGTCATTGCTATCTGATGACTGAACAAAAATCAAATACATGGCAGAATTTCACTGAGCCAACACCAGGGATGATCAGGTGAAATATCTGCTATGAAATGGTGAGATTTATGATTTGATTTATGAGCCACAGGAGAACATGCAGAACTGTTTCCTGAATGACAACCTGCCATTCTTAAAAGTTTTAGTGAAAGATGGGTAGAGTGAGGAAGATTCAGGGACTGCAATTGAGTTAATAGTAAAGCATTTTATATTGTTCTTTAATGTCTACATAATTTCCTTCAATTGGTGTACTTCAATTAACAAGTTCAGAAAATGTTGTTCATTCCATTGTGTGACATTTTAGCATACAAATGGAGTGGAATAGATATTGGCCCTAAAAACAAAAATAATTAAACATTGACAGCACATATCGGCCATCAGCCCTGACCTCTAAACATAGGTTATAAAAACCCCCACATCAGTCAAGCTCTACTGGTAATTAGGCATCCTGTTTAATTATATTTAACATTATACATATTGCACCTGTCCAAACCAGCAGAGAATAAGAATTTGAGAACATGCAAGGCTTTTAAAGGGTCTTTGAGATCACTTTCAGGCCCATTTTCAGGTTTCAGTAGGCAACATATAAATTCTCAATTTCACCTTATTTGCATGAAGGGGAAAATGCATTATAAAATTTACCTCACTCTGGGTTTCAGCTTAAGTCCAACTGAACTGAAATATGAAACTGATGCCTTTATGAGCGTCACCTGTTCTGGGTTTTTTTTTTTGTCCCTAGACTATATGAACATACATTTTATGACATTTCATGAATGAGATCGTCCAAGTCATTTTAAAGTATCCTTATGTATGTATGTGTATGTGTGTGTATGTGTATATATTATTTATATATATATATATATATATATATGGCAACCATTTTTTAATAGACATTGTACACTGGGGCACAGTCAGATTAATAAATTGGAATAAACTGTTTGGGGCAGTTTCCACAAATTCAGAAATATACACAATTGCCCAAAATGTATTGGAATGTTACAGCCTTCACCAGAACTAAAGGGCCTATAGGCTAACCCATTAAAAGCAACCCCATACCATTACCCTTCCTGCACCAAACTGTCCAGCTGACACTGTACAGTCAGGCAGGTAATGTTCTCCTGGCATTTGTAAAAACCCAGATAAAAAGCATTGTTCATCACTCAACAGGGCAATACAGCCATGGGACACTTAATGCCATGACACCCATTATGTGACTTTCCTGGTAGAGTTTGTGCTGATGTTGTCGTGGCTCCTAAGACTAAGTAAGAAACAAATTGCCAATTACAGTGTCATCCTATTACAGTACCACACCAGAGTTCAGTGAGCTTTTTAGAAACATCCATTCTTTCACTAATATTTGTATAGACTGCATTGATTAGGTCCTCGATTTTTAGTTCTAAATGTTAATAATTGGAGTAACAGAACATTACACAGAGAGCAAGACAAATCACAAGTGCAGTGTTAACAGCAAGTAAGACTAATGTACTCAGTTCTGGCCGAGCTACCTTAAACATGTCTCATACGGACATTCATGAAGAATGCATCTCATGGCTTTATTGCATAATTTCTCCATTTACACACTAAATTTGCTCTTACATACTTGCATTAACCTGCATGTAATAAATCTAATACACAAAAACAAGCTGGCAACATGTGGCTTGGAGAGTCTTCAAATTCACTTCCTTGTTGTTTTAAAAATCACTTACCTTTCTTAAGTATCTGAAAACAGTTTATACATACCAAATTAAGCCCCTGCTTAGACCTGCTAAACATGGACTTAAATGGCCCAGTAGTGTGAGAACACAAAAATCATCTTAAGATTTGTGTTCCTGTGAAACTGGAAAGTTGGTAAGATGTCTATTTTTGTCCCTGCACTTCCCTTCCTTCAACAATAAGCTCCATCAGCAACAACTAATAATGCATTATGGGTGAAAGCGGGAATCTGTTCTTTTCTGCTTACTTGCTTGATCGTAATAGCCGGCCTCCAGTCTTTATCTTCCTCTAAAATCGATAGGCACACAGTGCCAGACGGATATACATTGGGATGGAAGAGGGGAGGCTCAAATTTACCTGATGAAAGCAACAGAATTTAGAGAACAAGATTAAGAAATTGTTTTTACTGTGAAACAGAATACAAGACCAACCTTAGATTAACTCATAACTCACACTTTGGTGGAGAAGATGGATAGTCATCCTTAAAGAGCATTCGCAGTTTAAACAAGCCTCCCTCCCAGGGCGTCTGAAAGGAGAAATGCAATTTAATTTATATTTTATTCAGGGGTGTACAATGACAAGATTTTGTGAAAAGAATTATGCACATTCTCTGAACATATGGTAGTCAGTGCTAAAAGAACACAAGCCAATTGCACTACATTACAGTAATTAGTGCTGTTTAATTGGATAATGTGCAGCACATTTGGAACGAACCACTGTACCAAATATGGTACAGTATTAGAGAATCTTTGTTTTAATCAGTCACTATAAGGGTATTTTATTTGGAAAATACCACAGTAAACATACACATCATGAAATTATTTTATTAGGGCTGCACAAGATACTGTTTCAGCATTATTAATGCAATCTGTGCATATCCAATTGTCACATTGCTGGATGTGCAATGTAAAATTAATTTCTTCATCACAACCATTTCTGTCACAGGTCTAATCAAAAAGGTTTCTTTCTTTGATGTCTCATGTTCTTACCCCTTTTTTTCCCGGGATGGCACATTCCCAATTCATCAAGTTCATGGTTCCATCAGGGTTTTTGGTCGGCACAGCTACAAAACCCTGCAAAAGAAACACACCTCAACATCAACATTTTGACTAAGGTTACACCCTTCTTCTGGAAGGAGTCCAAATAAATAACTGGTCATATTTTCACCACATAGGAAGGACTTTATGTGGAGCTTGAGTTTTTGCTGTTAAAATGGAAAATGCAGCAAAAGGTTGGATCCAGAACAGATTGATCCTGGATGCCCCCAGCCAGTGCATGGATGTGTTCAGGCCCATCACCAGCACACCTGATTTAACATCATTAATCACAGATTTTCCATGAGCGCAGTAAATAAACAACTGATGCCTGTATAAGATCAGGTTTGTTGCTCTCAATTGGATTCATTAAAAAGGGTATGATGCCTTAGGCCCCAAAGCTTCAATAGGTCTTTCTTCTAACTATGAAAACCTTGCACCAGTGGAAATGTAGTGGGTGGCGGTACAAAGCGGTAATCTGTACTTGATTGGGGGTGTAACACCTACTCTATAATTCACTATGTGACACAAGAACAACTAAACTGCAGCCCTGCAACTCTATCAGAAGCAGAAATATTGCAGCTCGATTTAAGGTGCAACAAAGGGAACTTCACACAACAAAAAACACTAAATTCCACAAAGAACATTAAAATGGTTAAACAATAAATAAAATTAATTAAAATACAAATACAAGAAGAACCTTTAAAATCAGAATAAGAAATACATTATTAATCCCAGAGGGAAATTGTAAAAATCAACGGTACTAGTAGTACAACTAGTACTACTGAAAGCACATTGTAGCACCATTATCTTCAAGTCTTACCTCCAGTTTAATTTTAATTCTTAAAAACTGAGCAGTGCCACTTTGGTCCCAGATATTCACTACTTTAATATTATGAATGTTAAACACACCAAGACTTTTGCAATTATTTTTATATTTTAGTTTTGATTCCATCATTATAAACAGAACCAAAACCCCACAAATGGAGAGCTGATGTAAACAAAAGCTGTACATCTGTTTTTAAGGCAGCACTTCTGTTTTCTGGTGCATCAAATGAGGATCAGCAGAAAGGTCATTACAGACTGGCGAAGATGATATGGTAGAAATACCTACATAAAGGATCTACAAGACGTTCCTGCAATTTGCCTCAGGATCGGATTTCCTTTGAGATCAATAAAAGTAGGTCTAAATTTTCAAAATAATTTGTTTACTAGACTGTATGCATGCTGCACATTAGACCGATTTAAACCAGGGGTCACCAAACTGTACAGCCACTTCCCTGCAGGTTCACCTCCAACCCAAATCTAACACACCCCATTCAGTCAATCAAGAACATCTGAGGGCAGTAATTAGTTGGCCCAGGAGGGGTTGATTAGGGTTGAATCTAGTCTGTTGGAATGTAGCTCTCCATGAGCAGGGTCGGGATGCCCGATTTAAGCTGTATGCGGCACTCTTTAGTTAAGCAGTGAAACTATATACTCAAACATTTATGCTGAAAGTAACATATATTAACACTAAGCAGCTAAAATGTAATACAATTTGAAGGAAACAAAAGATGAACCACTTTTACAAATTCCCATAATCTCAAATATCGCACTAAATACTTAAGATCTAAATTGCTCAGATACTATAGTCACCATAAATTAAACCATACCACCGCTACCTTCTGACCCATGCATATTTGCATTTAGTGCCTGTGCACCATATGTGTCCACTGTCTTTAAGGTTAATCTTACAGAAATCACAATCATTACAATTCAATGTTTCACACCAAATCCAACCATCAAGCCTAGTCATGCTATCTTCATAATGAAACCTGCAACAACAACAACAAAGTGTGGACAAAAGCCACAACACATGTTTTACAGAGATACGGATGGAATCATGAACTGGAAGCTTACAAATATACAGTTAGCCTGCAGAACCTAGAAAATAGAAAGAGGTTTTGTGGTCACAGCTCTGATGCTTTGGAGAAATCCTAAAGGCAGAAAAATGTTGCGTTTACATAAACATTACTCCTGTGCCCAAAAATGAGCCTCACAATGTACCAAAAATCTTTAAACGTTAATCTGCACTAATGTTTCATGGTGGGGTCATTTTGATTAAGTGCATTTGAAGGAGTCTATACTATTACCAACTGAAAGCCAATTACAGTGAAAAATTACAATCATATGTGAACTGTGAAGACAAATGAGAAATGTTAATTTGCATAAATATGCACCAGTACTGACACCCATTGGCCCATTCCAATTTATTAGATCCCAGTAAAATAAAATGGAAATTTTGTATTGAGATTGTTTTACATTTAAAATTTCTCCCACACGTTTTCTCTCTTATTTCAGATATTTAACTTTGCTAACTTCATTCACTTTTGCCAGCCTTGATCATGGAACTGAAAATGAAGACAAACATGTCACTGTCAGACAATCACATAATTACAGGCAGGACTGTCACTAGTTATTAAATTTCTAAATATGTCTTAATGATATTCGGTAAAATGGCACAGAATTATTCATTTTTTTAATTTGATCATAAATCAAATTCAGTTTGAGTGTCAATTCAAAAGGAATGACATGAACTGACAAACATTCACATAATAAACTGATGATCAGTCACCATCCCTTTACTTTTTAAGTAATGTTTAATGTAAAACACTAGACACATGTAGGAAAAAAGTACTTACAAATGGATGGTCTTTCCGCCAAGCCTTTCGTTCTTGTGCGAGACGACTTAACGCTATACCAGACATGACTTCAGGATCTTTAAAATAATGGATGTAAACCTGGAAAAAACAGGTGCGAGAGTGATGCAAACAGCATGGTGGTGCATGCCATGAAAAATAATGAGAAATAGACTGAGCTTTTTAAAGATCATTTGCTAAAAATGAGAGAAAAGTGGAGAGATTACTGCATCCTGCATTTCTCACACACCAAGGACAAACAGTCAGGATACCACAGATTATTCAACAAAGCTCATCAGTGTGAAATAGAGTTTAACTGCTGCTATTTTTTGGTAATTCCCTTAACCTGGACTCATGTGCAGTGAAGACATACAGACTGACCAGTCAACTCTTGAACAAAGTATGCCAATAAAACTTTATTCCAGGAGAGCTAGAAGAAAACACTTAGAATAGAGTTTTTAGTGTGAGGAGTGGGAATCTCATACCACATCACTTTATTTTTAAAGCACATTAAAACCAGCAACAGGGCTGACCAAATTTCCCAAATGGATAGGTGGGGTGTACAACGCAGAAATCTTTACCTGCAAAAGGCAACTGCAAAACAATGAACTGGGCTATTAACTTCCAATCTGTAATGAAATATAATCAATGAATACCAAAGCATGCAAGAGGGGTAAGTGCCACATGCTGCAGATACAGTGTGGATACATATTGTGCAAAATAAATAATCTAATTATGTAAAAAGTTCTTAATGCCCAAATGTAGCAGTTAATAATTTATTTTATTACTATTTCGCACAGTCATGCCATTCTTTCTGTTTTGCTCACCTGCACAATAATCATTATAGTTTCTTTATATATCTTGATTAAATGCATTAAACAAACACAGCAGACATTTAAAAGCTGGCAGCTACATACATTACACACACTATGTGTGTGTAATATACACAGAGATTATTTTATACAATTAGTGTGTGTATACACACACACATTCTATGTGTATATATTTGTGCGTGTGTGTATAATTACACACACTATACATATATACACACACGTGTTGGATGGGGGGGGGGGGGGTAACTTCAGAGCGTTTCTATTGGTCTACTCTTCCTCCACGGATCAGATGACTAAATGAAGAGTAAGAGCCCCTAATGTCAGTCTTTACTCGACGATGAAAGGCTGCGAGGATGCAGACGTCTGCGCGCAGCCGCTCATTTACTCCGCCAGCAGCTACATCCTTCACAGTCAGCGGGCGCAGACCCGAGGCTCTCTGCGCGCTTTCCGACCGAACTCCCGCCTAAGCTGCAGCCCCGCGGCTCCCTGAGCCCGTCTGCGCCGCCAGGCTGCGGCTCGGCGGGTCCGGACCGAGACCGCGGAGCAGCTAAAGACGCTACAGCGAGCTGCGGCTAACGGCCGAACAGCGCCTCAGTCTCCCCCTCTGCCCCGACTCGCACTCACCCTCGAGCAGATAAAAATGTCTGGAGCCTTTTCTCGCCAATGCCTGGCTGTTATGAGGGCTAACGGCAACCAGAGCCGAGAATTTCTCCTTAATCTATCGGGGGAGCGAAGTTTCCCTCCTGTAAAAACACTGCACAGTCAGGACCCCTGAGGAGCGGCCAGAGCGCCTGCTTAAAACTCCACTTCTGGCGGATCAGCGCGCGTCTGCACCTGCAACAGCTGATGGAAATCAGCTCGAATAAAACCCGCGTTTCAGGAGAACGAGGCGCGTGTAGCGCTCACTTAGAAATCAACAGCAAACCGGGAGTGTGGGGGTAACGTGGCTGTTAGATGCGCCGTCGAGCCGAAAAACGCTTTAATTGGGCCAAATAACTTCAAATCAGCTAACATCAGCAATGTGGACAGTGTAGAAGCGACGCTGTTCTCACAGCGTGACACCAACTTCTGATTTCCTCTGTTAACTCTGACAGGCTGTGCTCCGGGCAGCCGCGCGTTAAAGCGACACAGCGAGAAAAGAACTACAAATCCCAAGAGTGCAGCGCGCGACCGGTCCGCCATAGCGAGTAAACACAGACGTCACCGTAAAAAACAGACACTAAATTAATATGCTTTATAATATGTTAATATATATATACACTGAGTATATACCCCGTTCTACTGGACTCTTTTTCTCTTTTTCTACTTTTTCTCATGCACTATTTATATATATTGTACATTGTAATATAGTCTCTATATTATATATTCTTTATATTTATATAGTGTTTCTTTACTAAATGATCTTGTTCTACCTTTCTGTACTGTACCTATGTTGCGGCTGGAACCTTAATTTCCCAGAGGGAACCCTCCCAAGGGATAAATAAAGTTCTATCCTCTCCTATCCTAAACACAGGCACTACATTAATATACTTTATAGTATGTTAATACATATACACTGAGTAAACAAAGACATTCTACATTAATATACTTTATAATATGTTAATTATATATACACTGAGTAAACACAGACACTACATTAATATATTTTAGAATATGTAAATATGTACACAGGGTAAACACAGACACAACATTACTATACTTTATAATATGTTTATATATATATATATACACTCAGAAAACACTCTACATTACTATACTTTATAATATGTTAATATATATACACAGAGTAAACACAGACACTCTACATTAATATACTTTATAATATGTTTATATATATATATATATATATATATATATATATATATATATATATATATATATATATATATACACACTGAGAAAACACTCTACAATAATATACTTTATAATATGTTGATATATATACACAGAGTAAACACAGAGGCTCTACATTAATATACTTTATAATATGTTAATATATATACACAGAGTAAACACAGACACTCTACATTAATATACTTTATAATATGTTAATATATATACACTGAGTAAACACAGACACTACATTAATATACTTTGTAATATGTTAATATATATACACTGAGTAAACACAGACGCTATATTAATATACTTTATAATATGTTAATATATGTACACTGAGTAAACACAGACACTGCATTAATATACTTTATAATATGTAAATATGTACACAGAGTAAACACAGACACAACATTACTATACTTTATAATATGTTTATACATACACTGAGAAAACACTCTACATTACTATACTTTATAATATGTTAATATATATACACAGAGTAAACACAGACACTCTACATTAATATACTTTATAATATGTTAATATATATACACTGAGTAAACACAGACACTACATTAATATACTTTGTAATATGTTAATATATATACACTGAGTAAACACAGACGCTATATTAATATACTTTATAATATGTTAATATATGTACACTGAGTAAACACAGACACTGCATTAATATACTTTATAATATGTAAATATGTACACAGAGTAAACACAGACACAACATTACTATACTTTATAATATGTTTATACATACACTGAGAAAACACTCTACATTACTATACTTGATAATATGTTAATATATATACACAGAGTAAACACAGACACTCTACATTAATATACTTTATAATATGTTAATATATATATATATACACAGAGTAAACACGGACACTCTACATTAAAATACTTTCTAATGTTAATATATATACTGAGTAAACACTCTACATTAATCTATTTGTAGAACTTTAGATGACTGCTGTTATAGATAGTGTAGTAGTAAACATTGTTTGAAAGTGAGCTTAAACTTGCATCTGGACTTAAGAGGTTAATGTTCATCCTGTTACCTCTAACTGATGATACTGCACTTTTTGGGGGTTTGAGAACATACAAACATACAGAGAGACAGTACAGGAGGTGGAGCTTCAATTTTCAGCTCATGCAGGTCACCACAAAACCACATCCTTGGTGAATGCTGTCCCAAACGTCATCCGCAGAATGACTGAACATGTAGATCAATAGGCCAGTAGCTGTGTCTCAGTAGGCTTTGTGTTAAAAACTATGTTTAATAGGGTTAAAACAATGAAGGCTCTACTGGGAGTGTTTGGGAATATATGTGATAAATAACCTATTCAGGTAAGTCAGTCATTTTCAATACTTCTGTTTTCTTAACAAACCTAATCCTACTTGGGTCTGGCTCCTTCTTCCACTTTCACCTCCTTTTCACTCTTCCTCATTTGAAATGATATCAGTAGAAGTGAAAAAAATGACTTAATTATGAATGAATTAAGAATTTCTTCTTAATTCTACTTGACAGTAGTTTGTTTTCTTCACCTGTTGCTGATATGTTTTCTGCGCTGTAAGAAGTCAGTTCTCTGTTCTCTGTATTGTGTAGAGGATTAGTACCCATAAGAGGTAATCTCCTATATTTCTTACAGATTTTTTGACTCAGCATTTGTGCTGTTTAATAATCAATTGAGCTGAGCTAGACGCTGAGGCTGCCTGCACTTCTTCAAAATGGGTGCTATGTGCCAAGCCATTTTCCTGCTTGTGGTCTGTGGACTGGTTCAGTGCAGTAAGTCCTCCGCTTTCCTGATTAGACTGAATAGATTGTGTATCAGTATATCTACAAGTTTAACAGTATATCATTGTGAACACACACACACACACACACACACACACACACACACACACACACACACACACACACACACACACATATACTGGTTGATTTTCTTTGAGTATAGGAAATGTGGAAGCTATGATTTTCACTCATCAGATGACCCCTGCAATATCTATTCTTAACTTTTTGCAGTAAACAGTGCATGCAATGTGAGCTGCACCACAGACTACTTCTCCACTCTCAACTGTTCCATTTCAACTTCTGAAGGACCAGTGCCATGTGATGTAGAGGTAGTCTGCCGGTAAGGGTTCTCTGTTCTTTCACACATTTATGCAAGTGTTCTGGAAGGATATGAACTGTGTGATCTTCATTTTCCAGAACATTTGTCAGATTTTGTCCCTTTTCATTTGTTTTGGTCTAATTTAGCACCTAATGGGCACTTCTTTCCAGTTTCTTATCAAAGTCCTTATTTAATTACTCATATCTGGAAAATAAAACATTGTTGATTGCAATATTATTACCAAATGCCAGATGGTTAACCATGTTGTTGTTGTTGTTGTTGTTGTTGTTGTTGTGCTTTCAGTGATGAGATTGAGACCGTGCTGTTGGAGAGTTGTGTTATAAGACCACCAAATCAGTGGTGCATTATAAAACCAGATAACCTCTACCTAATAGCTGAACATGATACTGAATGCACACTGATAGGAAAACAACCTGGTGTGGAAGTGAACACTTCAAGAATCATAATGCTAGATTCCATCAGTACGTATCTGTACACTATCAGAACTGTATCTGTTCTGTATCTGCTGGCTGTACAGTTCCTCTTTCATTGTTTACCTTGGATTAGTTTCTCATAACACAACTAAACTCTTTATTATAATGCTTCTTGTTTTGTTTTCTCCACATTTGTAGTTAAACCACTGCAGCCTTTCAATCTAACACTCACACACCGCAATGGGAGTGATGACCTCACCCTCTCCTGGGATATGCCCTATGCATCAGAGGCATATGCCCTGGAAAATGAACTAATGTATTCAGTGTGTTTAAGGCTGAAAGATGAGCAGAATAAGGTATGGATAAGGATTATTTATCACAAATAAATAGTGAGTTTGATACCCAGGCCCCCTAAACTGCCATTGTTGGACCTTTAAGCAAGACCTTACATTCTTCCTGCTCCAGGGATTATAATATATAATGTTAAAATATATGACTAATATTATGATATATAATGTTACATAATAAAAATAAGAATGTTGCATAATATTAATGTCTTTTAATATCATGTTAATAATGTTAATATCAAAATTTACCATCATTTTGTATTTTATTTGTCACACAGGAACCTTGCAGTATTCCCATCAATATCAGAGAGGACCGCAAGTCTCTGGAAATTGAGTGCAAGGTGCTTTTGCCAGGAAAAACATACACGGCCTCAGTTCGGGCCTCTGTGAACTCTGTCAGTTTCCCCCCAAGTCACTGGAGTGAGTGGAGCACCAGTACTGAGCTAACCTGCCCCAACACTGGTACAGCAAAAACATTAAATCTACATTATTTACAAAGTTACGGGTTGGTTTCCCAATCAGGGATTTGTCTTAGTCAAGCCTAGTTTCCCTGCCTGGGAAAGCAGCCCCAAGTAAGACATTATAGACATGCTGCTTTTGTGAAACCAAATTTGCCACCAACCAGTGGTCAAAATATTATTCATACATGTTCACTTACTGGAATCGTGTGTCACAAACAGAAGAGTTTATAATGTCAAAGCCCTGCTGCTTTGCAATTTCAGTTCTTAGACTTTTCAGGTTGTGAAAGTAACTTACATTAGAATTTGATAAAGGTCAGTGCAGTCGGTCAGGAATTGGTTTGTGTTTGTGCAGAAGAAGACTTGTTTGTTCTGCTCGCCTCACATTTGAGGTTTGTGATGTCTTTCATAATTGATTCCAGGACTGAGAACATGTTGCACTTGTAAGCTTTATCATCTCCTTGACAAAGAGAAATATGACTAGATGTTCATGCTAGAGAGGATAAAGCTGTATTCACAGATTATTCATTGTAAAACTAAATGTATGGCATCTGACACTGAACTGTTTTCATTATTACAGATTCTGCTGATCTCACAGGAGCAAACCAGTACTTGGTGTTGCTCTTAATGTTGGTACCTCTCCCATTTGTATTCTTGTTCTTCTTTGGAAAGCAGTAAGTTGTTGTTGTTTTTGGTTTGGGTTTTTTAGTTTTCTTTGACTGACAGTTCTTATTTTATTGACTTTATAATGACAATTTCATCACTTGCTATATAAAAACACTTTGTAGTTCCATAATTGCAGACTGTAGTCTGTTTCTTTCATCCTGTTTGTCAGTGGTCAGGGAAATCAATCTTACAATGCATCTTAAGGTAAAATAAAAGTTCATAAGAATGTTCTTAAATGCAAAGTTCTCAAATATTCTCTTAAGAACATCTTATTTCAAAACTTTCTTCTGTGGGCAATTTGATATGAAACCTTTCATGCTGCATTTTACAGCTTTTAAATGCAGCATGGTACATTTTTCATAATTGATTAACCAAAATTAAGCAAATTTAAGTTTAATAGTCCTTGATTAGACACTAATTTATGTTATTATTCACTGCATGATATCTTTTTTCTTGGATGTTTCTAACCACTTCTCTTATACATACTTACTTGCCCTGTAGAGTGGTGGAGAATTAGGCAATTTGGCTGATTTTAAAGTGTGATAAGGCCTCCACCTTTTCCAGTAATCGATATGCTTTACCGTTTGTGCAGCGTCCCTTCAAGCCTCCTACGTTAAAAAAAACCGCAAAGGCAGCAAAGTAACGCTTGCAGTCAGGTTTTAGTTCATGTAGGCACAAACGTGGAGGAAGTCAGACATGCATGCACTTCTGGTGCATCAAATGTTCTAACCTTTCACTGCTCTCAGTTCTCATCCAAATCCAAATGAGCCTGAATTGCATTTAACATCAGCATGCCTCTGCTATGTGCACTCCAGCGGCAGGAACATCACATAGTTGTGCACTGTTTATTAGTCAAGGATAAACTGAGGTTTCAATAAACCTGCATTGTTAGAGATTAAGGTTCTGCAGTGGTTCTGTTCTTGGTTGAAGAAAAAATAGTTAAACCCCATTAAATATTTCTGTATTTGTACTATAAAACACTGAAATTTGATCTTTATTTCTTTTCATATACACACATATTCCCCCTCCATAGTGTGTATGTGAGAAAATGAGTGGATATGGGTGGAGATGAGCAGAGTAGTGGAGGATCTGATAGCCCATATTTAAATTATTATTTATATAAATTAAGTTCTCTTCATTCCAGAGCTTTGTCTTGTGTTCCCTCCATGGTGTGTGTGAGAACATGAGTGGGGGCAAAGGGAGCAGAGTAGAAGAGGAACTGTGAATGAGAACGGGGAGACAGAATGTTATTTGAAAAAACTTTTAAACTCGATATAAACAATATCACCTCAGTTCATATCTTGCCCTGTTTATAACCATATACATACATAGCGATCTACATAGCGATATACATAGCGATATATTGCCCAGCCCTACTCTTCATTATGTTAAAGTTCTTTAAACTTCAAAACAGATCTTTCCATTGTTACCACTGCAGTGGTTGTTTGAGTGTCTCCATACAGTTGAAATTATGTAATCATCACATTTGCACTAATTTACAAAGCAACTTCTTGAGAATCAGTTGAAAGGTTCTTTCAGGAAGTAAAACTTTATTTAAAACCTGAGTTATAATGGACTTCCCTTATTATGTTCCCTCATTTTTAGGGGACGGTTGAAGAAGCTTGGTCTGTTCCAGTACATCCCAAACCCCCAGGATTTCTTCAAACCCCTATATCACACATATCAGGGGGACTTCAAGGTAAGAAGCAGAAACTGTGCTGCAGTTTGGAGTGATTCTTTTCTTTCAGCAGAAATGTATTTCTCCATTACCATATAGTGGCTTTCTTCTTTAGCAGCAGGCCTCATCTCCTGTGTGATATGTCACACGTGAGCAAGTGTTGCTCAGAGGAGACACAAAGTGTTTCAGAGGGATTTTCAAGTGTTGAACATAACACAACTATAGTCAGTCACCACATGCAAAATGGGACTCTGACATTTGGTGAATGAGTCAGACCGAAGGGGCTTCAGAACTTACAAGGAGGGCTGTGCAGATGACATCTGGGTGGACTTGCGCAAAATGAAAGTAGCAATTCCCCCCCCAAATGGAAAGTACTATGAGCTCAAAGCCAAACCCGGATTAGGTGGGTAGTTATATATAGATGTTTTGATCTAGAGGGGAAATTTCTTGTAGATTCCACTGGGCCAGGCGAGTTAAGCAAAGCCACCTTTAGCTTTGGCTCCTTTGTCACAGATGTCTGAAAAATCAAGCATTTTTTGTTTTATTTTCACCTGTGGGGTGTAGCTGTGAGGAGATCTGCTCTTGGCTGAGAACCAATATATTTTTTACCAGAATGGAGTTTCTATCATGTAATCACCCTCATTATATATTTTTGTGCATGGTATAATTCCAGAGGAAGTGGTGATGGCATGAGCAGGCACGAGGCCAAGAAACTATTTGCAGAGAGAAAAAAAATGTCAGATTACAACAAAAATAGACTTATCTTATCTTATATAGGAACCATATACACAGTTAAAGATGTCACGTGTGGTCTACAAGGGTCTAAAACCTTCCAGCACTGAGCTATGAAGCAGTGGAACTGTGTTCTGTGCAATTATGGCACTCCATCCAATATTTTTGGGATCAGTAGGTGTGGTAATGATCCAACTGAATGGAAATCCCCACAGCAATGCTCCAGATTCTAGAAGAAAGTCTTCCCTTGAGAGCAGACAGTTACTCCCAAAAAAGCAGGATGAACTCTTTTTAATATCTTTGATTTTGGAAGAAACAATTGAACAGGTGTGCCAATACCTTTGTCCATATGCTGGATCTCAAACAATTAAATACTATGAGAAATGTGTCACACCAGCAGCCCACACCTTTTTCTTTCAAAAGAAATGTAACATTTGCACTTTGCAGACAGTCTAATCATTTATCTAATGCCTTAATCACTTTAATCTGCCTTGAGATACATATACGCAATCCACTTCATTGCGTTCATCTCTTCTAGACTATTGCTTACTTTCCAAATGAGTCAGAGATGGTGCATTAATGAGTAAAGATCTGACATTTAAGATGTTTTATTTGATATGACTCATGATTAACTTTAACCTGAAGGTGTTTTGAGTGTTCAGTGAGTAAAATAGTCCACCCCTTTTTTTAATTTCCTTATCGCGTACCAGCCTGTTATAATCTCAGATAACCTGTGTTATTTCAACTCTGCAGTTTGTGGTTTTAAAAGACCATGAATTTCGATTTTGGTTTTTGTCTTAAAATAGCTTCTGCACTGTGCGTGCGATTTGCACAAAAATAACATGGTTCTCACTGTAAAATGGAACATGTGGTTGCGAGTACTTTTTTCTCTTTGAGCTATGAAATCATATTCTTTTCAACATGTTTTCAACACTGACATGATGGAAATATAAAACTGACGTAGTTTCCCACACAAGTAATCACACAAGTCTGTTTGAGATTGTTTACCTTTTTGGTGTAATTTGAAGCAAATGTGTGATAATTTAGGCAAACTTCAAATACAAAGCTATCAAAGCAAATATCCACTGCCATCTACCAGAGGAGCCTGTTCAGTGACTGTTCATCTCAAGTGCAGGACCAATACACTTAAAAACTCCTTTGGCCCTCAGGCTATCATATTGTACAACTCCTCTCTCTGGGGAGGGGTAAAAGAAAGAGAGAGGATGGGAAGCAGCAGTGGCCTGACCACCAGAACAAACTGGACTATGTGCAATAATAGTTATACAAAGCTCAATATTAAAGTGAAATTTTATCTTATTTTATCTTATCTTATTAGACCAACCATCTGCAAGTCTGTTCTGGTTGGCGCTAGTCTGCAGATATTATTGGCAGCAATCTACAGTTGGAGAGATAATCATACTGTCTGGTAGGGCTGGGCGATATGGACAAAAAACTGAATAGAGATATACAATATAAGACACAATATATGAAAAATACACTGTAAAAAATGGGACACCCTTTGAAATCCTTCTTCCAACTTTTTTTAAAACTATATTTAAACATATTGAAATTTGATCTTCATACACAAAGTTATGTTCGTGCCAGAGCCTTGTTTTATGCCTTCTCTATTGTGATGTGTGCGTGTGTGCGTATGTGAGAATATGAGCTGGGTCAAAGAGGAGCAGAGTAGAGGAGGAACTGAGATCAGGGGGGCAGAAAAAAGTGAGCAGAAAAAAAACGATATGTAAGATTGAAACAGAAAATAATTTAAAAAAATTAAACTCAGCCCACCTCAATCTGTTTATATCCCGATATAGATAGAAATATTAATATCACCCAGCCCTAGTGTTTTTATTGCCCTTAAGACAGAGCATATCAAAAATTTGATTTGTTTGGGGGTTTTTTTTGTTTGTTTGTTTGTTTTTTGAGTAATGTAGCATATACTGGTCAGCAACTCCATCTGAACATGTCCCTTCAACAGCATATGAAAACATAAAACACTGCACATCAATAAAGAACAACAGACATGTTAACATTTACTTTTCCATTCCTCCTTAAATGATGCAGCAACAATATTCTGGAATTATTATATTATACATCAGCACTTAAGGTGGATTGGAAATTTCCATCCAGAAATGCATATTTTATGTTATAGCCTTATTCCAAAATGGATTAAATTCATTTTTCTCCTCACAATTCTACACACAATACCCCATCATGACAAAGTGAGCAAAGTTTGTTTGAAATATTTGCAAAAATAAAACATACATATGTATTCAAGCCTTTGTTCAATACTTTTGTATTGTATTGGTACAAGCTTGGAACACCTGTGTTTGGGAAATTTCGTCCATTCTTCTTGCAGAGCTTCTCAAGCTCCATCAGATTGGATGGGGAGTGTCAGTGCACAGCCATTTTTAGATCTCTCCAGAGATGTTCAGTCAGGTTCAAGTCTGGGCTCTGGCTGGGCCACTCAAATACATTCATAGAGTTGTCCCGAAGCCACTGCTTTGTTATCTTGACTGTGTGCTTAGGGTCGCTGTCCTGTTGGAAGATAAACCTTCATCGCAGTCTGAGGTCCAGAGTACTTTGGAGCAGGTTATCAACAATGATGACTCTATACATCACTGCAGTCATCTTTCCCTCAATCCTAACTAGTCTCCCAGTTCCTTCTGTAGAAGAACGTCCCAACAGCATGATGCTGCTAAGACCATGCTTCAGTATAGGATGGTATTGGCTAGGTGATGAGCAGTGCCTATTTTCATCCAGGCATAATGCTTGACATTGAGGCCAAAGAGTTCAAGCTCTTTTTCATCAGACCAAATCATTTTGATTTGTCATGGTTTGAGAGTTGTTTAGATGGGCTGTCATGTGCCTGTTACAAAACAGTGGCTTCTGTTTGGCCACTCTATCATGCAGGCCTGATTGGTAGAGTGCTGCAGAAATGGTTGTCCTTCTGGAAGGTTCTCCTCTCTCCACAGAGCAATGTTAGAACTCTGTCAGACTGACCATTGGGTTCTTGGCCACCTCCCAGATGTCAGTTGGGTCAGTTGGGTCAGTTTCCCAGATCTGGATTGAGACTAAACCAGAGACTGGACCAGACTCTGAAGAATTTTCAATAGTGAGCCACCATTCGCACTGCAGTGCAGGCCTAGGCTTCATCTGCACTTATATGGACAAATGTTTTGGGACACCTGTTTCTTTTAAAATCAATGGTATTAAAAGAGAGTTTATTCTGCCTTTGTTGGATTAACTTTGTCAACTCTCCACTTTCTACATTGCAGTGAGGATTTGATTGCATTCAGTAAGAGTGTTAAGCCAGTCACAATGAGCCTGTTTTGTCCAATTGTTGGCCTTGTGCGAAATTCCATGTGTTTCAGTGACATTTTGTGCAACAGATGAATTTTGCGTACATGACTTTCATGAAAATAAATGTTGCCTTCAACTCTGAGATGTGAATTGCTCTAGACTGTCTCTGCTCTGTCTTAGCTAGCATGTTAGAAGAAGAACAGTTCATTATTTGTTCTATACCTCAGTAGTTGTAGTTTTTATTTTTTGTTTCTTAATATATCTGCTATTTATTCTGATCTTCTGTGCTGTTTCTGCTCTTTGTTGTTCATTGTGTGTCTGTGTGTTTGCCTATAAATCTGACTGTCTATCTGTAAATCTGTCTATGAAACTGTCTGTCTGTTT
Organism: Acestrorhynchus altus; assembly: GCA_034509495.1. Lineage (NCBI taxonomy): Eukaryota > Metazoa > Chordata > Actinopteri > Characiformes > Acestrorhynchidae > Acestrorhynchus > Acestrorhynchus altus. The sequence goes on from CM067505.1 coordinate 29,147,077, forward strand.
GTCTATAAATATGTCTTCCTTTTCTACAATCTACAGGACAGCATTAGCACACAGGCCTTCTCAGCAGTGTTTTTAACCCGGCCCCTTATCTTATCCCTGTTGACATCATGAATTAAACTTAATGCTATCCTGACACTTTTTCCCAGTGTTTGGTTGCAAGTCACAAGATCCATTAGGTATTTCTGACTGTTGGCAGGTTCTTGTACTTTCAGAATTGAGTCATGAGGAAACAAAACAATGCACAGATATGCAAGCCAAATGATTGTTTTTCACTTGTTATCAAGTTCTAGTGGGTATGAGCTGACTGAGAGGGATCTGATGACTATGCATTCATTCAGGGAGATAAACCAGCTCTGATGTTCTTATGAAATGCCTTGAATCTGATAATGCCACAGCCATGCCAGCTTATCAGATCTTTCATACATACAAGTAAAGTTGCTGAGCTCCAGAAAAATATTCTATGGCTGTTTTAATGTCATAACATTACTTTTGCCATACATTATTTAAGGGACATTATTTAAATCATACACTACTGTGTTTGTGTGAAGTCATACAAATTGTGTTTTTATTCTTTCATTTTTAATTTGCCCTTTTATATATAAATATGTTGTCTCATTTACTGTATCACAATATATTGAATTGAATCTAGTCTGTCTATAAGTCTGTCTGTCTACAAATCTGTGTGTCTTTCTATCTATAAATATGTCTGTCTATCGAGTTCTAGTGGGTAAGAGCTGTCTGAGAAGGAGAATGTGTTCATCCAGGGAGATAATCTAGCTTCAGTGTTGGATTTTATCTGCTAATATAGCATCCAGACCAAAAACTATACCCCTTCTTTTGCAGAAATGGGTTGGGCCTGTGCTTACCTTCAACAGCTTTGACATACTGGAGAAGAGTGTTCCTCTACAAGTGTTGACAGAGAAGCAGCTAGCAGCCCTGCCGGTACAGAGGGAGCTTCTCCAGGAATCAAGCCATGGTGGGAGTAGCCTAGGAGGCTGGAGCCTGCTAAGCCTGGTCAACCCCAGCTCCTCAAAGCGCTACTTCTTTGGAGACAGCAGCCTGGGCACAACACACTCCAGTGGGCACATCTCCATGGACACTGTGACTGTGTCTGGTCAGGAAGGCATCATGTCAGACTGGACTGGAGAAAATGACAGGAATAGACCAGAACCTGGTACACTGAGGGCACCTGGAGTTTCTGATGAGGACAATATTTTGGGGCTTGAAGAAAGAGATGGCTTGGAGGAGCATGTTTTTGCCAATGGTGTGGACAATGTTGAAGAGATCTCCCTGGATTCATACAGTTCTAATGAGAATTCAGATGATGGTTACCCTCAAGTGAGTCTGGACATGGACACCATTGATAGTGGCTTCCTTGAATCGGAATGCTCAAGCCCAATGAACCCTGAGTGTGATGGGAGTGACCAAATAGATGCTGCTTTGCTAGGTGGGGAGATAGGCTCCCATTCAAATTATGTCAAGCAGTGGGTTGCCTTTAACCCAGTGTCAGAAGACAAGATAAGCAGCTCTGAACAGTAGGTTCTGAGAACTTCTGTTGGACTTAATGAACTCTTTGTTCGCTACACTCATGTAGTTGGGTTTTGAACTGTCAAAAAAAGTATGTAAACTGACATAACCTGACTTAAACAGTAAGTTTTGCATAACTGCAGAAACAATGGCTTGCCTACAGCTGAATCTACTGTGGTGCTGTGAGCAGCCTTTTGATCCAAGAACAATAGCTGGTTGATTTGCCTTGACATCAGTTGGGCGGGAAATATTATGGCTGATGCTATCACTTTATAACTGGGGTTTTATGGCAAGACACAACAAGGTCCATTACATATTTCTGACTGTTGGCAGGTTCTTGTTTTTTCAATATCAGAATAAAGGATACACTGGTCAGAGGAAAAAACAATGCAAAGATATATAAGCCGTAAGATCATTCTCACGGTTTTGCACCTCCTGTGAAGTTCTAGCGGGTAAGAACTGACTGATAGCAATCTGATGACTGTGTTCACTATGTGACTATGTGGGAGATAAGCCAGCTCAGATGTTCTTAGGAACATTTTGAATCTGATAATGGCACAGCAATACCAGCCTATCAGATGTTTTATGCATACAAGTAGTGTTGCTGAACTCAGGACAACTATTCTATGACTGTTTTAATGTCAAAACTGTAGCACTCTGGTCAGATAAAGTTGGTCTATGGTCTGATTAAGTTAGTCTAGCTCACTCTAGAAGATGCTTTCTGATCTACTTTGCTGGATTTAGTTCGATTTTTTTGAAACTATTGTTGGAACAATTAATTATTTGGAAATATCTTATCCCAGCATATTTGATCTGAATGGCGATATATATGGTACAATATATGATGCAAAAAATACAATGTGAAGAAATTAGGACACCCCGTTAAATCTTTTTTTTATGTTTAAACTTTGTGTGTTTAAAGAAGAAATGAGATCAACGTTCAATAATCCTCTCCATAGTTTGTCTTTGAGAACACGAGGAGAGCAGAATAGAGGGGGAGTGGAGAACAGGGCATGGAGCAGAGTGAGGATGCAGAAAAATGTTTCCACAAGATTGAAAAAGAATGTTATTTAAAAACTTTAAAATTTGATTAAAAAAACAACAACAATATTGCTTCAGTTCATATCCTGATCTGTATATCTATATCCCGATATTGATATAAATTTCAGTATATCACCCAGCCCTATCCAGGAGCTGGATACTGGAACACCTGCTCATTCTTTGTTTCTTCTGAAATCAAGGATATTAAAGTCCTATAGTTCATATTCTGTGCATCTTTTTCTGAAGCCTACAAAGGGGAACAGTTGGCAGTTTTTACCCTGAGACTGGTTAATGTGCTTAAATCCATTGGATCCCTCTTTATATTGCAGAGAACTTAGGTGTACAACTGCAAATGTGTGTTAGTTGTTCTTTTTCCTTCAGGATCAAAGTACTTCTATGCTATGATTTAAGCAGATGATCTTGATGACAATGTAGTACATGTGTTGATTGTTGATGTATGTTTAGATTCACTAAAAAAGAGGTAAAAACAAAATGAGTACAGTAAATAAAATAATGGGAGACATATGTTGTGAATTCACAAGCATACATCAGACATATCAGATTGTGTCATTTTAGTGTTGCATTTTTAAATTCAGTCCAAGTAACAGGTGCATTAAAACAAAGTGCCTTTTTCGCACAAAGTGTCTATAACCTCAGACCAGTCAATGAAGCAGGCTTCTTGAAGACTGTTGTGTTTCTTCCTTAAAAGCCTTGCATAATCTCTGAGATGTGGGGTGTGGGAAAGGTATGACATTATGCATAATAATGCATCCCACCATATGTTATACTATGACATTCAGGTGGCAGTAATCATTCCTGCCAGTAGTGGTGAATCACACATTCTGAATGTTAAATGGAAGAGAACAGTGACTAATATGCTACAACATGTAACAAGCTGGTATTGCTGTCAATCATGGTTCTTTAACTGATCAGATGACAGAGATAAAGGTTGAAAACCAGACCCAAACAGGAACTGTTATTCATATAAAGCCTGTCATGATTCAAGCATGCATAGTTCTCATTCATCTGCCAAACCTTTACCACACAAGGTAATATGTTCATGTTTCTTAGCGCTGTCGTCTTGTACATTCAGCTTTTTATCTGGATTGAGTTATTCATAGTGGTGGTGAAGTGTTTTGTGATGCATTGACTAGATTGTTGTAAAAAAAAAAAAAAAAAGACAAACTCAGGAATCTTGAGAAACAGCACAAAAATATGTTTTACAGCTGCTGCTTTAAGTGCTTTATCAGATTTGAGCTCTACCACTGCGATTGAAATGCTTGTGTTTAATGCTGCCTCTGTATCTTGTTTACCATTGCTTTGCCATTTGCATTATCTTATTTTTATTAAACAAATTCCAGAAAACTCCTATTTTAACTGTAATCATTCACCGGTTCTGTGTATACTGTTGTAATTGATCAAGGTCTCTCCAAAAAAAAAACTGAGTGATAAAGAATGAAATAGAAAGTTTATACTGTCATTATATGTGGCTCAGGAAAATGTCTCACATTTAATTAAGATGTTGGCAAAAATGTGTGTTTTTAAGGTCTGTTGTGTCTTATACACAGGTTTACTACACCAAAAAGACTGGGCACTACCTACTCAGTGTAGAAAGATGCTAGCAATTGGAGTTCTCTGTTTTTTTTGGATCATTACACAACCATCTAAAGCCAACAAATCAGAAGGTAACATAACATAACACACTCATGGGTGCGTATCTGGGTACAGATGTACACATTACAGTGCAAATAGTTCAAATTAAAGGTTCCTCTCTTGACTAACATTAAAATAAGTATAAATAACATTCATACAAAAAGCAGTGTTTATCAGTCGCTGTGTTTATTAAACCTTCTCCAAAGGGCTCTAGTATTATTTATAGTTCTCATCCTACATCTGGTTTGGTAAATCAGTGCTTAATGATGTTAAATCAGGTGCCCTGCTGATGGAGTTGAACACACTAGGAGAAACCTAAAATCAAGCTTTGTTCTTCAAAATCTCAGTCTTTCCTAAAGTGATCTGGAGTTTTTACTGTAAAAACTCTCTTCCCGTTGAGAGAAATGATCTTACATCATGTGATTATGTGCCTGAAATGTATGCATAGTAGTACAAATTTACAATTGTTGTAAATTGACTATAAATGGTTGCACCCAGATGGAATCACCTGAGAGGAAAGGGACTTGTTGGGTAGGTTTGACATTGTGCGATGTGAATGATTCAAGTTTCCCACTTGCACATGTGATATTAGCAGGGATGATACCTGTCAAAAGTTTGGACACACGTACACTCTTCAACCCTTAAAGAAAGCTTAAGAAATAATGTGCCTGTTCAATCCTGTAAAAAACAAATAGAAATGTTTTGTGTATTTAAAAACACATGAACAATAAACATTTGACCATTTTGTCTATTTTTCATTACAAACAAAGTATTTTGGAAAGGGCCATGCATGCTGCCCACACTTCAGTTAAAATCCTCACAGTAGTCTCTCAAACCTAGTCTAAAACCTTCCCTGGACAGTACAGACTGTTACTCCAACAAAGTCAGGATAAACTATTCTTAATACCCTTGATTTTAGAAAGAATGAGAAGGTGTGATAAAATGTTGTCCACTTTGACTGATACTGTATGTTTGGGAGATTACTGTGAGGCTTTGAACTGAAGTATAAGCTACATACAGGCCCTTTTGCTTGGAAAAATCAACCAGTGACATGAAGGACCTAAAAAACCTATTAACCAACAGTGACCCAACAGCCACAACTGCAGACTAGATGTGACTGAAGTTCAAACTTTCAGCTTGAATCTGATGGGTTTATCAAACATAATGCATTAACTGTTTATAAATAACAGCCATTTTGACACAGTCCATCATTTTCACAGCCTCAAAACATTCCATTACTTTCCTTTGCAATGTTCTTGGATTGCATTCACAGTATGTTTTAGGTCATATCCATATATACTGTGAAGCACTGTCCTATCTGTTTTGCAGAACTGGACTGAATCTGAGCAGACAGTAGAGTTCCAAACACTTCAGAATTCATTGTACTATAGTCACATCAAAAAGAATCACCAGTGACCCAGTATGGTTGGTGGCCATACATATGGCACTGCCTCCATCATGTTTGACAGGTGATGTGGAATGCTTCATATCTTGAACTCACCTTCATTTCAGCTGTACAAGTTCATCTTAGTTTCATCTGTCCAAAGAATCATGCTCCAGAACTGACCAGTCTATATTTTTAGATGTTTTCTATCAGTCTCGTCTGGACTGTCTGTCCCTGAGTGCAACCAGTGGATTGCATCTTGATGTCAACTCCTCTGTATTTACTCTCACGAAGACATCTCTTGATTTTAGACTTTGATAATGATACACCTCCTTGAGAGTGTTCTTAGTTTCATTAGATTTTGTGTAGAAAAGTGTTTTCTTAGTGTTCCATTTGTTTTAATGTGTCTGCACTCGCCATAGCATTCCTTCTTTTAAAATGAACCAGATTTTTGATTTGGTGTCTCCTAAAATCTGTGCTCTCTCTAATAAGTCTATTTTTCCCAGTCTAATGCTGACCTCCTTCATTTGCTTCATATTTTCTTTGTCCCACATATTATAAGTTCCTACTTTCAAAGGCAAATTGAACACATGGAATCAACTTGCCAGCGTATATCTCCTTATTATGTCCTGAAGTACTGAGGGCCATGTCTGACCACAACACAGCTTATCAGTTGGTTGACTTTTGTGACTCTAAAAATGTCGGAAACATGTAAATAATGGCTGTAATTCCTAAACAGTTAATGCAGTATTATAGCAATCACATCACAATAAATTCAGTTAAAATCCAGTGAGGTGGTAAACAGAGGCAGAAGTACAAAAACTCTGTTTTAAAGACAACTTGTTTGGTCATGTTTGTATTTTCTATTGTCCTTGAGGTGCAGATATAGTAAAAGCATAACCTTTCTGTTTTCGGTGTTTCAGAACTCAACTGTGAGACTGATTACTGGTACACCGTCGACTGCTTTTTGAATTCCACAGTCATTCCAAACAGGAAAGAATGGACCTCATACTGGCTGGAATTTCATTTAAATAATATGTAAATATTCACATTATAATATATAGTCAAATGAAAAACTTAGGACACCCCATTAAATATTTAGTACTTTATTAAGAAATGTGGACTGCTGCAGCAAATCAGCCACAAATCATGACACTTCCACCTCCATGCTTCACAGCTGGAATGAGGTTCTTGTTCTCAAATGGACAAAACATGTCTTCTGTTATTGTTGTGGTCTTTATCTATGTGTTCTCTGGCAGTCTTTAGTCTTGCCCTTTCACATCTCCTGTGAATGCACTTCAACAATCAAGAGCAAACCAAACTAATGTCTGAGGTTTCAGTCCTCTCTAATGATGGCATTTTCAATGGCAGCTGATAAATGTGGGGGCCTAACATTTCCTTACAAGAAACTTGCATTTCTAATGATTAAGTTTTCAAATTATTATAAAAAGACATTTCTTTAGCTCAGTTTGTGGAGGTATATATCCATCAATTTTATTTAATAAAGAACAATGATAATGACCATGTGTTTAAATATGTTAAAACAGACAAATCTTTATATAGGGTGTCCTAATTTGTCCCTTTTTTTTGATACTGATGTTTTTCTTTCACATACAGATATGAAAAGTACATCTTTAATTGTTCACTTAAAGCAAGAGAGGATGGTTACAATTGCACATTCCAAGCACTGGGCATGAAACATAAAATGACATTTAAAGATACCGATAAATTAAGTGTAAACCTTTGTTCTGTGGAGAATGGACTTAAAAAGTCATCAAAACGGAATTTTGTATTTTCTCCATCAAAACATGGCAAGTAATCATACTCTTGCAGTGGCATTCAGGCAATGGATGAGTTGATAAAGAAGTCTTTATATTTTGATGACATGTTTACACTTTCATTTTTCATATTTCATTCACAGTCAAACCAGTAGAACCTCACAATTTAACATTGGATATAGTAGATGGATACTATATCTTTAACTGGAATAGTGGATATGAGAAACACCCCTATGGTCAGGTTTTGCCTCTGGAGTACAAATTCATCTACCAAAAAGGACATGATAAAGATGTAAGTCCCAGAAGCTTCTTTTGATCTCCATAAGGTCTAAAGCATTCCAGTATTGAAATGTATTATATATGGTCATATACAGTGCCTTGAAAAAGTTTCCATACTATGGGGATCTTATGTGTTTAGACCAATACAAAGTAACACATGATTGTGACGTGAAAAGAAAATAATCAATACTTTGTAGAACCACATTTCAATGCAATTACAGCCACAAGACCTTTGGGGTATGTCTCTACCAGTTGTTGTCGTGCTGGAAGGTTAACCTCTTTTAACCTCAGTCTCAAGACTTTTACTGCCTCTAACAGATTTTTGTCCAGGATTGCCCTGCATTTAGCTCCATTCATCTTCAGATCAACTCTGTTGACTCTATTATACACTTTACTCTTGGCATGATATTTGTTGGTGGACCACTCCTGGGGAGGGTAATAATGGTCTTGAAATTACTCTTTTACATTTTTACACAGTCTGTCTTACTGAGGATTGATGGAGTTCAAATTCTTTAGAGATGGTTATGTAACCTTTTCCAGCCTGATAAGCATCAACAACTCTTCTTCTGAGCTCCTCAGAAATATGTTGTGTTTGTGAAGATCAGATTTTTTATAGATTAAACAAGACGTACACTCACACCTGATTGCAATCTCACTGATTGAAACTTGAACTAATTTACATTTGGCAGATGCTCTTATCCAGAGCAATTTACACAAGTCCTTTGCTGTTCACTCAGCAGATATCCTTAGCGAGTAGTAAAGGCTAGAATCCAGAGATACCGCAAGCTTAGGTGCTGCCGAAACATATGTCAGATTGGAGACCTCCATGCCAACAAGATTTAGTATAATTATAAACCTTTACATGCTCTTAAAAGTGATGGGTCTTCAGTATGTTTTTGAAAACAGCGAGTGACTCAACTGTTCGGACCCCAGGGGAAGTTTGTTCCACCATTCCGGTGCGTCTTGATGAACAGTGGGTCAAGTCGAGCTGTATGTGATACTCAAGGCTCTTGGTACAGATTGAGTTTTGACCATTACCATCATGTACAGAGGAGATGGTCCTTTTTTGGCTCTATAGGCCAGCATCAAGGTTTTGAATCTGATGTGGGCAGCTACAGGAAGCCAGTGAATGGAACACTGCAGAGGAGATGAAGATTGAAGATGAGTCTTGTTACTACATTTCTGATAAGTTGCAAGGGTCTGATGGTCCACACAGGAAGGCCAGCTAGAAGGGAGTTGCAGTCGTCTATTCTTGAAATGACAAAAGACTGAACAAGCACCTGAGTGGCCTCTCTAGACAGAAAAGGTTGAATTCTCCTGATGTTGTAAAGGAGAAATCTGCGTGACTGAGTCAGGTTTGCAACAGGAGCCAAGAACGCTAATCGGTCATCCACTAATACTCCGAGGCTCTGTGCTTCTGCTGATGGAGTGACCAGTGAGTTCTCAGAGGAAATGGCAAGATCAGGGTGAGGACCAAGACGTAGTACAGCAATAAATATTTCACCTGCAAGTTATTTGCTGTAATGTGAGTAATATTGGATCATTTTCCATAATAAATTAATGAGCAAGTGTAATATTGCCTCATTTGATTTGGATCTCCTTATATACTTTTAAGACTGATGTTGTTTCAGGACAAATTTATGCAGAAATATAGAAAATTCTAAAGGTTTTGCAAACTTTGAAGCATCACTGTACATATATGAATGAAATATATTTGCCATTTTTGAAATGGTCAAATTCAAATACTATATATGGTGTTTTTTACTGGATTTCTATCCGCTCTAATATATGTTACAAATGTGAAATGTTATATTTCAGGTGTCCATATGTGTTGAGGGGATCCTACATTAACATACAAAGAAATGCCTCCTTTAAAAAGCTTTAAACATTTTTAACTTGTTCTTTTTTAAGGACGTAACGCTAAAAGGAACAAGGCTCAATATTTCAGTAAGGTCTCTGGAAGCAGGTATCCAGTACATTGCTCACGTATGCACCAAGATGTCAAATGTGAATAGATATGGAGGGACCAGAAACAGCTGTAGCTCTTACATCAAATGGAGCACCCCAGACGCCCCAGGTAAATATAGAAACAGTGGTGTGATTTAATTGCTTTAAAACCAATGTGTTGAATCATTTAATAAGGGATCTAATAAGGGATTCATCTTTGAAGCCACTTTGTGACACCTATTCTGGTCTAGCCTAGGAGTGAATGGAGGAATATCTGATTGGTGTGACCAAGACACATTTGGTCATTGGTCAATTCAGATAAAAACTACTACTCTTAAGTGCTGTTCAGCCAAGACTAGTTTTCCCTGAGAAGATAATGTAATGTAATTAGTACTGGGCTCTTTTAGTTCCATCCATACCGTCCTTCTGTCATGTCTCTTTCTTATTCACATGCTTTGTGTTTGTTTTGGTCTTGTCTCCTCCCTTACTCCACCCATTCCCATCTGTGTCTCATTTGTAACCCTGCCCCTTCATAATCAGTTGTTCCAGGTGTGTCCAATGTTGTTGTATTTAAGACCCTTTGTCTCAGCCTGTGTGTTGAAGAGTTTTGGTGGCAGTCCAGGTTCTTTTGGTGGCAGCTCCTGTTATTCTGTATATATTTATATCTGTGTACAAATTATATCTGTATATTTTGGAATATTTTTTGAATATGGAATTTCACTACTAGTTGTTACCTCTGTGACTTTGTAAGTGACAAACTTGTCACAGATTTGATAATTTTATGATGCTACAGTTTGCTAGAACATATTTGGCCTTCTTCACCCTTAATTCAAAAGAATCCTATCAAGTGCAGGTGTCTGTTACTGATGTAAAAGCAGAGAGGAGACCTGCCACTTGTCAGACACTACAAGGCACTCCTGAGTGAGTCAGAAATGAATGGATTAATGTGGAGCATTTGAGCAAAATAATTTAGAAATATTTGATCATTTTCATACTGAAACGTGCCTCCTTTCCTCAACACAGAGCAGTATCACGTTTCAGCACTGCAGACATATTGTTAAAAGTCTCATTTGGCGTAGTGGGCTAAGGCAATACTACTATCATCCTGGGGTTGCTGGATAGAATCCAGGTTCATGCTGCTAACCATGGACAGCCGGGGCCCAGAGGGAGAGAAACTGGCTTGCTCTCCTGCAATGGCCGCCCGGCAATAATACAAATGGCGGCAGTTTGAAAAGAGGCGGAAGGCTATCGTCACATGACTTGGAGGAAACGTGTGGACGATCTCTTAAGAAGTGTCTTAATTGTAATGGATGGAAACACAAATCTCATTTCTCCTTCTTATTTTGTAATTGTACACTTATTAATGCAAACCTGGCACATTAAATTTTGTGGGAGAAAATGTGAAGAATTCAATATTCTGGTAGCTACTTTTAAACAACATACCTATGCAAATGTCATGTAAATACTCCATCATATCCGATGGAAAAAGTGTTCCATCTATTACGAGTTAAGTGGTTATAGAAATGGTCTTAACTGTTTCTATTTGTTGCAATACTTGGATAAAAAGATGTATAGGGGTCTATATTTAACCTGATATCCTTTTTTTATTCAGCAGAGTTGGAGGTTCCAATTGAAGATCCCACAGGAATGTTAAATGCCACATTTGGGATAGTTTTTGTGATATGTGTGGCAACACTGGTATTAGTTTTTATGCTGTCATGCCCTGCTTCAAGGTACTTATGAATTAACTGTTATATAAATAAATGCATATGTAAGTACTGAAAAAGTCTATTGAATATTTAATATCACCACACATATTCTTGTCAACGTAGAATGAAGATTAAGAAGATCATTTGGCTGAAAATACCATCTCCATACTTACAATCACTGTACCAGAATCATCAGGGCAATTCGAAGGTAAGAAATTAGCCCATATAGATATATACATATACATGGTGATGTTGTGTTATTTTGTGTGGCACTGAGCATCAGGCACAGCAGTGCTGTGTTTAAACGCGGTGTCCACTCTTTAAGTGTTGACAAATATAAGTATGTATGTACAAAAAACTGATGCATCCTAGTCCAGAATATCATAATGTGTAATTTGGACAATGATTTCATGCCATATCCTGTGTATTAAAGTAGACTAAAGTAGACATTTAATATTTCCAACAATTGAATATGAAACCAAATTACAAGAACATTAAACTGTATTTATTGACAGTTTTCACCATGAAATGGACATTGGTCATTTTTGCTTGATGACCAAAAATCAACTACTGTATAAACCATGTTGTTTCAATGGTTCTGCACTGAAGAGATCAATAGTGAATCAATGTTTCCCCACATCTACCTCATAAAATATGATGTTACAAAATATAAACCATATTGATTATTGTGCAAGACCGATTATCTTTCTGGTTTGCAGGATTGGATGTCCAAAAGTGAAGTCCAACATACCTACATTGAGGAAATATCAAACATTGATTCAATCACAGAGATCGCAGCTAAGGAGCAGTGTCAACAAAAGATCTCCAGCATGCATTTCTCAGTACAGCATCATACTCCTTATGTTGGCCCTGCAACAGAAGTCTGGGTCCCCTTCCAAATATCTGAAACACAGAGTGTTGGTAGTCTCTCTTCTAAAGATCTCCACTTCCTACCTGAAGAGCCCGCAGTTGAAGAGCCTGTGCTCTGCTTTTCCATGTTTGAACCTATCACTGTGGAGGGATTTCTGTGTATGGATGACCTGGAGTTCAGCCAGGAAGACCTTGAGCCCCCTGAACCGCTAACTGTTACTCCAAAACCTGCATGTTTTCCTCAGAATTACTGCACCTTGACCAACACACCCACTGGCCCTATTCCCACATTTACCAATGCGTCCTGCAGTCTGGAGCTGATGGCAGGTGGTCACGCTTCAGAAGAACCTCTACAAATGCAGACAGAGGAAGACACATCTGAACTGGTTACACTAACTCTTGACAGCTTGCAGCTGTGTATGGAAGAATGAGTTTATATTCCTACTGGTCATACACACCTTACCTGTTTAGAATATCTCATTTATCCAATAAATCTATACTTCACATGGACAAAAGTATCGGGGCACCTGCTCATTCATTATTCTGAAATTGAGTCTATTAAAGTGGGTTTATCCTACTTTTATTGGAATAACTACTATCTACTATCTACTGGATTTCTATTAGATATTGAACACTGCTTTGAGAATTGGATTGCCTGCAGAGGCAAGAGCGTTTGTGAGGTCAGGAAGTTGGACAATCGTCACCCAACCTCACTCCCAACTCCCCAACTCATTCCAGAAGTATTGGATTGAGCTGGGATTAAGCATGATGCCAATAACAAACATCCTATTGTATTGAATGTATTTCTCTACAGGGACTAGACAAGCTGTTTGTGTCCATTTGTTCATCTGTGTCAGCAATGGGTACAACTTAATGTAGCTGAATGCATTCATTAGAAGGGAAATAGAATCATTTACATTTACTTCTATTTTCTTAACTTCTCTCCTTTCAATTGTTTTGTTTGTTTGTTTTTTATTTTTTGTAGCACTGAGATCTGAAAATGTATGGTTTTAATTCAGTTTGACTACATATGTATGTACATTTCTACATATGTTTTTTCTTTAATATCATAAAATTACTCACATATAAAATTACACTTACATATTATTCTTTATTGTTTACTTGGTACTTATAAACCAAGTTATAAATCAAATTCCTCTTCTTCTTATCATTATTAATAAATAATTATTTTTAATTAGTATGTAGTTTTGAAGACAGTATTTTAAATCAGGTGATGTGTTGCCCTCTACTGGTCTACTTTGTGATTGCAAATTCATTAGATTGCTTTGTTTTTGTTTTTTTTGCTTTTGTTTATTATTATTATTATTATTATTATTATTATTATTATTATTATTATTATTATTAATAATAATAATTGCTATTATTAATAATTGTTATTAATAATTAATAATAATAATAATAATAATAATAATAATAATAAAAACATGCACCCAAATCACATCAGGGCTCAATATAACAAGCCTCAATCTTTTATTTCTTTTACTTTTTTGCATGTATTTATAGCAGCTTTGTGTGATGAATTACCAGCGAGTACTCAAGCTCAGAAAACTGCTAAAATATACTTGTTTCTAACTGACTTAAATCCCATTTTAAATGCCAAAGGACCTTCCATCATGATTACTGCTCTGTCTACATGTAGATGCTCAACCTGCATGCAGACTCTGACTGATCAGGGATGATAATGATGTCACTGACCCTGATATTGGGTCACACAGTCACAAAGTTTCATGAGTAGGGATAATACGGATACATGCATAAATAAAAATAATACAGGAACATTTAGGTTGTTGTTTTTTTCCTTTTTAAGAAAATATTATTAATATCGTTGCCAATCTAATCATGACAATTCATCACAATCCTTTTCAGCTCAAAAACACTCAATTTCAAACAGTTTCCTTTGACATCAAAGAAGACATATTAATACATGGCATGTGTGACTCTCCTATAAATACATTTTTGGTGTATAAAAGTACATTAAACAAGGAAAATAGAATAGAATAGAATAGAACTTTATTGATCCCTTGGGAGGGTTCCTTCGGGGAAATTAAGGTTCCAGTAGCAGCGTCAGTACAGTACAGTACAGAAAGTAGAAAGATAGGTAAAAAATATTTTTGTAAGAGTAAGAAGCACTATATAAATATATAGAATATATAATATACAGACTATATTACAATATACAATATAGATAATAGTGCATGAGAAAAAAAAGAGTCCTGTAGGAGGGGGTATTGCACATTGCACATTGTTATTGCACTTGAAAACTGTTTATTGCACAGAGAGTCCAGTGTGTTGTGGAGGTTGCAGGTTACTGTTAGCTGTTGTTTCAGTTCCTACTCATTCCCATCCTTTATCCTCCAGTTACCACACCTCCTGTATCCCATAATAATAGCCCAGGGTTAAGAAAATGCACTAAGGTTACAGTATGCATTTAGACACATGTTGATAATAATACTAGTAATATTAACAACAATACAATAATAATAACAACAATAATAATTATTATTTATTGTTATTATTTATTATTATTATTATTATTATTATTATTATTATTATTATTATTGTATTGTTGTTAATATTACTAGTATTATTATCAACATGTGTCTAAATGCATACTGTAAATTCCGTATATCTTAGTGCATTTTCTTAACCCTAATATTTTTATGGAATTTACAGTATGCATTTAGACACATGTTGATATTATTATTTTTTTATTATTGTTACTGTTAAAATTACTATTATTATTGTTATTATTATTATTATTAATATTCATATTGTTACTATTAATAATATTATTGTAATTATTATTATTTTATTGCTACTATTGCTATTATTACTATTATTATTATTATTAGTAGTAGTAGTAGTAGTGTTATTATTATAATTATTATTGTTGTTGTTACTGTTATTATTACTAGTATTACAATATTACAATCACTATTATTATTACAATCATTATTATTATTATTATTACTGTTGTTATTATTATTACTATTATTATTATTATTATTATTATTATTATTATAATAAGTAGCTGTGCAGTGACGTCACTCCTGGAAGATGAGGGCGTTGAAGCAGCCATCAGCCAGTTCAGTCTAATGACACGTTTCTAACCAATCTGCCTGCAAACTTCAATGGCAAAGACCAGCAGTCAAATAGTGAGTATGAAGGGTAGTCGCTGGTGGGAAAAGCGGGTAAAGAGCGGGACTCGAATCGTCTGTTTCGGAGTCTAACTCGTGCTGTGGGCTAACTGTCTGAGCCGAGCGGCATCAGCGGAGTGTTGGGGAGTGGTGTTGACCGGAGTACAGCCGGAGTACAGCCTGATACAACCGGGGTACAGCCTGATACAACCGGAGTACAGTCTGATACAACCGGAGTACAGCCTGATACAACCGGGTACCGCCGGAGTACAGCTTGATATAACCGGGTACAGCCTGATACAGCCGGAGTACAGCCTGATACAACTGGGTACAGTCGGAGTACAGACTGATACAACCGGGTACAGTCGGAGTACAGACTGATACAACCGGGTACAGCAGAATACAGCCAGAGAACAGCCGGGTACAGCAGAGTACAGCTGGGTACAGCAGAGCACAGCCAGGTACAGCCAGAGTACGGCAGGGTACAGTGTTTTACAGCAGAGTACAGCCGGAGTACAGCCATGTACAGTAGAGTATAGTCAGGGTTCAACCGGGTACAGCTGGGTATAGCAGAGTACAGCTGAGTCCAGCCGAGTACAGCCGGGTACAGCAGAGTACAACCAGGTACAGCCAAGTACAGCCATGGTACAGCCAGGGTATAGCCGTAGTACAGCTGTGGTACAGCCGGGACACAGCCTGGTACAGCCTTAGTTCAGCAGTTTAACTGCCCCTGGAGGCCTGGAGTGCAGTTCTTTTGGTGAATGTGTTTGTGATGGTGCCAGCCAACCTTGGCACTCAGCTGACCCTCCACATTATAACCCTTTATTTCATTCCCAGCTTCACTGCTGTGCAGCTCAGGGTGGTGGAGGGAGAGGGTGTGTGGACCAGCCCTCAGAGGTAGCAGCAGCAGCTCAGCTTGTGGAGGTTGGAGGTGTTCCCAGAGTTGTAAACAGAGCGAGACATTGTGGGCAGTCTTTTACCTGTTGACCTCCTGAAGCTGCATCTTGGTCAGCTCAGGTTGGAGGCTCCATCTTCATATTTTGGGGCTTTATCAGGCAGCTGACACTTTTCCAAGTCATGATAACTATTCATAAAGTTGTAGCATCAGCCTGAGAGTTTCATGGTTATCCTCAGATAGACTGAATGTCCAAATGTCTGTGGACGTCCCTTCTTATGAATGCATTCAGCTACTTTCATGCACAGTTGAATTGAGTGGGACTCTCTGGAGCAGATAAACATGACCTTCTTGATAAGGTTGCCTAATGCCAGGCATGGGATAGAAGGGTAGGTCTAAAGCCACCCAGCTTTAAGCTGTGGAGCAGTGGAATCGACTTTTCTGGAATGATGGAGCTTCAGCCATACATTTGAGATAAGTCAGGGGTACAGTGGAGAGGTGACCAGCCAGAACCTGGTCATGCGGTACCACAAACTGCTTTACCAGCCTAATCAGCTCATCAGACACAAGCAGTGGTCATCAGCCCTGCTCCTGTAGAGCTGTCTCCCTGCGGACGTTAGATTCAACCCTAGACTACCAAACCTAATCCAACTAATTAGTGCAGGAAGGTGGTTCTCCAGCAGCAGGGTTGTCACCAGTTGTTACCTTCTGACCTGGAAGACCAGCTCTTCATCCACATTTGTTAAACCATTAGTAAGGGTTGAACTTTGAGGTCCAGTTTTTCATTATGGTTTTCTCCAAATAGTTAAAAGTACTGCATGTGTTGTTTGTGAATTGCAGCCGTTCTTTACACAGTCCTTCCGATGTCTCAAGCTCAAAAACAATCAAATGAACATAAATATAGTTAGGGATGTGAATCCGCATCCGTCGAATGTGAATGCGAATGCGGTTTTGGTAAACACGGAGCCAAGAACACCCTCTAAACCCCGATACGCCCATTTGTGCTTATAGTTTTGTATTTTTTCAACACATACATGATGTTTAAAAAGGCCATCAGCCACAGGTAGTCACAGACTCACGGTGTACTGTAAACAATTCATCATCAAAAACACACACTACCACTAAGTGTCACTGCTGTGCTGAGAATGACCACCACTCAAATAATACCTGCTCTTTGGTGGTCCTCTGGAGTCATCTGAGTCAACAGTTATGCAATCATTTCACTACCATGTACCATTATTCACAAATAAACATTGACTTTCTAGAATTCTGTTAGAGTTTCATTTTGAAAACGCTGTAAGCTGTTTGGATGCTGACCTCACGTTTCTGATTCTGATTTCTGGTTAAAATTCCTTCCTTCACTGTTCCTTCACTTTTTTAAATCCAGTGAAAAAACAAACCCAACCGCTCATCAGCTGTGTTTAACCTGATATGCAGCTCTTGTGTGGTGCCTCTGAAATCTGCGCAGCTCATCCCCTGTGATTTGACGAGGAATGACTCAAAACATGTTTATGCTTTTGCCACTTCATCAAAACACAGCATGCAGTGGAGGGTTACTGGGCTTGTTATTTAAACTGTGCATGTGTTCGCCTCTTTAGCATGTCCGGAGTGAGAGATCTGAAGACATATGCAGACTGAAATGGATTTATGATGGATATATGCACTGCATTTAGTGTAAGATTTGTTACACAGACTAAATGCAGTCAGTGTGAACTGCGTATTTCCAAGTAGACGATTGGATATTAGCTCTGAAGCTGCTTGTTCTGGCTCATAAAGCAGCCATTTAATCCTGAATCTGAAATCCAAGCTTAAAGCAACATTATTTATTAATTTTACCTTAAAATAGCAGCATCAGAATCAGGTTGTTACAGGGAGAATGTTGTCTCTGTCATTCCCACTCAGGGCTGGACCGCCGCCATAGCCCTGTACGACCTTGTGGAAGCTACACTACCTCTCTCCAGAGCTGTGTAAAGATGTCCTGCCCCACTCAAATACTTTTTTCTTGTATTTCCCAGCTTGTGCATGTGTACCGTTGTCCATGAGGGGGTGATCAGTATTGTATTTAGTATTGAATAAAAGTGAATCACACTACTCACCTGTAGGTGGAGCCCATACTGATTCTTGCATAATGCTGCTTTAAGCAGTGTAGCTCTTGACCAGCTTCATGTATGTTTTAATCTGAGCAGATGAACTTGCTGATCTCAAGATATTTGTCAGTATCATCAGATCATTACATTTGTCTATAATTGTGTCTTTGCTTTTTATATATTGTAAGTTAGTTCCAAAGCTGACAACATGAATTAGAAATGGATCGTGAACGCTTTGCTTACCCTTGATTTCTCTGCTGATTTACAAACCACAACATTGAATTTCAGCTCAGAATTGAGCCAAATAGACGAGTCAATTTAAACGTATTAACATGCAGAGTTTGAATTCAACTGTACAACTAAGGTGCATAATATTAGCTTGTTTTTTGTCTTTCTTGAAGCTTCTTTTTCCTAGTGTTCTGTTCATTTATTTGAGATCTTCCTTTGTTGTTTTTCTGCTAGTTTCATTCTAACTCATTTGTAAGTACTATAAGATGGCATGTTCTAGTTTAGAGTCATCAGATACCCTAGACATGCAGTGCTTATATCAGCGTTGCAGCTCCATTTCTGCAATTTTCACTTTTTGATATCAGTTGTTCCTGGCAGTTGTTTTTTATATTGTGTCAGAAATTAGAAAATTTCTGGGCCAAAAAAGTTCTAGTAGTAAAAAAACGAATAAAGAACTACGTGAAGGTTATGTCACTATCACATCATAAGCTATAAGGAAATCTCCTGAAGCACACTGTGTTTAATTTAAATGTGGCACTGATGTTTCGCTGCTGCTTTTTGTTTCTTACAAGATCCCAAATTTGCAGTATAATAAAATTGCCTGAACCCTGACCCTTACTTTTAGATTTAGAATTGCATTAGATCATTCACAACTTTGTGGACGTCTCAAAGCTACGCTGACCCTTCAGCACCTTTTCTTAGAATATGTAAAAATATGTCTCTGCAGTTAGAAAACCACAGTTATGGCTGTTATTACATCATTAGATGTTTAACATTCAATAAAAATTCAATCAGTTTCAGTGTACTGTGATCGTGTAAACAAGGTGATTGATTTTGGGGGGAGGGGGAATTTAGGAAAGCTATCGTAGCATAAAAAAATTCAATAATATGCACAAAATCTAAATGAAAGGAAAGTAAATGTTTATCCAATCAAAACAGTGGGTTCTGAATCCACAATACAGCACTGCTTTGAAATAGTGGGGGATTAAACAGAACACTGTCTGCCACCAATATTTGCATGAAAAATAATAAACATTACATAACAATTTATAAAAAAAAATCAAACCAATACTGATTTTAAGATTACAAATGTATAACAACAATACAAATGTATATCATTACTGTGGAACAAAAACCCTGCGTCTCCAAAATGGCAGATTGTTTCTTCTGGGTCCGAATTTGAATCTGTGTACAATAGCTGTGTTTGGGACTTACAGGCCAGGATTGGAAAAGCCCCTCTGGTTTCTGTGGTGAGTGTTTGACTGATTATTGTTGTAGGGTGGTGCTCTCTGTGGCAGGTGTCTGGAAAGTACCAGCCCTTCACATTAATAACAGAACCCTCTCAGAACGCAGGTTGTTTTGCTGCACTCACAAACAAATGAGGGCTGATCGACCTGAAGCTGGGAAGTGGTGGTTCCTTAATTTGCATGGCCGTAGGGTCGGCAAGGTTTTGGCTATGTTTTTGTTTTGTATGCTGGTGAGACAGGTCTTTACTGTTGTCTTGTGCTACAATGAGTCTTTGACATGATAAAAGTAGAATTTTACTGGTGTTTTTATGAATGGAGTGGAGATGTCACATGTTCTGTACTTTGGGTCTTGAGTCTTACTGAAGGGCAGGTTTGAGGCTCTTTTTGAGTTTGACTAATATAAAGAAGAAAATGAACAATAATAAAATTCAGAAAGAAAGATAAAGATAAAGAAGGAAAGAATCATCCTCTGCATATGTGTGGGCAGAAAAGAGAAATATTATCTTAAATATAAAACCTTTCTACACATTTTAGACTATTTGATTTATTGAATGAACTTAAAATAATTACATGTTTAAAATGCTGTTTTTTTTTTGTGTGACAACTTTTTTGCACATTTGGTTGTTACAGCTTTATTTCAGAATAGATTCAGTTCATTTTTTCCAAACAATTCTACACATAATACCCCACAATGACATAGTGAAATGTTTGTTTAAAATCTTTGCAAATGTATAAAAAAATAATGTAAAATATGATATAATGTGCATAAGTATTCACAGCCTTTGCTCAATACTGTTGAAGCGCCTTTGACAGCAATTACAGCCTCAAGTCTTTTTAAGTATGATGTTACAAGCTTGGCACACCTTTGAAGTTTCTGGGAAGTTTCTCCCATTCTTCTTTGCAGAACCTCTCGAGCTCCATCAATTGGATGGAGAGTGTCAGTGCACAGCCTTTTCTATGTTTGTAAATGGGTTCAAGTTTGTTCTGTGGCTGGGTCACTTAAGGACATTCACAGAGTTGTCCCGAAGCCACTGCTTTGTTATCTTGACTGCGAGTTTAGGGTCACAGTCTGAGGCCCAGAGTTATCATCAACGCTGTCTCTGTACTAGTCTCCCAGTTTCTGCTGCAGAAAAACATCCCCACAGCATGATGCTGCCACCACCATGCTTCACTGTAGGAACGGTATTGGCTAGGTGATGAG
This sequence comes from Acestrorhynchus altus, assembly GCA_034509495.1. NCBI lineage: Eukaryota > Metazoa > Chordata > Actinopteri > Characiformes > Acestrorhynchidae > Acestrorhynchus > Acestrorhynchus altus. Next base: position 29,168,081 of record CM067505.1, read on the forward strand.
CAGTGCCTGGTTTCTTCCAGACAAAATGCTTTGCATTCAGTCCAGAAAGTTTTTTGTTGAAAAAGAGTTTGTTTGGCAAACTCCAGATGGTCTGTCATGTGCCTTTTACTGAGGAGTGGTTTCCGTCTGGCCACTCTACCATACACGCCTGATTGATGGAGTGCTGCAGAAATGGTTGTCCTTGGAAGTTGGATTTAAGGTCTCAAGGTTTGTTTGTTTGTCATGCACATAGTTATACACAGTACAACATGCAGTGAAATGCTTATGTGCGACTGTCAACACTCACAGATCAATAAGGGAAGTAGGGAGAAGGGGAGAATAAATATGTCTCTGTATTTTCAAGATAAAAGGTACAAAATAATAAATGAACACTATTCCTGAGGAGAAAAATAAATAAATATATAAATCTAAAATAAAAAAAGCAACTTTGTATGGAGGTAGGAAGTCCAGATGTATAAATAAGTGTGAATAGGCTGCAGTCAGTATAGAAGCATGAGAAGTGTTGTATGAAGTGCAGATGTGCAAATTGGTTGCTACATGATCTGTGCAAGAGAGCAGTAGTAATTTAAAGTTAAAGCTGGGTCTGGTTCAGAGTCCGAATAGCCTGAGGGAAGAAGCTCAGTCTCATCCTCATCCTCATCCTCATCCTCGTCCTAAAGATGTCATAAAGATCACATTTTTTTGTTTTTCCATTAAACTTGTGGATGGTCGTGTGTCCCAGGGCTCTTTGGATCACTGAAATCAATCTAAGATCCCTGTGATAATTAGTTTGCCTGGTGAGCCTTTAGGGTCCCTGAAGGTGACCTCAGTTTCTGACTGACCACTTTCTTCCATGGTACAAAAAGAAGAACCATGCCTTCTGCATGACAATGCACCATCTCATGTTGTGAAGAATTTGCAAAGTTTGCAAATGGATGCAATTGTGGGGGAGACGAAGGGGTCCTTTACTACTAAATCAGATAAAAATAATAATGTGGACAAACAATGTGAAAGGACTCTCAAAAGTACAGGCTGGATCTTAAGAAACCTCCAAACTTTGTAACACTGTACAATGAGAAACGTAAGCCTGTGGTTAAAATGCAGCATAAGGGTGGCAAGCAGTTCTGTTTACTAACTGTCACAGACACTGAAGGCGTGGTCTCTGAACGTTAAAAGTTTGACTCTTGAATAGCCCTTGTTTTTCCCAGCACTTTTCAGCCACCCAGCTCCTTAAAAGGCTGGCGGAAAGGGCTGAATTGGAGCTGCACCTGTAGACCAACGGTGCATGTAAACAAACGTAGCCCTGCCCCGTGCGGAAGCAGCTCTGGTTTATCAGCTGCTACCTCTGTGCGCAAAAGCCACACTTGTTCCTCTTGGCGTGTGTGTCTCTGTGTTTGTGTGCACGTGCGTGAGTGCGTGCGTGTGTGTGTGTGTGTGTGTGTGTGTGTGTGTGTTTGTTTGTGTTTGTCTGTGTGAAACAGTTGCTCTCTTCTCTGCCCCACCAGTATGATGCTGCTCTTGCTCAGCCTGGTGTGGCTTCAACATGCTCCAAGTCTCCTCTCTACATGCTGAGGGTCAGGCAGAGCCCCAGTTACCCCCGGCCTGTCACTATGGAGGGTCCCCATGAACCAGTGGCACCAAGCCCGCAGCCCCAGCACAAGAAACGGGCTGAGGACTTCAAGTTCGGCAAGATCCTCGGGGAGGGGTCATTTTCAACCGTAAGTTTGTTATGGGACACCGTGGGCATGGACATGAATTAAACCGAGATTTATTCAAAAGTTTAACATTGATACTGGAGCAAGGATGTTTGTTTATCATCATCAGACCTTATTAGCTCAGTCTTAACACCTACAGATTAAGCAAACCTATGCTAAAAGACTTTTACATCTACAGCTTCATTGCTTTTGTAGCTTGGAGTAGTAATATCACAAAATTGAAATACTAACAGTGATTTTTAAATTAAAAATAAGTTTTATGTTAATATACATGTGAGAATGTGACCCAGTGTATTGTGGAAAGGGACATGGTTGAACATTTAAAGTCCAACATTGTTATGTACGATTCTAGGCAAATATTTGAAGCAGCTGTGGAAATTCTCTGGGCAGCAAGCACTTATTTCCTCAGTAAAACACTTATAATTGAATAAAAATGAATAGTATTTATACAAACGTAGCAGTTTAACATCACTGTGTTCAATTAAACATCTCCAAAGCTCTCATCATGTGACTCAAGTATTACTTCTCATCCAATACCTGGTTTGGTAAATCAGTGCTTAATGATTAAATGATGATTAAATCTGGTCCAGAACCAAGCTTTGTTCTTTAAATTAGCTCCTCAAATGTCTTTAAAATAAGAAATTATTTTTACTGTATTTCTGTTTACCTGTTCTGATGTGATCTGGAGTGTTTACACTAAAAACTCTCTTATTGCTGAGAAATGATTTTAGTAATGTGATCAGGTGCTAAAACCTTTGCACAGCACTGTAGGTGTGTTAATGCAGCAATGATGATTAACATTTCAGCACATTCAGCATATTCAGTGTATTCATTAAATCTGATATATTGATTAAATCAGTCATTTCTCCTTTTACAATTACAGGTGGTTCTAGCAAAAGATCTGTCCACGGGAAAGGAATATGCAAGTAATTACTAATATATTGTCTGTTTGTATATCATTTAATCTGTGTGTTCATTCAACTGCTTTGCAGATTGCAATCAAACATTCATTTTATTTTGTCTTTAGTAAAGATTCTGGAGAAGACGCACATCCGGAAGGAGAATAAAACGCACTATGTGAAAAGGGAGAGGGACATTATGTCAAGTTTAGAACATCCCTTTTTTGTAAAGCTCTACTTTACATTTCAAGATGCTGAAAAATTATGTATCCTTTTTGTGGTTTTATGAAATGAATGCTGTGAATAGTAAAGTGGATAAATGCCAACCTGAGCTGTTTTGCATCATTTCTGTTGTGCTTAACATTGCCCTGTCAGATTTTGGACTCAGTTATGCAAAGAATGGCGAGTTGCTTCGATACATTCGCAAAATAGGGTCTTTTGATGAGACGTGCACAAGGTTCTACACTGCAGAATTAGTTTGCGCTCTTGAATATCTGCATTCAGTTGGAATTATTCACAGGTAACTCAGTGTTTTGGGAATTTCCATAATCAACATGCTTAACCCCTTGAACACTAGGCTATTTTAGTGTTCGTTTTAATACTTGTTCTTTGGTATCTTTGTCTATAGTGAATGATTCAGTATCTACTATAAATATTTCAATATTCCTAACAAATGTAGATGTTTATATGTTCTGACCATTTTTCACACTTGTTTTGGTCTGTTTTTTTCCTTCTCAGGGATCTTAAACCAGAGAATATTCTGCTAAATGAGGAGATGCACATTCAGATTACGGATTTCGGAACTGCAAAACAGTTTTCTTCTGATAGTACTCAAAGTAAGGTGGACTGTTTTTCTATCTGCAACTTCCGTCTTCTCCAAGTTGTGTTTACTCCACCGTTGTGGTTAACTTACCTTAACCTCGGTGTAGGTCAGAGATAAGCTGGCTTTTGTTATTTATAGATACATTCACCAACTGCCTACCCCCATCCATCCCCCACACCAGCACTTCCAGCACAAAACATCATAAATATAGGAGATACTGTTTGCATATTTTTAAAATCCTAAAAACCCAAAGCAGTAACCCAAAGCCCTGAGTGTGTTTTTGGTCATTTCTTAGTAAAATTGAAGCAACCGTCTTTGCCTTGGTGTGTTTATCTCGTCCATCAGGGTGTAACTGATATTTAACTGATTTTTTTTTTTTTTGCCTTTCCAGCAAGAGCAAATTCTTTTGTTGGAACTGCACAATATGTTTCTCCTGAGCTGCTGACTGAAAAATCAGCTTGTAAAAGGTACTCTTCCATAACATTTAAACTAAACACCATTAGTGATTAAAAATATAGCACAGGTTAAAATATACTACTTAAAATAAAACACTTATTTATAACTTCCCTCATAAACAGATATATTTACTTTGATTCAGCTCTTGGATATCTTTTCCATGAATTTAAAACCAGTATAGCCCAATAGAAATACACAGTGTGTTAATTTCCTCTTTTGTATGCTTTCAGTTCGGATCTCTGGGCATTAGGCTGTATTGTTTACCAGCTGGTGGCAGGTTTGCCCCCCTTCAGAGCTGCGTAAGCCTTCCTTTTCCTTATTCCATCTAACATCACTATACTTTAGTCCAGTATGTTATGCCTTTGCATTCTGGCCATTGTTTAAGAAAGGGCCAATTGCTATAATAGCTGTTTTTTATATGAAACATAGTGTGAAATAACAGGAAGTAATGGCTTTGGTGTTTATGACTTGTTTGTGTAGAGAGTCTGAAGGCTTTGCGAAAACCCCAACCACTGTGTCACGTGGGCCACTTGTCTCATGGTTACACTACAACCAGCAGATTGTCTTAGATGGCCGTTAAAAACATAACACTCACAGCCATGTGACTGGACATTCACCCCATTCATTAAACTGCTTTAAAGAGATCTCAGCAGGGCACCGTGTGAGATTATTTTATGTGTGTTCTTTCATGTCATTTGTGTTTGTTTTGTTTTTCACAGGAATGAGTACTTAATATTCCAGAAGATAATAAAGTTGGAGTATGATTTTCCTGAGAAATTCTTTCCCAAAGCTAAAGACCTGGTGGAGAAGCTATTAGTGAGTTTTAATTGCCTCTGTTGAACACATTTCCATTTTTCTGCCTTAAGCTGAATGTAGACCAATTGGTTGGAGCTCCAGTAATACTTCAAACACCGAAAAAGCTTAAGTCCATCCTAAATCTCTGCTGAACATGCTGTAGCAAATTGAACGCTGTATAGGTTTTTGACACTTCATGTGCAGCTGGAGACCTTCTCTTGGCAGTAAGGAAATTATTTGCAAATCACTACCAGAGTACATATACTTTAGGATGGATTGATCCTCAAATTAAAATACTGTCTCTACATTTGCCTTAAAGGCACCATAGAATATAATCTGTATATAGAATGTATGTGATTTGTTTGGGATTAAAAAATGCTCTGATATGGTTTTATAAGCCTAGTTTCCACCTTGTTATTTTACCTCAGAAGAAAAACATGCCTTGGGTTTGGGTTTATGTGCATTTTGGTGGTGATAAATTAGATGGTTATAAGTATAAGAAATCAAGAACAGTTTGAGTGTTGAGAAAATGGCCTTTCTCATAGCTCTGTTTTGTTCTGCTGGATGTTTAGCAGGGTTTGAGGTTCACAGTTTGTCCTTGTACTGAATCCTCATTATTTAGTTATATGAAGTAAACAGTAAGCAAAATAATTGTCGTTTTAACAATGCATCTGAAAATAAGTTCAACAATGCAGTAAATAAATGTGTAGAATAGAATCTACTTTTCCTTCTGTATTCTGACTCTTTTACAAACACAACTCCACACACTGCAACATGAGTTGGATTGAGTGTGCTATAAAATGCAGTTTTAAACATGTTTGTAATTTATATCTGTCAAATAGCTTTAGTGTCATCTAGCAATGTTGATAATTCCTATCATTGAAGCAGGCAGTCATGAGACGTGGACCATTTATAGTAAGGAGAAAGTCTCAGAACAATCCAGATGATGATTAGTAGGACCAGTCACAGAGGGGGTGGGTGCTCAGAAGAAACTAGAGAGGGATTGTGATTGGTTCTAATCCAGAGGAAGTCTCAGAACAATTGCTGTACTGGTTAGGACCAATCACAGTTAGGGGGTGGTCTCAGAACAAACAAGATGATGGTTAGGACCAATCACTGTTAGGGGGAGGGCTCAAAATAATTAATACAGTGATTTAAAGATCCTTTAATCCTTTTACTAATACCATTGCATTGTGTTCACCAAAAAGTTGTACTTTTTCTTCAAAAGCTCATTTTCATTTGAAGTGTATTGCCAAATTAAAGAAGTCACATATGAACACTGGCTGATAACATTTGGGAATGGGGCAAAACTACAAATGTACATGTAATTTTTCCCCAAACCTGAAAACATTCTTGAACCTGGATTTAATTTAGTCCTGGTATAAACTACAATGCTGATGGTATTTTCACCATTTGGGAAGGCTGGTAATTGGGAACTGGTTGGACACATTGAATACTCTTATAATTGAATTCAACTTTGTCATTTATCTCATGTTGCTAATGTGCTGTTTCTGTGTCACAGTGCTCGGACTCTACCAAACGGCTAGGCTGCCAGGAGATGGGTGGTTACAATCCACTGAAAGCCCATCCCTTCTTTGAGGACATCTCGTTGGAGAACCTTCATTTGCAGACGCCTCCGAAACTAACCCCCTATTTGCCAGCCATGGCTGAGGATGATGAGGAGTACTATGGAAATGTGAGCATTTTTGCTATCACAAGCAAAGTGAACACTGTAGTATTTTCCAGTTAGTGCTTGATTTTGACTGCTGCAAGAAAAGGTTTGATAAAATGATAATGCTTTTAAAGATTATTGTGGAACCTAAATTTGTTCTCAAATTCAGGTGCCTTTGTTTTTGAGACCATAACAGATACAATGTGAAAGTGCAGTGATCATACAGCATACGCTTACCTCCATGTTTATAATGGATTTTCTCATTGACCAGTACGATGACCTCCTTAGCCAATTCGGGAACATGGAGGTGGTGCAGTCCAGCTCCTCTCAGGCCCTCTCAGTTCCAGGCACTTTACTCCCACTGAGGTCCAGCAGTAACATTGAGCAGTACATCCATGACCTGGACTACAACTCCTTCGAGCTTGACCTGCAGTTCTCCAGTGAAGAGAAACAACTTTTGCTGAAGAAGCAGACCAGCGGTAACCCCTGGTAGGTGTCAGCACATTTTAGCCTCAGGTAAAACTCATGTTTTTACACAATGGTAAGTCTTGGCTCAGATGTCTTCACATTTCCGTGTTTTAGAGTAGGGCTGAGCAATTAATCAAAAATTCAGAAACTCCAACTGATGTAATCTTGCCCATGTCAGTTATTGTGGTTTTTAAATAGCATGTAGTCACGTTGCCAGGTATGCACTTTTCCCGGCAAATTGTGCAGTCGCAGGTGAAAATTCAAATGTTACAGACTGCAGTTTTTGGCCTACTTTCAGGACCCCTGTTCTCAACTTTCTAACCGACACCCCACACCCCCCTCGTTCTCGACTTTCGCCGACACCCTCACCCCAGCTCTCGATTTTTGGCCAACACTGATATTATGGGGGGTAAATTGTTATACACATTGAAGTATAACTTCAATAAAGTATGCAGAAACAGGTGAACATCACGCTGTATTTCTAGCAGTACAAAGTTCTCCTGTATGGTAAGAAGAGCTAATGAAATGGACAGTGAATGTAGAAATAAGGAGGTGTTCATAAGGTTGACTGGTGTAATTAAAAATAAAGAAGTTGTTAATGTTGTTGTCTACCTAAAGCCAGCCTATTTTGGTTGCTGGCTCATCTGTCTTTCCACTCGTTTATGGCATAGAACCTGACCTTACTTTGCTCTGCCTAGTCATTTTGACTTATCCAATCAGTAACATAATTATCAAAACTAATTTCTTTCTTCATGTTTTAAGGCACCAGTTTGTGGAAAACAATTTGATATATAAAATGGGACCAGTTGACAAAAGAAAGGTAAGACCAGTTTTCCCCAGTATCTAGTTTCTTACATGAAGTAATATGAAAAGTGTACTATGCATTGTTACTATACTATGCTATTACATTGTTATTATTGCTGCAAAATACAGTTTTGTTTTGTCAAACTTGGAGCGCCCCCTGTAGTGTGTGATTTGCAACTGACAGTCACTTTCTGGCCCAAGGCTGCAGTATGAACTTACTGTTTTCTTGTTTGTATCCTCACAGGGGTTATTTGCTCGTCGGAGGCAGCTGCTGCTAACAGAAGGGCCACACCTCTATTATGTGGATCCTGTAAATAAAGTTCTCAAGGGGGAGATTCCATGGTCTCCAGAGTTGCGACCAGAGGCCAAGAACTTCAAGACATTCTTCGTCCACACGGTATGATTTTAAATAGTGTTCATTTGAAAATGTGTCCAACTTTATGTTTATATACAGTAGGACACTCTTCAATATAAAGGTATAAAGAAGAGCTTTTGGTTGTTTTGGGTCATTTCAAATTTCCTTTAAGTGTCTTAAAGTCTCTGGAATGGTGAAGGAGAAGAAATGAATAGTTGAAAAAAGTGTCTTCTGGCCTGTGTATGACTTTATGTGCTGTAGAACAGGCCGTGCTGACTATACTGCAGAAAGGTTACAAGGCTGTCATTCAGATAGCGTTTTATCCCAAGCTCAGTTCTTCTGTTTCAGTTCTACCCAACACTGCAAACATGTTCTGATAATAGCCTTCAGCAGAACATCTCCCTCTCCTGAAAACATAAACACCATCCTACCAAACAGTCTCCCAGGCATTGTGTCATTGTGACATGGTTAACCAGACTCTAGTCTACATATTAAAGATCATGTATCCTTCTAAATTATTAAGCAAGAAAAAAGAATATAAATTTTTAAAACAATTAATAATAAGAGTGTAGGGTGGGGTTGTCTCCAGTTGGCCCTTTCAGTTCTCTGAAAACTTTTCAAAGAATTATTCTTTGAAGTGAGAAGCAGTGAGTCTCTTTATTATTATTATTATTATTATTATTATTATTAAAGAACATTTACATAATACAATGGTTTCATACTAGTTAAGGTTTTTAAGCCAAGAACATTTAAAGAACCATTTACACGTGAAGCACCTCATGGATCTGGCTTTTGACTCACACAGTAGATTTGGTCATTCACATCAGTGGCACTTTAGCTACATAAAATAACTACATAGAAATAAATGTACAAGATATTTGCTGAATTTCATTAATTTAATAAAATTAATTTAATTAATTAGTAATTGTGATTAAAAAAGGCTTGCATAATGATGTCCTTTCCAGAAATGCAGTGTTGTTTTAGATTTATATCATTTGAAAAGTTTACACACCTCCATCTGGGCTTCCTTGGTATACACACAATCAACCTATTGATCAGGATGTCACAGCAATTTGATATGATGGTGTTTTGTAAATAATAGGTGTGTGAATAATCTGTTGTTGGTTTAAAGAAGTGAATGGAATGGTTCTGTACCTAATTAAATCATGTTTTTTATGGAACCAAAATAGATTACTCTGTGGCATCAACTCAAAAAACCATTAAAAAATAATTGACCAGTTACAGCATCCACAATCCTGCAGATTAGGTGTTGGAGCAACACACAGGAGAGAGACGTCACACTAATTCTAGCATCATTACACTGGCTTCCATTCTCTTTTAGAATCTATTTTTAAATACTGCTATTCATTGTTAAAGCATTAAAATGATTAATATCATTATATATATATATATATATATATATATATATATATATATATATATATATATATATATATATATATATATATATATATAAAATATAGATAGCGAGAGAGAGAGAGAGAGAGAGAGAGAGAGAGTGTTCAAAGTTTTCATAAAGTACCAAATGTTGATAAGAGAGATGAAAAATAGCAGCATTTTTTATGTACCAAAAAGTAAAAACATGTAAATTATACTTGTTTTTGTTCTCTTGTTACTTTTATCACTTTTTAAATTTTATTGTGCAGTATTACATTTTTTATATTTATAAATGTTTGTTTTAATTTTTGCTCATTTCATTTCACCTTTTTAAATTTCACGAAATGTGCTATACAGGGGAAAATACAACTATTATTGTTGTTGTTGTTGTTGTTGTTAAGATTCACAGTTCTGCTTTGTCATGATGACATGTAGAAACACTTCCTAATGTCTGAATCCTTCCCCTGTAGCCAAACAGGACATATTATTTAATGGACCCCAATGGCAATGCAGACAGATGGTGTAAGAAGATCCAAGAAGTATGGGGGAAGATTTACCAAAACCCTCAGACTGCAGACATGTAGAGCAGTGGAGGAGGAGTCCTCTCCTCAAGTCAAGGCACGTCTTTATGAACTGAGCCTTTCACTGGTTAAGACTCCTTTAAGCCGTTCACTTGAACCTTCGTTTCTAAAGAGAGCATTTCAGCATTAAGTTAGACATCATGTTTATTCTGGGAAGCAATTCATAAGCGCTTTGCTTGTTCTGTGTGCTATTACATGCTCTCACATCGCTCTGTGTTCAGCTGCTTTATGCTTAGACTTTGACTTACATGGCATTTGAGTGAATGGTGTGTGTGTGTGTGTGTGTGTGTGTGTGTGTGTGTGTGTGTGTGTGTGTGTGTGTGTGTGTGTGTGTGTGTGTGGTTAAAGCTCATAGCCATACTGGCTAGTTCAGACTTTGCAGACTGCGCTAATTCCTGTTGCCTTTTTAAGAGCTCCAAATAATTTAAAATTGCTGAGTTGTTGTGGATTCTGTTGCTTCCTTAGTGTTTGAGTGGCTTTACATACAATATACTTGACAGAACGAATATACAAATACTGAAACAAACAAACAGGTCAGTTGGGGTTGACCATAAAAAGGAAACAATAGAGGTATGCCTGTTTAATTGTAATTCTCTCAAATAGCTGAGTAGTTACACATTAACAACCCGTATAAAAACAATGTAACTTTTGGTGAATTCACTCTTAAAATTTGATTACAGTGGTACACATTGTATTATTACTAGTGCTGTCGATGTTAATGCAACTATTAATCTGATAACCTTTACACTAGTAATGTGTCAGCAGTTATCTCTCCTGCTGAGTTCAGAATGTAGATTACATTTTATTTATGCTGAAATATGGATCAAACTTCATAACTAGCGCTCTCTCTCTTACCTGCTCTCTCGCTGTGTTATTGTTTGATTCGAAAGCTGTGCTGCGTTACTGTTTGTAATTCAGGATTGTAAGATAGTTAGTGATTATAACTCAAATATCAAAACTACACTGAGATATTATAAAAACGTAAAACACATACATATTTGTTTTCTTTCTCCAAAAAATACAAGGAATTTCTATTGTTTTAATTTGTGATTAATTATGATTACAGAATCTTATTGCGAGTAGCACAAAAATCTTTTAACTTATTAATAAATATTAATCTTTAAAAACTTCAGTTTAATTGTGATTAATTGCAGCAAATTGTGCAATTAATTTGTTCATTTTTAATCAATATAATCTGCCCTAGTAATTATACATGTGTAATAACTTTGTTTGAACTTGTAATTATACAGGTGTGTCTTAGTAGCAGTAAGAGAATATTGCCACTGTCGGAACAAAACCCAAAATTTTAACTTTAATGGATGGCTTTATGACTGAAAAAAAATATTGTTACATTGTTATTACATGGATTGTTACTTATGTAATTACACAGGAATTAGAGACAGTATGCTTTGTGGGAGGTTTGCTGAGGTAGAAAGTCTAAAGCAGATGAGACATAGTTGTCAGTTTGTGTCTGCTGTAGAACATCTATAGCTTGTTAAAATTTCAAAATATACATTTTAGTGTCTAGTCCAGAGTTTACTAAGTGTGCCTGTATATAAGACATACACCAATCAGCCATAGGCAAAAAAACCACCTCCTTGTTACTCTATTCACCATGCAGGAGCACTTTGTAGTTCTATAATTACTGATGGTAGTCCATGTGTTTCTCTGCATACTTCTTTCACTCTGTTCTGCAATGGTCATGACCCCAAAGGACCACCACAGGGCAGGTATTATTTGGGTGGTCATTCTCAGCATCACTTATTGTCCATTCTATTAGACACTCCTACTTAGTTGCTCCCGCCTTTTGATGTAAAGTCAGAGACAGAAGCTCATCTGTTTCTGCAGTTTGTGTTGGTCATCTTCTGGTCCCTCATCAGTGCTCATCAGTGTGTGCTGGATATGTCTGGTTCATGGACTATTCTCAGTCCAGCAGTGACATTGAGGGGTTTGAACATTCCAGCAGCACTGCTGTGTCTGATGCATACCAGCACAATACACCCTAACACACCACCACCGTGTCACTGCAGTGCTGAGAATGACTCACCCCTGACATAATACCTGCTCTGTGGTGGTCTGATGAGGTCCTGACCACTGAAGGTTGGGGTGAAAAGAGACTAACAAAATATACAGAGAAACAGATGCACAACAGTCTGTAATTATAGAGCTACAATGTGCTCCTGAATGGTAAGTGGTGCTGAAATAAAGAGGTGTTTTAAATGCCATGGCTGATAGGTGTGTATGCAAAAGAAAAACATTTTTACTGATTAGATTGTGAGCGTGGACTGGAGAGTGAACAGTACATTTTGAAACATTTATTAATGTTTGCTTGATACATCAAATTCAGTTTTTCACAGATGAGTAAATGTGATATGTACTGTACTACTAGATGTTTCCGTCACTGGGTCAACCCCACTTCATTTCAGAGTTAGCTTTCATATTCAGGTTTTCTGTTGCTTTAATACAGGCTACTGTGTCAGGGATGGTGGGGGTGTGATGAAGTGTGTAAACCACTGGTGAATGCTAGCAGTGTGGTATGTTGTCTCTGTTGCCACAAAACAAAACCTACAGCAGCATGTTACAGTAAAGCATCTGTAAAACATGTAATAATAATAATAATAATAATAATAATAATAATAAATGAAATGGTTAATTAGTTAAATAATTAAAGTGCAGTCACAGTAGGATTTTGCATTTTGCTTTCTGAAAAGGTGCGTGGCTGCAAGTTTGGCCAGAAATCAGCAGTATAAATGACAAAATTGAAGAAAAATCTAAAATCTATCTGATCCCACCTCCCAACCGACGATGCACCTTGCTGCCTCTTGGTTGGGTTGTATTTTGTAATCCACATGGAAGGAGTTGCGTAATATCTCCTGTTTTATAGTGACAGCAATCTGCACTTCTTTCAAATTGACTCAGACAGAGCAGAGACAGTACAGAGCATGTCAGAGGACACACTGCCAGAGCACTATTGGTTAAGGTTGGGAATTTTGCTTGTCATCGTTCACCCACATTGAACTTGACACAAAGGTTTGCAGGGGAATGTTATTGGTTGTGTCTGCAATAGTCACCTGATGCAGCAAATCTCATTGAAATGCATGGAATTTTGCTTGTGAAAATTTGTGGACCAAAACCTAGTGTAACTGGGGCTTTATGGGATGGGACTACTCTGGCAATAGACATGGCTTCTTTCTTTCTTTCTTTCTTTCTTTCTTTCTTTCTTTTTGTTATTTTCTTGCATTTTGTTTTGCTTTTGTTTCATATGGTTTACAAATGTTGTTTCTTGGACTTAATTCTAGAAATATCAATTCTAACTTTGGTACATGTTTTGGTTGAGTTTTGTTTTGCTTTCATGAATAAATGATTCATTCTTACCTGTAAATAAATCGAAGTGCAATCTGACTATTGAAATGGCTACTCAATCCCAAAAACACACCTAGAAATGCTGGATCTGTCTAATTTAACCAAGAACATCTGTGTATTGGTCCTCTTTATAATGTGTGTGTGTGTGTGTTTTCTCTTTTAATTTCTTTGCGTGTTTGAAAATCTACCTGGTTTTGCGGCCGAATATGACTGTGATGTACAGATGTATTATTCAGAAAGTAACGCAATGTTCTAAGGATACACACTTTTTTATATTTTTATTCTTATACAGAGTTATGAGCTGAGGTCACCTCGGCATGCTGTTTTTTTGTGTTATTTAAATTCTAATATATAAGCTCGTGTTCAGGGGCCAGTGTGTGTACGTACTGAGCTGTAAAGCCTTTGAATGTGAATAATTGCTGTAAATGATCATCTGTTGCAGCTTTTTTTTCATTGTACATTTCCTGTTCATGACTGAATTCATTCTGTCAGATTACAGGAATATGTTTATTTGGGTTTATTTGTGCTTATTATACATAGATGGAAGAATGTCCCACATGAACTGATGACAAGTCCTATAATAAAAGCATGTAGGCTGTTATTATAATTTAAGAGTAGTGCTGAGTGTCTTATTTGTGTTTACTGTAAGAATGGCAGTTAGCAGGGTGACCATATTTTGGTTTTCATTAAAAAACTTTGGGTACGTTGGGTATACACAAGGGTTTGCCATGGTTAAGAAGCTGTAGCCTGGGGTCTTCAAGTACATAGATATGTTCAAGTAGACCTGATTTATGATAACATGTTTGTTGTCAAACACGTCTAAGAGACTTTTTTTTATTAACATGTGAGGGGAATGTAGAGTTAGGACTCTTATTGTGTAATATGATGTTTTTGTGTTAAACTGTAGCCTGCCATGGGGTGGGTTACTGTACTACACCACCCATCATGTAAAATGCAAGTAGTGCTGGGAGATATAACCTCAGATAAATATCTTAAACTTGATCACAATTAATAATCAATTGTTTTGTTAATATATTATTTTACTTATACCTACACACTGTGTAGCTCAATTAGAATTAATTAAAGAAGAGAGACTTTTGTCTGTTTAAGAAAAAAAACAACCTGAAATAAGATCACAGGGCAAGATCACACCAATCCAGGATTCTGGTTGTTTATTTGTATTAATTTTTGATTAATTGTCTGGCCCTAAGTTCTAAACATTGTAAACTATAGATATTTTTACCTACAAGGTTAAAGAATGTAAAGAATGACCCTTTATTTGTTCCTCTAATACAAAGGAAAAAAAGCCTCTGATTGGCTGATTGAATCCTGTTGATCAACCCAAACATGCCTTTGTGATACTGGGAGTGGAGCAATACCTGGGATTCACATAGACATTTTGATAAAGACAATTTAATCAGTGAGCCTTTCCAGTGTGTTTATGGCCACCATAGAGCCTTTAGGTCCACCGTACTTTGAACTAATTACACTATATGTCCAAATGTTTGTGAATCTATTTTAATGAAGACACACAGTGTGTCTAGTCCTTGTAGAGAAGAACTGCCAATACAATAGGACTCTAGAGCAGATAAACATGAATCTGTTAATACATGTCTAATGCCAAGTCTGCTAGAAGGGTATAAACCCAGCAGTATTGAGTGCCAACACATTTAGGATGAGTTGGGGAGCGTGAGGTGGGGTGATCATCCACCATCCTTACCTCACTAATGCTGTTGTTGCTGAATGCAATCAAATTCTCACAGCATTGCTCTAAAATCTGTTAGAAAGCCTTCCCTGGACAACAAAAGCAGGATAAAATCCTTAATTTCAGAAGAATTAATGAGTAAGCAGATGTTCACACAGTTGTATGCAGTACTGATCTAGAGCTTAAGAAACTAGAACATCGGTTAACAATGAACACAAATGTAAAGTGCAGAGGGGTGTTTATAAATAGACAAACAAACACAGATGTCACATGTAGACAATTGTGAAAAAATAATGACTCATTATTTGACTCATGCAAAATACCCACACAAACACAGTCATGGTTTGAGGCATGTTGTGGCAAGCAAGTGCACATTTGGAGAGCCTCTCAGAAACTACAGGATGTGTAGTAAGTAGTTACAATTTTGGAGTTTTACATTAAATGTGTTACATTTGAAGTACAATGCAGGTATTTACCCACCAGAGCCCACCACCACCACCACCCTAATGAAATAGGTCAGCCTGAGAAGGATAAAAAACTGTCCCACAGTATCACAGAACCACAGTGAGAACCACTATTCACAAATTAAGGGCCCTAATACACCCAGATCCTTCACACTCACACATCTCTTTTACAAAAGTGATACTTCATGGAAGCATAAATAGTTGTTTTATGGTATTGTTCACAGATCCCTTTGAGTAATATGATATGAAATTATATGATATGATAGCCACCACCTGCCATACCACCTTTAAACCACATAGAAACCACACCCTTTAAACACCCTAGCAGCCACTATAAAATCCTACTGGACACCTGCTCATTCATTGTTTCTTCAAAAATCAAGGGTATTCAGAAAGAGTTTATCCCACTTTTATTGGAATAACTGTCTCTTTCCTGGGTCAAGGGAAGACTTTCTACCAGATTGCAGTGAGGATTTGGTTGCATTCAGTGGCATTTAGTGACAAGAATGTTAATGAGGTAATGTATTAGCCATGCTTCTCTACAGGGATTAGACAAGCTGTGCAATTATATGTCTGTGTCAGCAGTGGGTGCAACTTAAAGTAGCTGAATGCATTTCAGAGAAGGAGTGTCCAGAGGCTGTAGATCCTATTTGCTTCCACAATAATATAATAATAATAATAATAATAATAATAATAATAATAATAATAATAATAATTTAGTAATAATCATCATTATTGTAATAATAAATATAGTCATATTGTAATAGTAATATTAATTATTATTATTAATTTAACTGAATGAACAGTAATAAGAACAGTAATATAAAGTAATAGAAACAGTAGCAGTAATATAATAGTAAGATTATTATTATTATTATTATTATTATTATTATTATTATTATTATTACAATAATAATAATAATACTTCCACTCAGGTTGTATTTTCCTCTCTTTTCTCACTCCGCTCTCACTCCGCTCTCACTCCGGACTCTCACTCGGGGAGTGAACGCTGCTCCGGTGGGCGGATCAGAGCAGTGAGTGTCAGAGCGCTTCCTGCTCCGCTCAGTCAGACTCTGCTCGGAGGGAGGAGAAAGGAAGGAGAGAGGAAGGAGAGAGGAAGGAGGGATGGCGGAGAAGAGCCCTGACCCGAGCGGCTCGGTTGGCCGGAGGTGTCCCGCCCTGTCTCCGGCAGACAGAATGCAGTCTGCTGGGAGCGGGGCGTCAAAGTGGGTTCGCCTGAACGTCGGCGGGACGTACTTTCTCACCACCAGACAGACGCTGTGCAGAGACCCCAAGTCCTTCCTGTACCGACTGTGCCAGGCAGACCCCGACCTCGACTCCGACAAGGCAAGTTAACGTCGCTTCTCTGCAGTCGGAGGAGGACAGGGAGAGAACGGGCTTCTAAACCCGCCCTGTTTATTAAACTGAACAAAGAGGAGCGACTGAGCTGATCAGACTGAACTGATCGGGTTGAGCTGATCGGTTTGAGTTGATTAAACTGAGCTGATCGGGCTGAACTGGTCAAGCTGAGCTGATCGGGCTGAACTGGTTAGGCTGAGCTGATCGGACTGATTGGGTTGAGCTGGTCGGGCTGAACTGATCGGGCTGAGCTGATGGGGCTGAGGTGATTGGGTTGAGCTGATGGGGATGAGGTGGTTGGGTTGAGCTGAGCGGGTTGAACTGGGTTGAGCTTATGGGGCTGAACTGATTGGACTGGGCTGATCGGGCTGAACTGATCAGGTTGAGCTGATGGGGCTGAACTGGTCGGACCGAGCTGATCAGGTTGAGCTGTTGGGGCTGGGCTGATCTAGCTGAACTGATCGGGTTGAACTGATCGGGCTAGCGGCACTAATGGCTAACGGCTTATTGCCTGTGCGCTGAAGGGCTTTCTGTAATGGGTGTTTAATTCAAAACGAACTCGTAGAGAAATAGAGAATAATAATAATAACAATAATAATAATAACAATAACAATAATAATAATAATAATAAAGGAGTTTGCGAGACTCATACAGGAGGGAACTACACCGGCAGCTAACCGGACAACTAACGCTACATATTAGCTTAGCATAAGCGCACCAGACGACCAATAGCAATAACATTAATAATAATAATAACAACGATTTTATTAATAACGATAACAACAATAATAATGATGATGATGGTATCGATATAATATATATTAATAACAATAACATTAATGATTATGATGATAATAACAAGAATAATAATGATAATTCTAATAGTAATTATTAACTGTATAATTATTGTTAGTTAAAAGTAATGACATAATAATATACTAGTATAAGTGTACATTTACTGTATTATTTTTTTATTAATAATCATATATTACATTTCTGTTATCTTGCTAGCTATGTAGTTAACCTTTAACATTTAAGCAAATTTGTGGGATTGTTTTATAGTCTGACATACTATTATTCACCAAAAATATTAAAGGGTGTATTATTTTCAGGAAAACCCCAGGCTCCTGAAGTATTTCTTCTTTCAAATATTAGGATAACTTGTATTAAGATCAATATTTATATGAATTTGACCTACATTTTATGTTGTTTATTGCTTGTAAGTACTGGAACACATTACATCTTAGACTTTTACTTAGACATGGAATGAAATAATTTTGATGAGTTATTAGTTATGAATAGATTGGGAAGGTCATTTATAAAAAATAAATTGACAGGAGCCTAAATGAAATAATTTAAACCAATGTAAATGTAATTTATTATTTATGTATGTATCAGTATTATCCCTGTTATGGACTTTTATTCTGAAATTTGAACACCGTGAACAAAGAAAGAGAGCAAACATCCCCTCCCTTCTTGTTTTCCTGCAGAATCTAATATCTGGGACACTGATGTCATCAGCTCTGCCCCCTCTTGCTGATCAGTCAGAGTCTGTATGTGGGCGCAGCAGTAGACACACTAGAAGCTTGTCATTTAAACTGAGATTCAATTAAGTTGAAAACGAGTGAATTTTAGCTGTGTTTTGAGCTTGACAATTCATCATACAAAGATGAGATCAGAATGATGTTTAGGGTCTTTTAGTTTATGATTTATCATGTCTATAGGTTACTCTGGTCCTGGGTTATGAAGGCTAGAAAACAGGTATGTAACTACCCATGCAGTGCGGATCTCTGGTTCTACAAGTTAAATATCAATTTTAACTTAATGCCAGCTTTAATATCAGTGGTCCATTAGGCATTTAAACCTTAGTTACATTTAAGTTAGCTATCTAACCCAGGAAGTGAAAGACAACTCTTGTCAGATACTCTCTCTGAAATCAGGATGATCCTAATAAAATCAAAATGCATATCATACTCCTAACACAAACGGTAGACATATCTGTACTTTTAGAGCTGTCAAAAGCAAAGTTGTCCCAGACAGTCTGCATTTCCTTATGTGGGACAGTTTCTGTTTGGAATGTCAGGAACATTAATTCATGTAACAAAGCATTCTTAGATCTGTAACTCTCAAGACTTAAAGGTCAATCCCATTTTCGGGAATGTAACACTTACAGTGTTATTGCAGAGTAAAACCTACAATTATAGGTGTGGATAGTTGTGCACTGTAATCATTTTAATGTAATATGTCTCTGTCGTGTAAAAACCTTATCCTGCCTTTCATACCTTGGACTAATATAAACCTGGCAGTCGTTCTTTACATTGGATTAAAACTTAATGATTTTGGTGACGTGAAATGAATTGGGATAGAATCTGATTACATTGACTTCCATTGAAGGTTAAGGAAGTTGTCATAGCACAGTCCACTCCATAATCCTCCTCACATTTCTGCCTGACAGATTTCTTTTAAAACACACTAAAACGATGAAATAGACTATATTTACAGTCTTATTTTTTTTGTTGATGAAGTTACATGTCAAGACACCCTGATTTAATAAAAGGCAAAATAGTTCTTTAATAAATATTTATACTCTTTTTTTCTAAAAGTTTGTCTCTGACTATTTGGTGGTCCTTACATGACCTGTAATGATTATTACATAATGCGTAAATCCGTGATCCGAGACTTATTTTATTTTTATTTTGTTACTGATTTGTAATTTAGTCAAACCTGAATTTAAATAATGTGAGATTCTGGATTTCTGGTTTTCATGAGCTATACGGCCTTCCTGATCAACAGTAAAAAAAAATAAATTATAATAAAAAAAGTTAATAAATATGTAATGAATATTAAATTCGACTAACTTTTTTTATGAAATTATGAACTTTTCACAATATTCAAATTATACAGATATAAAAATGTTTTCCCAATATACAGATGCACTTGTATAGAGAGAGGAAGACCTACACCAGATAGAACTTGAGTGTCTCACATTAATGCAGTTCACCCCGTCTTAAGCTTATCTTTAAATGTTTATTGCATCTTTATTTGTGCAGTTAGTTTGTCACTTGAGGCTTTTGCTTACTGTTTTGTCATTCCTCACTGTTGCCAGAACATTGTATTGTTGTTTGTTGGCTATTAGACATTGTCTTGCCAACTGCCCACTGATCTTTATCCCCTTTGTAAGTCCCTTGTAGTTGTTTGTCATTGTTTTAAGTGGTCTGACTTGTTCTGCTGCATAACAAGTGGTAGTAAATTTTCCTATATAAACATGTAGTTTTCCATCTTTCTAAAGAACACATTTCCACTGATCCACAGCTCAATGCTGGCAGGAGTTATACTCTTCTGGCCCGTGCCCTGCATTAGGCATGGTGCCCACAGGTTTATGTTTATCTGCTCCAGAGTGTCCTATTCTCTGGGCAGTACTTATCTATAGGGGCTAGACAATTGTATGTGTGCGTTTGCACATATTTGTCAGCACTTGGTGAAATTTAAAGTAGCTGAAATAATTCATTAGAAGGGGTGTCAATTGTGTCCACATTTGTGTAGATGAAACCCCTGTAGATGTTGTTTGGCAAGTGGTTTGTTGGCCTATTTATAAGGCTTATTAATAAACATTACTTAAGTGAGTGATGGACCAGCCCTTTCCTACCCAATGGCAATGATCTTCATGTACTTCTCAGATTGATCCACCATCCATTAAGACATATCCATTAAGGCTCTTTCACAGTTTCCTGATTTCCCTGCCATAGCAAACTGAATAAACCTGGCAATTAACAGGTAAGTTGAATCAGGGGCTCTTGAGTTGGAAAATCACAAAACTGTGAAGGGCCAGGATTGCTGATCTAGACTTTTTTGTACTGAAGCCAAGGCAACAAGACTATAGATCCATACCTAGGTCCAGCGTTACATTGTGGTGAAAATTGATAGGAAGTTATGGTTGATTAATCTTGAGAAGTTATTATTATAATTATTATCAGTGCACTTTGGATCTTGACCACGCCAACATGGGGACACATAGACATAGTGCTTTGGGAAGAAAACAACAGACAGACACCCCAGCATCCAAATATGCATAGCTATGGGTGGAACAAACGTCCACTGGAAGTCCAAACAACTCCATGTGGTCTTCAAACACTGACTAAAAATATCTCTTTCAATATCTCTTTACACTAATTCCACACGTAATAAGGGTTTTGATTGCATGTGCTGCATCTGTCTGTTGGGTATTGTCTTCTCCATCAGGTATTGTTACTGAGTTTTGTATTGGACAGTATCTAAGCTTAGAAGTATCTTCAGACTGTTCATGCTATTTAGGGATATTTTCTCATTAGACAGTGAAGCAATTCTTTAAATCACTGTAGATAAGAGCCTCTTCTAAATGCCATCAAAGTAAACGTAATCAGATCTAAAGTGGATAAAGTCCCCAAAAGGATTAGAACCCCTAAACTGGTTGCTGATTTTAGGAGATAATGAAATAATAAGCCATGCAGGCTTGAAACACTTTTCCAAACCTGTGTGGTTTGTTGACCCATTTATAAAGACCATTTCTTTAAAAATGTACGTGGCCAACAACTAAACAATTCAAAAACTCTGCAGCTTTAAATTCTAATAAGCGCTGTTCAGAAAGACATTTGCAGAGGCTTAAGAGGAGTTTTTCACCACAGATGGCAAATCCTTTGCATGTGAAGTGATTTGGTAAAGTAATTTGTTTGCGAAGCATGCAAATCTGTTCAGCAAGTATTTGTATGGCCTTCCTTAAGGTGCACAGTTGAGGTGAAACTCGTGAGCTGCAGGACACAATGCATTATTAAACATGCCAGTTGCATCATATCTTAGTGCCTGTTCTTTTTATTTCTCCTAGGATGAAACGGGTGCTTATTTGATAGACAGAGACCCAACCTACTTTGGTCCAGTACTCAACTATCTGAGGCATGGAAAGCTGGTGCTCAACAGAGGCCTTGCAGAAGAAGGTATGCTGCTGTGTCTGGACACGCTATTTATGGTTGGCCACTAATTCAGTAGGGCTGTGTATTTGCAAGAACCTGCCAATATGATATGCATCAAGATACAGGGGTTGTAATTCAAGATCTTGTGATACTGTAAGCAACTGTGAGATATATATATATATATATATATATATATATATATATATATATATATAGTATTATGATACTGTAAGGGGATTTTCTATTATATTTTCATTTATTTTCATGATTCTCTTCTTTTATCTATAGATTTTGATGAATAGATCTATGTTGATGAATTTATTATGAACTAGCCTAGAACAAATTGTTGGTCTTTTCTCTGGAGAGATTTTTCAAACTATTTTTTCTGTAGAGTCCATCTGTCTGGATTTAAGTTGGGCGGGACTAATTTTGGCCCAGCTGATGTGAGTTAGAAATATGTTTACGTCACCTAGCTTGATTCCACTAGTTTAACTAGAAACCTGCTTCCCCCCCAGCCCATAGCACATCCCCAAAACGCAGCAGCTCCTGTGTTAATCAGCGTAAGTTTGCTGGTCATACCGGCTACACACTTGCTAGTTTAAGCTTGTTCAGGCCTAGGTGAAGCTCAGTGTGCTAGTGAAAGCTGCAAGGTAGTTGAAGCTTCATGTTCAATGTACACTCCTGTGATGTCCTTTCTTTGTTTTCACCAAAACAGCAGGGAAATGTTCTGTATTGGACATTTATAGTTATTAAATAATGCATATATAACAACAACAACAACAATAATAATAATATAAAACACTAGATTCATGGGCTAGCAAGCATTTGTCTGTCAAATCATTGTGTGATCTGACACACCCTTGCAGTTCTGAGCAGGTCGCAGCTTGTGCTTTTAACTGACATTTAACTGTGTATGAACTGCATTATATATTATATATTCAATTAAACGTGGTAACTGCTTATTCTGTGGCATATCTTTAATATGATTTTTTTCTTAGACATTTAAAACTAGTAGACAGGGGCTTTAATAAAAATGGATATTGTGTGTTTGAGAATCAATACAACAATTTCAAGACAAAATGTTGCATAATATCATTTTTGAAATACCCCTATAATTAATATAATATAATAATATAATTAAATGTAATGAATGTTCACTGTTACTTAACTCTGTTGTTCTGTGCCAGGTGTTCTTGAAGAGGCAGAGTTTTACAACATCACATCGTTGATAAAATTAGTCAAAGACAAAATCAGGGAGAGGGACTGCAAAACAGCTCAGGTAAGTACCATCTGCTGTAGTTTGACCATAAATCAAACATGCAAAAGACGATTGCGCCATTGGGCTCCTTCTAGGCTGGTAGAACGACATCTTATCAAATGCCTTGACTCTTTTTTCCAGGAGATATATTCATGCCAGTCTTTTGAGGTCAGTGATTAGCACAGTCTTGCTGCCAAATTTAGCATCCTATAGGAATAGCATGGAATGGGTAATGCCTTAGAGCTGGAGGAATCTGTTTCACAGGAGCTAACCACACAGGAATCCAGTAGGACTTGAACAGCATTATTAATCATAAGGTTGTACAACTTTACTCTTACGGACTACGTTGAAGGTATAATTTGCATGTTTAATAAAGAATGCAGTAGCAGTTAGTTACTATAATTACTAGGACTGCTGCTAAGATTATATCAGTACACCCGGGCACAACAATTAGTTTATCAGTGTTAAGATAACTAAACTATTATTAGTCATTTACAAGGCTTTGACCAGTGGAGAAGGTGTCCCCCATTTTGGTTCCTCCAAAGGTCTTTTCTTTGCTTATCTTTGCTTGTTTCATTTGTTGTCTTATTATTGAATTTCTGTAAATATGCTTCACAACATCATTAGGTTGTAGAAAGTTCTACAGAAATAGATTTGACTTGATTAGTAACAGATGCAGATTTTTACGACTGTAAATGGCTTTTTATCTGTTTCTTCTCCCTTTCAGAAAGCTTTACAGGGTGAGACCCATCTTTAGGCCCAATAGATTTTTGGGTATAATATGCCTTTGATAAAACTAACAACATACAAACAATTAGTGCAATCCGTGAAAAATATTGGTTGAGTAAAGCTTATTTCCTTGCTGAAAATGTCTCTTTAATGTCTTCCCAGCTTCCTGTGAAACATGTCTACAGAGTCTTGCAGTGCCAGGAGGAGGAACTAACTCAGATGGTTTCCACCATGTCCGATGGCTGGAAGTTTGAACAGGTGAGCATCTGAAAGGAGCTTTAAGCTGCTTATTATATTTGAATTAAAGCACATACACCTTTTAAATACAACAGCAAAATCAGTTAGACATGGTATGAGTTGTATTGCTGATGGACCACCTGAAGAGACACTAGAAGGGGACTAGGAATAGGTCAAATTACATTGGTACTACTGAGTAGCAATTGATCAGTAGGTGCAAAACTTCCATACAAGCGTGACACAGCGGTGGTCAGCTGAAGCAGTCTCAATATTGGTTACGTTTTTCACTGTAGCCGATATTTATAAATAAAAGCAAAGGCTTTGTTTTAAAGTATAGGAGACAGTTTTCCCCAAGCAGGGAAGATAGTTTGTGTATTGCTTTTTCCTTAGGGTGTGGTATTTCTTCTGGAAGCGTGAAATGCATGTCAGAGAGACTGTAACAAGGGAAAGGAAGTGGCTGTTTGGAGTGGAAAGGATGGGCGGGCATGTCTGAGCTGTTTTGTACATTAGGCTCTTCCTCTGGGATCTCCTCTGTGATGCATGTGCACTTTCACCTGCCTGTGGGTTGTCCAAAAATAATGCCCTTATCTGCAGATGTTCTCCTTTATGTTTCTATGTAAAGCCTTGTTAAGCACTCTTGCTTTACAATGACTTTCTTTCGGCAATAAATATAACATATCTACAGTTAACACACAAGATGGTTGGTGTAGCTTAATGGGTAACAACACCAACTTCCTAGAGTTTGATTCCGCTGCCAGAGAAACGCACTACACTATACCAATAAGAGTGCTTGAGTCCTAACTCTGCGTTCTCCTACACGTGTAACATGATTCATATGTAAGAGTTCTGGGTGAGAGCATCAGATAAATGCCTTAAACATAAGATGTTCTGTTGACGGTACACAAAGTGTTAATAGAATAGAATAGAATAGAATAGAATAGAATAGAATAGAATAGAATAGAATAGAATAGAATAGTGTTTTATAGTCCCACCAAAGCAGGAAATTTGCCTTTGATTTCACAGTTAAAAAAGAACATCCCCAGTACACATCACACAGCATACATACCATGTAAGAGGCTTGGTACAGTTAATACAGTTTGCTAATATATTTAATTACATTAGAAACAAATGATCCATTGTAGACCTTTTCAATTATCAAAGGTTCTCTGTAAAGCTGGCCTGAAGAGAGCAGTTCAAACTCAGAATGAAGGGGATGCATTGGATCTCTAATTGATGTGGCTTTTCTGAGTAATACTGTATTATAAAGATCATTTAATCACCTTTGCTGCCAACCTATTAATTCCCAGCCATCCTGATGATCCTAACCAGATGTCCATACCGCACAGAAATATTAAACACCTTATTAAATACACTTTCTATGAAGCTAATCTACATTTTATACCCATTAGTACTGAACCCAAACCCTTTCAGTCTTCTAATCTTTCAGTCATTCTTATACATGCAATCAACATTGTCTGTAAAATTCAGCTGATGATTACATTTTATACTTTTATACTGCAGAGCATCGCTGTGAGAATGTGACTAAAGATATATCCATCAAAATAATCTTATTGATTAACTTGTTACACTATATTTATATGTATGTATGTATGTGTGTGTTTGTGTTTATTGCGTCCGGAAAGTATTTTTTACACCAATATTCTACACATTCTGCACACAACACACCACAATGGCAAGCTAAGCTGCATTTTGTCCATGAAGTCTAAAGAATTGTCTGTAGTCTAACCCTCCGAGAAGGATTGTATCGAGACACGGATCTGGAAGGCTACAGAAAAATTCTGCTGCATTGAAGGTTCCAGTGAGCACATCACTAGCTGCACATCACTAGTATCATTTAATCATTTAGTATCATTGTGGCCAGAACTTTCTAGGCCTTCTCTTGACATATTCAAAAGTATGTCGCTCATTTGTCTTTTGTGCTCCTCCTTCCAGCTGGTCAGTATCGGCTCATCATATAACTATGGAAATGAAGACCAGGCAGAGTTCCTCTGTGTTGTCTCCAAGGAGCTACATAATCAGTCGTACGGCATGAGCAGCGAACCGAGTGAAAAGGCCAAGGTGAGCATCACCTGTTCACGCTGCTGCAGACACATTCTATGGAAAGTAGGGAGTTCAGACATAAATCAGGCATTCCTCCTTTGTTTATGGTATCCAATCTCACTTTGGCTTAGACTAAATGAGCTGGCTTAGCAATCATGAGCTGTTGTTGGAAAAAAAACACATCCATGTGCTGCCTGGGGGTGGGGGGGGGTGCTCCAGGAGAAACCTGCTCAGTACTTTTTACTGTATTTATGTTTATCTGCATTTTGTCTGATATGATCTGAAGTGTGAACAGTAAAAAAAAAAACTGTTACTGAGAGAAATGGTTTAATGTTCCATATATGAGTTGTGTGTTTATGGGGGCTCTCAGTGGTACACATTCCGTTTACTCTGTTAGAAGATGTGACATCTGGTGTGCTGTGGACTTAAGAGATATGTGTAAATGAGGAGACACCATTAAAAACCCATTTTAGTGTTGTGCTGGACTCAACACTCAAGAGCACAAACCTGTATAAGACCACATAAATGTTTGAATAGTGTGTTCACTCTATCGAGTGTTTGTATTCTTGCATACTATGTTCAGAAGTCAAGGACAGGGTTAACGATGGTCTACATTGTATGTGTGTATGTGTATGTATATGTGTGTGTGTATAATATATATATTGCTTTTTTGCTCTTTGCTCATGTCCATTAGCCCCAGTCAGACTAGAATTACCCTCAGCATGTCCAATCTTCTCCCTGTCGTTATCCGACACAAGGCTGCGTTAATGATGGAAAACCTCCTCAATATTTAACGACCTCCCCATCAGCAGCTTGTGCATTGCAAGAACATCTCTCTCCTGCGAATGTTCCTGTGTTGCTCCTCTTATGAATTCAGTTCAGTGTTCCAGCTCATTTAATGCATTATTAATGTGTAATATTGTTTAATGTTGTGGGCAGAGTTTATGTTTTAGAGTTAAGCTTTTGGGTAGTTCTTCAGTGCACTGGAGGAGCACATTGCATTGCACAGATAAATAAATATCATCATTGTTATGCAAAAACTAGTTCAGGTCCAGTAGCTGGATGGTGGGCAGCCATTGTGAAGTGGTGGTCAGGGAGCTCGGGTTCCTTCTTAGATGGGACAGGGGGCCTCACAGTTAGCATTTCATCAGCCTGCGCCGGTGGGTCATCATTGACTCTGATAAGGTAGAGAGATGTAATTATTTTGGTGTTTAGATTTATGGAGAACAGAGAACGTAAACATTACGAGTGTGACAAGTGAGTCCTGAACATTATATGGAAGGTTATTCCACAGAAAAGGCTCTTCGCCTGGCTGAAGTCTTCTGAATTCTGGGAATTAGTAGGAAGCCATTACCCTGTGAGTGATTGTGATGACTCATAATGGGAGATTAGATCTTGCAGCTACTCAGTAGCAATCCTATGCAGGGTTTTAAACGTAAGTAAAAGAATTTTATAATCAATACAGAATTTGACTGGAGGCCAGTACAGTGCTGATAAGATTCGACTGATGTGGTCAAATTCTAGTTTTAGTCAGGAGCCCTGGCTGCAGCATTTTGAACTAACTGAAGTCTATTTAGGTTTCTGCTTGAACATCTTGACAAGTGCATTGCAATAATCTAACTTTAAGGTGATAAAAACATGCACTAGTTTTTCAGCATTGTGCAAGGATAGGGCATTTCTTAACTTGGAAATTTTACGAAGATGAAGAAAAGTCCAGATTTTTTGCAGCTGAACCAGGTATTACAGGCAAATCAGCCAGATTTAACATTGTCTGTTAATTTATTTCTTGCAGTTTTAGGACCCAAAAGGAGGACCTCTGTTGGCACTATTTAGACGGAGGAAGTTTTGTAACATTCTAGATTTTACATCTTTTATACAGTCCTCCATATTCTTTAATCTAGGTTTATCGTCAGGTTTGGCTGGTGTACACAGTTGAGAAATGTCTTTTGAGGAGAATATTGTGATCTAAAGAATCGAATGCTGCACTTAAGTCTAGCAGCTCAAGCAGGGACACACAGCTTTGATCAGAGACAAGAAGGTCATTTGTAACCCTAACTAGAGCTGCCTCAGTTCTAGCCCCTCCATACATGATGGCAATGGTCAAAACTCGAGCTGTACCAAGAGCCCTTCGAGTTTCAAGTACAGCTCGGCTTGACCCACCATCCCTCAGAATGCAAGGTAAACATGCACCCAGACTCTTTTCTGCTCTGGCACCAAAATGGTGGAACAAACTTCCCCTGGGAGTCCGAGCAGCCGAGTCCCTCAATGTCTTCAAATGCAGACTGAAGACTCATCTGTTTCAGGAGTATTTAACTCCACTTTTGTTTCAACACGGTCTAAATGTGTGGAATCTCTAGATTCCAGCCTTGTCTACTAGCTAAGGATATTCTAAGTAAACAGCAAAGCACTTTTGTAAGTCGCTCTGGATAAGGGCATCTGCTAAATGCCACAAATGTAAATGTAAATGTAAATGATGAGATCTGAATCCAGATTGGATTTTTTCATATATTTGATTTTTGTGCAGGTATCAGGACAGTTGTTGGGCCAAAGATATAAGATATAATGGATAGAATTTTTCTAAGACCTTAAATACAAGATACAAGAGGTTTCATTCATCATGAAATTTGGACACAATGTAAAGAATAGCTGGTCGATTCACAGAAGGTTAAAAAATTAAAAACAGCACAAATGGAGATGCAAGGTTTTTAGGTGACCATGGTGATATATTATTGGAAATAAATAATGAGCTGTTATTTCATTTATTTTTTACTCCTATTAATTTAATCCTGCTGTCTACTTAACAGTTGCCCTTTTGTTTCAACAGATCCTCCAAGAACAAGGCTCTCGAATGTGAAGTGGCTGTGCTTTAAGATGGCTTGGTCCTGCCAGTGCTGAGTGAAATGACATGGGCAAGACCACAGTGAGAGTGAAATATGCCTGAGTCGAGAGAAATGATTTGGAAAGGACATTATACTTTTTTGATTTGGGGTAAACTACACGTTTGTGCCTGCGCAGCAAGGCTGGACTGTTTGTATTTTACATTCTAGAATGAAAATTGATTGATTTGTTTTGGCAATATGAAAGGCAGGATTATACAGGCTACGCACAGAGCTTACAGGGCCTCGTTCATATCTGGCCCACCATTTACTCAGGGTCTCATTGACTTACTGAATTACTTTAATCATGAACTTATAGTGCAGTTTTTGTTCCCACAAATATATCAAGATATGTATGCTATGACATAGTTGAATCATGATGGAGGATGGAGTTGAACTGAGGTTTTGTTTTTGGTTTAGATTTTGTTTCGTTTGTTCCTTTCTGAGGAGGGTGGATTACAAATGTTACCAAAATATCCAATGAATGGTGTTGACCAGTGGTGTTTACCAGTGAAGGCTTTTTTGTTTAGTTTCTCTTGCATTTAAACAAACAAGGATCTTGTATTTTAGTATGTACGTAAAACCATAGGTGATCAAATATAAATTCCTCTTCCACCGGAATAGTGTTAGTCAGTTTTCCTACCAGGGACGAGAGAACATCCATATCTACTCAAGGTTACCATACCAAACCTTTTTTTTTTTTTTTTTTTTTTTAATTATTATTATTATTTTTTTTTTTAACATATATATTTATTTATTTTTGAAGGTGGTCTTTTTTGCTGCAGTTAGAAAGAAAACGAACAAGATGGAAACGTTTAAAGGCTGTGCTGAACTTTGTCTTCCATCCTTGGGTTCATTCCAAATGGTTTGCAGTTAAACTGGAACTGTTTTATATATATATAGATTTGTGTGTAAATAATGTCGCTGTCACTCAAAGACCTTTTATCTTCATTTTTGCTGGTTTTCAAATTTGGCATCATGTGAATCTGCAGGTATTCTTTTGATGAAAGATGAGAAATGGTCCAAAATGACTTTTTACATTGACTTCAATTACAGTTATCTCCTGTAAAGCTGCCATTTTGGAGGTACCCATATTTTGTGTGACAGCGACAGTATATAAAATATAGATGGATAGATATACTGGGTAATTTTGGAGAGGGGAAACATTTCTAAAGTTTTTACAGTTGGACTAAGCTTGTTGAGGCCCTTTTTTATATATATGATTGCAACATTGTGGCAGATCTTGTGTTTAAGATGACCTTTTTTATTGTTTGCCTCTGCCATTACAGAACTGCTTTATTAGTTAAATGACGGTGACTGTTATTAGGAGGAAACATTTCAGTTGTCAGTCCACGTAAGACAACACATTGTAGGGGAGCATCAGTACCAACAACTGGTGCTAGTTCTAACCCAGTGTGACTTTTACCATTGTTTTTTCATTGTAATTTCAGCTTTTGTGAGTTGATTCAGATGTTAACTCCAACAGTTTGGTTCACTTGGAGCATATGTTCCTGGACTTTACCTGTTTACCTGCTCCAAACACACCTAAACAGCTAATCAGATCATTATCAAGTCCTGAGTTAAAGGTGGTGTTGGAGCTGGAAACCAAGGTCCAGGACCTGGGTTGGGACCAATGAGTGTGTTTACATGTGCTTAAAAATCATAATTTGATTTTTGCAGTTTTCTGATTATTCAATTATTCAGGTAATTATTCAGTTATTGTCAGAAATTAG
This sequence comes from Acestrorhynchus altus, assembly GCA_034509495.1. Lineage (NCBI taxonomy): Eukaryota > Metazoa > Chordata > Actinopteri > Characiformes > Acestrorhynchidae > Acestrorhynchus > Acestrorhynchus altus. The sequence continues at coordinate 29,198,754 of CM067505.1, forward strand.
AGAACATTGTAAAAAGCATGATATTGCATACTATAATAAATCTTAAAGAAAGAAATAACAACTAAGATCCACACTCAACACCCTCACATATGTCTTTGACACTTTCTCCTTATGTTAAAGTCTGATTATTGCTTATTCATATTAACTTGGAGTTTTCCAAGTATCTCATGGGCTATATTCAGACTACAAGCACAAATCCCAAATTTTGGCATATCATGATTGCATTGAGATGAAATGAAATGTGATGTGGTTTGAAATGTGTTTACAATCAGATTTTAACAGATATGCCTCAGTCTGGAGGGTCTGGATTGTGGAAAGTGACAAACAACAACCCTGTCCAATCCAGAGTGATGGAAGTGTAGGGACCAAAGAAGAGCACCAAAGGCAGCATAGCTAACATTACCATAGAAACCCATGCAGATTAGTTGTGTGCTGTGTGGACACACAAATCTAATTGACTCGTTTGCAAATAATAGTGCAGACAGTAATCTCAACTCATCTGATTTGTGAAAAAATCCAATCTGTCATCTGAATATTGCCATAGACACACCTGTTACCTTTCCATTCTTTGATTCCCCAAAGTGCATGTGAATGCGTCGATCCGATTACTGACTAAATCTGATTTTCTTGCAGTTATGACGTGTATGTGTATGTAAACACACTCAGTGACTTTTATAATTGAAATCTGTTGTGTATTGACTGGATTTTTGCAAACGGTATCAGTGCACTTCTCTAAATTACACTCGCGCACAGTTTGTCATTTAAGACACGTGATTTATGCCCCATACGACTACATGTAAGACTACATGTCTAGAGTATGGTGACGTCAGACTGTAGCAGTACACAATCCAATAGAGGTAAAGCTCTAAGCTTATGATTTGCATCTGTATTTTTTTCCTTAGATACACAATCACTTTGCTTGGGTTCAACTCTTTTGTAGTTGAATATTCTTATGGAATAACATTATCTGTTTATAAAACAATTTTTGACAATGTTGCCTTTAATTGTTGACCAACAAAATGTCAATTTCATTTTGAATCATGGTCAGGGAAATCAACAACAACAAAGAAAGCGTATCACTTTGCCAGGCTATAAGCATATCTTGTTGACATTGTATATAAACTGAAGAGCATATTCAGCTGTTATCAGTGCATGCTTTTTTCTCATAGGTCTCTTTTCTCACACAAACACAAAGGGCTTTCAATAGTGGAATACAAGCTATAATAAACTTTTGCAGAGGCCCATCTGGCCTCTATATCGCCTGATGAAGGCTAAGTTTACATGGTAGTGTTTTTTTCTTCTTCTTCGAATCGATAACCTTTCATGTTTACTTATCTTGTCTATGTGGCACCACCGTGTTGTTTGGCTGGTTTTGAAAACCTCTATGTTTACATTTTCCTCTTTAATAACCTAGCTAGTTACAGTGTAACCCTGTGTCTTCTTTATTTTTAACCCTTGTCAGTGCTGTGACAAGTCACTTGCTCACTCAGTGTCTCAGTGTCTTGTGAAATGTGCCTCCGTGGCACATGACACCTCCAGGCCACGCTGACCAAGCAAGGAGACACTGGACAACGTTGGGCATGGCAGCGCAGTAAATGTTTGTTTTTTTTACACTTCTTTTTCCATCTACCACACACACACACACACACACACACACATACACGCACTCTCACATCCACGCAACAAGCCTGGCTGTCCTATGTGTGCTCTGATCCACCTCTTCGACTGAAGAACACTATTTCAGTCCACAGTAACATTTCAGGTGCCCTCTTCTTTCTTTCTCTTTTTTTCTCCTTTGTTTCTGTGGGGAGGAGTACAGAGCTAATCCTTAATGGGCACAAATGTGTGTATGCTGAGGCTGCTGTGGATTGTCGTCTCAGTTTAAGATGCATAAATAGTTTTTTTTTGTTAATTTTTCATTTGAGCGTGCAATCTGCAAAAACATTTAAAAAGAAAAAAATAAACAAAAAACGAGCAGGGGCAAAATGAAATGCCTTCTGCTCCACTTTGTCACTGCTGTTCCTATACTACTATCCTATAAAATGTTTTTGTATTTGTATTTTTTTATGCTTAAAATTTGTGTATACACATAGTATATTATTATAAATATATGTAACTGCAAGTTAATAACTGGGGGAATAATGTATATGACGGTAATGCTAGAACCAGGTCAACCGAAATAAAAAGTTGAATTAAAACGCAGCATTTTTTGTGTGCGGCTTTTATGGTTGTTCATATTTGAAATATAAGCTGTATATGCACAGATCATCCATAACATTAACACCATCTGCCTAATAGTGTGAAGGTCCCCCTTCTGCCCAAACTGAAGGTGTTCTTCAGGCAGCAGATCTTTTAAGTCCTGTAATTGTGAGGTAGTACCTCCATGAGCAGGTCATTGTCAATTTTTCCTGTATCAACAACTAATATATCCACTCTTGGACAGCACCCACCTGGACAAGATCATCACGTACTCACTTCCCTTGTCACTGGTTTTAATGTTATGGCTTATTAGTTTATTAATGTTCATAAATGTATATATGCTATAAAAATGACTGGTTTGCTCTTAAAGGAGTAGTTAGATTTACATTCAAAATAACACGATTCATCACTGACTCCCAGATCAATCAATCAGTTAAGACATGTCCCGTGATGTGTAGGTTCCCCTCGTGCTACCAAAACAGCGTTGAACTGTTGATACATGGACTCCACAAGACTTCCGAAGGTGTCCTGTGGTATCTGGCACAACATCTAATGTCAACTATAAATGTAAGTCCTGTAAGTTGTGAGATGGGGCCTCATAATGCATGTCACTGAGCCTTGGGCAGCCATGACCCTGCTGCCAGTTCAGCAGTCATATACTGCATACTGTTCTGACCCAGTTGTCTAGAACAACACAGTTTGGTTCTTGTCAAAGTGTCTCAGATCCTTGCTTGTTTATCCCGCTTCAACATGTCAACGTCAAGAAGTTCACCTGCTTCCTAATATTTCCACCCCTTGACAGGAGCCACTGGAACCAGATCATCATGTTCTTCACTTCACCAGCTGGTGGCTTTAATGTTGTGATTGATTGATGTATATTAAAGATGCTTAGTAAAAATGACATGGGTTGACGTTATTTACATATTAGCTATAACAGTAGCACAGTTCTGTGGAAACTGGTTTTGTGTTTATAGACTAAAGTAAGTCACTAATTTGCTTATGAGAAACAAATGAAGGTCTGACTGCGATACCCAAGACTATTTATAAGCATATGTGGAAGGAGAAAAAATGGGCAAGCCATCTGGATCAATGGGGTCATTTTGACAAGAACCAAGCTGTGACGTTAGAATGTCCCCAAAACATCAGGTTTCAGTGCATCCAGAAATGATTCACAGCGCTTCACATTTTGCACACTTTGTTATGTTAGAGTCTTATTCCAAAATGGATTCAATTCATTTTTTCCATCAAACTTTTACACACAATACCCCACAATGACAAAGTGGGAAAAGTTTAAAATCTTTGCAAATTTATTAACAACTATAAGCAATAAAAATATCAGATGTACATGTGTTTTCACAGCCTTTGCTCAATACTTTGTGGAAGCACAGCCTCAAGTATTTTTCAAGGTTCAAGGTTCGATTTATTTGTCACGTACATAGTTATACACAGTACAACATGCAGTGAAATGCTTCTTTACAACTGTCTGCAACCACAGATCAATAGGGGAGAATGGAGAAGGTAGGAAGAGGGTGAACAGAATAAACAGAATATATATATTTTTTTTTTTCTCAGTTTGATGCTACAAGCCTGGCACCTGCTTTTGGGAAGTTTCTCCCATTCTTCTTTGCATAACCTCTCAAGCTCCATCAATAGGAGGGGGAGCATTGGTGCATAGCCATTTCTAGATATCTCCAGAGATGCTCAGTTGGGTTCAAAGCTGGGCTCTGGCTGGGCCATTCAAGGACATTCACAGAGTTGTCCCGAAGACAACTTGGCTGTGTGCATAGGTTTGTTTTCCTGTTGGAACATAAACCTTCATCCCAGACCACATTCTGGAGCAGGTTATCATCAAGGATGTCATCTTTCCCTTGACACTGACAAGTCTTCCAGTTTCTGCTACAGAAGATCATCCCCACAGCATGATCATGCCACCACCATGCTTCACTGTAGGAATGGTATTGGCTGGGTGATGAGCAGTGCCTGGGTTCCTCCAGAATGGCATTCAGTCCAAAGACCTTTTTGTTTCTCATGGTCTGGGACTCATTTAGATGCCTTTTGGCAAACTCCAGACGGGCTGTCATGTTTTTTACTGAGAAGTGGCTTCTGTCTGGCCACTCTACCATACATGCCTTCTGTAAGGTTCTCCTCTCTCCACATAGCAATGTTGGATTGGGTTCTTGGTCACCTCCCAGACTAAGTCCTTCTTATCACAACTGCTTAGGTTGGCTGGGTGGCCAGCCCTATAAAGAGTCCTGGTGGTTCCAAACTGTGCAACCTTCAATGCAGCACAAATGTTTATGCACCCTTTCCCAGATCTGTGTCTCAATACAATCCAGTCTTGGAGGTCCATATACAATTCCTTTGTCTACTATGGGACCTTATATAAACAGGTGTGTGCCTTTCCAAATCATGTCCAATAAACTGAATTTACCGCAGGTGTCCAATCAAGCTGTGGAAACATCTGGAGGATGATCAGTGGAAACAAGATACACCTGAGCTCAATGTTGAGTGTCATACAAAGGCTGTGGATTAAAATTAATTTAATCAATTTTGGAATAAGGCTGTAAGGCTGTAATAAAAATTAAAACGTTGTGAATACTTTCCAGATGCATTGTTGGTTTTGTGGTGTGTTCTCAGTATACAGTGTGTGGTTTTTAACAAAAGTGCTGGCAACAGGGTCATGGAGACCCAAAGTTCACTGATGCTCATGGAGGGCCCACCTCACAACTTGCAGGACTTAAAGGATCTGCTGCTAACATTAGTCTTGCTGCCATATACCACAGGACATCTCTATAGAGCTTGCCGAGTCTGTGCCTTGATGGGTCAGAGCTGATTTGGTGGAACACGGGGTACCTGCACAATATTAGCCAGGTGGTTTTAATATTATGGCTTTTACAGAATTTTGAAGCCAGTAAGCATCTCCCTTTATAAACTAGATACCAAATACGTCTTGGCTGGTTGAGTATATCTGGGGTCACTGATCTTATAACACAAGGGTGAAAGGGTCATATGTTGTAACTGATCTTATTCGTGGTTTATATAGAGTAGAAAGAGTCATTTGTTTGGCTCTAATTCTCTGAAATGTGAAATGGTGCAGTGATCCAGCTGGAACAGCAGAGGGCATGATTAAGCTGTTATTTTACAGCCCTTCATTATTAAGGGTTCAGAGGATGGATTATTCATTCCAGCTCTGAGAGCTCATACATTAAATGTGTCTAATGATGGACTGACTGCCATCTACTTCTAATTGCCGTGAAGTCATCAAAAACAGGAAGAAGAAGATATGGACAATAATGTGCATGTAATGTATCTGAAGAGCCCAACCACCCTACTGCACCAGGGTCATCCATTCTGGTCCTGGAGTCATGCACAGTTTGGAGATCTTCCCACATGCCTCTTTCTGAGCTTGAAGGTTAACTACCAGAATTAGCAGATTTGTTTGAGCTGGACAATCCCCAAATGGTTTCTGAGACCTGCCCTCCAGAATTAATGAGCCGACCCTTAGAGTTTAGAGTGATTAGCCTATCAAACCCAATGCCTCCACCACTAATCCTAGTTGGTTCTGCCATGAGCCAGTCATCTTTGCACAGGAACAAGCTGACCCAGGTGGTTAACCAGGCCAGTAAGAGACTGGACACAAACAACTGTCACTACAGGACTTATACAACCAATCCATAACCAAAAAAGCAATTCAGGTCTACAGTGACCCTACTCACCCCCTTCATTCATCCTTCCAGCTGCTGCCATTAAACAGAAAACCTTTGTCCTCTGCTGTGACCATTCTGAACAAGCACGTACGCTCATCATCAAAAATAGCTGTTTCCAGAAGGAATCAACTGATTGGAATGCATGACTGCAATGGTGTCATTCCAGACTGTTACAGTCACTCAGAATGGCAGCAGGTCATCTTCAGTGACGAGTCACGCTTTTGACCAACAAACCCATACGTGGAGGCACCGTGGTCAGTATCAGGATTAATGGTCTGTTGTCACAGGTCTGGTGTGGGATGCAATTTGCAGTGTTATTGTGGCTCCACGTTTTTGGAATACACACTCCGGTGTGCTGTTCCAACTGGACAACTTTTGTCCACATACTGCTGCCCTCTGAAGAGCTCATGCCTTGAAGACACCGATACAATGCCTTTGGTAGTTGCAATTTCTTGCTAGTTCTGGAATTTGTAACAGTAAGCAAGTAATAAGGGTTAATTGGTGTTAAAATGTTATGAATATACGCATCCAAATTATTCTTTGAGTTGTATTAGGACTTTCAAAAAAAACAGACAGTAAAGAGCCATGAACTGTAATGGTGTAACGATTCCAATTATTAATTCAAATGAAGAGTATATTTACTGATATAATTGGCAATATGACCCATTGACTTGGATAGATTCTCAATTTATGATTAGAAAACTGAGTTGAAAAGCATCCAACAGTTCATCCTTTGAAGTAAACCGATGTCCAGAGGCATTATTTGATAATTGAGATGCTCAATAAGATTCCAGTCGGGTGAAGATACAGGCAGCCTTTTTGAAAGCCCACTTTCATCAAATACTCATATGTCTTTTTGGCAGCATGTGAGAATTATAGCATTGTGTTTTGTCTTAAAGCCAGAGGCCTACCACTGAGTTACTCTGCACTTAACTTTACACCTCCAGGAAGTCATCAGGGACCACCCAGCTCAACACTGGATATTCCAGCTCAACTCTGATTGTTCCAGCTCAAGATACCACAATATCAATATGGAAGATTTTATCTTTAAGACCTTGAAGAAAGTAGTTGAGGTTTGTGAGATAGTTTGAAAAACTTTGGACATATTCAGCATGCTTCACTTTGGGGCTGCCCTTAAACAGATGTTGAACATCTGGCATTGTACATGTTCCATTCAGGGAGATTATTTAACCTGGCTGATTTAAATACATATATCTGATGATTAGTCTGCTCTTGGTTAATATAGAAACATTTATGCAATGTATGATTTTATGGTCTTCTTTTCTGCTTTTTTGTCACATCTGCTCAACACAAGGTAATTTACATTCATATGCAATAGAGTTGCAGTAATAAACTGGTTTTAAGTATTATTATATGTGTCTCATAGTATGGTTATCATACCACATACATTTGTAGATTGAGAAAATTCTGTATATTGTATTTGTATTTTGCAGCATTGATTCTTTACTGGAAATCACTGTACGGGCTCAGGAGCACGTCCAGAAATCACCGTCTGCGAACACAGCCATGCAAGAAGAAGCCATATGACAACACAATCCAAGGTCGGCGTCTTTTCTCAAATTTTGGAATTCTGTTTTGGAAACCATGAACACCATGAACACTGAAGAGGAGACAGGCCATCTGGATTTTTATCAGTGCACAGTTCAAAAGCCTGCATCTGTGATAATGTCAAGTTGCATTAGTGCCTGTGACACAGGCAGTTTGCACATTTTGAAAGGCACTATCAGTGCTGAACTGTATAAAGAGATCATAGAACAACCAAAATATGTGTCTATGAAATTCACAAAGCATTGCATCCTGTTTTAATCTACACTTATGTACAGTTTACACAATGTCCCAACATGTGGCTGTAAGTATAATAATAATAATAATAATAATAATAATAATAATAATAATAATAATAATAATAATAATAATAATAATAATAATAATAATAATAATAATAAAGAATAAGAGGAAGAGTTGTGAAATATAGTATGCTGTTAGATCATAAAACCATGATATTTTCATATTGTTGCAACCCTAGTATGTAATAATCATGAGCATTGAGCAGTGGGGCAGTGGAACTGTGTTCTCTCTCTGATACTTTTGGGATAAGTTGAGGTGATGAGGTAAACATCCTGACCCCACTAACACCAACAAAACAGGATAAACTCTTAATACCTCATTTTGGGGGGGAAATTGATAATGAGAAGGTGTTCCGATACTTTTGTCCATGCATTTCAGGTCAAGGGTCGATTGACCATGTTCAGTCATCCGGCAATGTAGTAATTTGAAAACTAGGTGTAGAGCAATGAGAGCTCTTCATTTGTAACCTATTTCTGAAGTGTAGATTCTGGCCATATGGGCCAAACAAGTCTCAGAGTAACACTTTAATAGAAACAGAAATGCAAAAGTGTTTTCATGCTGTCTGGATTCACACAGCAGGCCTTCCTCTAGAACATGGGGACCTCCTGCAGGTGCTCCACTCCCATAAGCTTTAAACAGGCTGAGACACGCTCAGGGCTTTAGTACTTCATAAACAGCTACCTGCACTATTCAGCAGTGAGGCAATGCCTCGCACCCCTAATGAGTTCCAGCATTTTTGACTTTTTCGGCATGGCAACAAACCAACCAATCCCTCGGGGCACTGCACAAGGAGCTTGATATTCTATTGGCTGTGTCTGGAGGTTGTGCCTGAATTCGCTCAGGCCGGGTTTGGCAGAGACACAGCGAGGCACCATTGCTGACAGGAAGCTCCTCAAACAAGAGATCCCCACATCATCTTGGCCCGATCAAATGCCAGGTGCCCAAGACTCAGATTATGTCCTGCAAAGCGTATAGAGAAGGATGCTGCGGTTTTACTCTATATGATTTGTGTCTTCATTATGTGGACTATTTTATCAAATGTATTCCATATTATAATTTAATTCTATATAAAATATAGTTTTATCTGTTATTATTACTTTCTAATCTCTATCATTTAGAGATATCATAGTACACGACACAATTTGTATTCTTCTAATTTTTTGTAACATATTATTTGAAACATTGTTTTAACATCTCCACTGTTTCAGTATCTCCACTATTTGCCCAAATTTTTAATTCTATCTTATTTTTTTTTTCTTTTTCTCTCCTTTAAATTTTATTTGTTAATTTCAGAGCTATATTTAAAGATATCTCTTTTTCATTTGCTCTTTTATTAAATTATTTGATTTTTACAGAAGATATGTTTATGCATTATGTTTGTGCTATTTATTTTTTTAATTCTTATTTTATTATTTTTATTATCTACTATTTAAATGTATTGTTTATACATTTGTTTATTTTTTATTACCAATTTTCACACTTACATTTTACTTTACTTTCTTAGATAAATCACAGAACATAATTCTGTAAAAACGTAAACATAAATGTAAACATAGACCCACTGTGCACAGAAGGGAATTTGTCCTCTGCATTTTCCCATCCACACCCTGAATCACACACATACACACTAGTGAATTCACTAGGGGGCAGTGAGCACACATGCCCGGAGGGGTGGGCAGCCCTATCCACAGCACCTGGGGAGCAGTTGGGAAGTTAAGTGGCTTTCTCAAGGGCACTTCGATGTCCTGCCAGTTCAGGGAATCAAACCAGCAACTTTCCAGTCACAAGGCTAGTTCCCTGACCACAGAGGCTACAGCCGCCCATCATTAATTTTTCTTTATTCTATTTATTTCATTTATTATAAGAAAAAAAATTGGTATTTTCTTATTTTTTTCATAGTATTACTTAAATGATCACTACTTGTATTTCTTTTATATTATTTTTCTCTTTTGTGTCCTTTACTAAAATAAGTTTGTTTGTTAGTCTCCCAGTTCCTGCTGCAGAAAAACATCTCCAAGGCATGATGCTGCCACCACCATACTGTAGGAATGGTATTGGCTAGGTGATGTGCAGTGCCTGGTTTCCTCCAGACACCTCCATGCTTGGCAGTGAGGCCAAAGAGTTCAATCTTTGTTTCATCAGACCAGATGATTTTGTTTCTCATGGTCTGACAGTCCTTAAGTCTGACTGAGGAGTGGCTTCCATCTGGCCACTTTACCATACTTGCCTGATTGGTGGAGTGCTACAGAAATGGTTGTCCTTCTGGAAGGTTATTATTCAGGTAATAGATCATAATCACTGTTTAATGGTAAATCTGTCAAAATTTGAATTATAAATATAAATCTGTTGAGAACCTTTTACATCCCTTAAAGCTTTGTGAAATATATAACACCATGGGTTCTTATGGGTTAAAACAAAGGCAAGAAAAAAACAACGTACTGATATGGCATAAAAAGATATAATTATCTTTTTAACCATCCTGACCAGATAAAACTGGGGGACCATACAGACCCAAACAATTATTCATATAATATGTTAAATGTATTATCAACTGTACTGCAAAACCCATGCGAAAGCCTTATTTAATGCATATTTTAATATCTGTTCTGCTTTATGTAGCAGTGCTTTATCTAGAGCTTAGATGAAAAGTGTAGATATTAAAAATACATTTGAACAAATATTAGAAATTGGTGAAAAACATCCTGAAAACTTGGCTGTAATGCCTAGTGTCTTTCTCATTGTACAGCAGTCTGGCTTGGGGAACATCATGTTCCCTCAGCAAGCTCCTGACAATTTGCATAAAAGCTGCCAATTTCATTTGCAGGGAAGTCCAGACTAGCAAGCATTTCAGCTCAAAAGAAATTCTAATGCACATTAGGGCCTGCTTTAATTTGAACATGCTGCAAATGCTTTTACTTGTGACAGACTAGAAGAGGGAGGATGAGTGTGTGCCATGTTGCAGACTTGAGGGGGCTGCAGAGGATTTAAAACCCAGAGGAATACAGCCATATTATCTCTGCTCATATTACACTATGCCTGGGCAAGTGACCTTGGCTCTCTAATTGATCCAGTTGTCTCTGACGCCATGCCATACAGGATTTTGCCCACTCCCTCGTATGCCACTGTGGCAGAACTGAATGTACAGTGCAGTTTTTTTTTTCTGTGGTTTTGGCTGTACTGTATATACTTAAGCACATTGAATATGGTATAAAATAACAGTTATAAGGTTAAAGTACAGGGTAAGGGTGTCTAGTTTGAGGCCTTCACTTTAATGTGGTGATTTAACATGCTTCTGTATTTGATTTAAGATGTATCTGCTGCTGCTGGTCATTACACCATCAATAAAAACAAGTGAGTCAGTTCCACTGGCAGCCATACATGCATATTCCACCATGTTTCACATCTCACTCAGTTAAAAGAACAAAGAAACAAACCCGAGATCCGTGCTTTGCTGTCACTTACATGCTGATATTCTAAGATTCATATCTCAGGATCAAAGTAACCTACAGACCTGACATCATCATTGTGCCATGAAATAACGGCAAATAACTGAACCCAGAAAACAGGTAAAATTCACTCTTTTCCACTCCTTAAATGCTCAACCTGCATGCAAACTGAGGGTGATCAGCAACAGGGGGCAGGGCTAATAAGGTCACTGATCCAGATATTGGGTTCTACAGGAAAATGAGAAGGAAGGGGCTGTTTGATCTCTTTTTTTGCTCAGTGTTCAAATTTCAGAATAAACATCATACAAATACAAATTATAGGCACTAGTAAATGTTTTATCAAAAATATGGTGAAATTGAAACAAATATGCAAACTATCTTCATTTTTACATCTCAAAACTAGACACATTTGAGTAGCCTAGGATCTCCTGAAAATAATATCTGGAATGTGTGTCTCCAATTAATACTTTTACTATTAATATGTAATATTTTGGTGGAAAACATCCCACAAAATTCTAAGGGTTCATTTGTACTGCATTCCTATTGGATTCATCTGAACACTGATCTGGACAACTGAGAGTAGTGTTGGTTGCACACTGTAGGAGCAGCAGGAAGGAAAAACCTGTATTATCATTCTCACACACTTGGGGTGAAGCAGCCTGTCACTAAAGGATACCCAGAGCTGCAAGACTAACATTGATGATAACTTGGATATTGTCCTCCTTTCTCCCACCACCTGCACTGAATCTAGGAGACTTCACATAAGTTTGTCTTACCTCCTCCTTCTGCACTTCCCCCAACAGACCACTGTTTCATAAAATAAGCTCACCTGCTAATTGAATGTGAGTGATTCACCTCAAAATACCACCAACTTATTTATAAAAATGTGATTTGGTCTATAACCCATCATTGACATTGTTAGATCTGTTTTAGGGGGCTACACTCATAGTTTCATAATGCTGACCATTTGGGGTCTATTGTTTTTAATTCTAAGGCTCGACCCCCCCTAATTAAAGCTTAGCCCCTGTTCATAAATCTCTAGTGACACCTTTGTGGCCCATCATAGCCAATTTAAGTTGCAAAATAGAATCCTTTATGAATGGGTTTTTAGTGTACAGAATCTTAAAACATCCAGATGATTCCATACATTGTTGTGGTTCTGCATTGTACTGAACCATTGATTTTACTAAAGAACTATTGAAGAACCCTTCTATGAACTATTTATGAACTTTTCAGCTGTAGATGCTTCTTCTTTTCATCTTCAGCTTTTTTTTTTAAAGATGGTGAGATGTTAAATTTGCTGTTTTTTATTTCAATCTATTCTTCCCTTTACCAGTGACCTGGCTGCAACACAACCCCATCCTAAAGCATGACTGATTCACCCCCATGCTTAACAGATGCATGAAAATCTTATTAATGCAGCAAATATTCGTGAATCTTCTTGTTTGTTTAAGTGGAGTCAATTGACTTATTGCATACATGCCTAAAATCCTTTTCCCAGGACAGATCCATGACATGCCATGACTCCAAGTAATTCTTCATCGCTTGAGTGTTTGCAACCAAGGAAAATAATGAAAAGTTGTAAACAGAAACTTTGGAATCGAGGGTAGCAGCATTAAGAAGTCAGTGTAAAGGTTCTTCAAAAAAAAAAAAAGTGCATGGGCCCCCCAACATAACTGTAACTGTAAGAATTCCAAAAGGAAAGAAGGTGATATTTCTGCAATATTTAATCAGGATTGATTTAATTTCCTTTATTATTTCAGTGCACTTCAGGGTTGAGTGTAAAATATGACTCATTACAGGTATATGTCATATGTCAATGTCATAACATTTTATTGGTAACAGCGATGGTAGAGAGAGAGAGAGAGAGAGAGAGAGAGAGAGAGAGATATGTGGTAGAGAGACCTTCACTCAGCCCTCAGAAATCTCCTCTACCTGCTGGACTGTTCTGCTGCGCTGTGACGTCACCGCCCCAACGCCCTGCAGTGTCGGTGGTTCTCAGCGCGCGCGCTCGGAGCTCAGGCGCCTTTAAACTCCCCGATCTCGGCTTTTAGGACCGACTCTGTTTGGGGAGTCAGAGACGCGAGAAGAAGCCAGGCTCTCAGCAGGAACATCAGCAGGAACATGGCGGGGTTGTGTTCGGAGACTCGGCTCTCTTTGCGGCTTTTGCCAACACGGGTCTGTCCTGACTGACTGACCGACCGACAGACAGATCGACAGACTGCAACGCTCGTCCGGGAGTCTGGTCCCGAGCTAAAGCCTGGCTTCGCTTGGCCGCGGGCTGTCCTGACTGTCCCCGTTTCCTGCGGTGCAGACACGCCCGCTGTGTGGAGATGAGCCGCTCGCTCGCGGCGCGGCTGCAGACGCTCCGGCGGTCGCTCCCGCGCGGCCGGCCACTTAGCTACGGTTGCTAACGGCGGCTAAAAACAAACCGCAGCTCCGGTCACGTTCGAGCTCCTGGTCTTCTCTGCGGCTGCCATAAGCCTGCGGTTGCCCTCCACACGCGCGCGTTTGCAGTGCCGAGCCCCTTGAAGCTCCGTTCCCCCCGTGAAGCCCCGGTTGTGGGGTTAGCTTAGCATAGGCGCTACAGCGCGATGCGGCTCCCACAGCTTCCACAGGAGCGGCTTTGGAAGTTCTCCACAGCGCGTTGTGCCCCAGCCCGGGGCTCTGCTCCACGCAGGCGGTGAGCATGGCCCTCTCTGAGCTTCCTGAGTGCTCCTCGGACCTGGCCGGGCAGTAGAAGTTGGAGATAGCTCCACAACCTCTTCACCACGTTCTTCTCCTCGGCCCTGAAGAACAGCAGCGGTCATGTCGACCAAAGCCTCCAGCAAGGAGAAGAAGTCAGGCCTGAGCAAGAAGCTGTTCAGGAGGGGCTCCGTGCGCTCGGTGGGGAGCTTCATGAGCAGGGTCCTGAAGACCCTCACCACCCTCTCTCACTTTGGCTCAGAGCTTCATGCAGCTGAGGGCGAGAAGGACGACGGAGGCTTCACCGCCTTCAAGAGTGACGGGAAGGGCTCCGTGGCCTCGGACGAGAGCGACTGTGGAGGCTTCCTGTCCCGGGACAAAGTGCCAGGCGTGTCCGGCCTGAAGAATCACGGGAACACCTGCTTTATGAACGCCATCCTGCAGTGCCTCAGCAACACCGACCTGTTCGCAGAGTACCTGGCCTTGGAGCAGTTCCGTGGAGACGCCACCACTGAGGAGGAGAAGCCCAAGACCAATGGGGTCCACCTGCAGAGGAAGGGCCCTCAGACCCGGGGTGATGTTACCGAACATCTGGCCGGGCTGGTTCGGGCCCTATGGACCTTTGAATACACTCCACACCACAGCAGAGAGTTCAAAGTGAGTGTCCAGCATGCCTGGAGTGGTCCTGGGTGGCCCTGCACATTTAGTGCTTTCTCTGCGCCAGGGAAGCAGCTCTGAAACAAGCCCTCTTTGAGTTGAAAGCAGTCTGTTAGAGCAGGGAACCACTGGCTGAACACACCTGGTCTGGGTCAAGAAGGCTCCCGGGAGCGTCAGAGCATCTTCTTGGGGACATTGTGTGATGTGCTGTCAGTTAAGAACCTGTTCTTTGCCCGCATGCTCGCGGGACAGTAGAAGACCAGAACCAGGCTGGCCAACCCTGTAATACGTCTGTGAATGTGGGCTTCAGACTCACAAGTTTAGACTTTGGATGTGGACAGGGGTTCCTGCAAAAGGTTGATTTGTTCCCTTCTGTACCACGCCACCTTTAACTCGGGAAAGGGCATCTTCCAGTACCTGGGTTGGGAACCACTGATGTAGACGCTTGTGATGTCTGAACTGCACTCTAACAGTGGTCCCCAACCCTCCTCCTAACGAGCTGCTTTCCTGCAGGTGTCGGCTCCATCCCAAAACCCCTCATTCAGCCAAAAGGCGGTCATTTCAATTAGTTGGATGAGGTTTGGTGGATTAGTGTTGGATCCATAATCTGTGATGAGGGGTTTCTTCAGAAATGGGCTTGGAGACTAGGTTCCCAACTTTGGTCCTGGAGGACCCCATGTCCCAAACATTATTAGCTGTGTTCCAATGCCTATGGTGCACCCGGGATGGTTCTTTGGTAGGACTGTCTGATGAAGGCTTGTTAGTAACTGATTCGTCATACAATGGATCAATCTGGAGTCGTGTAACCAGGCCTTGTGGTGATGCAATTTGTAGCATAAAACTTGTGAGGGGGTGTAAGGCTAACATTTCAAATGAATTCTGCTGCTGAGGCTTAGTTTTCTGTCATTTTCTCGTGGTGTGTGTGCAGAGAAATGTGGGTTACCGAGGGTTGCAAAGGATACATAAATACTGCCTACCTTCTTAGGTCTTCTTAGGCAGGGAGCTAACAAATCATGTCTGAACTGAAGATTAGTAATCTAGCCGGTGTGATTGGGTGAAAATGCTGATGGATATTTCCAAAGCTAAACACGCATTGTTGCTTTTGTGATTCAGTTACAGAGACATTCATCTTTAACTGACGTGACACACCCTGTGCAGCCAGGCATCAAGTCGTCTTATTTCCAGTTTCAGACTGAGCAATTAGTTGCATCCTCCAAATATTTTGAACACACAGCCCAAAGTGTCTCTGTAAGTGATCCACAAAGGCAACAAATTGTTACTATGTTGCCCAGATATTGAAAGCTCACTGCTAAATATGAGTGTTTATCTGTGTTATTATTACCCATTAATATTTTCACCCAATAACACAGAAGGCCAGATTACTAACCTTTAGTTAAGGCATGACTTGTTGCCTTACTGTCTAAGAAGATTGTATAAGTAGGCAGCTCTTCAGACATTTCAGACAGCCTAAATTTCTTTGGAACAGCGTTTCCAACACACCTGATCCAGATAATCAGTTCCCTTCTAGAGCTGACGGTAATTGTTTGGTGCAGGAATGTGCCAAAATGTGCAGGCAGGGGGTTCTCCAAGACCACAGTCGGGAGTCACTGATATGTGCAGTTTTTCTGGATTGTTTTCTCCACTGGTCACACATTAGCTTCCCTTAACACTGCGTGAACATTTCATGATGAATGGGTAAATATAGATGTTCTAAAATATGTGGAATTAAACCAATTTAAATCAATTTACATTCTAATTTGGAAAATAATTGCTTCACATATTATGAACAAGGACCAAATACTAGTGAACAAAATGGTTTACAGCTGAAGCAAATGTCTCCCATTTAATGTTCATTCAATTTTAAACTTTTAATTAATATGAGTTTATTTTTCAATTGTTAGAATGCAGTGTCAAAGCGTGCTATGCAGTACAGGGGAAATGCTCAGCACGATGCTCAAGAGTTTCTTCTCTGGCTCCTGGACCGTGTGCATGAAGATCTGAACTCCACTGGTCACAGCAGGGCTTCTATAAAGGTAGGTTTTGAGTTTTATTTGTGGTGCCTGTAAAGGTGACCTAAGGCTGTGAAAAGTGAAGGGTTGCATTATTGCTCTAGATTTGAGGGAAATGTATTTCATCATTATTTCTGCTGAAGTTTGAATCATTTTGTTAGTAACTGATTTATGAACACTATTAGGAAAATGCCAAATTTGGATTAAAATCAACAAGATTAGCTGCTCATCTGTCACGACTGTCATTGCAGTACTGAGGTAAAATGCTCTGTTTATTAAAATCATTCTTCATTTGGTTGGCCTAGAAAAAGTCCCAGAAACTGCAAATATGTGAGAACGAACTAGTGTGAATATAGAAGGTTTGAGATCACAACCCTTACATTATACAACAATTAGTGGTTTTTCTTCATGGTGTTCATTTAAGCAACTCCAAGCTCTGCTCATGGTAGTCTAGTATTATTTCTAGTTACTTCTAGGGGTTTCCTGGAGAAATCTGGAAACTCAAACTCAAAACTAACTCAGGATAATAGAATTCTTGTTCCTTTTTTACTGTGTTTGCTGTTCTAATGTGATCTCTTGCTGAGAGAAATAATGTGATTAGGGACTTTAAAGCATGTGAATGTGTATATGATCTATACAGTAATTGGATGTAACACACTGAGTTTGATAGCTAATTCTTAGATCATAGCGCAGTCTCTGTATGTGAAAGTTAGGTTGTAAGTGATGGCCATTTAATATTTTGGTGCACATGGACTATTAGTATGGGATTTGAGGGATTCAATATGAGTTACTTCACAATATTTAATCATTTAAAGCCAAGTGTATCATATTTGAAACATGATTAAAAACGTGCAATGCAAATTTAATAATGGATTGTCTATGAATTATGAAATATCTATATAAAATATCTATATTATTAATATTAATGCATGGGATAAATAATAATTAGAGATAAGAATATAAAATCAGATCCAGGTTTTTGGCTTCCTGGTGGATTATTTGTGCAGTGCATGCACCAAAAAGGATGCATACAGATTATGGGATTAAACAGTTTTTTGTTTGCTCTGTGGACACTGAAGTCCTAATGTTTTCTGTCATAAAAATGTTATACATGCATAATGTTATTTATTTATTTTTTTTTTTAATCAGAAACTCTCCAATTGTAAAGACTTTTTTGGCTGTTTCTTGATAGTTCACACTTTAAAGGGTTAAAGACATTTTCACAATTCTAATCTAATCAGTCCTACTCGAATTCTAATCCAATTGATTCTAATCAAATCTAATCTTAATCTAATAGAGTTAATTACATAATTACAGAATAAAATAAGCTATCCTGAATTTAAGATGTTGGACTAAATCTGGAGACTTAGACACACTGCTTGTATTGTAAAAAGATGGCTTGGATTTGGATTCCCATTGATTTCTCATCTCCACTTGAGTCCTTAATCGGCTGAGTAGCTGGCAAAAGAGCCTGTCTGAAGGTTCAGCTGATTTAAGTAAGGGCCAGACGTCTCTGGAACGGCACCCATAAAGAAAGCTTCTTATCAGCCATCAATCTGAATGCACCCAGGACCAATTGGACCAGGAGACAGAAGGGTCTCACCGTAGATAACCCACTTGGGCTTAATTCATGTCCTGCCAGCTGTTGCAAGTGGACTGGTGTGTTCACTGTTCTCTCACTGCTAGCTGTGTGGAATGTCCTGATCAGGGTCAGACACCTAAGAGACCCTTGAGGTCACTCAGGCTGGCTGATTTATCTTGGCAGTTGTGCCAGAGAGAAGCTGTGCTGGCAGTTGTAAGCTGTGCTGACTGTATCACACTGGAGTGCCAGAAACCTTTCTGGTCTTGCAGGGAAATATCTTAAAAAAAAATCCATCTGCCATGATTGTCTGGCATTGAAGTGCTGAAAGAAAAGGACTGTTTTGATCTTTCTGTTTATTAAAACAGTTCTTGCAAATTTTTCTGCAAATATCTGACAAACTAGAGTAAATATGAATGCTTTGATATTAGAAGTACTACATCTTATACAGTTAGGATAAAAATAGGACACCCCATTAAATATGATTAAAAAGGTGCAGATGTAAACATATGGATATGTGATCTTCATTTTACTGACAGATGGAGTGTAAATGGTGGAAACATTTTCAGGAAACTAAAAAAAAAGTTAGCCAGAGAAGTGCTTGAAACTGTGCCCTGTTCACCACCTCTGCATGCGAAACTCTAAATCAGTATATAGAATGTTTTTATAGGAAACAGAATTTAACAAGGTAGTGAACAATTTCAGGCACCTCTGTCTTCCTTAGAGCTTAGAGTTTTAATCATTCAAACTAAATAACACAAAGAATTATTGGTATCCAATGTCTGGTATGGTACGTTGTACATTGTGGTGCATTGTCAGATTGATAAAGTACAATTGGCACTACATTTTTGGACACCTACAAAAAGGCAGTACCCCAAAGTAGGGCACTATATGGTAAATATGGCATAGTTTTGGATATAGCCCAGGACATCTGGAACAGTGTGCCCTGGAGAGTAGAATCTTGAGACTTGGTGTGATTTTATATATATATATATATATATATATATATATATTTACTTATTTATTTATTTAGAGAGCAAGAGTTTCCTCTTTGCATACCTTTAACATCAGCTGTGATGAGAGCAACCTGTAGATCCTGTGATGACAGTTAAGATTGCTGGAGGCTGTTTTACTCCTCTTGAAATCTGCTTTTGTTCTGACCTTGCTAAGAAAGCCTGACCTGGCCATGTTGGCAGTTTCACTTGTACACCTCTGCATCTACAGGCTTCTTTATGAAGTCCTCAGAGAGTTCTTTGGATTTAGTCATGGTGATGCCACTCATTTCAGCAATCAATGTTCCAAGATGGCTCAGAGCATGGCTGCCGTGTCACAAGTTCCCTCTTGTTTTTGTAGTTTTTTGTTAATCGTTTTTTGTTAATCTCTGACCTACAAAAACTCCTACAAATCAGATTGACAATTAGTAGCCGCAAACCAATTTTAATGACGCAGATGGAGCCCTGTTCATCTGGACCTCCAGTAAAGAACCAGGAGAGCTAGTGTTCTCTTCAGGTTGAGATGATGACCTGACTGTACCCAGCATACTTCTGGCTAATGTACAGTCACTAGCCAACAAATTGAGGGAAAGTCAGGCACGGATCTCTTTCCATTGAGAGACAAGGGACTGCTGTATTATCTCCCATGAAAATAAAATTTTATTAAAAATGTTTCACATATTATTAAATCATATTTTACAAATGTCTGATGAAATGTTAGAGAAACGTTTTCATGGAGTGTTCTAATATTTTTTTTAATTCAACCAAAGATACTTTTCTGATTTTTTACACATTCAGTAGAATTATTCATTGTTACATTATTTACTGTATATACAACTTTTCTCCTGACATGGTCATAGCCGCCTATAGAGGAAGACGACGGAGCATTAGAAGGACCCTCGCTGCCCCTGTCAGCTGGTTCTTTTGTCCAAGAGCTTTTCCAGGCTCAGTACAGGTAGGCATAACTGTGTTTCCCTACTCAGTCATATTGTTTTCAGTTATTGGGCTCTGTTGTAGTGGTTCATTTATCTGTTTCTCCTCTCCTGTACACAGATCGTCGCTCACCTGCCCACACTGTCAAAAGCAGAGCAACACTTTTGATCCTTTTCTCTGCATTTCTCTCCCAATCCCATTGCCTCACACTCGGTAAGTAAGCAGCAGTCACACTGGTCCTGTATGGCTGTTCAGGACAGTTAAGCCTTATTTCTTTTTCGGGAGTCTGGTGTGCAATTTGAGAAGGTCTGCCCTTGAGGGCAGCTTTGTACTGCGTTCTGTGGTGTAATAAAGCACTGCATGCACTGGAGGTCTCGAATCTAACCTTATTTTCCTTACATTTGTTCTGTACGGGTTGTGTAACTCAGACAAACACATTAGGTAGCTGCACAGAGTTGGCACAGACTGCAGGAATTCCTCTCTTGTATACACTGAGCAGTGTTCGTATGGTAGGATTTGCCCAGAACAGTTTAGCTGTGAGCAGATCAGTTAACACGTTTATTGTTTATCACAATGATGTCAACCAATCTGTTGAGAATTATGGTTATACAAATACATGTAGGGATGCACAGTGATACTGGGGTCATGTAGATACACAATATGGATGAAGGTTTTGGGACACCTGCTTATTCATTGTTTCTTTTAAAATCAAGGATGTTATTGAGCTTATTCTGCTTTTGTGGGAATAACTGACTCTGCTATCCAGAGAAGTCTTTCTACTCTAAGATTCAGTCTCTTTCAATCATGAGACTAATATTGAGGTCAGAATGTTGGATGATCACCACCCAACTCCCCAACTCACCCCAAAAATATTGAATGGAGCACCATTCCGGAGTCATTAGACATGGTGCCAAGATGCTGGTGTTAACAGACTAACTGGTAGACTAAACTGACTTGCAGGATTTGGGTGTGTTGCTGTACACTGTCCCAGAAGCATCTGAAACTTTTGAGTTTGTTTTGAAGGGACCATCAACATTTCTGACATTTTCGTGAAGACCATATTGACTAGTCTGTTCACTACGTGGCCACCTTTACCTTCTTCTAGTTAAACAGGTCACTCCGGAAGTGTCCCAAAACAGCTTTGATCTCTTTGATTGTCCTGGTCGTTTGTCTGTCACATTTCTATCCAGAGACTGTGGTTGATGGTAATGCCTTCTATGATGTTTCCCCCAATTATACACATGACCCTGTGAATCCAGGAATGTTAAATGTCCACTTCAGAAACGGAATGTCCCATTCATCTGGCACTCATTATCATGCCTCATTTACAAGATAGCACCTCACCTCACCCCCGCAGGTTTGGGCGTTCCCAAGCTGTCCTCTGAGGTAACAGCACTTAATAATCAGTTTACATACTGCTATCCCATGACGTCTGTGTATTTGATTCATCGTATTGCATTTGTAGCACTGTTAATTATGTACAGATAAATATTCTACTCATATTTGGCTTCACAGACTGCAGGTATTTGACTCTTGTATACACTCTGCAGTGTTGGTGGGATGTGCACAGACCAGTTTTGGTGTAAACAGATCAGTTAACACATTTTCATTGGCCACAGAACTGTCATACAGGTTTTTTGGGGTTGACTGTCAGCCCTTGTGCAGTCATGATAAACCATTCATCTGGAACCTTATCGTCTTCTGGTGCAGATGTTTAGTGGGTCATAGTAATTTTCACTTGCAAATTAGTTTAGCATGTGCTTTACTAAGCCATCTGTAGTTTATTACTTCTTTGAAAGCCTACATTGGAGTGCTAAATGATGTCCCCCTTTCTTCTCTATTCTGAGGACTGTCACTGTCTTTTTGTGCGAAGTGGCATTAGTGTTTGTTTGTCTCCAGAGGCTCTGAGACACTATTTTAGGCTTCCACTATTGCAACTGATCTCAGAAGGCTTTCTGTTTAATCCTCGTTCTTTTTTTTTACACACCATCAATTTATTACGGCACATAAATGATTAAAGATGCCATATTCTATGGATTAGGGGAATGACTGCAGTGATTTAGTGCACTCTCAACTACCCCCCTCCCCCCAAATACATCCAGGACGATGATCCATTACCTCTAAATGTTCAGCAGAAGATTAGAATGGCTAATATGGCAGATTTCACTTCCCGGAGTTAAATGAAACTGGATTTTCGTATTGTTACTGTCTTGCAAAAATCCTATGTCTGTTTTTGTCATTTTCACTTTTTGACATAATTTAACTTCATGATGAATGGACCAGTAGAAATGTTACATAGTGAAAGTTAAGGATGTTTTCCCTTCCTCTTTAAATTTGCCAATGTTTGTTCATGACTGATGTACTGTATATATATCTGTGTATGGAGACATTCTTCAATAAGGCTTCATTAAAGGTCAGTTCAAAGAGCAATCTGTAACAACTTTAAATCTGTGCCAGAATTTTTAGTTTAGTTCTCAGTCCACACATGTGGCTTAAAGGGATGAAGTTAGCTCTAAGACCACCTTGTGTAGTGGCCTTTTGCTTTCGTACCATCTGTAGTCTTTGTTGGAGGTAATGTGGGATTTATTTAATGCTGGTGTAAGAGAGGGCTGGTGTAAGGGGAGACAGAAGCTGTGAGATTAGCTACTGAAACTGCTTTTTAGTCGACAGAGAGGATTTCGTGAGAGGGTTACAGACGCTGTATCGGCTGTAGTGCTGTGAATAGCAGCACTTCATCTACACATTACTCTTATCTCATATATGATGGAGGGTTTTGAAACATGTCTAGAAAAACAAATATTAATATTGATATGAGTTTAGCATTTGGTTTGTTCAATTTCCTCATTTTTCTGCTATTGCACTTTGCTTTGTTGAGTGTCATGGATGTTATCTTTAAAATGCAGTTACTTTGCTTTGCCATATCGAAAGAGAATGTAAAATCTATTTATAAAATGCATTTGAAATGCATGTAAATGGCCAATCGTTGTTTGAAATGTATGAAACACAGTTGTTTGGTCAATTTCATGCTGCATATTCATGACAACTTCTCAATTGACAGTGTCTGCATCAAGCATAGTAGCCCAGTTCTTAGCTTCAGGTATGACCCCCGATAAAAAAAAAAATAGCAGAAGTCTAACTTTACCTGTAGGAAGGGAACTGAAGAAGTGCAAGAGAAGAGAAGACCAGTTTAGAACATAGGGATGGATTTGTCTTTTTAAATCACACATTTTCATATTCCAGGGAATAAATATACATTTTGAAACACATTTTCAAATTAAGTAATATATTAGATTTGTATCTTGTTTATAAAGAAATGCCAAAATATTTATATAAATATTATATTTAATTAATAAATATTTTCTTTATGGGTTGACCAAAAAAAGGGTTTCTGCTATTTTTATTAAAATCTGTAATTAAAATTAAAATTGAAAATTTTTTTTTTGCATCATAATTCCATTATAAATGAACCCACAAAAATTCTCAAAAAGTACTAAATATTTTGACATAAAATTAGTTATGTAAAGTTGTCATTTCACAGAGGTTTTGCTAAATGGCCTGCCAGAATATTTATTAAAATAAAAACCATATAATTAATTTTCTCAAAGTGAAAAGGTTGCTATTTAAATTACAAATAAATAATAGCGAATCTAAGCTAAATGCAGTTTGCTAAACATACATATTTCTTAACATTTATTTATGAATTTATTTATTTTTAGTTTGACCTTTTAAACTTTCAATACTATGAGTATTTCTGAGAAGCTTGCATGTTGTTGAATCTGGAACTGTAGTCTTTTTGTTCAGGTATAGCTGTAAATGGTTTTGAAACCTTTCATACCTTCTTTTATGTAACTGAAATCCCCCCTCATAAACAGTTGTATTACATTGTAAACAGGATTGACAAGTGTTTGTGGGCCTGATACCAGTCACTGGTCATCGTTCAGCTCAATCAACCGATAGTCAATACCAATTGAGGGCAGGGCTGGATGCCACATTCACCTTTTCAGACATTTATTGATAATACATTATCTTGAAGGGCTTTCATAAAGCTGTGTGTTGTCTCTTAAAATGAAATGTAATTTGCTCTTTGGAATGTTGAACTCCCAGCATGAGCAGCAAGAGTCTGTGAATTTCCACACAGAACTGCACTGTGAAGCTTAGATTGCTGTTACTTACTGATACTCACTGAACTGGTCTGAGTGATACCTTCAAGAGTGATTGTTGGTTAATGGCGTTTAAAGTCTTTTCTCCTCTTCCTCATGATGCAATTTAGCCTTGCAAATTCTACAAATGCATGAGTTTGAGTCAGATACATCAAAAACAAAATGTCTGATATTCTATCTGTACATGGAGCAGATAATGGCCTTAATGGGTTTCTGCACCCATATGCATAGTTTCTAAAGCCATCTAGTGGGTAAATGAGAAACAGCAGCATCCTGCTACTTTTTAACATTTCACTTTAAGGTAAAAGCAAGCTGTGCCAGAAAGTGAGTGTAGTGATACAAAATATGTTAGGTTGTGATTTTAGGGGTAATTGAATAAGATGCATACAGCACATAATTTAGACAGCCAATCAACAGCTTTTTGTTGCTACAGCTAATTGTTGGTACAGTGAAAGTACCAGCTGAATGCCTAGTCACAGTTGCAGTAGATTACATGTAAGATCTATGATTGTGTTACGTTCTGAACTTACTAACTGTATTGCTCTGTCTTTCAGGCCCCTGTATGTGACTGTGGTTTACCAGGGCAAGTACTCTCACTGCATGCGAATCGGAGTGGCTGTGCCCCTTAACAGCACTGTTTCCAGACTGAGGGAAGCTGTATCACGAGAGACCAAGATCCCTCCAGACCAGGTGCCCAACTAGAAACCTTTAAACAGCCCTGTCTGGCATATTTAAAAGAGCAAACTACAAGTACCCTGTTTTTGAATTGGAAATTTAGTTTGTGTTTTAGTTTGGGTCTCTATTCTTGTAACTGGCTTACTGAGCTAAATCACTCTGCTTGTGCTATGCTTTCCTTTGCTTTCCAAACCAAATGCTATGTTTATAGAGCATATCCTTTATCTTGAAGCTGCTCCATTTATTTTTGGCTTGGGAACTGCCAGAAAACATGCCTCAGTTAATCCAAGTTCAATTAAAAATGAATCAGCAAGCCATGTGTATAATTTTGGAAGTGTTTTCTAGTTTGGAAGACACTTTTGTACCATCATTATAGTGACAGACAGTTGAGGAAAATAGGGCAAATGGCTAGAGCCTTCAGTGTTGAAGCTAAGGATAAGTCTCTGTTTTCATAGACGTGTGTGTGTGTGTAATTTAACTGTACATCTGTATTATTTTAATATATTTAGAATATTACAGATGTACTATGCCTCCTTCACGGTTTAATAATTTTTTGACATTGGGGGATATATGATGCTGTGAATCTGCCACAGAAGCTCCCAACACATTTCCTGTCTCAGGAATAAATTTATGGCTACAAGGATGAAAAAACACCTCGTCTTTACTTTCCAAAATCAGTCCTAAAAATGATAAATGCATATATGCTGTCGTGGGAGACACTTCCTGTTCTCAGGAACTGTTTCTCTTGTGGCTCTTTTTCTTAATGTTCTGTCCTGCAGTGTAAATGTAAAGAGAATTATTTTTGGCTACCTTAATATTTGTCAATTTTTCTGGAAAAAAGACAGCTGAAGAGTTGTAGGTGAAGTCATCCTTCAAGTTCAATGAAAGTTGAACTTGCATTGTTGAACAATTTGCATGTTTAAATGTAACAGCGCATTGATATGTCATCACTGTAGTGAGATTAACACTGCTATGGGCTGCAGTCTGCCATCTACCTTGTCACTGCACCATTTCTTCTACTGAGTAAACAATATTAAAAATGCTGTGTTGTCATTGATTGGACAAACTGTCTAATTAAAAACTACATTTTTAATTTTTGTGTATTGTATGATTGTTTGAATTGAACAACTTTACCTTGAATTGGCTTTAGCTTTTGTCATAGACATTACTGGACAGATGGTGTTGGTGTAGCCCAGGGTGGCCAGTGACAGTATGCACAGTTTTACAGGAAACTGAAAAGGACTCACTAACTTTAGCCACCCCGGTATGGACTGAATTCTGTAGCTTTTGTTTGTTATTGTGTACCGTTATAGCAGCATTAATGTTCATTACAGATTTAGATTTTTTGTGTGGGGGAAATATGATTTTAAGTAAAACCTGTTTGAGTGTTGTGAAATTGAAGAAAGCTAAGAAGCCAGCCTGGAGTTTTAACAGAGGCAAACAAACAACCCATCTGTTGTTTCAGTAAATATTGTGAAATTGTATTATTGTAATATTGTCTCATATTTTACCAGGTTGTCTGATTATGGCTTTGTATTCCATTATGTCTCCTAGCGTCAGCTGTATGTCAGTATGCAGAATAGTCAACAATACATTAATTGTAGGTACAAAAGACACTCTACTCCCAATTTAAGATTAAAAGGTTCATATTTACCTTTTTGAGATTTTACATTTTTAAGCCCTTACTGCTTCATTCCTCCACAGAGTTTGGTTCTATCAGTTGCTTATTTTTTGTTGTATGTTGTATTATTTCATTTCAAATAAATCTGTGACAACTCCCATAGAACATATCACACACATTTTACTCACACTTCTTGATTGACACAAACAGAAATAGGGCTTGGTATCGACATTTGTTACCATAAAGGCACTAACTGAAACAAAACAATGCTGTGCCAATTTTAATCAATCAATCAATCAATCTATCAATCAGTCAAAAATAAGAAGGTGAACAACACATGAAACACATGCAGCACATGAGGGTCTGTGTACATTTTTATGTAATTGGTGATGGCAGGTGGGCAACTAGTCCAAGTCAAGTAGCCAGAAGGTGGACAGCCAATATGAAGTGGTGGCAGGGAGCTCTGGGTCTTTCTCAGATGGGTTAGGGCAAGTCAAGGTTAGCATTTCATCAGCCCGGGCCAGTGTGTCATCATGTAATTAGTTTGCTGTTTAGATTTATTAGAAGATATAGATATTAATGCATCTGCAAAAAGTAAAAAATGCAACGAACAAGGATGTTATTTAGGGTGAATTCACCATTTAAGCCAGAATAACTGAGGTAATTCCATATAAATAAATAAAAGAACCTGTGAGTCCTACTCTCAGTGGAGTGCCGGACTTCATTAACAGGTCCTCCTCTCTGCTGATGTTTTGGTCAATATTGGCAGAGATGCAGGAAAGTCTAAAACTTTAGTTTTTTTCACACACCAGCAAATTTGTGTGCCATTGTTTGAGAGTTGCTTTCTGTGTGTCCAGAATAGAAATAGCTTCTGTTCTGTTGTAAAGTACGCCTAAATTGTATCTCATGTTTGAAGTGGTGTCTGCAAATCCCTACATAGAATGTTTGTGCAATTGCAGGTTTCTTCATTGTGTGTAGAATGATCATATTAGGACAGTTTAGTTGTTTCTGTTTGCATAAAAGGTGCAGCCTTGATCTACTGTTATGGTGTTAATAATTAAATCATAGTCACCAGTCTTGTTTTTATTTTTGCAGTTTGTCCTGACAGAAATGTACTATGACGGATTCCACCGCTCCTTCTGTGATGATGACGACGATCTCGATATCATTCAAGAAAGCGACTCCATTTTCGCATTTGAAACCCCTGAGACTTTCAGATTAGAAAACATTCGTTCCAAAAGAGGTATTCCTTTTTTTTTCTTTTTTTTTTTTTACTTAATTGTATTAACCATTTATGGCCTGAACCATCACATTATTTAATAATAAAAAATCACTTTCTGACAAATTATGAACATATTTTATTTTGATCATATTTGAGCATCTAATTTTTTGCTTACATCAGTTTTCTTAACATACTAAAACACTAGTCATTTCAAACTCAGTAATTTTATATATTTTGTTCTGGCTCATGTAGAGCATGAATAAAGCACCAGACAGAAAACATTTATCTGAATTTATTTTCTTACTTTTGTATTTAATTAATATTTATTCTGTTCTATATTATTGCCATTATTTATTTAATAATTGTTTTGTATGGAATTTAATTCTTACTGTTGCAGAGGTCTCAAAATAAATAAATAATTTAATATACATCAAATACAATATGTTTGGGATTAATTAGTAAATTCATATATTCATTTGGTTCTACTGGATACATTGAAAAGTTGTAATGAGTTATTTGTTTTTTATGCAAACAAACCCAACTTGATTTTAAATGTTTCATCTGAAACATCAGTAATTCCATTTTACCATTCATAGGAAGCCTTCTCGCCAACCTCAATCAGAACAATCTGAAGTATGGCAACGAAAGTTCACGGACACCCTCTTTCATGCAAGGAGCTGTGAATCCGGCATCACCCAATAAAAACACAGGAGCTGATAAAATGATCCTGCTCATCTGCAATAGAGCCTGTACTGGTCACCAAGGACGAAGGTAGACCCAAAACACCAAGCCACTCTGAAGTAGTGTGTAGTAGTGCTACACATGAGTAATTGGGCATAATTCACCACTGTCTTTCTGAATTTTCTTAAAGAGCAACGGCAGTGAAACTAGCAAAACCACTGTCTTGTAAATGGTTGTTTCTTTTGATAGTGTTTGTTTTTACAAAAAAAGAATGTCTGCTTGCCTGCGAATCTCAGACAAAAGTCTCAGGGTAGCCTTTGATTTAATTCAGTCTCTAACAGTGAGAGAGAAGCCAAAACCACAGTATTTATTACATGTTAGTTTTTCTGACTGTTTTATTTCCATTTGCCTGGTGGAATCTGTTCACAGAAAATGCATTCTGCTTACTCTTGTATTAAAACTCTGACTCCACTCTATTCAGAGGTTTCTTTGCCCTCTGGACAGTGACGAGCATGGAGATCTCTTTGCATGAAAATAGCACAAGTGATTTGAAATGTTTGTTTTGAAAGGTTTGGCCTCCCATTTGTACTGTACATGGAGCGCACCGTGACCTGGGACGTGCTTCAGAAAGCGATTCTGGAAAAGATGCATCACCTGCTGAGACAAGGTGTATACATACAGGTCAGTTGAGGGGCCTAGAGCCTGCAGCTTCCAAAAAATAGTGCTATTGTTCTTTTACATTTAAATTTAAAATTATTTGATAAATAAACCTATTTTAAAATGTTGGATCAATATGCTGTAGGTTGGCCCATTTAGTCTACGAGTGGTTGGAGTAGTTGGCATCACATACTTGTTGCCTCAGGAGGAACATCCACTGTGTCACCCCACTGTGGAAAGGTTGGTCTTTGCATTAGCAAACTCTGTCATTTTTTGTCCACTTTTTCTGGGTCTTCTACAGTCCTTGGAAAAAAGGTGCTTCTGTTGTTTTTGGAGAGACGCCACACAGTTTCACACTGAACTAGACCACCTGTAAATAACAAATACAAATAAAGGATCTCTTCATATTTCTCTTTACTGAAGTAACATTTAAAAGAACATCAGAATGCTTTTGAAAAAATGTTTATGGGGTTACTGGAGTCTTCAGGTAGACAACATCCTTCCTCAGTGTTTTGCTGAATTAAGCGTCTGGTCCCCTCCAAGCTCACTTCATATTTCTTCACACAATTTTACTCACAAACTCAACACATACAGCACATGCACACAACAGCCTATCTCTCTCCCCCCTGCTATGCCTTCAGTCACACTGCCCTACCCCACTCAAATTCTGCTCTTCTTATCCACAACCACTGACTAGCTCTTTCAGTAAAATAAAGTGCTTCATATCTTGTCTTGTCATAGCCATTAAACCTGTACTGTAAAGGCTAGAAGCATTGTGCCAGTTAAATTAAACAATAGTTTCCCACAGTTTCAGTTATAGCTCTAGGTCTAGATCCAGACTGTGGTCCACCTATTAGTGACCTTTCCCATAGAAGAACCAATAATGGTTCACAATGTTTTTCATAGAGATAAGTGATTGTGAAGAACCTTTAAATTGCTAAGAATGTTTACATTAAGTTGAAGTTCTTTATATCTTTCTAAAGGTTCTTCACATTCACACTAATCTGTTTTACAAACATGGATCTGTATGGAGTGAGAAGTTCTTCTTTGGCTTAAAGCACTCTAAAATAAGTGCACCTAACACTGCATGCATGTTGTAGACTGTGTGTTTTTTTTCCATTGTTTACAGTGGATGAATTCAACATAGTTGGGCAGGATTGTGATAGAACCATATTGTGGTTGTTTAAACTAATCTGTCTTTTGCAGAGCGTACAAATCCTGTGGGCAAGGGGGACCTCCTCATGTCAAGATTGTGGTGGAGTGGGACAAAGAGACCAAGGATTAGTGAGTGCAGCCTGAATAGCAATCACTTTGAGCCTGCTGCTCTTTGATGTACTGTAGGCTTCTAAAGCACAGCTGAATTGTAGTCCTTAGAGGAATAGTCATAAATTATATTCTAAAAGTGCAAAATCTGAAAGAAAGGATCCTTTTTGGGATTTTAAGTATATTTGGAAGTCTCTGACTTTCTTTGGTGGTGTGGTTGTGGAAATTCAACAGCACAGTGTAAAAGTCAGCCTTAATGGAAGCCAAATGCATATGTTTGGGAGGGAATGGTAGTGACAAATGTATGTGTTTTAAAGTGGAGTGTTATGGCTTTCCCTACAGTCTGTTTGGCCACACTGAGGAAGAGTACATTCCTGACGCTGAGAGCGTGTACCTGCACCGTGAGCAGCACCATCAGCCACAGGCCTGTACCCTCGCTCAGTGCTTCCAGCTCTACACCAAAGAGGAACAGGTAACGTCTGGGCCTTGTTTGTGCATTCAACATCCCCCCCATATCCCAGGAAAAGCAGCAAAAATGTTTTCTTCTGCCTTTTTCTTAAACCTAAGGAAACCTAAACAGACATTAAATGGTGGTGTACCCACATTTCTGCTGCGCATGCTATTTTGTAAATTGCTACATTCTACAGGCATGTCTTTAACCCTGGCGTGGTGCCACATGCAGTATAAATATGCCCTGTGGTAAGCCTGAGTTGGCAGTGGCCATCAGTAGTGTGGTTTGAAGTTGTTCACTCTTAAAGAGGAACAAGGGCATGGTTGCTCAGTGTTAAACTGAGCTCTCCAAATCAAATCCCATGAGGCTGATTGAGAAGTGTTGTTGTCCAAGCCTATGCATTCAGCTTTTCGTTGTTGCATTCTATGTTATGTTGTCAGCTGGCCCCAGATGATGCCTGGCGCTGTCCCCACTGCAAGCAACTGCAGCAAGGTCGCATCAAGCTTAGCCTGTGGACTCTACCTGATGTTCTCATCCTGCACCTCAAGAGGTTCAGACAGGTACAGGATTCCTCTAATATTACTTATATCAAAATAAGGGTGTTTTGACATCTGAAAGTCTGGACCAAGGTCCAAGACAAGGTCCATTTTTTGTTTCATTGCAAACATTTGCTCTGGTTTGCTTCACTTTGTTTATTGAATGGGATACCCCCTTGTCCTTTTCTCAGCACCCACATGAGTTGCATCTCTCTATACTTGACATTGATTGGTTTGTAGAGGAGTATGCATCCAAAGTTGGTGCATTGATAGTTCGGCAGGTTGCCTTTCCCAGAAAATATGAATGAACAGATTGGTTTGGTTCTCTTAAACTGCTAA
Source organism: Acestrorhynchus altus (assembly GCA_034509495.1). Lineage (NCBI taxonomy): Eukaryota > Metazoa > Chordata > Actinopteri > Characiformes > Acestrorhynchidae > Acestrorhynchus > Acestrorhynchus altus. The sequence goes on from CM067505.1 coordinate 29,230,435, forward strand.
TATCACTGCATTACTACCAGCAACACTAACAAGAACTCAAGACTGGTTCCAATTCATCAAATGAAAATGCTTTTTCTGCATCCTGTTATATCGTCAGCGATGTACATAATTGTCTCCATGTTCATTTTTTCTCTCTTTTTTTTCTCTCTTTTCCTATTTAATGGGCAATGGTAGCCTGCCTCAACTTCCTGTCATTGGTCCAAAAATAAATAAAAAATCCAAGAAGCATTTCTATACTGGAAACCAACATGTAACCATGTTTCAGTTTGATTTGGACCAAGACCACCTCTTTGTTCAAACCATATTTTGGTACATTGGTCCAGACTGTGGTTTGAGGCAATGTTCCCACCTGCCATTTTGATTTGGGCAGAACTGAAAAGCCAGAAGTGGAGACTCAGCAAAGTCGGTGTGAAAGCACCCTAAGTTTTGAAATTTGCAATCATAATAAAAATACATCTCCTCTAAAAATGCAGACATGGCTAAATTTAAATAACCAACAATAGAGATTGGTTAATTTTTGCAATGCTAACTGACCTTTACCTGCTTTTATTTATAACTACTAATATCAGCTTACTTATGGTGCTAACATTCTGTAGGAGGGAGACAGAAGGGTAAAGATGCAGAACATGGTCCGATTTCCACTAATTGGCATGGATATGGCCCCCCACATGGTGAAGAGGAGTCAGAGTAGCTGGAGCCTCCCCTCACACTGGTCCCCCTGGAGACGGCCTTATGGTCTTGGCCGTAATCCAGAAGACTATTTCTATGATCTGTATGCTGTATGCAATCATCATGGCAACATGCATGGAGGGCACTACACAGGTAACACCACGTTGTGCTGGCTTTGGGATTGTAAGTCTAAACATGCACTGAATTCTGTAGATGGCCCTCAACATTTTGTTGGCAACAAACTTCACAGAAGAAGGAAAAATCTTAACTTTCAATGGAAATCAGTGTAAACCGATTTGATTCAAAGTAATTTTGGAGCATTTCTATTGGTCTATTCATCATGGGTTAAATATACATTTGCCAGTTCGGCATAATATCTGCAATTACTTTAAGCACATTAACATTTAATGTGATGCAAGATTTGAATCAACAAACCTAGAGTGTCATTTCTTACTCTCGCAGCATACTGTAAAAACTCCATAGATGGACAGTGGTACTGCTTTGATGACAGTGAAGTCCAACCCATAGCTGATGAGGATGTGTGCCAGCAGACAGCCTACATTCTGTTCTACCAGAGGAGGACAACCATTCCCTCATGGTCTGCCAACAGCTCTGTGGCGGGTGAGTCACCACACCCTGTTTTCACCCATGAACGGGATGAATGGCACATGAGTGAAATGACTGATTTGAGCTGACTTGCATGGTGTTCCAGCCCTGGGATAACACTTCATCTGACTGTGACTCTCTCTAGGCTCCCTGTGGCATAAACACATATATTTTCCAGCCAATGACACGATGGGGACAGACTCAATTTCAGGCTTTTGCCTTCTCAGCAATTTCTTGTGTTCTTCATCTGAGCTAGTTAAATGGTTTCTCTCAATGTATCCTATTTGCCTTTTTTTATGAAGGTACTAACTGTTGTTTGTTCTGGCCAGGTTCTACTAGTTCCTCTTTATGTGAGCACTGGGTTAACCGTCTCACTGGCAGCAGGCCACCCAGTCTTGCCTCAGGTGCTTCTTCGCGACGCACATCCCTGGCTTCTCTGGCTGAGTCCATGGAGTTTCCCGGGGATCGCAGTGAAGACGACGGTGAGGAGCATGTTTGGGCTTTTAACACCTGCATTGATTCTTGTTCTATTTTCTCTCTAATTTCTGCACAATTTCTGACTTTTTCAGTGTTCATGTCACTTTCAGTGGTTATAACTGATATAAATATCAAACATTAGTTCCTTTTGTTCCACCCAGATGTATTTTTTTAAACTTGTAAAATTGAATGTGAAAAAGTCAGAGATTTGTGAAGCTATGCCTTTTAATCTGTAACTCAATCTTGATCTCCTGTGTTCTTAAATGTTCTGTAATTGCCACTTGATGACTCTCTTTACTTTCCTTCCTCTAGCTCTTTAGCACTAACGCAGGATCTATCACCTTGTTCAGTTAAGCCAAAAATGCATGCTGCTGCTCTTTCCATTCAGTCTGGTATCAGCGCATTAGTTTAAATCTCTGTCCTTTTCGTTAAGGAGGATTCTCCACCCGGCCCTTTGTGAGGAGCATTCAACGTCAAAGCTTATCTTCCAGATCCTCCATAGCTAGTCCACTCACCTTCAGTGAGAATGGGTCAAAGCCCTCCTGGCCGCTGTCTGCCAAACTTCAGATGAGATCCAACTCGCCGTCCCGCTTCTCTTTAGACTCCCGCTCGTCGCCGCCTCTGGAGAGGATCGGAGAGGCCTCTGACGACAAAGTGTCCACATCATGCTTTGGCAGCTACAGCAGGCACGAGCGCCATCCGGGCAACAAGGCTCCTCTGGCTATGATGGAAGGCAACGGTAGTGACGACAGCAGCTGTAAAAGGATTGTGGACGAGGCCTACTGCAGAGTTCCCACGCCAGCTGACAGAAAAAGCTCCAAAGGAGAGCCCTTGGACAACAACAATCAGATTAATGCTGTGGACCAGAACTTGCATGGTACTCCTGCAAAAGAGCAGAGACACAAGAGCTCAGGAGGATCTACATCCAAGGCAGAGGGGTCTGTCACAAAAAAGAGCTCAAGCAAGACCAAAGGGGACCAAGAGAAGCCCTCTAAGAAACGAGAAAAGAATGTTTCTTCTTCTGCACAGAAGACTCCTTCTCAAGCGTCTTCCAGCCCTCAAGGGAAGGGTGCCAAAGTGACCAATTTGAAAGAAAAGAGTGACCCCAGCAAGAACACTAAAGGGATAACTTTGGGAACCCCATCCAAGAAGAAAGAGTCTTCTCAGGGCCAGGAGACGTCTTCAGGAGCCGGAAAGGCAAAGCAGCGTCTGACTTCTACCCCACAGTCCTCTGCCTCTCCGTCACCCACTGCGAAGAAGAGTTCGTCAACAGTGGATAAAAGCTCTGCCTCTAGCAGGAAGAAGCCCACAGAGAGGAGCTCAAGCTCACCTCACTGTAGCCCCATTTCGGACAAGCCCAGGGCTAGCGGTACCCCCCGGGTTTCCCAGCCCAGAGGTGCCGAGGGAGGCAGAGTAGAGAGGAGGCCTGTGAGAAGCTCCAGCAGCAGCTCATCAGTGACCAGCTTGCGCTCTCCCAGTGTGTCCTCCAGAGATGTGCGGCGCAGCAGCAAGTCTGAAGACAAAGGCCTCTCCTTCTTCAAAAGCGCCCTGAGACAGAAGGAAACGCGGCGCTCAGCTGACCTGGGTAAGACCACAATCCTCACCAAGAAGGTTGGTGAGAGGACAGCCAGGTCCAGCAGCCAGACTAAACTGGGCACAGATGAGGGCGAGGTACAGGGGATCTCCTCTCAGCAGGCTTCTCCTGCCTCGCACTCCAGCAAGGCTGCCAGTGAAGACAAGGAGTTGCCCAAAAGCTCCACCCCTGTCAAACGCTCTCTCTTACCTGTAGGCAAGTCTAAGTCTTCCAATTCTGAGACGAGTCTAAAGTCTCCTGTCAATGGGAAGAGGCCTCTCGAAAAGATGCCCTCTTCTAAAAAGCTTTCTTCCAGCATGCAATCCTCTGCACACCCAACACAGACGCCTCAATGATATCTGAATAGCAGTTTCATTATTTTCTGTAATGCAGCTATTTTTTGATGTGCCTAAGACGAATATATATATATAAAGTATATATAAATTATATAGATATACCTTTTACTTTTCTCAAAGAAAAAATGTACATGATCTAAAGCGCCTTTCTGGCCTGCCATGGAACCAAAATCGTTGCCTCTGGCAAGATGTGGTATACGAATATACTACTGTTCACAACTCTGAATAGGAATGTTTAACTTTAGCACTTTGTATATATTGTTTTCTGTTTCATATATTGCTCAACCATCGAGAGAGACTGTACGTAATGTATGTTTTTAACTCTGTCACTGTTTAGTCAGTGGGGTCTTAAATATTCTTTGGAATACTCCCAACAAAATTGCTCCACTTCTACACTTGGTGCTATTCAAAGGGCAGTGGAGTAGAAGCTTGATGTGGTGCCCTTGCCAGGATTCCAACATATATGGTCACCATGCAGGAAGTCAGCAGTGCAACTTCTCATTAAGCATCGATCAGGACCTGCTGTGTTCCAGTAGCATAACTGCCCTTAGAGGTGTACTACGCAGCATTGCCAACAGTAGACCAATAGCGTTCTATGAATGACAACTCTCGAATGGAAATTAGACAATCCTAGAAGATCCTTTTTTCCCCCCATTGTTTACTCTCATGAGCTGCTGTGTGTGAGTGTGTGTGTGTGTGCTTTGCTCTCCATCTACAGAACAAGGTGAAGGGAAACGCAAGTTTTTTATTGTATTCATTTTTTTGATGAGTAATGAGAATGCACAGTTTTACTTGAACCATTTTTCTTTCCATGTCTGCCAAATTGGATGCCAACATTAGCTTTAGCTTAGCGTGTGTTGAACCAGGGCCGAGCCCGTTTGTGTCGGTTTGTATCTCCATATTAATCTGTGGATTATCAGTGCAATAGTTTTCAGAACTTTGTAGATGGAACAAATTATTTACTTCTGTATTCAAAAACTAGAACACATACTACACAAGTCAATGTATACTGTTTTAAAATGCTTCAGCGTTTTCTTGCCAGTGTTTTTATTTTATTTTATTTTATTTTATTTTAAGATAAATACTGTATGTATGCAATAGATTTGAGAATCATTTTATCCAAGTATATCCTAAAGGAATCATCTGGAATGCTGTGCCATCGAACAAATTATGGGACCCCCCCCACCCCACCCCCCCAAGGCACTGACTCTTGTGGCAAGACCTAATACCTATTGAAATCTTGCGTTTCAGTTGATCTTAAAAGTAGTGAAACATTTGAAACATTCTTTTTCTATAAAATGAAATGCTGAGCTAGTTTTATTTAAAATAAAGTTTTTAATAATTTAAGTAAAGGTTTTTAAGTATGATGTTGCCTTGGATAATGCTGTCAGTATGTTGACCATAACTAATGGACTTGCTGCCATGATTTCAAACCTTCAGGCTGTAAGCTCTCAGGCAGCCAACTCAGATCTTATTTGTGTTAGTTCACAAATTGACCAATTTTAAAGAAAACTATGTACATATACAGGTTTTCAAGGTACTTTGGGCCACATCTGTATATTTACGCAGGTACTTCTGCATTTTCTGTGTGGATAGATTTGATTCTTCAGATATGATGGGTGCTTGATTATATAAAACAAGAACGGAGATCTGCAGTCTAAACATAGCCAAGCAGTGCAAGCAGAGGTGTTTCAAGAGAAACACTGACTACACTGACGACTGTTCTTGTAAAGTTCACATTCTCATGTCACCCCCCCCCCCCCCCCAACCCAAATAGAAATTTACAAATTAGTGTACAAATGCTTCCTTTGTAAGGAAAACCTTTAATTTTATGACATTGCCAATGTACACAATATTTAATCACCTTTGATTGCATTTTTTTTATTTGTATCCCTAAAATGACCAGATTTGCTCCTGTGATTTAATTTCCACAACATAGAAGTTGATGGGCAACTCCTTCTCTTGCTCTGAGCAATGAACCGGAGTATTTGTGTGCCACAATGGCCTGAAGCCAGTGTGATGTATGCAGTGCTATGATTGGTGCACTTCCCTGAATATTACAAACTAGCATATTTGTGGATGTAGCTTTGTTTTGCAAAGGGGACCATTTTTATCTGTGCCCTGAAACTACCATTTGAAGAATTATGGCAAGCAGTATTGCATGACGACACTGATGCATGCACATATCTATGCAAGCAGATGTTGCTGAGGAAAAAAAAATTACCACTATTTCTGTATTTCTAACCATCAGCAGTGGAAAGCATGGATTGTTTCCTCTTATTGCTTCTTTTGCACAGTTGTGTTGTACCTTTTTGTTCCTTAAAAAGATTGTAATAGAAAAGCATTAGATATTAGCCTATGTCCTTTATCAGATATCTGAAAAGCAACATTGGACAAACAGCTGTTTTACTTTATCCACCCATAAGCTTTCAAAGGGAATTGTTCTCCTTTCTATTCTCCCATTCCGTTTTGTTTCTCATTAATAACCTAAAGTGCTGTTGATTTTCACTTTTCCCACTAGGGTCATCTTCTCTTGTTCTATATTGTGTGCAGGAGCAATTAGTACCCAAACTCCATTCCTTCAGTCTTGAATTCATTACATTTGTGCAGTGTCCATCAGTAATGTTTGCCTGTCAACAGCGTATGTTATGTTACACGTACAAAAATCCCTCAAGCCATTTGTCATACTGTGTCATTCCCAATATTGAACATATGGCAGCATATCGATAATATAGTCATGTGAAAAAATGAGGACAATCCATTATTGTCTTAATTTTGCAGGTTTAAATATAAACATTGGTTCTTTTTAACAATATTTAGAAATTGAATATGACTAAATACAAACAAGTGAGGAAAAAGTTATTTCACCACCACATTTATTTCTACTTAATGTGTAAAGTTAGAATCAAGTGCAGCACATGATTAGAACAAGGCTAGAAATGATTTTGGAGAAGGCTCCAAAAGTGGGATCATGGCCAGATCTAAAGAGTAATGAAGATTAGTTTGGGGTTTAAAAAAGATCTCAGAAAAATTAGAATTTACTGTCCGCTAAACCATTTCCAAGTAGAAAAACAATTAAACTGCCAATGTGTCCAGGTCAAACTGTTCCAGAAAGTTCAGCTCAAGAGTACACTGCAAGATGCATAAAGTCAACAATAGGCCATATTATCTCCATCTATCAATATTGTTCAACTGAAAATCCAATGTTTATAGGTTTAAATTTGGAAAGTGCAAAATATTTCATGGGGTGATCTCATTTTTTCCACATACCACTATTCAGAGATTGTTCCACTTCAAGACAGTGCTTTGGCCCTTTGTTTTTACAAGTCTTGGAGTTTTAGATTGTATATGTATATGAGGTGTCTAAACTCTAACTCTCTTTTAAGTGCAAATAACAGGGTTGTAAGCCTTAGATTAGAACAAATGCATTCATTGTTATGGTAAATGACAAGTCTTATCGGTTTTATTGTATGAAGTTCGTACTCTTGGTTTACACACTGGACTTGAATTATTTTGCCACAGGAAAAAGCCCCAAGCACCATCCTGGTGCACTCAACACTACTTAAGCTGGTGCCCATTAGGCTGTAAGTGACTTAGGCTGTTTTTGTTTTTGTTCTCTTTTACAGTATCACCTGTACAGTAGACTTCAAGGTTGACCAAAATATTATAATATTTGGAAATGTATCATGTTAATGTTTTGTTGCATGAGACTGCGTCAATGGCTTTAATTTATTTGTATGTTTTGTTAAATGTGTATGCACTTTTCATAAACTTGTTTTTCATATTTGTTTTTTTAAGAATGCATTTCTTTGAGAACCATTTATATTCATGACATTGGTTCACCAATGTAAGACAGAAGTTGAGATGTAATTAAAAGATAGACCTGCATTAGGGGTCTGAGCTCCGCTTGGTCTGTGCCTGTCAACTTTGGTATTCTTTCATCCTGGTTTCATCCAGCAGGATGTGTTAATACACTTGCCTGCTACTTTATTACAAAAAACAGGTATTACAAGTAAAAGGGTCACCAACCATTGCTCCTGGAGAGCTTCCTTCCTGCAGACTTCAGATTCAGCCCTAATCCACCCACCTGGTCCAACTAACTATTGCTTTCCTGATTGGATGAATGGTTTCTGTTAGATTTGGTTTGGAGTCGAGACCTATTGGAAGGCAGCTCTCCAGGACCACCATGCTGGTGTAGAGGTTGTACACAGTGTTTTTTTGTGTGCACATACCAGCAATCTTGGAATAAGGTATTGAATAAGGTGATCTAGGTGAGGGAGAGCTCAACATTAATGGTTGATGCTCCACTCGCAACCTAGCAGTGTGTATCAAAGGGGGACACTTAATGTCCTCCTTTTTGATAAAATACAATTAGCAATACTTCTTTTTATGTCCAAACAATGCTCTTATGCTTCAACAATTTCATGATTACCAAAATTGAATTGTATAAAATTCTAACATTTAGTATTTATTTGCTGAGTTTATCAGGACAAGAAATGATGACCAGTCCAAAGGACGTAGTGCACATAGACTAACTCTAAGGCCAGTGCAGGAACTCAGCATCAACATGAGTAATATGCTGGCTGAACCAAACGTCTACGTATGGATATCTCAAATCAAATCAAAATGTATATGTATAGTGCTCTTCATAACTGATGTCACAGAGCAGCTTTACACAAATCAAAAATAAAAAAGGTTAACAACACAGGAACAAACTAACCTAAACAGTAAAAAGATTAGATTTCATTTAACTTTTAACCTGTTAAGGTTTGTTGTGGTAATGACAATTTTACATTTTCAGGAAAAAGGTGCATTGAAATGGGTCCCAGAAGCAGCAGTAATTGAAATTAATTAGAGAAAATGTATTATAGCAGCTGCACATCTCCAACTGTTTGTAGACACTCCATTCTAATGCTTGTGTTCAGCTACTTTAATTTGCATCAGAGTCTTTATTTGCCAAGTAACAGGTGTACAATAATTTTTTCTTGATGCATGTGTCAACAGTGAAATAAACCTGAATAAATAAATTGAGAACAAAAAAACAACAAAACCAGGAAGGATAAACTATACACACAAAATATAAAACAGACATGAAATAAAAAGTAGACAAGCAGACTTTCGATAAATTATGTGCAATGCAGGTGGTACCATTAAGCCCCAAATACAAGTTAAATGAAAGCATCATTTATAAGCTTGTAAACAGCAGGTTAAAGTGCATTTGTGCACTGACTATAGTAGTAAGTGTCTCTTAGGGAGGACAGTGGTGTCGTTTATGTGATGAAGTGCATGTGCAGCAGTTTAAAGCAGCGGGATTTGAGATGGGTCCTTGTTTAGGAGGACGATGACCAGGGGAAAGAAGCTGTGGAGGGGGTGGTTAGTCTGAGTCTTTAAGGCTCTCACTCTTAGGACAGTGACTGGGGTGTGAGGGCTCAGCTATGATCTTTCCCACCTTCTTCCTTATCCTAGATGTGTAGAGAACTGAGGGTGTGGAGCCGACAGCTGATGGTTTTATGTGCACAATGCACTGTTCGCTGTAGCTTACGTTTGAGGTGCAGAGACGCAGAGCTGAACCAGACAGAGATGTAGGATGTGACGATGGACTCTTATGTCCAGAAATGGACCAGTAGTGTTTGAGGCAGCCCAAATTTCTTGAGCTGTCGCAGGAGATATCCATTCCAGATACAGATATGCTAATTCAGCTTTTCTGGTCGTGGATGATGATGCTTCATCCAGTTCTTTTGGGCTGAATTTGGGAGTACAAACAATGAAATGCAGTTAGCATCTACCCAGAAGTGCAAATAGTAGCAATAGTGCAATAAATAGCAGAAATGTGAAGTCTGGTATATAAATACACAGTATAAACACTACATATATGTATATAATACTGTATGTGTATCTGTATATACATATGTACACAGATTATAGAGGGTATAAAAATATACTGATATAAATATGTACTATAAATGTAGATATGGAATATATGGAGCATAGATTGTTGTATTCTGTGGTTATGAGTGAACAAGTGAGTTTAAGGCAGGTATGGTATCTATAACAGTGACTGATTCTGCGAGTGAGTGAAGGAATAATGAATAATAGCCCAGTCTGGTGAGGGCAGTATGAGTAAGAGTTCCAGAGGTGGGGTGTGGAGTTCAGCAGTTATTGAAATTGAATGTAGGAATAAGCTGGACCTGAGGAAGCAGTATTCCACAAAGAGCTCCTTGGTCTTTGGTGTTGAGGATGCAGACCTGATGAGGTTGGATGTGTGCAGAGGAACTCTGTCATGGGTGAACACAGAGAAGAGCAGGGGGCTCAGCAAACTCTGGTACCGCTCTGTGGTACTCTGGTTTAGGGTGAGGGTGGAGGACATGTGACTTCCCAGTCTCACCGACTGGAGTCTGTTGGTCAGGAAAGTCGCTGAGTGTGGTGACCAGCATGGTGGGGGAGACTGTTAAAGGCAGAACTGAAGTCAATGAACAGCATCCTGACACGGAGGGACAGAAAATTATTGTCAGCCAATGATTGAGCAAGTTCTCCTACTTATAAAGTAATTTTCATCATAGGTTCACTTCAATTAACAGAGACAAAATAAGGGAAAAAAATCCAGGAAATCACATTGTAGGATTTTTAAAGAATTCATTTGTAAATTGTGGTGGAAAATAAGTATTTGGTCAAAAACAAAAGTTCAACTCAGTACTTTGTAACAACCTTTGTTGGCAATGACTGAGGTCAAACATTTCCTGTAAGTCTTCACCAGGTTTGCACACACTGTAACTGGTATTTTGGCACATCTCTCCATGCAGATCTTTCATCTGACCACATAATATTCTCCCAATCCTCCTGTGGATCATCCATATGTTCTCTGACGTGTACAGGCAGGATTTGAGTCCCTCTCTGCGTACTGTGTTACTGATGGCGGCCTTTGTTACTTTGGTCCCAGCTCTCTGCAGGTCATTCATCAGGTCCCACCATGTAGTTCTGGGACTTTTGCTCACCGTTCTCATGATCATTTTGACCCCACAGAATGAGATCTTGCATGGGGGAGATTATCAGTGGTATGTCTTCCATTTTCTTACAATTGCTCCCACAGTTGACTTATTCTCACCAGCCTGCTTGTCTATTGTAGAGTCACTCTTCCCAGCCTTATGCAGGTCCACAATTTTCTTCCTGGTGTCCTTCGACAGCTCTTTGGTCTTGGCCATGGTTGAGTTTGGAGTCTGACTGTTTGAGGCTGTAGACAGATGTTTTTTATACAGAAAACAAGGTAAAATAGGTGCCATTAATACAGGTAACGAGTGGAGGACAGAGGTTGTTATAGGTCTGTGAGAGCCAGAAGTCTTGCTTGTTTGTGGGTGACCAAATACTTATTTTCCACCATAATTCATAACTTAATTCTTAAAAAATCCTACATGTGATTTCCTGGATTTTTTTTTCTCATAGTTGAAGTGAACCTATGAAATTACAGACCTCTCATCTTTATAAGTAGGAGAACTTGCTCAATCAGTGCCTGATTAAATACTCTTTTGCCCCTCTATAGGTCCTATTGTCCACGTGTGTGAGGTCAGAGCTGTGGAAATGGCTGTTGACCTGTCTGAGAAGTATGCAAACTGGTGGAGGTCCAGTGATGGTGGAACCACTGCCTTCTGGGTCTAATCTTGGCTTAATCTGGGTCTGGGGAACTCTAAATATATATTGTAGAATACGTACCATATTTAAACAACTTATTTTAAAATGAAATCTGAAAGTTATTAGTGACAAATGTGCAAAAATGAAATTCCCAAGAATTGTATGTTGGCAGTTAGTATGTTTACTAACTCTTAATAACCACTAGATGGCGGCGTTTGACAGATGTTCGGCATCAATACTTCAATCTGTGCACTGGGGTCTCAGTACAGGATAATTAACATCATATTAACATCATAATATAAATCTGTTTTCTATCATATTCCTATAAAACTGTTCCTCCTGACACTTAAACACCTCAGTTCATCCTGAAATGATGATTGGAAGTGCAGACAAAAAGGAAAACTCTTAAAATGACTCCTGATGCTGCTTCTACAAACATCTTGAAAGGTCTATCCTTCTGTAGCATCTCCAGCTTTAAGAGACGGCTGGAATATTTATCTCCTGCTTTTAGCTGAACTTCAGTCGATGCAGCACCACGACTGTCAGCGGACCTGCACTCCTCCACGAGCTGCATTTACAATTCTCTCTCTTCCTCTTTCTTTTGCTCTTTAAAGATATGAGGGTGTTCTCCCCCTTCTCGCCTTTATAACTTTCTGACACCGGTGTGTGTGTGTGTGTGTGTGTGTGTGTGTGTGTGTGTGTGTGTGTGTGTGAGAGAAGACTTGGAGGTTTTTTTTAACCCTTTAGACAAGTGTACCATGTTTGAATTTTAGGGGTTCAACAGTGATTATCATTATTATCATTAAAATATTATTCATTAAATAATTTACAATTAAATCATATGAACATAATGATAATAATATACAAAAGAGATAAAATAACAAAAGAAATAATAAGGCAGGCAAATAAATAATTAAATAACAATACATTCCAACTATAAAAATAATATAAAAAAGACACACACACACACACACACACACACACACACACACACACACACACACACACACACACACAAAATAATTGGTGATGGGGTCACACAAAGACTCCAGTTTTAAATAAGTAGAATTTTCTGGCTAGTAAGCATCCTCATAGTGGAGACAAATGCAAATGCATCCCTGCATATTTAAAAAGCTGTAACAGCCGCTCTCAGGAGGTCAGGAATGGCTTTACTTTACAGTAGCTGTGACAGACAGCATTTGGCACTTGAGTCTTTTATTTAATTCTAGGAGAAACGTCAACCGTGCCGTTTGTTAGTGCATATTGTGTGTGTGAAACAAAACAGTATATTCTCACATGTTCAGAATTTGTTCACACGATTACACAGATGTGCAAGTTTCATTAAAAGCCCCAAATAATGGCATAATCTAGGCCAGGGGTTCTTAAACTTTTGCATCTCACAGCCCAGATGTTTAGAACTAAAATGGCCCACTGTTTAATTTGCCTCGCAACACTTCTGTGATATTATTTGTAGATTTTTATTAATATTTATGTATAATACTATACTGTTTATAGTTAGGACACAATTTCCATTGTGTCATTTCCAGTCCAGTATGGACAACTGTCCCCCCTGAGGATGGGTGTGGGGACCACTAGAGAGTGCTTCATGGTCTTCATGATCTAGGCTAAAGAAAAGCAAATGAACTTAATAATCAATGCAGTTTTACTTATAACAAAAGCCCTCTGCTCAGTTCCTCCTGGATCCATAAAGAATATTAGATTAGAAATATATATTTTTGGAATTGCTTCTGCTTTCCTTGTATGAAACATTTCTGTCTATTCAATATATTACACTGAGATGTAAAGACACAGCAGTGTTTTGCATAAAAGTCTTATTATTTGTCCTATAAATAGTCCTTCTATCCACTATGATGATATATAAGTTTTAAGGGGGAGCTCTAATGTACACTATGAATTGCACACCACAACAGTAGGGGGAGCCCAATAGCAAAAAATGCCTTTATTCTCCCATAATCCTTCTGCAAGACCATAAACCACATATGGACCTTGGACAGGTCCAGCCAGAGTCAAGCTGACCTCTTAAACCAGGTGGCGAGTCAAACTGGGTTCATCCCAGAGCCATTTTTCAGCTACTACATTACTTTCATATAGTCCTATCATACATCATACGGACAAAAGTATTGGGACACATCATCATCTATTGTTCTGCTTAAATGATGGATATTTTAAAAAAGAGTTTATCTTGCTTTTGTTGTCTCTGCTGTCCAGTGAAGACTTTCTCCTAGATTTCGGAGCACTGCTGATTGCATTCAGCTACAGGAGCATTAATGAGTTCAGGATGATGGATGATCACCATCCCATTTTTAAAGCGATGGAAAGCAATGGTCTCAAACCCTCCCCTGCCCGTTTTGGTGTTTCCCCTGCTTGGACACACCCATTTGGGTCAGGAGTGCTGGGGCCAGAGTTAGCAACTACTGATTTAAACTGGTGCTGGTGGTCTTCTCTGGCTTTTTTGGAGTAGCTGTAGGCTTCCAGGCTTTCTGAAGGTCAAGATCAGTGCATACAACCAGCTCTGCTAATGTGTGTATGTTTAAAGAGGAGGGGTAAAGGAACATGGGGCGGGGGTCAGAATCAAAAGCAGTAAAATACCTCTCATTGTTTCTCATCTCGCCTGAATAAAGGCTGGAAAAATAAACAACCCATCAAATTATGCTTATTTACCTTTGAGGTGCAAATTTTCATCAGTTACTCCAGGCCTGTATTCAAGGGCGCGAGAGTGTTGAAACAATAAAAAAGGAAGAAAAAAAACAAAAAACATAAACAAGGTGCGGAATACTGATCAGCTGGATTCGTCCCTCGTGTGTGAGTTGCCCTCGAGCTCGGACTGCGGGAAAAGAGGGAAAGACAACGTAAGGCTCTCATTAGCGAGGGGGGAAAAGCAACACAAGCAGATAACATTGTCTCCATAATTGTACGAGTGTGGGGGCACGGTGAGGAGCCTTGGAAGGTGCTACATCTTGGGCTATTTGTTATTAATAGGCCACTTCCTACACTATATGGACAAAAGTATTGGGACACCTACTCATTCATTGCTTTTTCTGAAATCAAGGGAATTAAAAAAAGATTGTATTCTGCTTTTGTAGGAGTGACCCTCTCTGCTGTTCAGGGAAATCTTTCTTCTACATTTTGGAGCATTGCTGTGAGAATCTAATTGCATATGTTAACATAAATGGGAAACATGAGCCCGGAGCAGTGGGCAGCCCTATCACCCAGGGAGCAGCTGGGGAATTAAGTGCTTTGCTGAAGGGCATTCATTCATGTCCTGCCAGTTCAGGGAATCAAACCGGCACCCTTCCAGTCACAAGGCTAACCACCAAGCCACGGCTGCCCACATACAGCCAAAAACAAGAGTGTTATTAAGGACAGGATGCTGAATGATCACTTCCCCTCATCCCCAGCTCCAAAACTCATGCCAGTATTGGATGGATCACTATCATTTCAGAGAACACAGCTCCACAGCTCAATGCTGGGGGGCTTCAAACCCTCTATCCCATGACAACCATTAAGCGTGGTGCCAGTAAGTTCATGTTTGTTTCTCTGCTCCAGAGATTATTCTACTGGCAGATTTCTCTACAGGGACTAGACAAGCTGTGTGAGTGCAGAAGGAGTGTCCACAAACATTTGGACATAGTGTATCGCTCTGTGCAGTGTGTGAGTGTGTGTGTTCTGACTTCTAAACAGTCCTGTGCCTCTGGGCCTCCTGTATGAACATGCTGCTATGGGTGCGATTGCCTCGCACGACTACAAGGATGCTGACGCCATTTTTACAATCCATCTCTTCACGCTGTTCACCCACAGTAAAGATGGGGGTTACTTTTGTAATTCACCTGTGTGTGTTTTTTTATTTACCTCCTTTTGTCCCCATAACCCACACTACTCCCCACACACCCCCGCTGCACATAGACCTACACACACATATACACCTCCTTTGACTCGGTCCCGGAGAGTGCTAGGGAACTTCGTAAGAAAATCAATAGTAATTGATTCTTCTTTCCAAGGCAGGAGTTAGAGAGGCCACTCTTCAGTGCACGAGAGCTGTTTTGAGAGCGAGAGAGTGAGAGTGAGAGAGAGAGAGAGAGAGAGAGAGAGAGAGAGAGAGGGAGAGAGAGAGAGTCTGAAAGACTAAAAGAACTCTGAGCTTAATATGCTCATTGCGAAGCCTGTGAAAGGTTACCAGCGTGCTGCATTTTTCAGCAGATTATCAGTCAGAGCAAGTGTCTGTTTACAGCCGAGTGAAGATGAGCAGCAAATACAGAAGCTCTGCTTTGATGCACCGGCTTTGGATGTGTGTGATGAGCATGTTTTATGCTCTTTTTATTTCTCCTGATTTAGACCATAGCCGTCCTGCCCTGTCACACCACCGGCCAGCAGTGAACCACATTCAGACAGATCTTTGTTCATTGATGTCCATGTAAGGAGCAACTGGAGACAACCTACCTATTGATTGTTTCACAAAAAAAAAAAAAAAAAAAATATATATATATATATATATATATATATATATATATATATATATATATATATATGCTAATTTTCATCATGTTAATTATTTATTATGTACTTATTTTTCTTGTTTATTTAATTATATGATTAAATGATTAAATAATATTTATTTATGCACTTTAGATGTGTTTAGTGCATGCTTGAAGAAACCAGATATCTTCACACTTCTGATTTTATTTATAATATATATACTCTGTTAGTATAAACCGTTTTAATAGAATAATTACAGTAAGTCTATAATTGTTGCCATGTTTATATTACACAGTATTAATAAAACAGTACTGTGTCCTTAACTGATTGTCAAATGCACAAAATCCAAACTATTGTAAATAAATTTCCATCTAGAAAATGCTTTTCCCTCTTTCTTAATTTTACATTTTACATTTTTTCTTATAACATCTAAAGGAACATGAATGTCAAACACTTTATCCCACTGTAATGGGGCAGAATATGACAGGTTGTAATGATAATATGTGGAGTGCTGTAATATCATTTGTAGTATCTTGTGTAGTATCATTGTTTGGGCCTGTTGTACTGCATCTGGGCAAGGATGGCTTATCATTGATGAAACAATGAATTCTAAATTATACCAGAAAATTCTGAGAAAAAACAAAATCATGACTGTTTGTGAGCTACAACATGGGTCATGCGAAAAGACAATGACTCCACCATTCTACATACGAATGGTTAAAGAAGAAGAAAGTTAATGTTTTGGACTGGCCAAGTCAAAGTCCTGACCTTACCCCAATAGAAATACTGTGGAGGGAAGCAAGTAGTTTATGGGAGGAAATCCACAAACATAATAGAGTTGAATTTGTTTTGTAGAGGACTAATAAACAGTCACCAGAAACACTTAGTTGCAGAAGGAAGTCACATTAGATACTGAAAACAAATTGCTACCTTAAGCAGTGCAGCTGGTCATGCTCCCTCTGATTGGCTGATTTTATTTTAGCTGGGGACAGGACAACAGAGAGTCAGAGGCAGACTCCTAGACAGAGGCAATCAGAAATGTTATTTCTGCTGGAGGTGGGACAACAGAGAGTCAGAGGCAGACTCAGAGGCTCAGAGGCAGAACCATTACAAGTTTTTTTAGCTGAAAGCAAGACCGCAGAAAGTCAGATTCTGAGAGCCAATCAGAATATTGTTGTTGGATAATGGGCATGAATTCTTCCAACAGGGAGAGAATCCACTAAAGGGTTGCACTTTGATGCACAAAGTAATGTTAATACACTTGTTTACAGGTTACGTTCTGTATGACTTTAGCTCAGAGGCTGAATGTAGAGCTGAAATCAGCCAGGCAGTATCCCTGTTGTCTTTTGTCAGTCAGAGAAAGCTGTCATTTGTCACCATTCCACTTTGTCACCATTCCACCATACCTCTTAAGTCATTCTTCATTAGCAGTCTAAGGCCCTCATACATCCCTTCAGATGAAGTGCACACTGTAGGGTTTTTCATTATAAATCGTGTCCGGTCCGCCCTCCTTGACACTGGATTATGTGTAACATGGTCTGTTATCTCAAATGTGTTTGACACCCCTGATCTATATCTACCACTTGGGGAAACAACAAAACACTTCCCAGAGTGTTATGAAAGCTTTAGCGAAAGTTCTACCAGGAGATTCAAATGCTATGCCTTCCTCCCTTGCTTAACCAATCACTTGCCCCCACCTCTCTTTAAAGGGCTCTGACTCACACGACCCTTTGCTTGTTTACAGTTTCTTGCCTTTCCCTCCTTCCTACATGCCGCCACCAGTTTGGTCATCCAGGGGGTTGTGCTGCCCCTGCCTTCCATACTTGGCAGGATCTGAGAAGGCCCAGACATTGATCATCTTTGACTCATGAGAATCTTTTTTTGTTCGTTTTTGTTTTAACAGTTATTTTGTTTTAACTGGGAGTTTTTCCAAACAGTTTTACTTGGGAAATGACCCAACATCCCACAACTACATTATTAGAAGGAAGGATATGCCACTTCAACCAAAGAATTTCTTCTGATTGGTCTGAAATTCTTAGGCTCCTCAGTAATTTGAGCAAAATACTACATGAACAGCCAGATATTTGTGAAGATATTTGTGATGCATTGTGATTGGGTTACATGCTGATCACTCAAACCGCAATTTGGAGATCATATATAATTTCCATGAACATGCATATTCACTTATCGAAAATCAGTAGTCAGATTTCACTTTACTGCAAGAAAAACAAGGGGTTTGTACACACTGAAGAAATCAGACCATTTTACTCCAAACAGCAAAACCATCGATGTCACTTTTATATAAAAAAAAAAAAATAAATAATAATAATAAACCTTATATGAATATAATTATAAAATAATAATAATAATAATAATCATTATTATTATTATTATTATTATTATTATTATTATTATTATTATTTAATATAATAATATATAAGCAATAACATAATGCTCACAAAGCTTGGAAAGAACCCACACAGTTGGACTGGTTACAGTTGCTGTTTAAAGGGAAATGCGGTTAATAGGGTGCTATAATATAGTCCACCTTATAGCTGAGACCACTATATAGAACTCACCAAAGGCCTAAGTAGTGGTGCATAGAGGGCAGAATAAGGAATGGAACACCCTACAGTCGAGGGCAAGCTGTGTAGGGCTTCTCATACTTACATTTTCAAGCATCAGATGGAGTGATGTAAAACACACTGCTAAACCTTGGAGTGCTGGAAATGTGTTCTGTGGAGTAACAAATCATTTTTATGGATAAGCCTGGGTTTGGAAAATTCCACAACAAGATTACCTGTCTGGCTGGATTTTGCCAACTGTAAGGTTTGGTGGAGGAGGAATAATGCTACAGGGTTGTTTTTCAGGTTTGTCTAAAGGCCCCTAATCTTAATGCTTCAGCAGATCAAGACGTTTTCGACAGCTGTATGCTTCCAATTTTTGTGGAAACAGTTTGAAGAAGGTAGTACAACCAGTAAGACTCTGCTTGATCCAAAGGCATATTTGGGTGAGTTTAGTATGGAAGAACTAACTCTTAGGCCAATGTGGAATGGGTTCCGTTCCGATTAATTTAATTCTGAACTGTTCAGTGAATTTCCATGAACAAAACTAGGTGCCAGAACCTGAAATGTTTGTTTGCAGCAGGAACCAATGATTAGTAGGTTTTTCAGTGTGAATCGCTGTGCGTGTGTCTAGTTGTACAGGAGTGAGGAGCAATGAGATACCATTCGTCTTGCATCGTCTTGTCTTCTACGTCTTCTTATCACCAAAAGTTAATACATTTTTTGCTTTTTGGAAAAAAACAAATGTCTGTAACAACACAAATGTTCACAGGTAGTCTATACTCTCTGTCATCTTCTCAATTCTGTTTACTTGTAACGTCTCCGGACACAGAGGTAGGAGGCGGAAGTACTTGCAGGGTTGTATTTATTGGACAATAACTCACGATTGGTAGCAGACACGAAAACACGACACAAGTAACCAACTAGACACATACAAGCGAGAAGAATGACCAGGACTAACTGAGACAAGGGAGTTATATACACACACGATAACGAGACACGGCTGGGACATGATAACGATGGGGTAGGGTTACAGATGGAACACAGCTGGGAATGGGAGGAGACATGACATGTGCTCAAAAGCACATGGAACAGTAAACACAACACAGACCAGCGGTACCTGACATTACTGATGCTGGGTAACACCCAAGCATCACCCAACACACTGCTAATGACGTAGTCTGTCATGTATCCTTGGGTTCACTAAAAACACCAAGGTTCTTACAAACCTGAACAGAACCACTTCAAGGACCAGAGTTCACTATGAGTCTAGGAAACTGACTCATAGTGTAAGCAAATCCATGTGGACTATGTGGACCTCAATTCCTAAAAAGTATTTCAATAGATTATTCCCAAAAGGAATAGCAAAAAGGAATGCTATTAATTCCAATAATTCACTTAACAAAAGAACCAAAACTCAGATTTACCTCCAGTAACTGTTGAACCTGCTTAAAATACCATGTATTTTTCAAAAGGCAAACTTTTCCATCCCTCATTCCTGTGCCTGTTGACCTCTCTTCCCTAAGGCTCTCAGGATGACGCACTGAGCGGAATGGCAAAAGACACCCACTGGCTGAAGCACATCTACAGATGAAGAGGGCCTGGATCCCTTTCTCCCCTCTCGGCTGCAGTGGGGTTAGCTGTGCTGACAGCTCAGAGATTGATGCCGCCAATCCTCTTGGCTCACTGCAGTCTGCAAGGCAGAAAACCGTTGGACAACAGAAGCAGTCAACCAAGACCTCCTGATGGGGGTACAGGATGCTGGCTTTCCCGGCTGGACCGGGTGTACCCCCTGGCTTAGAAGTGCTCATCACCACCATGGGGTACCGTTCCATTTTTTAAAGCCCTTTGTCCGTTTCTTGATGCGCCTAGTGTCAAAGCACACTTGAAAAGACAATAATACACACAGAAGAGAAACAAATTTCTTTATTTTGTGTTGAGAAATCCTGTAGTTCTGGAGATGCATAGGTATAATTTCCTTTCGTAACCCTCCTCAGATCCTATCTGTCGAAACAAATACAGAGATTAACTGGCGCAGAAACAAAGGCACAGTGTTTGACCGTGATCTCTATCTGAGCAATCCAAACCCCTGGCTTGATTTTAATATAGATCTACAGGCTCATGCAGTTCACACAAACCATTAAGCAGAACTTCAAATGGCAGGACGCCACATGTTTATCATGCACCTTTCTGGATGGGTTATTGCAAGATAGTGTTACACAATCAATGGTTCACTGCATCTAAATAGCATTATCCGTTTTAACGATTTCCACTAGCCCTTAAAGTCTGTATTCCAATTTCAAGAGGCAAGGGCAGACCATCTCTCCTTATCTGAAGATCCTACTTTTTGGAGCCGTTTCTTTTGCAAAAGCACGTTTTAAGCCTTTGCTCACCATGTAAACAGCACCCATGATTGGTTCTGGGTTTTTCTGCATCTGTGTATTAGCGGCTCTTTGATCAATAATCAAATGAAGCTTCGTGCTTTACTGCTACTCCGGCTGTGTTCTGTGCTGGATTACCCCCCACTCATTAGATCAGGCCAACCTTGGCTGAAGATCAAATGTCAGCAACAGCTCGGAGAGAGAGGGATGTGATGATCCTGTCAAATATGTGAGCGTTTGAGTGAGGGGAAAACGTGAGGTGGACCTGCTTTTGATCAGCCCCTATAATAACCCAGTTTTTACGGATGTGGAATGCTACAGAAGGCCGAGCCGACGTGCATTCATTTAGCATGACAGTAGATGTCTGTCGGCTTGACAGAGTGTTGTGAAGCCTGAGCTCATATCACAGAAAGCTTGCACACCTGCCAATTAGGTGTGATTGGGTTTCGATATGTGTCAGTTTTGTTGACAACAGGTTTAATATAATGCCAAGATAGCAGATGTTCAGCTCAATGGTAAATATGCCCTCTGTCTATAGCAAACATTACATTTTCCTATATTTTCTATATTTCATAGAGGAATATGGCAGCATTGTCCAGCCGAACCTCTGTCTTTACATTACTGTTGATTAATTCACAAAATGTTTTCCCTTTGTACTTAATAAAGCACAGAAAATCTGTTGACCACAGCTGTGACGCAGGAAACCTGTGTAATTTGTACATTTTTGTGTTCCAACAAAATTAAAATCTTTTAATTTTGGTCATTTTCTATAGTTATAATATCAGATATTAATTTGTATTAAATATACTCTTTCCTGACAGTTACTGTTTTCTGTGTTTAATTGACATTGTTCTATAGTGAAGCAGAGGTAGTCAGATTTCAACCTAAATCTAACCACCTTCAGAGCTATAGCATTTTATATCCATTTCCTTGTTCTCAGGTGTTGCAATCTGACCTGCACAACAGTCTACAGGGTAAAAGGTTGGAGAATTAGCATTAATTCCAGCATTTAGAGCCATTTATACTTTACTGTGATAATTGTTAGCTTAAAAGTGGACATGATGTAAAGCTATTTTTGTGGAATCACAAAAGTTGTGTGAAAACAATGCGGCAGAATGTGTTGAGGAAGAGATTCAACTATAAACTCAAATTACAAATTTTAATTCCCATCAGAGCTCTTTGTCTAAAACAGCCAATGATTAACGATCAGCTAAACTACAGTTTCCTCTCCACACTGACCATCTCTGCTCTCCTTTCTCAGCTAACCTGCACCCATTGACTTCTGAACATTCACACCCAAACATACTGAACTGAACCAAATTACCATTTAAAAACTGATCCTGAATCACATATACAATCTGATAAAACCACATGATTAGTTTGTAGCATTTGGTTCAGTAATGCACCAAAAAACATGTTTTTTCGGCTTGTTCTGAAAACTGTGCTAAAGAACGGTACTAAGCTGATTGTGTTGAAAAGCAGGACCTTATGCTTAGCAAGCTGATTGGCTCTATATGTTCAAGGACAGGACTGTATCCACAACCAGAAAGCTGATTGGCTTTTTTGTTCGTAGACGGGATTGTTTGGAGAACATTGTATTCTTTAGTGGGCTGGATTTCTACGCATTTTTTTGCTCATGATTGTAACAAGTCAAGACTCTTACATAATAGATTTGGGGTTTTGGAGTTGGCTCTCATTGGTTGTGTCAGAACAGCAGTATTTGATTTTCATGGTTTGCCACATCCGTGTGCTGATATGAAGCCCCTCTAGCATTTTGCTCTGGACCAGTGGAACTATGTTCTTTGGAATGATGGTGTTCGATACTTTTCGGATGAGTTAAGGAGTTGGGAATGAGGTATGTTGGAGATCATCCAACACACTCATATCACTAATGCATATCACTAACTCTTGTCTGAATGCAATCAAATCCTCACAGCAATTCTAATCCAAAATCTAATGGAAAGCCATCACTCATCAGTGGAGATGAAAAAGCAGGACCAACTCTCCATACAGTGAACTTTGTTTTTACATTTAATAAGTAAGGTGTAGTTTATTATTTATATAATACATGGATAATTATGCACTCAAACCATTTGCCCTGCTGGTTATAATAAAAGACATTGGGAAGGTGCAGCACCTCCTCATTCTCTTCGCTGATAAGTGTGTGTTAAGTCAACTGCTTATCAGTTTCCTTACTAAGTATAAGTTTGTGCTTATCAAACGTGGGCAACAGATGCTGAACATAATTGGATGAAAAATGTCTGAGTACTCCTTTATTATTGAGCTCAGACTATGTGCATTATGTTGTATTGCACACAGCTGAGTTATGAGTATACGGTCCAGACCAACACATTGCATTGAGGTAATATTGTGGGCCTCTGATTGCCTTGTTTTGGGCAGATAATGCATTTTACTTTGTCTTATGTGATAAATGAGGTAATTACACTACATACATTGATTTAGTGTAGCAAACAACAAATAATACACAGCCTCCATTTGGTGTCTTCTTTCTAAACTCTAAAAAGCCAAACCTTCAGCCCCCTTTTCTTTACTCTGGCGCATATAGAATGGTTTATTGTGCAGCATTTACAATGGAAAAAGCATAGATCCCTTTTATCATGATGCATTGCTCCTCAAGTGCTAATACGGGGCCATGGAGCCAGATGCCCTCATAAGCCACCTCACCATTATTTATTTATGGATGAATATGTTCAGACGGTGTTAATACTTCTAAGAGCTTAGGAGCGGGAGCTAATGGCTGTGTGGATCCTTTGTTCTCTATTTTTTATTATAAACTGTCAGCAGGATTAAGGTGATAGTGCATCATAGTTTCAACCCTCTTTAGCTATTAGTCTAATTTTATAGTCATTTAAGAAGGGAGGAATTTACTACTCAGGCCTGCGACAAACCTGCTGGCTTCTGTATTGTAAATATGGAGGGTTATGCTGACTTATTCAGATTAATGTTATTTTATCATCGGTGTCACACAAATCTCAGTTTTTGAGGCTCAAACTGCACAACATTACGTTGCACAATTACTTTTGCACATTTTGTCATTTCGTATTTCTGTACTGTGTACATTTAGACTGGACCTGCACTGCTCTCAGCAGACTAGTGCTCTCAGTGTGTGCTTTCATGGTCTGCTGAGAGCAGTGCAGGTTGTACAGACCTGTGATACCGCTCCTTCATACACTAAGGGTGAAGCAGTCTGTCTCTGAAGCTGCTGCCAGTCTCATGTATGGGGTGGGAGTCATTCTGCAGCATGGATGCCAGCTTGGCTAACATACTTCTGTCTCGCACCACCTGCACTGGGTCTAAGGGGCTTCCCAGAACAGAACTGGCCTTCTTAATGAGTTTGTTCAGTCTCTTCCTGTCTGCTGTCGAAATACTGCTGCCCCAGCAGACCACACCATAAAAGATGGTAGATGCCACCACAGTGTCAAAGAAGGTCCTCAGGAGAGTTCCCTGCACTCCAAATGATCTCAGTGTTCTCAGTAGGCAGAGTCTTGGTAATGGTAATGGTCTTGTTGCTGGTTGAATGCAATCAAACCTTTACATCAATGCTCTAAAAAAAAGTAGAACGCCTTCCCTGGACATTACAGACCCTAAAATACCCTTGATTTCTGAGAAAATAATGAATTAGCAGGTGTGTTTTGCTCAATATTTTTCAGTTATACTATTATTTCTGCATATATTTTCGATCTTTATATTTTATACACACTTGTATTTTTATCTGGTGGTTGTTCTTTAAATTGTGTCAGAATTTTATGATGAACGGATGAATAGAAATGCTTTAAAGTGAAATGGAATAAGTTTTTTTTTGAAGACACAAGTTTTTGCTGGTCAGCAATGCTATGTTAAATATAATACTATGGATGGTGACATTCTTTAATAGAGCTGCATTTGAGATCACCCCAAAGAGAATTCTTTAATAGCTTTAAATGTACCCTTTCTCACAAAGTTCGCTAACATCACAGTCCAGATGCTGCCATTAAGGGAACTTTTTGCCTCCAGCTAGACCAATACACTAAAGGACGTATGGCAAAGCTCACAGTTTTCCAAACCATGCCTTTAAACGGAGACACTCAAAATGCAAATGCAGGCCCATTTTCCCGTTAATGACTATGTCATCAGACCCCACCAACACCCCCCTTCATTCCCCTGTACTTTTGCATCATAAATATAACCTGCAGCAGTTCTGGAAAGTAAATTGGTACTTTAATAGATTTGTCAGCAAGCGGGATTTCTCATTACTTTTATTAAGATGCAGCTGTCGGCTTCTTCACTGCAGCAACGAGAAGAACAAGAGCAAGTGACCTACAGAGACTCACCATAAATCAGCCCATATTAGCACTGTCATGCTTACCTGAGGTCTGCTTTAAGAAGAAAGTAAATAAATATATAAAAACGCTACAGCAGAAGGCTTGTCTTTATTTATATTTTCTGCTATGCTTCTGTGCACTATTGTTTGCAAATGAGGTGAAAATGGGTCCAGGTAGGACAGGCTACATGCACCATTAGAAACAGTGAGCTAATGTTTAGTGGAGCTATTGAGTACATCATGTTGCAAAACTCCATACCAAACAAATGAATCATACCCTTTCTATAAAGACTCATACAGAATTTGATACAGCTTTTGGAGCATGTAGTGAGCTTAAGCTGCACTACATGGACCACCATGTGAGGACCTTCTCATTCCTTGTTTCTACTGAAATCTAGGGTATTTAAAATACAGTTTTTGGAAATTCATTGTATTCAGCAAAAAAATAAAGTTAGTGAAGTCATTATGTTGAATGATCACCACCTCATCTCATCCGCTACTTGATTGTCTCACACACAGCTTGTACTGCCATTAGAACAGGACTCTCTGGAGCAGATGACAACGAACCTACTGGCATCAGGATTAATTTTAGGCATGGCCTAGAGGGGTATAAACCCTCCCCCCAGCACTGAGCTGAGGTTGAGGAGTTGGGGATGAATTAGGGCTGATCAACCAACATTTTGAACTCACTAATGCTCTTGTTGATAAATGCAATCAAATCCTTACATCAATGTTCCAACATCTAGTTGAAAACCTTCCCTGGACAGTAGAGACAGTTGCTACAAAAAGGCAGGCCCACACAGTGTTGTGAAGCTCAGAGGAAGCGTCTGCTAACCTGCTTCAGTCTGTGGAACGCAGCTGTTAACATCTCAGCAATCCTGCTCTACTCTGCAGAGCCCAGCTGCTGTGCCTGTTAACATCAAGCTAACCTGATCCTCTCTGCTCAGACCATCTGTTACCATTGCAGTTAACCTGCTCCACTTGTCTTAGCTCGGCTGTTACCACTGACCATGCTGAGCCTGATGGTTAGTGTTGTGACTAACAAACTGCTTTGGCTGGACCTTTGCTTTCTAAAGTAGCTAGTAAATTAACAAACTGTAGCCATGCATTGTGTTTTGTATGTACTATGGGAAAACACTGGACACATAATAGGTTTGTGTTGTGTTTAGACATTGTGCTGGACTGCTCGTGATGAGCACCAGCTGTTTAACCTCCAAGACGGAACGACTGATGGGTCATCTTCCTGGGCAGTTTTCACTCCCTGTGGTTTGGAATCTCAGTTAAAATGGACAAACGTCCTGCATAGTAAACTTCACAGGGAACTACGGGAGTGATAGGAACACACCTACTCTCTTGTCCCTTGGGGAGGACCAAACAAAATAAGAGGAGGGCCAATGTCTCCACATGGCAGGACTAACATAAGATAGGAGAAAAGATCATCTTTGATTAGTCCTGCAGTAGGGAAATTCACAATGTTACAGCACCAACGGAATAACAAGGCACTCACTAGAAGAATAGATAAAGTGTGGTATATACAGTGTAGTATCTAAAACATAAATAATAAACAAATCAGAAATATATACAGATAAATTACAGATAATTGCATGTGGGGAGAGTGAAGAAGTATTGCGCATTATGTTGTATTGAAAAACTTTAACAGTGTGTGGATTTATGTGTGTGTGTGTGTGTCCGTGGTCTGCTGAGAGCAGTGCTGGTTGTAGAGTCTAACAGAAGCAGGGAGGAAGTACCTGTGATATAACCTGTAACTAAACCCACTGCACACCACAGCTACATGCTGTTTTCTAGGCTACATATCTCAGGATCAGAATAACCTACAGACATGATACACATATAATTGTGTGATGAACAATTAGTTCAGAATACAGCTAAAATTCATTTCTAGCTGAATTAAATCCCAGTTTAAATGTCAAAAGGAGCCTTCCAGTGCATGTCTACTGCTCTGTCCACATGTACATGCTCAACCTGCATGTAGACTCCAACTGATAAGTGAGGGGGTGGGGCTAATGACATCACTTACCCAGATATTGGGTTAAAACATAAGGAAGAGCTGAGGTTGAGGAGTCTAGGGTACTTACTGACATGAGAAAAATCTTATAGTCTTGGTGCTTTGAGGAATTTGATGAAGAGCCCAAGTTCTATATTAAAGTAAACTACAGAAACTGTCCCCCTGAAGCAGGGGTTAAAATAAACATGGCGTGGAGTGAATGGTGGATAGAGGGTGGAACAGCATTTGTAATTTTTTCACCCCTGCATGTAGAGATGTCGATGGAAAAAGATGTGAGCCTTCTCCAGAGGACAATGTGGTTACAGATGTTTCATTTGAGTCATACCCTGGCAGTGCACTTCAAGATCTCATTCAAGGAGAATGATCTTTATATAGGGCAACTCATTTACAATATATCCCATGATTGAGCATTTTGTTACTGTACACCGTCACAGGCTTTAAATCTTCAGCCACCTGTCATTTTCAGGAGATGAGCTGTTCTAATAAACAGTGAGGCTCCAGCACCATTTCCTTACACTGGACTTTTCAAGCTAACAGCAGCAGGGATGATAATGAATGCAGCTGAATGAATAATAGATCACATCATTCTCAGAGGAATAATATGAAGACTTTATTACGTAGAGAAGTTTTGAGGCCATTTACCTATGATCTCACTGGCTCTCCCACAATGCCTTGTGGTGACCACCAAGGAATTGAAAAGATATACGGTGAATTCCAGCTCCAACGTCTGCTCGGTGTGTCTCCACTTTGAGACTCTACATGACAGGCACTCTGAGCAATGAGTGGCACTGGGACTTTCATTTCGATCTGTGGAAAGAATGGGACATTTATACAACCAGGGCTCCAAATCAAAAACAGGAAACGAACAGTATGTTACTAGAAACACAAGCAAAATCAAATCAAATCAACATTTATTTGTGTAGCGCTCTTCACGACTGAAGTTGTCACAGAGGAGCTTTACAGAAATCAAGAAATAAAAAGGTTAACAACACAGGAACAAAAGGATAAGAGATAGATGCCCTAGTGAGCAAGCGAAATGGCGACAATTCAATTCAAAATTCAAAATTAGGTTTAAAAACTCACCTCTACCAGCATTCTGCTGTTTATTCACTGTAACAAACAGGCCATGGACAAGTTGTGGCCCAGATATTTTTACTTCACACACATTTGTAAGACAGGGGCTTCATCCATCTTTCTGTTCCAGCATCTCCATGTACCTCCATGTACAGAACACAAGCACTGTGGATAGCCAAACATTCCTCAAATCAAATAAAAAAAATCAAAATTTATTTTTATAGCGCTCTTCACGACTGAAGTTGTCACAGAGCAGCTTCACAGAAAATAAATAAATAAATAAATAAATAAATAAATAAATAAATAAATAAATAAGAAAGGTTAAAACAGAAACAGAAACAGAAAGTATAAATGTAAGTATAAATTCCTCACCCACCCTACCCTTCAGCACTGGAGCCCCCCAAGGTTGTATCCTGAGCCACCTGCTGTATTCACTGTACATTTCTGACTTTGTGGAAACTTGTAGCTCTACCACTCTAGTCATGAAGCTTGTTGATGACATTATTGTGCTGGCCTTGCTCTCTCACAATGATGAGAGGACCTACATGCAGGAGATTAAACACCTGGAAAACTGATACCAGCATAACAGTCTCTTGCCTAACCTCAGCTAAAGACAAAGCAGCTGAAAGTGGATTGCAGCAAGAAGCAAGAGAGGAGCTACTACCCTATCTGGATCAACAGAACTGCACTGAAAAGGGTTGACAGCTTCAAGTACCCTGGAGTTCACATCTCACAGGACTTGTCATGGTCCTGCCACATCTACTCCCTGGTGAAGAAGACCCATCAGCGTCTTTACCACCTCAGATGTCTAGAGAATTTCAGAGTGGCCTCCAAGGTAGGAGTTTCTGCAGAACTTTTACACCTGCATCACTGCAAGCATCCTGATAGGCAGGAGCAGAACCAGACATTTTAAACATCTTGGGCTTAGACCAAATATCCAGAACTGTGCTTGTCTGTGAAGATTTATTTGTCCATTTACAGCAGAAATATAAACTCCTTTTTCAGCCATCTGAGACAAGAGAATTCCTAAACAAATCAGTACATTCTATTACATGATAGTTGCTGCCCCCTATAAAGAGGTAAACATTGTCTCTGAGGTCTGATTTAAATAATATTGGTAAAGTACAAATTTGATATAAAATCTGAACCTATTTTGGTTAAGTTTGTTGGAGCGAAATTCACAGAATGAAATGAATGAACCGGAATACAACTAAAAAAAAATAGGTCTTCAAAAGTCTCAAAATGAAATAAAATACAGCAGAACATTTGCTCATTACATTTTATTATATTAAAGTTCTGTACAGAACAGCAAAACAAAACCAGTATCAAAACAAATGACCAACTGAGTTGTGTAAAACCAAGTTATGAAAAGAATGATTATTTACTTTTTCTAACAAAAAAAAATTGGGTGGGGGATGGGGGTGTCCCATTACTTTTGCCCATAGTGTATATCTTTCAAGTTCACTATTCAAATATATTAGGCCTACATACAGCCCATGTGTTTTATTAAGGTAAAGGAACCTCAATTCACTCTCTGAAAAACAAACTGGAACTCCCCTGTGAATGGGGCACCGTCTTGGCAGGAATCTCTCAAGGGAGTGTAGAGAATGGAGTAAAGCATCACCCCAACCATTTGTGTTGAGAATTGCTGACAGGAAGACTTTCACAGATTTAACATCTGTGCTTGTAGAGCCACATTCCATCTTCTTTATACTTTTTTCTTCACCTGCTTTCCTGATTATATTATAAAGGACTTCCTAAGGCTAACCTGTCACATCTTTATATTATATTCTGGAATACAACACTTTTAATTTTAATATATATATATATATATATATATATATATATATATATATATATATATATATATATATATATATATATATATAAATCATTCCAAAGAACACAGTTCAACTGCAGCTGAATGGATAATCACATCATTCTTAGAGGAATAATATGATGTTTGTATAATGTACAGAAGTTTTGAGTTCTGACTCTGTCCATTGAGAGAATGAGGAAGTTCTGACTCTACCCTATGAGAGAGAGAAACGGATCCAGCTTGGTTACTGCAGTTACCACTTCTCCAGATAGCATAAATAATATGTTCCATTAAATCAACACTGTTAGTGTTCAGTTAACATTGAAACAATACACACAAGCTTTAATCCATGGAAAAACATCTTGTTTAGACAGCTAGAATTCAAAGAGCTGATCTAAAGTTACACTATCATCTATACTCAGCTAGTCGCTATTGTCTATGGAAGTCTACTGCTATGTGTATCAAATTCCCTTTAATGACCAGCATTAGTGAGGTCAGGATGTTGCATGATCACTGCTCCATCTAATATATCGCCAACGTATCCCAAAAGTATTGGACAGAGCTCCAGTACTCCAGTACATTCCAGAGAACAGGTCTAGCCCACACCTAGCATTAGACATGGTGCCAATAGGTTCATGTTTAATGATCTATTCCAGAGAGTCCTATTCTATTGGCAATAGTTCTCTACAGGAAGCTGTGTGTGCATTTGCTCATCTGTGTCAGCAATGGGTGCAACTATGCTCTTGTGCCTGCAGTCAATCAAGTCCTTTTCAAAGTTCAGTTGTAGGTGGCAGTAACTGCTCTCCCTACTCCTTCTCTTTATGTTGGTGGAACTGTTGGCTTAGTCTACAAACTAAACTATTTTGTCAAACGGTGTTTATGTAAACGATCCACAGATTGCAAAACGAACTTACCTGCTTTTGGATTGATGATCTGTCTGTGGCGTCAAATAGAACAGGTCACAGTTTAGTTCAACTATAACAGATGATGGACAATTTTCAAGCGATGCATCCCTTAAACGGAGGTGACTGTTATACAGATGTACCAGAAGAAACACAGATCCTGAATGGGTCCACTTGCTGTCTAGGTCCCCTCGTCCGTTCCTTAGAAACTGATTTTTTGATTCCCCCAGTCCTACTACTTACTAAAGGAGAGGAAAGAAGCTGCATAAAATTGCCCTTGAAGGGGCTTCCAGAGGAGGGTAGATGAGAGTATTCTCTCCAGGAAGTCTTTTAAGGATTTTGGAGTAGCATCCCTGCACCTCTTTATGCAGCTCACTGTAACTGTATTGGTATAAGGCTGTGAGCACCACCATTATAACAGAATAATACAATGTAATATTTGCTTTTTACAGGATCAACATGTGAGGAATCTCTGGATTCTAGCCTCTTCTACTAGCTAAGGATATTTTCTGAGTGACCAGCAAAGCACTTTTGTAAGTCACTCTGGATAAGGCCGTCTGCTATATGCCATAAATGTAAAAGCAAATACACCATTAAACCCCATTATAATAAACTGATTTGCTAAATTAAAAGTTAAACATAAATAAAGGAAGAACAATATGGCTTTGACTGCCATCACAACATCTGCAGGAAGTACAGTGAGATTGTGTACTGCTCACTGCAATGAACAGGAGTTTCATTCACAATTAACACAGTTAAATGGACCAAATTGCTGTATATGTGCAGCTCTATGCAGCAGCTGTGATGGGCTGGGCAGTGTTACGTGTGTGCTGAAAGAGAGAGCCGTGATTGGCTCAGTTCATTAGTAGTCAGCATCATATATGGAAGGGATCTGCTGTGCCATTTCCCAATTATGGCTCGTTCTCTCTGTTCCTCCTGCTCCTGTCCTTTCCTCGACTCCTCCACCTTCTTCCGGGGTAGGAGAGGAGCAGTAGGAAAGGAGGAGGAGAGGACTAGTAGTAAAAGTTTCTGGATGCAGCCCCAGACAACAAGGCAGCTCTGATCCCACCCAGCCAGAAGAAGCAGGGCAGTTCTAATCCTACCTACCAGAACAAACAAGGCAGTTCTGATGCGTATCCACCTAGTAAAACATGGCAGTTCTGAACCTACTCAGCCAAACAGTAAGGCAGTTCCAATCCTGCCAAACCAGATAATGAGGCAGCTCTGATGCTGCCTACACACATTCAAAAGGCTTCACCTTTCGGGAACCCTTTTTGTTGCATCTATGTTTTATGAATTTTCATGCAAATATAACATCGGGCTCTAGAGTGTTCCATAGAGTTTGTTGTGTACTATAGCCTTGCATTGACTGATGGAAAAGTCACTTGGTAATACCCCCTAAGCCTGTATTTGATTACCAGGAGAAAATAAGAAATGACGTCGGATTACTTGAGAGTTCTACCTTTATAATTACGTGTGAAGGAAAAGAAACACTAATGAATAAAATATCACCCTATATTTCCAATATGTAAACTCCACAGCAGCGAGTGAGGATTTTAAAGTTCTTTCTTTTCATGTATTTTTAATTGGTTATAAAAAAAAAAAAAAATAGAGTGAAAGTTAACTTCACACAAAGTCTTGACGTGTAATGTGCAGGCAATTTACAGCAATTTAGTGGGGCTGGAATTGAGCAGGGCTCCTCGG
The DNA here is from genome assembly GCA_034509495.1 of Acestrorhynchus altus. Lineage (NCBI taxonomy): Eukaryota > Metazoa > Chordata > Actinopteri > Characiformes > Acestrorhynchidae > Acestrorhynchus > Acestrorhynchus altus. The sequence goes on from CM067505.1 coordinate 29,263,024, forward strand.
TTGCCTCTTTTATTTTCATACAGGATGCAGTGACAGTAATGAATCATAGTTAAGACCGTACTGCAGCGTAAGCCCCCAGTTTATTAAGTAGTCAGGCAGTCATTGCTTTTGAACCTCTGGAGTGTTAACGTTGCAGATCATGAGCAGACATGTTGACGCTGTCCCCCAGACCAGACTTCCCTGCGCCTCACCTTTCCAAATCTCCAAAACACTACAGAGGCCGCGGGCAAGGAGAACAAGCTGGGTGAATCGAGGGAGAATGCTGTAACCTTGGCGTGTATTCCCCCCTTGTGTTTCCAGCCTTTGTGTATGTGGCTGAAGGGGGAAATTTAATCATCGTAGTCTCCCCTCACAGACAGACTTGACTTTTTGGGAAGGGCAAAAAGGAAGAGTGAAGGAAACGCATTGTTGCTCTGCATCCTCGACCTTGCTTATGACCACGGTCCATCCCACACTTCTGGAAACCATTGCAGTTTCTACTAATTGCCCCAGTGTGGTGATTGTGTTATGAGATGTGGTGCTCTTACCACAGGAGTGAATCATGAATCGATACCACAGTACAACTAGACGAGGGAAGAAAAGAAGGGGAGAAAAGAAGGGGAGAAAAGAAGGGGAGAAAAGCGGTGGTGATGAGATGTACTGAGTCTCAGGCAGGCAGGCGGGCAGTCGGGCTGATTGCAGCAAACACGCTGCGTTTGCATTATGTAACATGGCAGCTGCCGTTTCTCTGCTGTTCTGCCTTCAGCCCTCGGCTATGATGCAGAGTGTGAACTAAAACAGGCCTAACAGCACAGCTCTGTGCTCCTGGCTTTGCTCCGTGTCCAGGTGTCTGTTTGCTGTTATAGTACACGGAGCAGCAGGGCCGGTGGGTTAAAAAAAAACAACACTACAGCAGTGCGAAACAGTACATCTGCTGCTTCCATTCGATCAGACGCCTCACTACAGCCCTACAGCCCTATAGATATGTTGTCCCAACCATAAGTCCTGCCTTAGGCTGTTTTTCCTCATTTTCCTCACAGGAAAAGAGAAGTAAAAATGTAATATATACACTGATCAGCCATGACATTAAAACTACTGAGCGGTGAAGTGAATAACATTGATGATCTGGTTCCACTGGCACCTGTCAAGGGGGTTCAGTTCTTTAAGCTGACGCTTTGAAGCAGGAAAATGGGCCAGCACTTTTGGGCCAGCATTTATGCTAACCATATTGTGATGGCTAGATGACTGGGTCAGAACATCTCCAAAACATCAGACAGGTCTTTTGGGTTGTTTCCAGAATGCAGTGGCACAAGTCAAGAACATTTGAAGTGATTGTTTCAAGTGAAGTGTGCAACAACGCAACAATTATAAGAATAAAATAAGCCCATGCTCATGCCTGTCCATCGTCTGCTTGCTACAATATAGACACAAGAGCATTTGACCTGGACCTGGGGCAATGGATAAAAAGGTCAGTTGCTACGTTTTCTCTCATGTGGAAGGCTGAGTATGTGCACAGAATTTTCCAGTGGGATGTTCTGGAACAACAAGTCTGATCCACTCAGGCTCCACATTTTACCTTACAGGATTTAAAGAATCTGTTGCCAATATATTTGCAGCAGCTACTATAAGACAGATTTAGAAGTTTTGTAGGTTTTGTTTGAGGCAACAATAAATTAGGTAAGTGGGCAAAATGTATAACATCAAAATGCTGTGGTAGACAGTTAAAAAAAACAATAACATTGTTAATATCCAAAAATTTATAGTGGCACCAACATATACAAAAACATTAATCGTGTGGTTATGTGTCATGGCATGCCATTAAGCAATAGATATTGGTTTAAATAGTATCTCTAAAGATGTTCAGATATAGCTGGCAGATGCTTCCATGTTTTATTTGATGTTACTTTGATTGTAATTTTTGCTAGAACCCCAAGCAGGATGGCCTCAATGAGAAATATTCTTCCAACAACAAGAAATGAAAATGTCTGTGTTTCCTTGTGTGATTTCTACATTTATTAACTCCTCCCTACATTTTCATGTACAACAATTTCACATAATAGAACCCACATGTTAACAAAGCATGAGTCACAAGTCACAAACCTCATTCTGGGCCCTTCACATCTGAAAACCGGTTTATGGTTTTCTTATTTAAATATTTACACTTAAATATTTATTACTTAAGGCTCTAAGGGCAAGGCTAAGGCAGGTTCACAAGAAATGGCACATGAAACATAATAAATGTCATACCACAGCACCTTTTTTCCCCCAAAATAAAGAGAATATATTTGGTTCCAACCTTTCTATTATTGAAATGCCATTTACGATTCTATGCAGCCAATGACATTCCAGCAAAACTAAGCTTGCCTGGTTTTCCATGTTAATATAATATCTGTAAGAATGTACTTAAGGCTTAAGACACTGAAAGCTTGTATGCCACTAACAATTAGGAGCCATTGTTTAGTCAAAAATATAACACAATTAAGAAAGCATCAGGAAAGAGCTTCACTTTTTCCACATTTTGTTATGTTACAGCCTTATTCCACTTGAAGGACTCTCAGACCATGAGAAAAAACAAAAAACAAAAAAACAAACAAACAAAAATAAACTTAAATGCCAAGTGTCATATGTAGGAAACCTGTAATGATCTGTTCCATTTGAAATGTAATGGAACATGAGAGGTTCTGCAAAGAAGAATGAGAAACTGTAAAAAAACAAAACAAAACAAAACAAAACAAAACAAAACAAAACAAAACAAAACAAAACAAAACAAAACAAAACAAAACAAAACAAAACAAAACAAAAAAAATAATAAATAAAATAACAGGCATGCCAATCTTGCATAAATATATTTTAAAAGACCCAAGGCTGTAATTGCTGCCAAAGTTTCTTCAAAAAACCTAATGAGCAAAGGATATAAATACTTATGTACTTAATAAACCATTTCTCTTTATGGTGTATGTAGAGTTTTGAGAGAACAAAATCATTTAATTCATTTTAAAATAAGGCTGTAAGTAACAAAGTGTGAAAAGTTGCAAAGTACATGTCACTGTTAAAGGGTATAAATAAACACAATTTAAACAAGCAGATAATTAATTCCATGTACGATGGTATGAGCTCAATTTATGTGTGAAGCTTGGCTGAAATGTCACAGTTATTCCAGTGCCTGCCATTTAATAATGACATTTTATCTCCCAATTATAATATACCTCAGGAGGGCGAAGAGGTTTGGTCTGAATCCCCACCTGCACTCTGGAGAGCATCCTGACAGGCTGCATCACCACCTGGTACAGGAACTGCACCTCTCTTGAGCAGAAAGCTCTGCACGTGGTGGTGAGCACAGCCCAGCACATCACTGGCATTTATACAGCGACTGCTTTCTGAGGAAGAACAGGAGGATTATAAAGATCTCCAGCCATCCACTGCCTGTTCTCAAAGAATAGAAGACGCTGGTTCTGAGACAGCTTCTTCTCCCAGACCACCAGGCTGCTAAACAGGCAGTAGCACTATTGCCACAGCCAGTCACAACTCATCTCACTTGCCAGAAATAAACAAAATAAATAAATAAAAAGGTTAAAACAGGAACATAGTATAAATGACAGATCCCCTAGTGAGTGGCATATGTCTTAGATGTCTAGCATCCTTTGGGACTGACATTCCATCCCTGAGGGCAACATCAATGAACTGAAAGTGGACCATACCTGCCATGTACTAGTGGCCCACATACCTCTTGGAATGATGGCCCAGAGATGGACCAGGTGTGTTTACTTGAAATTTCAAAGTAAATGTAATTGTTAAGCTAATGGTTGAGTTTTGGATCAGTCCTGATAGCTTAAAGGTATCTGTTCTTTCAGGAATGAAATCAGATTCCTCTCACACAGGTCTGTCTGAGGCTCTTTATTTAAGAAGTTGTGCTGTCAGATGTGTTTTGCCGTCGGAAGAGTGCTGCCGGCTTGTCTTATGAAATGTGTTATGAAATGTGATGGTGACTAACACTTGGTATCAGGAGAGTCCCAGTCTAAGAGCTCTGAATAAGACAGAGTTCTCTCTCAGGCTTATGGCATAGAGTGTATTTGTCATGTGTGTAATTAATTATGATTCATTGCCAGTCTCTCGTAGAGGCAGTTCAGATAGGCTGGGGAGAGTAGAGATGATTAACACAGGGAGATTGTGCTTTTTCCCCTATTTGCATTCCAATAGCCCTTCTGCACTGATATTAGTTAGAGAACTCTGCTTTCCTGGCCACTGTTGCATCATGGAGATACTGTAGGATGTGGAAAAAGTCATTAGCATTTCAGTGGGACTAGCTCAGTGCCACATGCACCTCAAGATACGTTCAAGACCCCAATATTTTGAAATCATCTGAACTTTACTTGGCTGCTAACATTTAAATCTGTCAGTAACACAGACAGTAGAGGACTTGTCAAAATGTTTGTGCCCCAACAGATACCAGAATAGCCTGGACCACAACTTGCCATTTGTGCATACCACTGACTGCAAGAAGACACAATTTGGACCCTATGATTTCCTTAGAACCCATGACCTTTGCAGGCAGCTGTACGCTGTATTTTACACCTTATAGGTAATTTAGAGCAGCTTCATCATTGTGTGATGAAATAAAGGACATTCAGACTGTTTTTTCTATTTAATCTGATCTACTGTCAAGTATTTGACATTATTGGAATGAATATCCTTATCAATCTATTCATTTCAAATATTTCATCTAATTCCTTGCCTTTTTAACTGAATTTCCAACAGGATCAAATTTTTACATCTCAATTGAAGATGAATTTTGTCCTGAAAATATCAATGTGTGGCATATGTCTCCCACACTCCTTCACTTTATTAAAGTAAGTCAGACTACAAAAAGACCTTATAAACGTAGCCTAGGGTTTTGAAAGTTAATGGAAAAATCTGAAAAAAGAAAAACGGAAAAAACATCTGTAAACCAAAAATTAAAAAACAAAAAACAAAACAAAAAAAAAACAACAGAAAACAGAATTCAAATGACCATATACAAGATTTCAAATGTAGTGTTAAGAGCTAAGTGTTAAGAGTGCTGATTGGTTCACCCTCCCCTTTCTTTAAATTTCTTCAACAAGGGTGCTCATGAGACCACACTGAGACCAATTCTGACATAAACACTCAAATGGCTTGAACACTCATGTTTTTAGTGCTTTGGTTACTTTATTTTATACTTAAATATTCTTGAACTTGAGTAAGTTTACTTCCAAAGTACACTTCATGTAGTAAGTACATTAACTTTATGTAGTGTAGCAGTCGTAGAGCTATACTTGTTTGCTATTGAAATTTGTTTATAAAACCTTAGAGTAAACTTTAAGTTTACTAGCTAATTTACATTCTTCCTGTGGGTCCAGAGCCTACCTGAAATCATTGGGTGTAATTTAGTCAGTTTACTTGCCTTTATGCTTTTTCAACTACATTTATGCTCTTATCCAGAGCAACGTACAGCTTTGCTTTTCACTCAGGTATCCTTGTTCCTCAAACTTAGATGCTGCTGAAAACAAATGCCAGATTGGAGACCATCAAGATTCAGTGTAAATGAATTGAATGTTCTTGAAAGAGATGATCTTCAGTCTCTGTCTGAGGACAGTAAGTGACTCAGCTGTTCGGACCCACAGGGGAAGTTCGTTCTACCATTTTGGTGCCAGGCCAGAAATGAGTCTGGATGCTGAGCTTTGCTTGATGCTCAAAGGGGTCTTGGTACAGATCCAGTTTTGACCATCGTCATCAAGTACAGAGGGGCTGGTCCATGTTTGGCTTTGTAAGGTTTTGTATCTGATCCAAGCAGTTACAGAAAGCCAATGATGGGATTGCAGCAGAGGAGTGCAGCAGCATGACTAAAGTTGGTGACGTCGAAGATGTAGTCTAGATGAGTTGTGAGGGCCTGATAGTCCACATAGGAAGGACAGCTAGAAGGGACTGGCAGTTGTCTATTCTTGAAATGACAAGAGAATGAACAACCACCTGAGTGGCCTCTCTAGACAGAAAAGGTCGAATTCTCCTGATGTTCTAAAGGAGAAATCTGCATGACTGAGTCAGGTTTGCAACATGAGCTGAGAACGATAATTGGTCATCCACTACTACACTTATTTTTGTACATACTGTATTTTTGGGAAGTGGGATGAATCCAGAATACCTGGTGGAAGCCTACTCGGATATTCAAATGTTGGGAGCATAGGGAGCATAGAAGCATCTGACTGGCTGTTTTCTACCCTGCTTGCTCCTCACTGTACCACAGCACTTGAACCACTAGGTAAGAAACCTATCAAAGAGTGCACCTAACTACAGATAACAGCATAGTGCACATAACTTTGTACAGCACTAATACAGTTAGTAAAATCAGTCACCTGGCGTCCCAAACACCTGAAAGAAAATTAGAATTAGTGCAGAACTTTTTAAATAAACTTAATAAAGAGTGGCTCATCCAGGGCACCTTATAACCTAGAACCACCACTGTCAGTTTGTCATTTCTATGTACTGAATTATCATTAATTAAGTATGCCAAGGTAAATGCAGGCAACATTCCAGAGCTCCTATACATGTTAAATTTACTCAATATTGAAATATAAACATCATCTGAATGAATTCTGAGCATATTTTCCAAGGACACAGGGCTAATCGATTTCCTCTTTTTGCTGCTATGTGATCTGCTCAGTGAATTATAAGAGGTGACAGCAGACTCTGGATTTTTGCAGGTTGTTTTTTTTATAAGCTCTTCATTTATAAATTATTGCATCTAATCAAAGGTAACTGAAATTTACTTTGAATTACTATTTTTGCTGCTTTGAGTTTGAGTCCCTCTATCCCTAAAGCCGTCAAAGCTTACAGTCCCTTTTGTAGCTGAGATGGTAAATGATGAGGGAGAGGGGGCTGCAGCTGAATTTAAAATGATAGTTTTGAGTAAAGGGTAAAGGTAGAGAGCGCACAAGCTGTCTAATTTTCAAAAGATATTTTATTAAAAAAATTGCTTGTTATTTTCAAGTAATTTTACAGTTTCAACCAAAAATGTTAAAGAGCTTGATGGGTGACCCTCATGGTCAGTATGTTACAATAAGTAGCCTTTTATTGGCCACCACATACTGTACTATATTTAAGTCTTTCAGTTTTAGTTTGCGTTATTGACACCCATTCATCCTGCTGAAGGCTTCTTGCACTTTTGAGATCTATCAGTTGTTTGATCATATTTAGGTTTGAGAACCATGGAACAGCCATGGAAATCCCACAGCTTGCTCCTCTTGAGAAGATCCATTGTGGAATTCGAGGTGTGCTTGAGATCATTATCTTGCTGTAGAAGTTCTTCCTCTTTTCATCCTCAGCTTTATTTTTTACATGTGGTGAGATGTTTGATGTTTTCTTCTGGGTTCTTGTATACTGGAAAAAGGTTCCATTTTAATATGCTGGCTAATAAATACAGTCATTTGAAAATGTGAAAAAGCACCCAATTATCACAACTATTTAACATATTTAAACATATGGACATTTGATCTTCATTTGACCTATATTGACAGATTGGGATGATTGAGATTGAGGTCTTTTCCTTTCCTCATTTATGTCTTTTGGAGATCAGTTCATCTTCTACTCACTCACTATGAACAGTGACAGACATTTTAACCAGGGTGTCACAGGGCTGAGTGGTATATTAATATTTTAAAACAATTTAGCATGTAAACAAAGTGAATTTTTAGCTGAGGTGATATTGTTTATATTGAGTTTGCAAATTAAATATTGTACTGTTTTTTATTATTATTATAAAATATATATTATTAGTAGTAAATTCATAATGCATTCCTCAGAGGATTGTTGTCCAAATGAAATAAAATTAAAACCCCGAATGTCCTTTTTTTGAAATTTTTTTTTTTTTTTGAAAAGTCCCTTCTCAGGACTTTTATTCTGAAATTAAAGCACTGTGTGAGCAAAGAAAGAGTGACTAGCCCCTCCCTTCTTGTTTCCCCCCATAACTCAATATCTAGGTCTGTGATCAATGAGAGTCTGCATGCAGGTTGAGGATGTGGACAGAGCCTGCACTGGAAGACTACTTTTGCATTTAAACTGGGATTTCATTCAGTTGGAAACAAATTAATATGCTCTGTTTTATGTGCTGGATTTGTTTGTGTACATGTGTGTATCATGTCTGTATAGTACTCTGTTCCTGAGTTACAAAGCTTAGCTATAAAGCATGTAACTGTCCGCAATGTGCAGATCCCGGATTCTAAGAGTTAAATAAAAATCCAGTTTCTATATGTTGAAATAATACTTCCTTCACACTATGGCCTTTGGAACACCCAAATGCAATCACTCCATTCACACGATCATTAACATCTGATTTGTGATCCATTTTCCACTCATCGAACAAGACATCCACTGCACTGTACCACCTCTTCAATCTATGAACCACATGGCACAAAACTATAATTACAAACATGTATGTTCATTAAAATGAAATATATTATATATAATTCAAATATTAGTCTCTTTCCCTGACAAATATGTAACCAAAGCCAGCAACCATGCAAGCAGTATACCTACTGCTATAAACCAACTCTACCAGGGGGCCAGATTATTCCAAGAATACAGTTGGGGGGAAACATCTTTGGCTCAGGGGGAATAGCAGGTTGGTGTAGGGCAGCTGGAATTCAAGGAGGGAGGCTAAATATCTGTAATCAAACACTTTCACCCAGAGTGTAGGTGGGCAGTGGAAGAGGAGGAGGCGAGCTTAAATGGAGTGCGTTAATGGAGCCTGCTGGTCATGTCACTTGGAGCTTTTTGCCTTCCCACATCCGGTGTTGAAAGGAGAGGGTGTTTGGGGAGATTATTGCTTTAGAAATATCTGAGATCCCACAACAGTAAGGCACATTTTAACAGTGGGCTACTGGGTGGGTATGGATCCTCCTCGGGTCCTAAAAGCCAGGCATCCTTAGGAAGTCAAAGTGGTCAGGGAATAACTGAGGATTCTGCTGAGTAAAGTCAGTATTAAATATATCCACATGAACATATTAGTTTTACATGCTGTGAGTGATTTAGAACATGCTTGCTTTTATCAGTTTTTAGGGCAGAGGGGGACATTAGTCAGTGCCATGGTGGGGGTTTTCATTTGGCTGATAGTCAAGCCATGTAAAATATGCACCTCTGTCATATGAGAAACTATGTAGTTATTTATCACTTTATCGACTGCCATCCCCCTGCTCTGTTACTTTCTCTCTCTCTCACACACATCGTCACTGTCCAATGAAAAACATGTATCTCCAAAATAGAAACTTTACAGGAAAAATAAAAAATGCTCTTAAATTTAAATGGAAGTTGATGTAAAATAAGAGTAATTATAGTCAGTTTAGAGCATTTCTATTAGTCTGTTCATCACAACATTATGGTACGATATAAAAGGACAACTGTCAGATTCATATTATGGAGAAAACTAAAAATGGACCAAAATGGAGATAAATGACAATATATTAAGCAAGCTGTGTTAGATGTATACAGTCGTGTGAAGAAAATTGTGAAAACCTTTGTTTTCTCTGGGCATTTGATCTTCAGTATTGAAAAATATTAAACAATATTGAAAATGGAGGTGATATAACTAAATATATAAAACTGAAACTCTCATTTTTAGAATTAGGAATTAGGTTTAAGGTAAGTGTAGGTTAAGTTTAAGTTATGGTTAAAGTTTAAGTTATGGTTAAGGTTAAAGTTAAATCTTAGGTTTGGTTTAGATAAAAATTAAGGCCATGGCCCACCAACCAGATGAACACAAACAAAAGAACAATGTTTGGTTGGTGTGCCATTGCTGTTCATGTTTGTTTGATGTTGTTTCACTGTTATTGGCCAGTTATTTTACTGAACATTCTGTAAACTGTTAGGGTAAGTTTTTTATTCAATTTCAATAATGGTTAAGGTTAAAGTTAGGGTAAGAGTTACATTTTAAAGGGTTAGATATTGAGTTCAGGTAATATAACTGCATTGTAACATTCTTTGTTCAAATTGTTAGATTTCTGTATGTGTGGTTGCATCAGTAATGTGGGCTTATGCACTATATTTAATACATACTGTATAAATTCTTATAGTCTGATCAATTAGAATGGGATTTTTCATGACACTCATCAGTTAACAGAAAAAGCTGGAAAGAGGTCAGTTTTTTGGTCATAAAATTGGGAAATTGGGGGCCCGGGGGGGGGGGTCATTTCTATGGAAACATTTTTAAAAGACATTTCTTCAGTTTGTATTTTGTGATACTTCTCCATCTCTCGATATTGTTCAAATGAAGATCCGTGTCTTTCACATGTTTAAATATGTTAAATTCAAATAACATTTTTAACATGAATATATATCAAATTCATCCAAAGTGAGCCTGCTGTTTGAGATCTTGACTGATTCAGTAGCTTTATTATTGTCTGGTAACCTAACAGAGGTTAATTAGAAGCTCATGCTTCAGCAGTTTCAGTACAAATTGCTTTTGCCAGTCATTATTGACACAACCACGAATGATTCCAAAGGGGACGACAGAAAACATTAGCACCATTTCTCAAACTGAATCTCGTCTCTGAGATTTTTTGTCCATTCTTCAGAGCACTGCCGTGGCTCCAAGTTGTGTTTGTTAGAGAAACAGATGGTTGTGTCATTTAGTATGTATGAGATTTTCCAGTTTTTATGGCATATCATAACTCATGCAAATAGTGATCTGATTTTGAGAATACCCATAAATACAGGAAACGAATTACCAGGCAACAATCTCTCAGGGATGAAATATTCATTGATGGAAGGTGATATGACCCACTTGGGCACCAGCGATTAGGCTAGATTAAGCTGGGGCAGTGGGACTAAAGCATCATTTGTTTGATTTGAGAAACATGGTACTTTCTGTGGACAATAGCAGCGTACGGGTGAGCTGTGCATAAAATATGGCCTGAAGGGGGAAGAGAGCATCGACTGGAATCAGCACTCAAGTTTAATTGCAGCCCTTTATTGATTTGAATAAGCTCTACAGAACCCATGTGAAAATGATCCAAAGCCAACCCTATGGTTCTGGCACGCAAACGGAATACGAATGAAATGGTGAACAATAGGTGAGTGAATGGCTCGTTTCAGCAGGCAAAAAGATATCAAAGCCATTCATATTGTATATCATCAGAGGTAGAGCTCTTTTTTGACAGAGGTATTCAATCAACAGGCCTCCTCACTACAGGCAAATGTGCTAGGGTGTCGCTGGACAGTAACATAGGGTTGATATATATTTTGGGAGTGGTATTTTGCTGGATCTCTTACAGTGAGTTGCCACATTATTAGAGACACCTACAGTATCTTGTCCCTTAAGTCAGATACACATTTTAGTGATCAGAATGTTTGTGTATCAGAATGTTTGTTCAATTGTGCTGTAGTGATGCAAAATATTATTACATCACACATTGTTCACACATGATCTTGTTACATTATTGACCTTTTTAGTTGAGCTGACAGTCTTCTCCATCAACTTATATGGGAATCATGTTATCTCTACTATTTAATGCACCAGTTCACAACAGGAAACACTAAGCTCAGCTTGCTGGTGTCACTTTATTTTTCTATAATTTTAGTTATTTCATTCTCCTTATTAATATTCATACCATTTATCATTAATGTAATTTTTATCTGTATTTTAATGTTGTTTATATTATTACTTGTATTAGAATTATGATTAGTTTATTATTATTTCAGTCATTTCCATTTATTTAGCTTTATTTTAGATTCAATCTTGTCTGAATGCTTTGTTGGTTCTTTTAAAATCGTATCTTGACATGTTTTATCAAGATTTTTTTTGTGTGTGTATTCATTTCTATTTGGAAATTTGACTATCAGTCCAATATTATCAGCACTGCACTGGCTTCCAGTCAAATTCCGTATTTATTATACAATTATAATAATTGTATGCGCAGGCTTGCTCCTGAATACCTGCAAGAACTGATCTCCCATTATGAGCCATCATGTTCACTCAGATCACAGGGTGCTGGCTTCTTACTCGTTCCCAGAATTCAGAAGACTTCAGCAGGGGAAAGAGCCTTTACTTACACAGCCCCCCAGCTTTGGGATAACCTTCCAGATAATGTGACATAGAGAACTGTAGTAAGCTGGGATGTTGGTGCTGACATCTGACTCATGTTTTCAACCAGGTTTGTGATGGTGGAGTGGTTGGACACCAATGTTTCAGGATTCTCCCATGTTTATGTTACCTTCTAGTTCTCTCGTTTTAGTTTGGCTGTTATAGTGAGATCTGCCAGAGTCACTCGCAACACTCTGGTAATGTTTACGTTCTTCGTTCTCCATAAATATAAACACCACCATAATTAGATCTCTCTACCTTTTCCAAGTTAATGATTACCCACCAACCTAGGGTGATCAAAGGCTAACCTTGAGCTCCCGTTACACAATTTCATAGGTTGACCTTAGGCTTCCCAGTCACCCATCTGAGATTGACCTTCAGCTCCCCTGCCACCCATTCACATTGGCTATCCACATTCCAGGTACTGGACCTGGACTAGTTTCCAACCCTGCCCTTGGCTAGTTGCCCACCCACCGTCACCAACTATGCAGAAGTTTACACAGACCCTTATTATCTGCTACTTTTACTATTATGTCCACCATCAAACTAACATTACTTCAGTACACCTGAGTATTACATCAGACATGTGGTGGTCCTTATAAACTATCAACTATGTATGAGCAGTCTGACCAGAGGAGGATGGGTCCCCCCCTGTGAGCCTGGTTCCTCCAAAGGTTTCTTCCTCCAGCTCTGAGGGCGTTTTTACTGTTCACTGCGGCATTTGTCCTTTGGCAAGACTCCTAACTCTACATTTTTCTACCTGTGTAACAACTCAAACATTAGTTGCTCTGGATAAGAATAGAATAGAGCTTTATTGATCCCTTGGGAGGGTTCAGTTAAATACCTTAAATTTAATCATAATCAAAAATTCCATAAATTTGGCAAAGGTGTAAAACCAGACCCCTTTTCTTCCACTGCTAATTGGTATTGAAGGTATAATTCTAATCATATTGACCATGTCTTTGTTTCCCTCCAGAATTAACCTCTTTTTAATTCTCTGTCTCCAAGCTTATAAAGTCTATAATGTCCTCCCTGTGTCATCTTCCAGCCACTTCTCTTCTTCCCCTCACTGCCTTACTCTCTCCTCACCTTTCAAGTGGCTTTAGGCTCCCGAGTGAGGAGTATCCGACAAAAAGGAGCAAAGACAGCTTCAAAAGTGTTCCCCATTGAGAGCCCAGTCTCGGAAAGAGCTGGTGCCCGTTTGTGACAGTTTTAGAAGTCTGCTCTCCAAAACCTCATCAAATAAGGAACACTGTGTGCTCTCCCCATAGTCAGCCCAATTTGTATGGAAAAATATTTGCTGTTTTGTGACAGGATGTAGAAACATTGTCACATCCCTTTGGTTTAAAGACTGTGTGTGGGTTTTTTTTTTCTGCGTTCCCCCAAGAAACTCCGGTATAATTAGGAAGTAGCGGGAATGTCGCTTTAATTTGGTTAGACCTTGTCAGTGTTGGACTGATTCCTGTGTCTTTTTCAAGTTCTTTCTGTTGCACGAACGCTGTGGGCGAATTGTGGTTTAGACTGTTTTCCTTTTTATCAATGTACAATAAGGAGGGTTCACACGGATATGTTTTTTCTTTCTTCTGGAAATATATTCTGGCAGTATTGTGGGAATTTTTTGTTCCCCTATGTGCTTCTCAGTGTGTACCCAGCACTGCTACTGTCTGGTTTTATAGAAAATGACTGCATGTGTGTTTGTTTAAGGCTGATAGAAAGCGCCTGGTTTTGTAGACACCCATCTTTACTCTTTCTTTTTCTCTCCATCCCTGCACACTCTTTTTTTTTAAGATGCTGTGCCAGTCCTTGTTTTTTCACAGCTAAAGCATCTCAGACACAAAGCCATACATTTTCAAAGGCCCCAGTTCCTCTTTCTATTTTTAACCTCCGGGTCAATGAAAGCTGACGTTAGAAATGTGACAGTCATATTAGCGGAGAAGCTTTTATAGTGATACTATAGCAGAAATTGATTCAGCTCCTTTGTTGCCCTGTTTCCAGAGATTATCATCTCAGATCTTGACACAGTGAAATCAGTTTAGGCTTAAATACCCGTTTTACATGCCAACTTCCCCCCCAAATCGTTATTTGCACAAAAAAAATAAAAAAATAAATAAAAAAAACATTTGCCTCCTTATACAGTCTGTTTACGACTTCATGATCTCCTTTGATTTTCTCCCCAGTCAGTCTGAGTGGTGAGGAGCATGAGCGAGGAGATGAGCTTTGATGTGTGTTATGGGTTTAAGATTAAACTTTTACCATGGTTTGCCTTTGTTATTTATTGAAATGATGGAGATCACAATCGTCCATAATGAATGAGGAGTGGAGCCGGGACAGGCGGGGCTGTGCACTGAGAAGGTGCTTGTCCTTTTCTGTGCCCTGAAGCGACATTGCTCTATTTTAGTTCGTCCATCTTTCATTAAAGGATAACATTATTTTTCTGTGAACTCATTTGATGCTATTACATTAAAAAAAAAAGTGCACCCTGATGTATTTAGGGCTTTTAAGTGCACGGTTACAACTTTATAACCTTATTGTCCTTCTGGGGTTGGTTGATAAATCCAACCATTAATGCCAGCCATTTATGTTTGAGTTTAGGTGTAATAGGGAATGGAGTATCATTGTGGCCTAATCTAAGCACCAGTACACTAAACAGACCTAGACCATCCATCTGTCCATCTTTACATCTTCTCATCCACTTTTTCCTGGTCAGGGTCATAGTGGGTCAGTAGCCTACCTGGAGCCTTTGGGTGAGCTGGACAGGACTCCAATCCATTGCAGGGTACCACACCTTCCATTCATTGGCACACTCACATCTAGTGGACCAGTGGACACCAATTCAACTCTTTGATCTCCTGTCTACTTTATACAAGTTTGATCTGACGGATCCACCACAATCCATACAATTACAGTAGTCCTAGATTGGCTGGATAGATCTGTATTCCGAACTTTTACTTGAGGTAACACAGAACTTACAGTTACCATTCAATACCTGTACCAAACCTCAAATAGCTCTCTACTCCCTACAGAAAACCCAAACCCAAACCATTTGGTATTTCGTTACATGTACACAATTGACTACAGGACATATGTTGCATTTATTTGAGTGAAGAAGCAAATATTTCATCATTCACACTTATACAGGGAGCTGGAACCAACCAGCTGCTGATTGTATTGTTCACTGACTGGAGAGGAGAGTCAGGACTTTGCTCTTCTACATTTTAACCAGTATAATTGTACTTGGAAAACGACTTTTACTGACAAGATAAACTGTTGTAAATGATTGTCATGGCTGTCTAAAATGTTTAGTGCACAAAGCTGTGTAAATTCATTTTTGTGACATTATGGGAAAAGGAATGTCTTATTAATTATTTTGTGCTTAAACTATTTTTAAAAGCATTTGTACTTTACTGCAGCCATCATTTCACCAGAGTACATATCAGACATCTACTTGTCTAGATGTTCATATACTGCCGCTAGACATCATTATACCACTTATTACACTTACACGTACACAGACTTTGTCTAATTCATGTCTATTTTTAGGTTTCCAGCTCTTCAAACACTAATTTGATTATTCATTTCACATTATACACTCAATAATTAATCTTTTGAAAAACATATTTTGAAAATAGTCATAAAAGCTGCACTCCAATATCTCACCCACATCAACATTAAAAAAAAAAAAGCCCAATTTGGTGTGTAAACTGTGAAACTGGCAACCTCAACCAGTTGATAAAGTGATAATTGTGAGGAGATTTTCCTCTGTTAGGTAGTGTGTGGGTGGTGCCTTTACCTGGGCAGGTAAATTCACAGTGAGGAGATTGGTGACAATCTAAGCGCAGTGTGTGTTAGCAATGTTAGTCTAGCAGCTCACACTGTAAACTAAAGACGCACAAGTCAGACAACAAATGTGTGATGTGGCTGATTGACATGAATAACAACCCTGCGATGGACTGGTGTCCTGTCCAGGGGGTATTCCACATGACCCTATTCAGGGCAAAGCACATAAGATAATTACTGACTGTCTGACCGACTGACCAACATGAAAAACAAAACACTACATTACCGACCAAACTGACTGGAGGGTATTTCTAGAAGGACAGTTGGAGAACACTGGACTGGATTTGTTTGTTTTTGGTGCAGCAGTGAATGGATCCTTTTTTGTGGTTGAGTTGCTCTCACTATTATACACCACAAAGTAATAGGGTGGAGGCAGGATGTGAAAACGTTCAAATAAGTGCTTGAGGAGTCGAGGCGAGGTAATTCAGTTTTACACGCCTTCCGGTCCTGCTGAAGGATTTATGTTAAATTTGACTCTGACCTGCCGGACATTATGGATGAAATGATCCCTGGCCAGCTGAGGTCTCGCCTCAGAGAGCATGGCCCAGCCTGGGCCGATGGGAGCATGTGCAGACCACTATTTCGGCTGCAGACAGCCCTGCGCAAACAACATTTCCATTCCATTTGTCCCGATGGGAGCGCGGAGCATGCCAGGCCTGTAAAAGTGATGGAACATGCTCATTACAACTGGGGTTCATCAGTCCACCAATACAGTCGCGCAGACACTTTCAAAATCAATGGCTTGAATAAAACCATTCCCAACACCCTGCCGTTTAACATCAGTGATTAAACGGATGTTAACGGCATGTCTGACAGATACCTCCATTCTGCGTGCTTTCATTATGTACCAAACACGGTGAGTTGGCAGTTTGCTTTGAAGAATCACTGCTGTGCTTCGCTGTGATAGTTTTTCCTCTTTAAACATCTGTTTGAGAAAGCCAACAGACGTATTACAGCTCGCTTCTTCATTGCTTCGTTTTTTTTATGCTCATCTCATAGCCTGTCATCAATAAGTAAACAAATAGACTGATAGATCACACAGAAAAATAGATGGACAGGAAAGGATGGCAGCATCTCTCTGGCGAAATTCACGCCCTGATTACCAGTTTTCTGTTTTTTTTTTTTTTTTTTAAGGAGATCTGTGACAATTGTGACAATAAGAGATGTGTGTGTTTTGGGTCGTTATGTTACGTTTTGAAAAGGTGGAAGAGATAAAGTGATGAAATTTCTGCTATGTTTGCATATCTGACGCATTTAAATGTTTCAGATCATCCATCTAATATTAATATAAGAATAATAAATAAATAAGTAAATAAATAAATAAAACACCACAAGCAAACGAGGTGGATATAATCATTCCATTTAATTGTCCCAGGTTTTGGATGTGGCCTGTCCTTGAATTACACTGAAATGCTTTTGCAAATCCTTAAACTTTAGAGACAAAAGCCAAATTTGTGGGGCGTTTTCATAGTTTGACGTACGTTTATTTACCTAAACATTAAAAATGTATTTTTAGGAAACGGCTAGACATGCCATATAGTGTTGTTTTCAGGAGACCATAAGGTACACAAATTTGAGATGTAAAAAATAAACAATTTTTTATATTTGTATGAATTTGACCACGATTTGATCAAAGATGTACTTGCACCTACAATTGTTTGCTTATAAGAACTAAATAATACTCTCAAATATGATCATCCAGAGTGTTTTTGGGCAGGAAATACAATTTTGTTTCGTTTTTTTGTGATGATTACATTGACAAGATATATTTGTAAGTTCAAAATATTTGACAGCAACAAAGAAAACAAAGCAACCATAAGAAAGAGCAAATATTAAAATATTGATATTAATTATAAAATCTAAATAAATAATAAAAAAAATTCCAAGACCTGTCTGTGAGATTATTTCAGAGTGTTGTTCTCCACTGTCTGTGTGTCATGACCTTGACGCCCGGGAAATGAAAATTGTTTTGGGGACGGTGAGACTGACACTACTCTATAAAGCTGTGTTTCTATCCAGCTTGGAGGGCAGAATAATATGACTTTTCCCAGAGGCATCATATCCCTGTACCTGGCAGTGATTTTTTTTTTTTAGAAGGATGTGTCTGATGTCAGCGTGTTGTTAATTTAGTGAGCTGCCTGTTCAGGTGTTGTGCAAAATTGTGTCTCTCTGCCAGAATCTGACTCACAGTTGAACGCACGCATGTCATGCAGCAGAATGATTGTAACAGATTACCCTCAGATAACTTTTATTTCTGTTTATAAATAAGGGCTTATCTAAGCTATCGTAGACACACGGTTTGCATGTGTAACCTGATGTACATGTATGTGTAACCTGATGTACATCTTCTGTTCTATTTTCTGATGGGTGATGGTAGCCTTCCTCATCGTCCTGTAACTGGTCCAGAAGTCCAACCCATCCAAAAAAGTTCACACTGCAAACCAACCCAACCATTGTTAAGTTGATCTAGATTGAAATCACATCTTTTGGTTGGAGCAAATTTTTGTTCTGCAGACTTTTACACCTGCTATGTTGCTTCCAAACGGAAAAGTCCAAAGGTCCATATCACACAAGCTAGGTGAGAAAATGCCCTTTATCTTCAATAAATGGAATAATAATTTAAAAGCTTTATTTTGTGTTTGCTCTTGTTGTCTAATAGTTGGAGGAATTGAAATACTAGTCATCTCAAAAAATGTGAATATTGTAATTTTGTTTTGTTCATAATTTATTTGAAACTTTTTAATTGCAATATATTTTATATTTATTGAATTTGAAGTGATGAATTTCAAGCTTTTTGAGATTGTTTTAATTTTGATGCTAATTCATAATTTACTAAAACCTGAATTTAAGTATTGTAATAAAGTAGAGGAAATTGGGATTAATATTTAGATGAGTTGGGATGATAATAAGTTGTATCTTTAGATTAATTCTTAATTACTTGTGTAACCAGTCTTAACAAGCCCTCCATTTACTATTTAGTTATTAGTTCTAATGCAAAATTAATTATGAATGATTTGGTAAAGCACAGGTTTAGCACATTTTTGGATTCCTACTGGGTTCTACTTTCAGGTTGGTTTAATTGGTGCTAATTGTGGCAGTAATGTAGTTATTAGTGTGAAGAAGAGGTGTGGGACTTCACACAGGGTTAAAAGGGATAATGAAGTTCTTAGTTTTTGAAGAATTTTCAACAAAACATCATCAGACTAGAGATAGACTGGGTCTCTATACATTTCAACACACTTTTTGAAAATATGGAACGGATAGATGTGGAAGATAACACCTCATATAAATAGATGGGGAAGACATGGAAGATAACACCAAGTATAAACAGACAGAATAGATATGTAGGGAAGATAACACACAGAATAAATAGGTTTGAAGAAATCAACAGACACTGATGCACTTTTGATGACCTGCTAGATTCAGGCCTCATCTAAACTATTAGGCTCCTGATCTGCAGGTATGTTTAGTCTTGGGTTGCTGCATTAGATATGATGGATCAATAACAGCTGTAAGCCCATGTTTTTCCACAGTTGTTCCCTCCCTCTAATCTTTACTGTACTGAGACCAGCAGCGCACTCTGTGTGGGTTTTGGCCTTCTCAGCTTTAAGTCTTGGTGTCAGAGGAAGGCGTTAATAATGCATTGCTCTGAATTACATGGGGTGTGCTGTCATGATCCCTGCATTCACTAAATAAGGCTCTGCTGACATGCAAAAGCACAGGAGGGAGTTTAGCGTTGCTGAAATGGGCCCATGTGCCAGGGTTTAATTTTCTACTCTTGTTTCTGTCACTGCCTCTAATTTGAATGGTTAAAGCGTCATTGTTCATGGAGTCACACAGTGCCCCTGGCAAAATATCTGTAATTGGGTTTGACCTTTTATTGAGAGCACCAAAGCAATGAAGCTCAAAGCACGTTTCAGTAAGAGCTTTGGTGTGGATGGTTCTCTCTGAGAGTAGTCTAAATATGCTGTAAATACATTCTGGTGGCAAGAGTATGATAAACATGGAGGGGCAGATAAATGTTCCGTTGTTTGTTGTTTCAGGATGAATGTCAGATATGCGTGCTCTTGTTAATACACCATGCAGTTTCTAGGAGCAGAGAAGGGAATTTTGCATTTCAGATATGTATGCTTGCATTTTATATCAAACTGGTTTGGCCACAGTATCTAATGAAACACTATTTAACTTTTTTTTTGTTTTACACAAAAATAAGCTAAATGGGAAAACTATTGGGACAAATGCTTATTCATTGTTTCTTCCAAAATCAAGATATATAACCGTTTATCCTGTTTTTTGATGTAGCAGTCTATAATGTCCAGGGAAGAATTTCAACTACATTTTGGAAAACTGCTGTGAGGATTGGATTGCATTCAATAAGAAGAGCACTATCTAAGGTGAAGATATTGGAGGATCACAACCTCACCTCATCCCCAACTACCCAACACATCCCAAAGATGGAGCGCCATTATTAAAGAAAACTCTGTTCCATTTCTCCACAGTTCAGACATGGTTCTATTGGCAATACGTCTCAGGGGCTTGATAATCTGTGTGTGTGCAAATGTCCTGCATATCCAAGGTTGGAATTTTACAGAAGGGAGACATCTTCTTAACCCTCAGTGGAATCAATTTCTATTGTTACATTCATCATTAAATTTCACCTTTCTTATTTTGAAAAAATTCGCCCAGACATTCATAGTTCCCCTCGACAGCCATTTCATAGCCTCTTTCCACAGACCCACTAGGGGCTGTTACAACATATTACAACAATTTCCCCTTTCATTTATGTGGAGACTGAACGGGTAGTACTTTGGTATTGGTTGATAGTCATTTTCAGTCAGCTGTTTTGATGAGCACATGGTGACTGAGTGTTAGTACAAGGTTCTAAGAGATAATTGATTATGCAGTGGAATCATCATCAGCTGACAATTCTTTGAAAATGTCAATTCTTGACTTTTCTAAACCAATGTAAGGGGTCTGTGTAATGTAAGAAGTCTAATCTATTCTGGAAGGATGTCCAAACGTTTGCCCGTGAAATGTAATATTCGTTTTATTTATATTTTTCATGAATCAAATACAAAGCAACCATGAAAAAAAATCCATTTTATCTTTCAGAATAATTACGGTTGAGCTTGTATTTACTTCTTTTCATCTGAAAAAACAACAACAACAAAAAAAATAGGAAATTTTAATTAGATATGTGCAATAGAATTTGTATCATGGTCATATGATCATAATGAATGGATTCAAAGAAATGGTTCCGAAATAACCTTGGGACTGAACATGTACAATTAATGTTTTGATGAACTTTTCTTCTGCAAAAGTCTGATTAATGACTTTACTTCTGTTGTAAAGTCACCTTTTTGGAGATGTTTTTCATTTGATAGTGACAATATACACTCATCATCAAAATAATTGTACCTAAAAGAAATCAACCAATCAGCCACCAATATGGGGGACAGCTCTTCTGTATAAAATATATATCCTGCATAAGTGTTATGAGATCAGTAAGCCAAGCATGCTTCATATTATAAACAGCATACTGCTGTCATGTATTTATTAGTGCTTAGTAAAAATAAAAATGATCATTTACTTTTTGCATCTGGTGGCTCACAGCGTCACAGAGCCCAGATTTCCTATCCTCTTCAAAGCTGATTGGCTCTGTTCTAGAGGGAGAGTGCAGTAGCCTCATGCTTGTGTGCTCCCTAAGAGAGTCTATTGAGGGGCTGACAGCTTACTTTGATGGATTTGTCAATAGGGCTGAACGAAGGGTGAAAAGTTAACATGATATTTATAGTCCCTTTGCGTTTAAAATGCTGGCAGTAATGGTTATAAATGCTGGGGTGTGAATGGGATTGCAGGTCTATTGAGTTCAGTCAGTCACTCATGACACACATTTCACAGGGAAGTAAGCATTCCCCTCCAGCCTGAAACTATGAGTGCTGTGAAATTGCTCTAATCAATTTTAAGTAGGCTAACTCCACGTTAGGTAATATTTTCACCAAAGCTCTCCTCTTTGATAAGATGAAAAATGAACTGTGCCTGTAGCTAATGTAGGTGAATAAAAATGATTGAGCCATTTAACTTCTGAGTTTTGAATACGGCTATTTATAGCACTCACACACAGTCCCCCTAAAGTAAACCTACATTTGTTTTTTGTTCCTAGCCCACCCTTCCAGAGCATGAAATTGATATTAGAGCTGTATTTCACAGTATACTGTATGGACTGC
Organism: Acestrorhynchus altus; assembly: GCA_034509495.1. Lineage (NCBI taxonomy): Eukaryota > Metazoa > Chordata > Actinopteri > Characiformes > Acestrorhynchidae > Acestrorhynchus > Acestrorhynchus altus. The sequence continues at coordinate 29,285,155 of CM067505.1, forward strand.
ATACTGTAAATCTGTAGTTTGTGCATTGTTGCTGTCATAACAAAATCTGATATGGGCCTCATTCACCAATATCTCAGAGTTTGTTCTTGAGAAAAGTCCTAATTCTGTTTTAAAAGGCAGAATTGTTCAGATCTCAGGGACTCTTATTATGTGTTTATTGTGACTATCATTTACTTAGTGGATTAACAATTTACTGTGGCTGTTTTAGTGAAATTTGGAATTTTGTTGGATTAGTTTAAATGACTGTCAGCCTTCCAGCTCTAGCCTCGCATAATCCCCGGTGCTCAACATCTCCAGAGTACTGATCAGTGTCGTCTCTCTACTCTTCTGAAATAACTTAGCTCACTCTACTAAAGACTTCATAGAATGATATGAAGTGTGAATCTTCTATTCTAAACTCTGAGCTCTGGTCTCAGATTTCCCAGTCTGGTGTCTAAGATCATCCCACTTAGCCTTTTAAGCCATATTGCCAGTCATCTGACAGTTTGCTGTTCTCACCCTGACTTTTGTTTGTTGACTTTTGAACTAATTCATTCTGACATTTCAGTGTAATTTAGTTTGTCAGGAAAACGTCTGTTCTATAGAAAGGAAGACAAATTTGTCTGACGTATTGTCAAATTTGCAAAATAGTCCGCACACTAGAGACCAGAGATTCAAGATAGACAGACAGACAGACAGACAGACAGACAGACAGACAGAGAGACAGACAGAGACAGACAGAGATAGCATAGACTTATGAACTTCAGTAAAACACTAACAGAATAACTGCATTATGCTGAGGTTCTTTAAACTATGGAAAGGCTCACATTTCACACATTTCTATTCATCTGTCCATTTACTCATCTGCTTCCTGTTGCTCAGGGCCACAGTGGGTCTGCAGTCTACTCAGAATCTTTGGGCACATGTCAGTAATACCCACTGGACAGGGCTCCAGTCCATTACAAGGTCATTTTGCACATTTCATTTCCAAAAATTATTTTTCAAAGAAAAGTGCATTGAAAGTCCCTTAGAGGCCAACTGGGAGCTTGACACCAATAATCTTGGAGCTTCACTCCAATAAACCCTTTGCCACCTTTATTTGTAAGACTGGTTAAACATGGCTGTAATTAAGCTGAAATGCTTAAACAACAAGGTGGTATATTCCATGTAGAAGGAGAGGAGACACATGGCATTCCTGGCATGAGGGTTTGTGTTAGGCTTACTGAACTGTGTGCGTATTTTGCAAATACTAATCCTTCCCATGATTCTAAGGCACCAAAGAACGAACCCCAATTCACTGCCCGGATTCCCCTAATAAAACAGTGCTCACTTATCTCTGGGCTTTATAATTAAAATCATAATTACACAACTGTGCACACAATCTCATTTCCAGCCTGCTGCAATTAAATCTAATGTGACATTGGCTTAATGATCATTACAGGAGAACTTTGTCTCCGACAGCTTGTCCAAGACCTCAAGAGATATATGTACTGTGCAGACCAAAGCCCAGCCTGCAACAACACGCCAGCTGTCTATCTGTCTCAAAAAAAAAAGGAAGAAAAAAAGAAACCGCACAACTCATCTGTCCTTGCACTCTCTTAGACACAATGTGACTGAAAGCACCGCATTTATTGCCAGAGCTATAGGAGTCTTGTGATGGCAGGGAATCAGCACCAAGGACAGTGTCATTGCTCAGACTCCAGTTTTAGAGCCAAAGAAGACAGTTTTCTCTGAAATTATATCAAGAGATATTTGTTTTCTTTCTTATATGACAAGAATTCCCAGCACACAAACATAAAAAAAACTGATAAATGTGTCAATTAATTATGCCATGTATTATATAATATACACATGTTCATTTCATGTCATGTCTCCATATTTTCCATTTGTATTTATTGCCATAAATTGAAAATGCCACATTCCTTTAACAATGCCATTGAATGCATTTAAGTTAATGAGTATTTAAGTTGTTTGATGTATAGATGATTTTCCAATCCTATTTCCCTTACATGTGGCTTAACAAGCCTATTTGCCACCCTATACTTTAACCTCAGAATAAAGCATGACAAATAAGGCTCCTTTTATGATAGGTGTTATGCACAAAAAACATATTGGGTAAAACATGTCTAGATGCTTTAAGTTAGGCTAATCAGTACGAGCTAGTATGGTGCAAATATATATAATATGCATATATAATAAACATAATGCTGCATTCAAGTGCTCATCGGAAGACTGTATGTACCAAATGGTTAGTTTGTAAATACAACTCCACTCTGTTTGAGTGCTTGTCAGAATATCAGCCCACTTAGCATGGAGATCCTTAGGATCTCAAAACAAAGACAGTTATCCGCAAATACTACAAAATATCAAACAAAATAAATTAATATTAGTCAGCAAAGCACTGAAGGGTAATAAACACATCATTAAAAATAAAGAAATCTAAATCTAAATCTAAAGTCATCTAAAATCCTGAGTGTCCCCACTTGTAAATATGACTTTGGCTGTTTGAGTGCAATTTACAAGTGGTACAAATAGTATGTCCCAGTTTTCAACACCACTTGAACTCAGAATTTCTCTCAAAGTCTTGAGGAGCTCTCAAAGGTGGCCATAACTTGGGTTTGTGTAGGGTAACAGTGATACTAATGAGCTGACAGTTGAGATATAAGCTCTCAGGCTTATAGCCAGGAAATGCAGTGTTTTGGTAAGATATCTGCCATGCTAATGGGCTGACAGATGGGCTTTAAATGGATTGAGCAATAAAAAGAAAAACAACTGTCTGGCTGCTCTGATAAATCGATGTGATGACATTCGACATAAAGCCTATAGAGCTGCAGCAAAAGTCTATTTTGATAAATAATCTCTATATTATTCAAACAAATAATTGATTATTTGGATTATATTGGATATAAAGCACTCAATTTTCCAATAAATCTTATGTAGCTCCCAGCTGTTAAATGAAGATCAATTTGTTTTATGCATTTGCTACCTAACCAAGCATGTGCAAAGTGGCAGCAACAAAATGTTACAAAAGTTCCCAGCTTTCCCATGTTTAGGATCAGAAATGAAAAATAAAAGAAAAAAAAAGAAAAAAGGAAGGATTTCAGCGGCCAGTTTGAAAGAATTTTGTGTTTCTGATACATTTGTATTAGTGATTTTATTTGTGTGTTTGTTTTTTTTGGCAAAGTCTGGTCAGAGTCTCCTCCACTGGCTGCGTAATCAACAAGCTGTTTGGAGCTTTTCCTTTGAAGGGTGGGACTTTACCTGAAGCCAAGCTCACTGGCTCTTTATATTGAAGGGCATGACTATCCATTAAAAGACTATATAGATTAACATCTATTTTGAGCATTATTATTACTACCATTCAAATAATTTGTCGATAAAGCTGATTAATTGTACATCAACAAATATTTAGTCAGAATAACTGATAAGCTCTGCTTTTATCAGCTGGTTTGAAGCACTACAGCATAGAACTCCGTAATTCATGGACTGGCTTTTGCTAACAAAAACAAAGAGATAAAAGCAGGAAAGATGCTGAGGTTGCCTTCATGTTGTTTTCACTGTTGGACTAGTAGTCAGTAAATTGATAGAGGCTTACTTGTATTGTTTTATTTGTTGTTTTGCTGTTTTAGCAAAGTTCATGACTTGCTCTTGAAACAGTTACTCTCTGGTTGTGTTGGCTAGCTTGCCATTTGTGTTACATATGCACAGAATACTTTCAGAATTTTACTCTTTGGAGCAGATAAACATGAAACTATTGGCACCATAACCTAATGCCAGGCGTGGACTAGAGGGGTCTACAGCTCCACAGCTTTGAGGTAAGGAGCTAAGGAACAATGGTGCTCCATCCAATATTTTTGGGGTGATTTGGGGAGTTGGAGATGAGATGGGTTGTTGATGATCGTAACCTCACAACCGTTCTCGCTGAATGCAGTTACATCCTTACAGCAATGTACCAAAATTTAGTAGAAAGTGGACAGTAGAGAAAGTTACTCCAATAAAAGCAGGATGATCTTTTTCAACACCTTAATATCAAAAGAATTAACGAATGAACGGTTGTCTCCATATAATGTACATGTTGATTGTATGTCCCACATATCCAGGGATCTTCACAAACCCATATATTTGAGCATGTTATAAATGTCTCACTTCTCGTCCCGTCTTCTTATTACTGCTTACTTCAATCAATCAATACTGCTTGCAATTTTACAGATCTGTGAGAGATGCCTCCTCAGGTAAGATTTTTTTTTTCTGCCCCTTTGAATTCAGTTGGAGTTTAAAGACAGATCATTATAAAACACCACACAGTCTGAAGCTCCAGCTCTCACTCTCATTCTGATTCCTCTCCAGGTCCGTGCTTCACATGAGGTAGCACTTTATCAGTGGAGTGTGGCAGTGGATCTGAAAAGCCTACATTGTGGAGGTTTGAGCAGGGGCCTGTTTTTCGGCACCTGTCACACGGCGCACCAGATGTTGAATTCAAGCGTGAAATCATTTCACCCTCCGACACTGACCCTGCCAGCGTCGGGCCTCGTCGACTTGTTAAGTGTCTTCCCACTCTGATGGTATGCAAAGCAGGATGGAGTGCTAGTGTTAGGAGTTGTTGGTCAGTGCTGACTGCCATCTTGCTCTGCGATGGGTGACACTCTGCTGGGGGTGGATTGGGAGGGGTGGATTGCTTTGAATGCAAAAGTGCCCCGGATGCCTGACAGCATTCCAGCCAGCCTGTACTTGCACCACAGACCACCCTCCGTGATGTGATTAACAAGGTCCTCGTCATTTGTGAGGGAACTGCTCGGACAGGGCCAGTTTTTTTTTTTTTTTTTTTTTTTTTTTTACAATAATAGTAACTTACATTTGAATTGGAGACACAAGGAAGGAATTCAGAGCTCCGTGGCACTTGTGCAATCAAGCAGATGGAAGGAGAGGGGAGCTAATAGCAGGATTGTGTGTGCTCTTAGAGATTTACCCTCTAAAAGGCATTGGCAAGGCTCTTGGTGATTTCTCAAGTGATAAGCTGCAGTGTTCCACCAGGAGCTCAAATTCAAAGAGAACAACTGTTCATCAAGACTTGATTCAATCACAAACGAAGGTCCAAGGCCGTTAATTGCGAGGCACTGTACGTGGATGGATGTGTATCGGAATGCTGGTTCATGCATCTGTGTGGGTGGAATACTCTCATTCTCTGCTTTTTCTGTCTCTTTGACTCCCTTTACTTGATGTTTGCCGGGAATTTGCAGACACCGTGCCAGTTCCCATAAAGCGTCAAAGTTGCTTTACTTTAGACGAGACTTGAGAACCTTTTTTTTAATCAAAGCTTTTGAACGCTGGCTACAGTACAGCCTCTCACTCAGCAGTGCAGGTTTGTGCAGAGATTACTGAAGAAGCAGAGATAAAAGATGGTGTCAAAAGAGTAGCTGAGAGAGAGAAAGTGAGAGAAAGCGCAAAAGGGTGAAAGAGGGAGCATCTGAAATGCAACACTTATTCTCCATCGTGGAAATTTCCTCCTCGCCAGTGCAGGGGATTGCTGTGGTGTGCCCTGGCAGTAAACAACTAGAAAAGTACATCTCTTGAAGGAAACGCAGGATGGTTGTGCAGCTTAAGTGGTTCTGATCCTGGCAGTTTCTAGACTGTTGCTATGTGGTTGCTATGCTATCCTGGGTGATTGCTATGGTGTTCTTAAGTGGTTACTAGGTCATTATTATAGTATCCCAGGTGGTTGCTATCAAGTTGCTTAGTGGTTACCAGGTGGTTGCTATGGTATCCCAGGGGTTTGCTGTGGTGTATCAGGTGGTTGCTCAGATTTTGCAAAATGGCTACTTGATGGTTGGGTGTAAAAAGTCTTCTTTCGGCTGCTCCCTTTAGGGGTCGCCACAGCAGATAATCTGCCTCCATCTTATCCTATCCCCTGCCTCCTCCACTGTTACACCAACTATCTCCATGTCCACCTTCCCTACAACCATAAACCTTCTCTGAGGTCTTCCTCTTCTCCTGCCTGACAGCTCCATCTACAACATTCTTTGTCCAATATATCCACTATTCCTCCTCAACAGATGTCCAAACCATCCCAACCTGGCCTCTCTGACTTTATTGCCAAACTGCTCCAGCTTCACTGTCCCTCTGATCTGCTCATCTGCTAAGGTTTTACAAGTAAAGTTGTATAATTGTTTTGGAAAAAACAAAAGACAGAATAATCTGCTGTACATCCCATAAAAATCTATAGAAACAAAAACAAAAAAAACAAAAAAAAAAAAACAAAAAACCCCCCCCAAAAAAAACCAACACCCCCCCCCCCCCTGCACACTACATGTTACACAATGAGATGGAACAATCTGGAACAGTCACATTTCTTGAAAACTGCAGCATGAGATATGCAACAAAAATCAGTCAGCATAATAATAATAATAATAATAATAATAATAATAATAATAATAATATAAAGCATGGGGACACCTAAAAATATCACCTACAACGTATTTCAATAAAACCACTCATTGTTCATCATGGAATATTTAGGAGGGAAGAAATTTCCCCAAAAGTAGCATCCGTTAGAAGTTCCACACTGAAATTCAATGAGTTTTTTTTAGAATGACCCATTCTTCCACTAGTGTTTGTAAAGAAAGACTGCAAACTACTTGATTTTATATACCTGTGGCAATGGGATTGAATAAAATCCCCGAATTCAGTGAAGTGTCCTAATACCTTTGTCCATACAGTGCAGTTGGAAAGCAATGCACAAGCATAATTATGTCATTACTGCATTTTTTCAGTGAGAGGTTGAAGCACTGCTGCTGTTGACATCGCTCCTGTTTTGCCTGCGGAGATGCAAGATGTATTATTGGCCAAATATATCCCGGCATAAAGAAAACAAAGCGATGCATAAACATGAGTCATGTGAGCTGCTTGATGCATACAAGCAATTAGCCTATGAAAGGTTCTCTCGACGTCAGTCAAACAGAACAGCATTTATCCGGCGTACTGGATTTGTAGCGTAACACAAACGGAAACATAATCAAAGTTTTATTAGAGCATTTATTTATCTAATCATCAAGGAAATTAACTGCTAATGGAGCTCTAATATATATCTGGAAACTGCAGTAATGGCCTCTATTAAAAAGCTATCATATCACATTTTGTGCAAGTAAATAGATTTATTCTTTAAACCCGCAAAATGGTTCATCATTTTTATGGGAGCGTGGCTGGAGGCGGTCCAAAGTTTAAACACAAATGAATGGGAAAATGCTAATGGATGAAACATGGTATAATTTATGTATGCAGTAAGGGGTAAGGACATAGTGTCAACACATAATTCAGTGTTGCAAAGCCACAACCTTTCCTACATCTACTGTCAACCTCTTCACTGATTTAAATAATGCAGGTGGTGGTTCGTATGCAGACTGAAACATTTCACAGTTCTGCGGCATTAAGTTTCCTAATATTACAGGTTTACAAGAAGCAGCAATGATGCCCATAAATATGACTCATTATCCTGAACGCCTTAAAGTGCACAATGTAGGATAGGGTACATTGAAGCCTTCAGGGTGTCTGTATTCTGGTCTGCAAAAACACTGGATTAGGATGTTGTAGCACAAGAGTTTAGACAAGAGTCTAGTCCCCTTAAAGAAGTACTGCCAATAGAATAAGACTCTGCAGCAGATGAAAAACTATTGGCACCATGTCTAATACCAAGCATGGGCGCGAAGGGTATAAAGCTCCCAAGCACTGAGCTGTAGAGCAGTGAAACTGTGCTCTCTGGAATGATGGCACTCCATCCAATACTTTTGGAATGAGGTGAAAAACCAACAAATGGACATGTGTCTCAGTGTCTCAGTGTCTCATATAGTGTAAATGACCAAATTATCTTCTTTCAGTTCAGTCAGGAATTCCAGTGTCTACTAAAACCTGTTCAGTCCTCATGGTTCAGTCTGTGCCTTCTAACCTTTGGAAGTATCTTGTGGTGTAATGATGTAAGCTCATGCACACATTACCATCAGGAAAATCATACACATACCTGTTCACACCAGTGTGTTGTCCGCAGCTACCAGGGGGCAAAAGAGTCAAGAGTCTGAACTCTGAGTTTTTACTTACCTGGGTGAGTCCACCTCTGGTATTAGGGGAGGGGAGATTGGACTTGTGAAGGGCTAAAGGTGAAGTGTGTTGAATACTTACAGTCCTTGTTTGATAGAAATGACATGATGGATCTGTTTGGTGAATGGTACTTACTGATGATGAGTATTGAATATGATTGTGTGTCAACAATCATTGTATGTTGTATTAAGAACATTACCTGTGTTAATATTGGTAGGACCCAGGGGGAGGAGCTACCTGTATAAAACCTGCTCTGCGGCAGAGTAGAGCAGGGACAGTGAGTGGAGACAGTGAGAAGCTGAATAGCTGGTTCAAGAGATGTAGTTGTGACTTTGTAGTCATTGGTCGGTAACACTCTAGTTAGTGGAGACTTATTGTTCCATTATTCTTTTCTTTTTCTTTATTTTCATGTGCAGTTGTGTATATATGTGAATAGTTGTTCTGCTAAATAAACTGGTGGCCTACAGAAAGTTTCCTTCTGCCTGCTCCCTTTTGTCTGGACCTCTGACTACTCGCCCTACACTACCCCTGAAGTGGGCTTCAACTCCTACTGTTAAAGTACCTTACTTCATCACTGGTGGTATGTGGCACCAACATTAATATTAGCAGCAGATCCTTTAAATCCTATAAGTAGTGAGGTCTTCATAGGCATCAGTGAGCCTTGGGCACCCATGACCCTGACTCCAATTCACCAGTTGTGCTTTCTTGGAGCAATTGTGGTAGGTACTGCCTCTGCATACTGGGGACCTGCCTGATGTTTTAGAGACACTTCATAACCATTGACAGGTGATACTGGAACCAGTTAATCACTGTTTTGTTCACCTCACCTGTTAGCTTCTCTAATGTTATGGCTCATATGTGGATATTGTGTATATAGAACCCTTTTTGTGAGAGTGTAATAGAAGCCAACACATTTGTTGCTATTTGATCCATAAACCACAAATTATTTATGTGACTGTCAGATTTTGCCTTTAATTTGGAGTATGTTTTAATGATTGGTATGTTCTTGTTCATAGCCTTTCGAGGCATTGCTAATACAGCCATTAAGTGGACAGACTTCTGACATAGAGTTTAATATACTATAGTATAATACAGTGAGTATAGAACTGGAACAGCAGTCAAATGTGCAAAGTGGAAAAACTCAGTATTGTCAATCTGACCTAAGTGTACAGTGTTTCCCAACACCAGTCCTAAAGGCCCACCTGCAGAGTTTGTTGTTTACCTGTGCTAGCCCACCTGATTCAACTCAAAGAAAAAAATGCAGGGGAAACACAGATCTGCAGGTGGGCTGTGAAAACTGGAGCTGGGAAATACCTTCTTTAGATAGAGATTACACATTTCTAGTGTTCCTTCTGCAGAGAACATTTTCGTTTTCTCCATACTCATATATACTGCTTGAGCTGTTTTAGTTTTATAAGAGGTTCTGCTAAGTTTGTATGTAAAAGTATATGAACTCTTGTAGTGTATTCTCCCACTCCTTCACGTGAAATTACTTCATCTGTGATGAAGATACTTGCCCATTTGAGAACCATTCCTTTGATGTACTGGTATGTTTGGGTCACTGTCATGTTGCAAGGCCCTCCTCTGCTTCAGCTTTATTTTTTGGACAGGCGGTTTCACATTTTCCTCAAGCTACCTCTGAAATGACAAAATATTCATAGTGGGTTCTGTGATGTGGAGCTTGCCAGGCTGTGTTGTAAACAAGCAGCTCCAGTCCATGACATTCCTACACCCAGATTGTGCAACTTCTGATTTTGAACTGTTCTGAGATATTTTTATATCCCTCATATATATCCTTTTTTCTGAAGGCCTATTGGATCACACCATGATGATCCCATGCACTTCATACAGGTAATCAAACCTAGATGCTCACCATGGTTTGGATCTCACAGTTTGGTACCAATCTAATGGGAAATCCAAAATGCTTAGTAATGTTTAGTAATTATAATTTCAGACACCAATCAGGTACACGGATCATTTTATTACCTTACAAACAGTTTACAGCTTAAGGCAGGGGTTCCCAAACATGTTCATGCTAAGACCCTCCTGTATCCACTTTTACTTAGTGTACTGTTCTTCCAGTCAATAAAATATGATCAAATAATAATTCTTTATTCAGCTTTCCAGTATGAGCTCAATAATGCAATTCATTCCCAATGTCCCATTTGGACCTGATGTTTTTAAACTGGTTCTGATCTCTGGGGTTCTGCTACAGAACTGGATTTCCCTCTCAGCTCACATTAATGGTTGTTGAGAAAGCGAATATTACCTGAAATTCTCTACTTTTTATAAATTATGAAGTTGTTGAGAAACCAATGACCCTTACTGTGAGCATTTGTTATTTGTTATTCCTGACATGATTTTAGCAGGGAAATTACACTACACTGAAAAGTGGATGTTTGTGTGACTACAGAACATTGCTAAAGAGCTCCGAAACCAGAGTTTGGGTGAGACTCACACTTGAAATTTGGTTCTTCATTAGGTTTTTGCACACACCTAAAAACAATACACACTATGATAAATTGATAAATGTAAATATGCCATTAAAGCTCAAGTTTATACTTTCTTTTCCATCAGCATAGAGAACACATGCTTTGAATGCTGCAACTTTACCACTGTAAATTATGGGCTTGTTTTTGCTATACTGTACAGTGGCAACATGAGGTATGAGGGAAGTTTGCTGTGATAAGGCCCACAGACCCCGCAATGAGAGTCAGGCTCACTGTGGGCAGGCTGCTAATGAGCGCTCTCCTCAGTGACATTGATAACACAATTGCATGCACCGTGGCAGGGTGCGGCGCACTAGTTCTGAGAACAGCCCCGAGCAAGATGGAGAGAAAAGAGGGGAAGGAAAGGCTGGGTGTAAATATTCTTTGAAGACCAGAGATCAATTGTCTCCCGTGATCAAAAACTCCGGTCGCGCGGCTGATTGGCTTTGAAGCTGATGGCAGTTCCGGCGAAGCTTCGTAACTCGAGCTCTGCTGATTCAGTGACATCCTTTAACCCCCACATTGGCATGTCCAATGCATTTTCTGTAAAGCCACATGGCAGAGATAATACCTTCTATTTTATAAAAGGCTGATTGGTTCTGCAGATGGGAGTAGAGGGGGTGGGGGGTACTGGGTTTACATTCTATCCGCTGCACGGAGGCACTCTTTTGTCTTTGCCGCGTGTGGGATGGCTGGGATTATTCAGACAGGAGTCTGGAGGTAATGGAATTTTTTTTTCAGGATGCACTGTTGGAAGACAAATGCATATAAAAGTGAGAGAATCCCCACGTGCACCTGACACATCGTATCTGCTCCTATGTAGATACAGAACAGGATGGAATTTCAATCGAGGCTCCCCACGTGATGGCGCGTGACGATAACCTGCTTTGCATTCCGTGAGCTTGCAGATGGAGAAAATGACAATGTCAGCATTCCAAAGCGAGACACCACCACCGCCACGCTAAGTAATATCACCCCCGGAGTCTTATCAGGGCTTGTGTTTTTTTGGCAGGCTGGATCAGGCCTCTCTGAGCAGCGGAAATGAATGACTTCTTCCCGCACAATGGCCGAGCCCCCTTTCTTTCCTCTCCTCCAGGCTGGCCGAGAAAGGAGGCCGAGCAATATACAGGGAAATGATTCTCTGCAATGATTTCAGATTAACCGAAGCTCCGTTTGCAGTGATGACACCAGGCGCTCGGGGGGGAAATGGCCGCATATCTTTCTTTCCGTACATCGTCGGCGGACCCCGTGTCAGCGGCTCCTTTACAGTAATGCTGGTGACCTTTACAATGATGAAGCGCTGAGAGTTGCTGCCATGACGTGCCGCTCTGTCTTGGGAGAGCATGAAGCGAAAGTTGCTCTGGCCCTCCTCCGTGCAAGGATGCATGACAGAGGCTGGGGGGCATCTCAAAGGCCACTATCTATCTTGGTTATGCCTGCTAGGAGACTTCAGAAGAGTCCCCCGATTCCAAGAGAACAAAAAACTCTGCTGGAAATGGTTCCACTGCTGCTAATATCCTGCTGCCACAGGTAACAAGCCAGCGCCATTTGTCGTTATTTGGCTAAAGCTAAACAATCTAAAATGTCCTTTCCTGGAGCTCAAGGAGAAGTCAAGTAGATTTAGAACACTTTTAATAATACAAGTCCTAAATGGTGCTTTGCAAGGATGTTTCGTCTTCAGGGAAATGTCAAAACTTTTTTTTTTTTTTAAGTTTTTATTTAGCACACTTGGACCATTTCAAGGTCTTAGTTACAAGTTCTACATGTGTTGGATCATGTATGCTGTATGTCCAAATGTTTGTGGATGCCTCTTCAGTGTTTTCAGCTGCTTTAGGTGTAGGTTGCATTCAGTGCTGACATCTAGGGCTGTGGGCTAGAGGGGTATAAATCCCCCAGCATTGAGCTGTGGAACAGTGGAACTGTTTCTTGGAATGATGGTCCAATACTTTTGGGATGACTGGTCAGGACCCCACATGACCAACCCATATGTATTTGGGTGGAGGATCATTCTCAGTACTGCAGTGACCTTAGCATGGTGCTAACGTGTGTTGTGCTGGTATGACTGGATCAGACACAACACTGCTGCTGGAGTGTTTACACACTGTGTCCACTTCACTGTCTACTCTATTAGACACTCCTATCTACAGTGCATCTGAAAAGGATTCTCAGCACTGAAATATTTGCACATTTTATGTTACAGCTTATTCAAAATTTGACACACAACGGCACATAATGACAAAGTGAGAAAGGCTTGTTTGAAATTAAAAAAAATAATTAAGCACAAAAATATACGTAGACAAATATCCACAGCTTTTGCTCAATACTTTGTTGTAGCACCTTTTGCAGTAATTACAGCCTCCAGCACCCTTTTTGAACACCTGTTTTTGGGAAGTTTCTTCTCTCAAGCTCCACCAGATTGAATGGAGAGCATCAGTGCACACACATTTTAAGATATCTTCAGAGATCTTCAAGTCTGAGCTCTGGCTGGGCCACTCAAGGACATTCACAGAGTTACTCCCTCCTTTGTTATGGATTGGCTTTTGTGCTTAGGGTCGTTGTCCTGTTGGGAGATAAACAACAAACACAGAACAACTGTGGACCTCTGTCAGAGTGACCATTGGGTTCTTGATCACCTCCCTGACTAAGGCCTTTCTCCCACAGTCAGTGTTTGGCTAGATGGCTAGCTCTGGGAAGAGTCCTGGTGGTTTTCTCTACCCTTCCCCAGATCTGCCTCGATACAATCCTGTCTCAGAGGCCTACAGGCAATTCCTCAGACTTCATTTAACACAGATGTCCAATTAAGCTGTGGAAACATCTGAAGGATGATCAGAGGAAACAAGGTGCACCTTAGCTCAATTGTGAGTGTCATGGCAAAGGCTGTGAATACTCATGTACGTGTTATACGTGTGTGTCTCTATTTTTAACACATTTGAAAAAAACTTTTTTTTTCACTTGGTCATCGTGGGGTAGTGTGTGTGTGTGTATCGTGAGAGAAAAAAAGAATGGAATAAGACTGTAACATGTGCAAAATGTGTTGCGAATACTTTCCAGATACACTGTAGTTGCTTCATTTTGTACATGTAAAGTCAGAGACAGCAGCTCATCTGTTGTTGTTTGTGTTGGTCATGCTCTAGTTCTTAATCAGTGGTCACAGGACACTGCCCACATGACTTTGTTGCCTGGAAATTAATGGTTGGTGGACTATTTATATTCTCAGTGTATCTGATACACTTGTACCAGCGCAACACACAGTAACACATCACTGTTTCAGTGTCAATGCAGGGTTGAGACTGACCCATCACCCAAATAATCTGTGGTAATAATGCTCTGTGGTGGTCCTGTGGAGTCCTGACCATCAACAAACAGCATGAAAGGAGGCTAATAAAGTTTTCACAGAAACAGGTGGACTACAGTCTGTATTTAGAGAACTACAAAGTGGTCTGTATGTAAAAAATGGACAGTGAATGTACAGTAGAAACAAGGACATGGCCATAATATTATGGCTTATCAGTGTATAGTGACCTAAATCAACAAAAATGTTCTGAAGGTTCTTGAGAAAATCAAAAGTAGTGCCTCTTCTTGACATCTCTCTAAAGCAACCCCTTTTTAGCACCTCTATTTTTAGGGGTGTAATACAGGAGGTCATAGAATGGCTGCTGACTCTGAGCTCACACCCTGACTTCTGTGAAGGCTGGAATAACATTCTCTTATATGCTATCTTATTTAAAATGCCCTTGAAAAGGAGGAAGACAGGACAAGACAGGACAAGACAAGACATGGTACTTTTCTATTACTTTCAATATCCCTCAGAATGTTTTCTCTTGTTTAGAGTGAGCAGCATGAATTTACATGCCACAACAAACCTGAGGTTACCTCGTCTTTAACATATACGAGCACTGCCGGACCACTCCCCTCACATGTCCTTTTAGAGAGGGAACAACACTGTAGCACTGCTCTGGCTCCATCTGAAATGCTTGTTTATTTAAAGGCAGATCTGCATGCTCTGACTTATTCATGGTGTGTTTCATATTTCAGGGTCTTGCGCTGGAAAAGCTGGATGCCCACATTCGCTTTCCAAATCCTCTGACATGCAGGAGCAGAGCCGAACAAGAAGGACAGATTCTGCCTTTGATATGAAAGGCGGTTTATTTACTTCATTACAGGAAAGAGGGTGATTAAATGTGTGTGTGTAAGAAATGCACTGAATCTTTTTGATCTCTCTTTACCTTCAATAACGCTCACAAGGCTGACAGGCTCTACAATACCCCACTGTGCTCTCTCTGGTACTACTCACAAAGATGCTTATGTCTACAATTATTTAAATTTACACTTTTCAAATCATTTTCTGATGTCCTGCTCTGTCAGCAGAATGCTGCGTCTGTTTGTACAGGATCAAAATGCATTTATTATAGTATTTAAATTGTTATTCCATGCCCCCCCCCCCCCCCCCACACTATATATATATATATAATATATATATATATATATATATATATTCATTTCATTCATTCATTCATTCATTCATATATATATATATAAAATCTCATATCTAGTCACTTTACAGGAGAAACTTTGTATGGAATGCAAAATAAGAGCTTGTTTTGGAGCATTTCTATTGGTATATTCCTCCAGAATTGTTTACATTGTGTACAAAACAACTTCAGGGTTCAAATCATGGAGAAAACTAAAAATGGACAAAAATGGAGATACATGATTTTCATTGGACATCAGTGACATATATTGTAAGTGTATGACTATGGTTGGGATTAAAAATGCTCAATGTTGACAAGCCTATATACCACCCTGTTACTAGTTTACCTACGATTTACTTATGCTGGCATTCAGCACCAGCAATGGCTTATCGAACCCACATATTCTGACATGCCAAACGTCATTGGACAGGACTAGTATCATGTAGGAGCCTCTCCATGGAAGCTAAAGAATGCATCACTGACCTGCCAAAAGTCATTGGACAGAACTATTATCATGTAGGACCCTCTACATGTAAGCTAAAGAATGCTTCACTGACCTGCTGGATATGCATGTGGGAGCTTTGAATGTGCGTGTGATTTCTGCCAGAGTCACTTGTCTGTTAAAAATGACTACCCACTGCGCTGTCCACTGTGATGTATGTCTACTACACATGTGACATTGTGGACCAAGGAATGTTAAATGCCTGCATAACTTCTTAAAAGGAATCCATCCATCTGGCACCCACTATCATGCCTTGCTCAAACTCTGATAATTCATATCATCTTGCCATGAGCACACTGGTCAGTGTTCAGCCTTACTCACAAGATAACACCTCACAACTTACACAGGTGTCGACATACCCAAGCTGCCCCCTGCAGTACCACCACTTCATAATCCATTTACATACTGATATCCCATGAATTCTAACACTGATTATTTTTGAGTCTTGCCAGGAATAACTGTCTCATTGTGTCCTCTCAGTGAAATGTGCAAGCTGAAGAGACCCAGTTATATTTTGGCCCTGTCCAAAGACTTATCTGTGTTTGCTTTTACTGGTAAAAAAAATAAGCCAGTGCTTTCCATTGTAATGTGTGTTTAACTCCATTTTGGTTCAGCTGAGGGAGTCCAGTTGGTTTTTGAGGCAGTGGTCGATGAAGATAAGAGATCCCTGTTTGCTCCCCACAGTTTTTCTTTTGTCACATGCTGAGTTTGAGATCCCCTTCTGTGGACACTGGCACTAGGAAAGCTGCAGTCACAAGGCCTGGATTCCATAGCAACCCTTATTCCCATAACTACCAGAGTCTGAAGGTGATGAGCTACTTTCTAGTTTCAACAAAATTATATTCTCCTGAAGTTGTGGCATTTTACCATTTCTCCAGCTTTGACTAGGGAATAAATTAGTTCATGTAAATGTTTGGGGTGTAAATATAACAAGACTGTGATGTAACCGTTTTGGGGTTTAGGAATTAGCCCATTTCACAGCTCTCTTTTGGTTCTGCTATATTTTCTTCTGAAGGAGAAACAACCATGTTTATGGTTGACAGTTTGACAACCTCTCATTGTTCAACTGTGGCAAAGTAAATACAATGTTTTACATGATTTGTGGCTTGTAGACGAGTATGGAGTGTGTACGGTGGATTATTAACGGCTCCTTGTGCATTGTGTGGACGTGCCGGCCATACAGAGAGAGATCATTTACAGGAAGCCGTGACGTATACCTCTACAGATGCAGCATGTGTGTGTGTTGACCTTGTGTTTGAGCTGGGTAGTTCTACTTTCGTATCTGAGGGTAGGCTCCACGTCTCTGGCTTTATCGACATCTCCTCGGGCCTTCTGTGTGTGTGTGTCTGTGTGTGTGAGTATGTGTGTGTGTGTCTGTGTAAGGACCACCTGAAACACAGCTAGAACTCCTGTCTCCCCGCAGGGGTTGTTTTTCAAAGACTTCAGAAGAGCGATATGGACTTCCTATCCCTGCTCTCCACCAGCAAGGCATCTCCGTCTCCTATGTCACTCTCTGTATCAACAAAGCAATTAGTCTAAATGATCCCTCTTTCATGTTATTTGGGACTTATCCACCAGCCATTCTCAAATGTCTCATATCTAATTTCAAGAGGATACTCACACTATATCTGGATTACAAAGTGGGATCACAGTGTTAATGAAAGTTTGATGTTGTAGGTTAAATCAAAATGTGTCATTAAGCAGTGCATGTAGTATTTATGTTATGGAAGCTCATTCCCTCTACTTAATTTAAAAATCTGTTTTTCTGTTTTTATTCTGAAAGAAACAAAATAATGACTATGTATTCCAAAATAACATGATGGTATTTGGAAATAATGACTTACTATCTCATAATAATGACACAATATCTCAAAATAATTATTTAGTACCTCAAAGTAATGATTTAGTAGCTCAGAATAATGAGACAGTATCTCAAAATAATGATACAGTATTTCACAATAATGATACAGTATCTCAAAATAATGAGATTTTCAAATAATGATAGTATAATGAGTCAGTATCTTCAAAAGAACTACTTAGTATCTCAAAGTAATGATACAATATCTCAAAATAATGATAACATATCTCAAGATAATGACACAGTAGCTCAAAAATAGTGAGTGTATCTAAAAATAACTACTTATCTCAAGATAATGATTTAGTTAAACAGAGTAATGAGACAGTATTTCACAATAATGAGATAATATTTAAAAAATAATGAGACAGAACTCAAAATAATGACAGTGTATTTTATAAATAACTACATAGTATCTCAAAATAATGATACAGTATCTCAAAATATTTAGTGTGCATCTTAGAAATAACTATTTGGTATCTCAAAAATAATGAAAGAGTATTTTAAAATAAAGATACTGTCACATACCTGTCCTGTTCAGCTCTGGCTGTCTTTGTTTTGTTTATCTCCCTTCCAGCCTCTGCCTCCTTGTCTCCGCCCATTCCCAGCTGTGTCTATTTTGTCAGGTGTCCAGGTGTCTGTAATTAAGTCCTGTTATTTAAGAGTGTGTTTTCTGTTTATTAAATCAACAACCCTGCACATACTGCTGCTACCGGTCTGTTAACCGTAACCTGACAGATACAGTATCTCAAAGTAATGATACAGTATCTTGAAAGAGACAGTATCTCAAAGTAATGATACAGTATCTAAAAATAACTACTTTGTATCTCAAAATAAAAGACAGTACCTTCAAGTAATGATTTTCAGTCAGTCAGTCATTTTCTTATCTGCTTCTTCCTGAATAAGATCACGGTTGATGTAGCTCCTACCTGGATCAGGCGCAAGGCAGGAATACCCTTGGACAGGGTGCCAGTACATCACAGGGAACCCCGCACACATTCACACTCACACTCACACCTAGGGGGCAATTTAGCATGGTCAGTTCACCTACCATGCTCATTTGTTTTTGGGAAGCAGGAGGAAAACAGGAAACTTCTATAAAGTGGCCATTGCACAAGTTCCTGTTTTAGGAGAATTTTGAGGAGATTAGATATGAGAGATGAGGTATGAGAGAATTCATTTATCTTATTCACAGGAAAATAAGTGGAAAAAGCAAAACCTAATTAAATGATGCAGCAATACCAGTACAAGGTGATTTACTCGAGGGAGAGTAAGCCAATTTCCCGGTCGACGATGGTGAGCAGCATGGATTCGAACCAGTGACCGCAGGATCACCTTAGCCCGCTACGCCACTCGGGGCAATAAGCTTTATTGTCTAAGAAATATAGGGACCCACCAGTGAATACTTGGATTTGTAATGTGGTAATCTGACTAAAACCATTCACCTCAGATGTCTGTCACTGTCTTATTTAAACCTCAGATATTAGATTGGTTTGATCTGGGTTGTTAAAGTGAGTGGGATCACTATGGCCAAATCCAAATAGTTCCCCAAGGCCTTCACAAAAAAGAGAGGATTTCTGAAACAACTAAATATGCTTTAATGGTAAAAGTACCGGGACACCAATTTCCTTTAATGAGTTTATCTTGCTTTTGTTGAGTAACTTGTTGGGTAATTGCTGTGAGGATTTGATTGCATTCAGCGAGATGACCATTAGTGAGATTAAGATGTTGGATGATCATCGTTCCACCTCATCCTTATCTCCCCAACTCATCCCAAAGAACTTGAAGGAACACAATCATTCCAGAGAATCGTTCCACAGTTCTCTATACTATTGGCAGTACATTTCTATAGAGAGTAGACAAGTTCTGTGTGTATTTGCACATCTGTGTCAGCAAAGTAGTTGTAATACACTACACAGCCAGTGTATTTAATGGGGTGTTCTTATTGTTTCATATGGCTGTATAAGTGAACCATGTAGGGAAACATAAATTACAAGTAAATATAGGATCTATTTATAGATCTACACTCTATGGGAGAGAGTTTCAGTTTGTGGCATAGAAATAAGCAAATTACAGAAGTTTGACACTTCTTGGGTTTACAGTGAAGGTCCTTGTATCTGACTCCCTGATGAGGAATATAGGTCATCCTCTCAGAGCAACCTCATACACTGTGAAATGAATCCGGTCCCTTTTTTTTTCTCTTTTGAGGTGAGGAAATTAAATGTCACAAAAAGAAAGCCATGATAAGACACGCTATGGCACAGGTGGCGCTGGTCGCAAAATGGGGTGTGAAGGTCTACAATAATTTCGCTGCCTGCGGGTCCCAATCTATCAGGATGCCTTTTGTATTCTGCCTGATTGCAACATTGTTCCCAGCTCTCCGCAAGAAAACCATTAGACCTATTGTTAGGGGCAGTGTAATCGTGGGATTATAGATGCTTTAGCACTGTTGCGTACACATTAGTGGTCAGCGAGTGAGCTAGAGTGACCTCTGAGGTTATGGCCTGCATGTTTATTTTGCACGTGTCCAAGGAAATTCACAGCTGACGACCTCCCATTAGCAGCAAGCATTTATACATTTTTGAAAAGGTGATCTAAAAGAAAATGAGCAGCACTTTCAGTGATAATAAAAGAGTAAGCTGAGAGCACTAGCCCTGGACTTCAGCTGAAATATGCTGATTACTCAAGCTCAATCATTGTGGGCCATTTAGTCCTCTATTCTCTCATCTGTTCTCTAAGCTGTTCTCTAGTGCCACAAGACAAAGCCACAGCAGATGCATAAACATGGCATTGCAGAATTTCATGCTGTGACTGAGCTAATCAAAAATCTCTTACTGTGAAAAGCAAACATTAAAAAATAAGAGCATTTGATCAAATCCAGTCTGATTAAATCTGAAGCTGCTGATGTTCTCTGGGAGGACTTGGGTGGAGAGAAGCAGGGAAAAAAATCACATGTCTGAAAGTCCAGTCACACTGGGTTTTGGTCCACAAATGAGCAAATTTGCATGTATGTCAGTGAGATTCACTGCGACGGGTGAACTTTGACTACATGATGTCCAGGTGCATAAAATTCACATGTGAACTTCTTTTTTTGATGTAATGGCAGTTGACAGACCACTGCGAGGTGCATTATGGCCACTTACTGGGCTGGAGTGTGGAGTATGACTGCCAAAGTGTAACTAACTCGTAACCCTTTCTTTTACAGTCCCCATGTATTACTAAGTGAGTATGATGTAATTATCTCACAGGTTCTAGGTATTTCTTGGGTATGTCTGTCATACTTCTGTCCTGTTATGCTTCCTTGTCTCTCCTTGCATTGTCTTTTTTGGGTGTGCCATTGGTGTTCATAATATGTCCTCGACTGACTATTTTGACTGGCAATTTTATACCTGTTTTGCATGCCCCGAGCATGTTTTTGTTTCCTGGGTTACGGTTTCTGTAGTAAACCACATAAATGATGAAAAGTCAGGTTCTGTATCAAAATTGTGCAAAGTTGTTTGGTTAATAATAAGTCATATACAGTATATTTAGCCTGACATAGATATCTATGTGACAAGCTTTCTCTAGTATTTCATTGTAAAATGCTACTGTGTCTTAAATGATGTAGTGCCCTCTATAGTGAGAACAGAACCGTTTGGACTTTTTTTTTTTTACTTTATTGGCTTATTTTGGCTCAAATTCCTGCTCCCAGCATTCCACTGTGAGAAGACTTAATTAACATCAACAACAGCTGCTGTTGGAATCGCATAGATTTCCCCGAAAAGTCATACTGGTTAAATTAAAACTGCTTCATTTAGATTGCTGATCACAAAATATGATACGTTTAGCTCTCCTTTGTTTAATGTGTAATGTTACATGGGATGCACATCAATAAAAACAGTTAACATTTATTAGCAAACATTTATTAACTAGCTATCAGGTCATCGACAGTGGCCGTGACTGATGGTGAATCATTTTATTAATTGCACTACAATCATGTCATTCATTGCACTACACTTACATGTATTTAAGTAGTTTATCTTTTGAACTATGATGGTCTTTAGTGATTTTTTTTTCTTAAAGATCTGTCACAATTCTTAATGTTTTTCTTCATGAATACAAAGGACTTTCTTCCATACTTAAATTCATCAGCGTAACACTGAGTTTTGGAAAAAAGTGTTTTCTCTCTCTCTCTCTCTCTCTCTCTCTCTCTCTCTCTCTCTCTCTCTCTCTCTCTCTTCTCTCTATCTCTCTTCTCTCTCTCTCTCTCTCTCTCTCTCTCTCTATCTCTCTCTCTCTCTCTTTCTCTCTCACTCACTCTTTCTGTAGAAACTGTACCAACTGTAGCACCAACTGCAACCACTGATAAATTCCACGAGGAAGCCAAACAACTTTCCTGAAAGAGGAGAATCATCTTCTTAAAGAAGACAATTATTTCCTTTGTGAGCAACTCAGCAAGAAAGCACTTTGTCTAAATCTACACTAGGTATTACAAACATGCCAAAGTTAACGCTGCAGCTGTTCTGTTTGAACAGTATTGAATATAGACTCTCACTCTGCTGTTGATTAAATTAGTCATGCTATATAAAGTTTTACAGTGTGTGAAAATCTGCCTGTGTTTGTCAAAGGCTCCAAGAAGAGGTGTGTGAACTATTCCTCAGACTCTTCCTCCTCTTCTAAATCATGCTCTGACTCTGAGTTAACAAATGTCAATTTGGAGACCAACAAGATTGAATCTCATCCTTTAATGAGTTTGATATTCTTGAAAGAGGTGGGTCTTCAGTCCCCAAGGGAAATTCGTTTCTCCATTTTGGTGCCAGGACAGAATAGAGTCTGGGTGCTCGTCTTCCTTGCAACTGCATCAGAGACATGGTAGGTCAAGCCGAGCTGTACTTGAAGCTGGAAGGGCTCTTGGTACAGATTGAGTTTTGACCATTGCCAACAGGTACAGAGGGGCTGGTCCATTTTTGGCTTTGTAGGCCAGCATCAAGGTTTTAAATTTGATGTGGGCAGCTACAGGAAGCCAGTGAAGGTAATGCAGTGGAGGAATTACATGATTGAACTTGGGAACATTAAAGATGAGTCATGCTGCTGCATTTTGGATGAGTTGAGAGGGTTTGATGGTCTACATTGGAAGGCCAGCAACTTGTATTTAATGCTGTTTTGACTAAATTGTGTCCAGACATAATTGCTTGAGAATGAAACTTGGATTGGTTTTTGAATGTAGTAACCAATCAGAACAAATGCAATTTTCATCTCGATTTTTGCAATTTTTCATGGTTTATACATTTTTTACAATTTTATTCTGGCATTTTTCTTTACATTGTTTGGGAATTTCTTGAGGAAATGTTTCAAAGTGGAATAAAATTATAGCCTAATTACTCAAACCATATCATTGTGGGCCATTCAATCCTCTATTCTCTGATCTGTTCTCTAAGCTGTTCTCTACTCACACAAGACAAAGCCACAGCAGATGCATAAATGTGGTGTTGTATAATTTCATGCTGTGACTGAGCTTTATTGTAAGTTCATTTGGCAGGATAGGTAGTGTGCAGCGTCCATGGGTGGTTCGAAATGCAAATTGGTGAAAATGAAGGCTCTGAGTGTGCCACCAGCCATGATGCAGACCACCCAGCTGCTGCGCTTCATTTCCATGTGAGAATATCTTCTACACCGACTCGGCAGACTAGTGAATGTGGGATGTAGCTAATGTGCTGGCATCGCCGCTATTGTTGTGTAATGAGTTGATGCATCATTCCAAGGAGAGCTGGCTGTGAATTCAGCTACAGTAATAGTTCTATGCAAATGTATGTAGTGTGGAAAAAAAGGAGCTCGGTAAATGGTGTGGAATTGCTCTGTTCCTGAAGGATGTTGCTTGTCATGAAAGTGATTAAAATCTATTTATGAAAGTATAATTTGACTAGCATATTACCTTATCTGCAACGTTGCCTACATAATCAGCTGTTTGCAAAGTATTAAGGTGCTTCATGGCTACTTTGTTTGGTCAGGACCTTCAAACTTTCCAGTTTGGTCTGAACCAAAATAGCAGGTGCTGAACAAAAGTTCTTGGTCAGAACAAGAGTTGGTCTCTGGATCAGCTGGTCTTAGTCCTACTTAGACCTACACTTATTGTGAAAAGAGAATGTGGCAAGTGACTGCACCTAACTAAAAGGAGAAAACCAGAAGGTAGCAAAAACATGGAATCACCCTGAAAGATTGGCATCTAGCTGCTCCACTGTCACAGAGTAACCATGAGAAGCAATCAAACAACAGCACCAACATCCCAGTTTACCATAACTACCTATGTCCACAAAACCCTGGATCTATAGTCTTTATCTAAAGGGAGACATGAATTACCAAAAGCTACAGTGAACAAATATGTTTTCAACCTAGATTTGAAGATTATGACTGTGTCTGAGTCCTGAATTATCTGGAAGGTTATTCCAGAGCTGGAGGCCTTCATAAGAGAAGGATTTTCCACCTGCTGAAGCTTTCTGAATTCTGGGAACTAATAGGAAGGCAGCACCCTGTGGCCTGTGTGATCATGATGGTTAATAATGGGAAATATGATCTTGCAGGTACTCAGAAGTGAGCCAATATAGGGCTTTTTATGTAAGTAAAAGAATTTTATAATCAATATGTAATTTAACCGTAAACCAGTGCAGTGCTGATAAGATTGGACTGATATGGTCACATTTTCTAGTTTTAGTATGGATCCTGTGTCACGTATCTGTCTCGTCCCTGTGGTCTGTCTGTTTTGTTTAACTCCCCATGTGCTTTTGAGCACATGTCATGTCTCCTCCCATTCCCAGCTGTGTTCCATTTGTAACCCTGCCCCATCGTCATCATGTCCCAGCCATGTCCAATGTGACTGAGTATATAAGTCCCTTGTCTTTTGTTAGTCCTTGTCGGTCTTTGTGGCTATGTGGCTTTGTGACTGCTTGTGTGCCTAGTTTTCATGGTTACTTGTCTTAGTGTTAATTTGTACCCTGTCAATAAATACAACCCAGCGTGTACGTCCGCCCCTACCTCTGTGTCCGTGAGCATTACATCCCGTCTGATGCATGTTGAACTAACTAAACAGCTAAAGTCTATTGAGCTTCCTACTGGAATTGCTCCTGGATAGTTGTGAGATGTTGCTATTGGAGAATGATTTGATACCAGTGTTCTTAGGCAGGATTTTCCCTGAATGAGGAGTAACCCCACACATGAACGGTCTCAGGATGCTTCACTGTTGGCATGACGCAGGACTCATGGTAGCACTCATCTTTTCTCCTCTGGACAATCATTTTTCCAAATGTTCCAGTCAGAAGGGGGCTTCATCAGAGAAAATTATTTTACCCTAGTCCTCTCCCTATATTTCCAGCAGAATGTCTGTCTATCCTTGATGTTTTTCTTGGGGAGAAGTGGCTTATTTGCTGCTCTTATTGACTCTAAGCCTTGCTCCTTGGTCTCACTGTGCATTCAGATGCACTCACACCTGCCCTCTCTCATTCCTGAGCAGCTGGTAGTGACCTGACCTTATAGCTGTATACTCATTAGGAGATGGTCCTGACTTTCTTGGACACCTTCTTCGCTGCAATTGAACCTCTCTCCTTAATGATTTGGCAAATGGTTGATTCGGGTACTATCTTACAAGCAGTAATGTCCTTGCCTGTGAAACCCTTTTGATGCAATGCGATGATGACTGCATATGTTTCCTTGGAGGTAACCATGCTTAACAGAAGAAAACTTAAAAACACCACTACCCTTTTAAAGCAACCAGCTTGCCCGTCTAATAAGCATGACAGCATGATATCAGCTGTCTTCTCCTCATTAACCTTTTCTCCTGAGCTATGAGACCCTGAAATTATGTTAGCAGGCCATTTTGTAGGGCTGAAATGCAGTGGCTGAAATGCATTCCATTCCAGGGCAGGGAATGACTTTCCAATTAATTGCAATTCATCTGATTACTCTGCACAATCTAGAGTTCATACAAATTGCCACCTCTACAGCTTTGTGAAAAACAAAATTTGTGCCATTCTCAAAACATTTGGCCATGACTATACACGGTTGTTGAGCCTAAGCTTTTTCTAAGATCTGTTATAAATGGTAAGTTGGAAATAAGACTATAGGTCTATTTGTCATGGTATATAACCTAGACTAAGAGGTGAGTTTACTATTGCTGAAAGAGGTTGAATTATGGCTGGCAGTATTTATTTAAGTCATTTTGATGAAACCGTATCAAGAAAGCAGGCTTCAGAATTTGCTAAACAAATTAATTAATGTAGTTCTAGCTGCTGAAGTCTGCTTCTATATTTTCTCTATATCAGTCACATCAGATGACAAATTGGTTAGTATTAATATGATGGGTTGAACTGAATATTAACCCTTATTTAAAAAGGATTTAATACAGCCAAGGATTGAACACAAGGATTATCGGTTACAATTATTCTGCTCAGAGGTGCCCCCAGAATTTCTTATATTGATGGCCAAATGAGGCCATTGAAAATCCTGGGGTGGCACACCAATATAAAAGCCATAATTGCATTTTAGGATTTCTATCATGCTGCTGTAGTTTATAGTCTAATTGATAATGGTGTAAATATGAGCGATCGGGAATTGCATACTGATGCTTATTATATACAGTTAGTGTTATATGATAATGTATAACGTAAACTAATTTCCTGATTTCCAAAATTAAAAGTGAAAAATTAGTTACAGTTACGGGATAAAAATTAACTGTACAAAACAATCTTGTTTTTGTGTTATGTATCTTCAAATAGGCCTGTAACCCTTTTTCTTAAAAGGAAAAATATACAGCATTGGAATGATTTTAATAATTTAAAGAACAAATAATTTACAGGGAACAAGCCTACTTGAGTTTAAACACACAACACAGAGCCCTGCAATTATTAGTATGCAGACTTTTCGGCAGTCAGAGTAAACAGTTGGAGAAAGAATTGATTAGTGCATGAAGGATCAGTCTCTCCAGGCTTTTCAATCACGTTTCAGACCAGAGTACATACAATGTTTTCAAACCAACTCTGTGTGTAATGTAGTGTATACTGGTCACAGACTAAATAATTAATGAACACAAAAAGTGCAGTTTTTATTCAGTTATTAGTCAGGTTTTGACTTTAAATGTGTCAATATTGATTGAAGTGAGGTTCTAATATCATGCAACAAGTTACAAAAATTCAAAGGTGCATGACCATGTGCCACAACAGCCCCCCCTTGATGTTGAATCTGATTCTGCTGCGTTTCACACATGCACTCACAGGGAGTCAGGTTCTGGCAGGGAGGCATAATTAGGCACAAAACCTGATAAGGCAACCTGCCAAATTGACAACACACTGATACAGACACCCCTTTACAAACCAGTCCATGGCTTCTCAAATCTAATTAAATTCGTTCTGATAATAGATTAAGACTGAGGTGTGATAAAGAAATCTCTGTTTACACGCACACTAAATGTAAACCAATCCAAAATTATGTGCACACACTTAATATTGTATGTTACTCATTAAACATCATTATACATTATCATCTGCATAGCACTAGACGCTGTCATTTTATGACTTAAAGGACCTAATGCGGTATTTTCGAGTCACCCAGAAAAATGTCAATATTTTCATAAGGCTCCATTTTCCCTATCCGCACAATAACAGTGAAAACAAAGTCTCTGAAGGAGTTTTGCAAATGTTCAATCTTCCGTGATGAAAAACACAGTTTTTGTGTAGATGGAAAGATCAGTTTTAAAAAAAATACCCATTTACATGTGCATAAGGCCTAAGAGAAGCAACAATGTGTTGCCTGATTTTTCAGTTGATGTATTTGTTTTTTAAACCATTCACAATATTGCTGGACTCAGGAAAACTTCAGATTTATAGAAAGCCAGAGAGGAAGAGGTTGTTCCTGCAAGATTTTGATTGGGAATCAAATACACATGTTTCCATTGCTAATAATCTTCTATTTAAAAGATTATTGAAAGGTTTACCCACCTTGTTCAATCAAATAAATATGGTTGTTTTCAGAATGGCCTCAATTGGACTAGTCTATTCAGAATGAGGTATATGGACATATTACATTCTGTTTGAGCAATATTATTTTGGATTATGAAGCTGCATGTAAATGTAGCTAGTGTCAAGTATTGGGAGACTGTGGTGGATGAAGAGGCCACCATGACGGAATCTATAATCAAGCCTATACTATAAAAGATATACCTCACCGAGAGAGGAGGGGGGGGGGGCAAACTGAGGAGAAACTGGGATATTCTCTGTTTGTCCCATGTTTGTTTCTGACCCTTGTGCTCTCCCTGTGTCAGGTATTTTGGTGACACCCCCAATGCCCATGTAGGTGATTACAATAGGATGCAACAATTCTTTAGTGTGCTCAATAAACTGCAGTGTGAAACTAAAACTAATCGAACCACATGTACGATATGTAACAAAAACGTGAACCTTCGGACCTTCTTATATGAAAACACATTTAGTCATCTCTGTTTGTCTAGCACAGCTGTTTCAAACCTCACTATTAACAATCCAAATACAAAATTCTGAATGTTAGGAAAAAGTCTTTTTGAAGTTATTGGTCAGCTCTGCTCATTATGTCCTCATAATCTATAAAAGTCCAAGATGTCAAGAAAACTGCAGCTAGTGGAGAATTTAATAATGCCCAGGCTGATTTTTAGTGTTTGGTCTTGAGTGTCCTGAATATGGAGTCCGTGACAGAAAACATTCGCTTCCTCATTCATCAAGCATCTCTGCTTTCGAGCATGTGCAATCCCTCTCTCCTTTCCTGTCATAGGAATTTTCCCCAACACAGCTCCTGAGAATGTCCTGGGGGATTTAATAGCGCTTTGACGCTAAGAGAATGCAAATGGCACTCACACACACACATACACCACACACACACACACACACACACACACACAAAGACACACACACACACACACACACACACATACACACATACACACATACACACACACATACATACACGAATCTGGGACAAGATGGCCATGACCCACAGAGGTCTTCTCTCTGAGCCGGGTATCTGGGGATTCACTATTCTCTCCAGCCGGAGCTTAATTAGCCCACGTGTGCTCCGGGAGAAGTGTTCTGCGGTTGACCTTTCCTAAAGGTAAGCGACCGGTGCGTGTTCAACAGGCCGCAGGAAAATGAGCACCATCGGGAGGACGCTGACGAGCCAGACGTGGAGGGGAGGTGGAGACTGACAAGGCAATGCTGCCATAGCCCAGATGGAGACTAAATTGATATAACATCCAAAAGAGCATCTATCTGCATTATGTCTATTATCAGGAACATACTGATCAGCCGGGGCACGTCATCCTTTCATTAAGCTTTTACTGTTTGTCTGTTTACTAATGTTGAACAAACACCTAACTAGAAATAAACTTTCAATCAAAAGTTTTAAGACACCCCAGTTTTGTTCACTTCTTATTGACAGACAGACCTTTAAAAGGAACATGCCCCCACACATTAAATGCATCCAGAAAGTATTCACAGTGCTGCACATTTTGCTCTGCTGCAGACTTATTATTAGGGAAGGGTACAGGGTACTGCTGCATTGATTTATAGAATAGAATAGAATAGAATAGAATAGAATAGAACTTTATTCAGAATTATCTGAATGAACACAGTGGCCTCCATAATCCGTAATGGAAGAAGTTTGGAACCACCAGAACTCTTTATAGAGTTGGTCACCTGGCCAAACTGAGTGATTGTAGTAGGAGCATTGCTATGTGGAGTGAGGAGAACCATTGAGAAGGACAACCATTTCTGCAGAGCTCCACCAATCAGACGGAAGCCACTCCTCAGCAAAAGGCATATGACAACCTGTCTGGAATTTGCCAAAAGGCACCTAAAGACCATGAGAAACAAACAGACTGAACTTTTTGGACTGAATGCCAAGCCTCATATCTGGACAAAGCCAGGCACTGCTCACCATCTAGCCAATACCATTCCTACAGTGAAGCATGGTGGTGGCAGCATGATGATGTGGGGATGTCACAGGAACTGGGAGATTAGTCAGAGTCGAGGGAAAGGTGACTGCAAGGATGTACAGAGACATCCTTAATGATAACCTGCTCCAGGGTGCTCCGGACCTGGATGAAGGTTCATTTTCCAACAGGACAATGACCCAAAGCACAAAGCCAGGGTGACAAAGGAGTGGCTTCGAGCCCAGAGCCCAGAATTGAATTGAGCCTGACTGAACTGTGGAGATATCTAAAAATGATTGCGCACTGACACTCCTATTGATGGACCTTGAGAATTTCTGCAAAGAAGAATGGGAGAAACTTCCTGAAAACAGGTGTGCCAAGCTTGTAGCATCATACTAAAAAAGACTTGAGGCTGTAACTGCTGCCAAAGGTGCTTCACCATGTTCTAACTTTGTCATTGTGGGGTATCGTGTGTAGAAGGGTAAACAAATCCATCCATTTTGAGGATGTAATATAAAATGTGCAGAAAGTTAATGTCAATACCTTTTTTTACAGGATGCACTGTATTTACAGGTCAATGCAGTATTATTTAACTCCTGTGGTACATTGGAGCAGAACATTTCTGCTCTGCTTCTGCTCTTTTATCAACATTAAACCAGACAAAATGCTTCACTTGGGCTTGTGAGGTCACTAACTGGACCCTACAGGACTGGCAACATGTAGCATTGTTCAATAAGTCATGCTACCAATTATTTTGGGCTGATGGTAGGGTTTATGTGCAGTGCATGAAGCCATGGGCCCCAGCTTTAAATAAGGCATTGTGTAAGCTGGTAGTGCTTCCATACTGGTGTATTCTCATGGCATTGGTTGGTTGCACTGATCCACTTAAACATGTCATTGACCAATGGCCTCTATGTTTAACTGCTTCATGACCATTTGCAGCGGCATGGTGGCGCAGTGGATAGCGCTGTTGCCTCACAGCAAGAAGGACCTGGGTTCGATCCCCGGGTGGGGTGACCTGGGAAGTTTCTGTGTGGAGTTTGCATGTTCTCCCCGTGTTCGCATGGGTTTCCTCCGGGTACTCCGGTTTCCCCCACAGTCCAAAGACATGCATGATAGGTGAATTGGTGACTCTAAAGTGGCCCTTAGTGTGTGGATGTGTGTGTGTGTGTGCATGTGTGTGCCCTACGATGGATTAGCGCCCTGTCTAGGGTTGTTTCCCGCCCTTGCGCTCAGAGTTGCCGGCTGGGCACCGGCTCACCCGTGACCCTATTCAGGAATAAGCGGTTTGGAAAATGAATGAATGAATGAATGAATGAATGACCATTTGCAACCCTTCGTGGACTTCCTGTAGCCCTACAATGATGAGATATTTCAGCAGGTCAATGCACCATCCAATGGTGCCCAGAGTTGGTACATCTAAGTACATCTAAGATGTATTTCTGGTACACATGTGATACTGGGATATTGAGGAATGATAAATGCCCACACAACTTCAGAAATGGAGGTTTCCTGGCACCCATTATCATCCCTTGCTCTGACACTGATAATTCATGTGGTCTTGCCATGAGGATGCTGACCAGTGTTTAGTCTCATTCCCAAGATACGTGCGGACAGGTGTGGACACTCCCAAGTCTTCCTAGAGGTAATGCCACTTCATTATTAATGTATATACATCTATCCCATGCCAGTGTATATTGTTTATTTGAAGATTAAGGCTGAACAAGAAGAGAAAGCAATAATCAGTTACAACTGATTTGACTTCCCCAGGATTTAAGTTCTCATGATACATTCAAATACATGGACATTACAGGTTTTATACTATTAGTACTATTTAGATTTATTTTCTGCCTTATTTTCTGTTTTATATGATCTCACCCATTTATTCTGAAAAATTGCATGAAAATGTTGCACAACATCTTTAAACATCAGACAAGTCTTTGTATTTTGTATTCCGAGTATGTGTGGTCAGTACCTACCTAAAGAGCTCCACAGAAGGACAGCCAGTGAAGTGAGTCTCAGTGAAAATAAGTCTCTCTAGAGAGAGAGAGAGAGAGAGAGAGAGAGAGAGAGAGAGAGATAGATAGATGTAAGATTGCTTCTTGCAAGCATACCACTGCACTTCTACATGTTATTAACTGTGTATCCTCTGACAAGATGAGACTTGATCTTAATCAAAGCTGGACTTTAATAACCCACCCTTCATTAGTGCTTCATGAGAGCTAGCAGGTAGAGTCGACCAGTTCACTGTCAAAGCATTAAAAAAATTGAAAAAAAAGAAAAGAAAAGAAGTGCAACTTCCAGGCTTCCTCCATTAGGCTACTTGCTCTTATCGGGCATTTTTGCTCTACAGTGTGTTCGTTTTTGTAGTTCAAAATGTCTCTTTTGAGGTAATGGATGCCATTGTTTAGTGCTTGAGGGGCTCTTGGGGAGTTGAAGGCGCTGAGGCAGGTAGTAGCTTTGCTCGCATGCTCTTCCTGCACGTAATGAGAAATCCTTTGAGGGTGGGACATGCCTGTCATCTTATAAATCATCCATGGGCAAGCGTTTCTTCTCTCTCAGTACACCATGCGGTCGGGCGCCATCCTCATTATCCTCTGTGGGTTTGCCTCATGGAGAGACGAGCGGCAAGGTGAGAAAAACACACCATAGATAGGCCATCTACTAGCTAGTGGCCATGCATTTAAAGTCAGCATGATGGAGTCCTTAGTTACTGATTTGTTCTTAGTCCTTAGTTACAGATTTGAAGCCATATCACACACATTTCACTAGCACTACACCACTAACACACCACAACATATCAGGAGCCCTGCGTGAAATGATGAGAGATCTAACCAGGTAAACACTGAGGGAATGTTTCTGGGGACTTTCTGATTGCTTTTTGCACTACAGCCACTTCTCAAATTCCTACTGAACAGTGCTGTACACAAGCACGTCAGTGAGTTCAACCTCCCATATAATACAATATGAGGTCAGCAGTGCTCCTATTGTGGTGCGATTCCATTGATGGATGGGGTATTATCTGTGTACAGTGGCACCTGTCAAGGGGTGTATATATTAGTTAGCAAGTGAACATTCAGTTCTTGAAGTTGGGTTGAAAAAGGAAAGAAGCGTACAATTCTGAGACACTGACATCAACATCGACTGGGAGAAAGTTTTTTTCCCCCACTCCTCCATGCAGAATTCTTTCAGCTGTGTGATGTTTGAGGGGCTTCTTGCATTTACAGCCTGTTTCAAATCACCCCTCAACATTTCGATATGATTATGCTCAAGGCTTTGACATGTTCATTCCAGAGCCAATGACCAGTTTCATTCTTTTGAACTATTCCTTGTTGGATTTACTGAAATATTAATACTGGATTTACTGGAATAATACACCATTACTTATGAAAAATTCTGAAAACCTACTTGGGTGGCATGGATACAGTGGCATGGCATGGCACAGTGGATAGTGCTGTTGCCTCACAGCAAGAAGGACCTGGGTTTGATCCCTGGGTGGGGCGACCTGGGAAGTTTCTGTGTGGAGTTTGCATGTTCTCCCTGTGTTCGTGTGGGTTTCCTCCGGGTACTCTGGTTTCCCCCACATTCCAAAGACAGGCATGGTAGGTCAATTGGTGACTCTAAAGTGGCCCTTAGTGTGTGTGGATATGTGTGTGCACATGTGTGCCCTACAATGGATTAGTGCCCTGTCTAGGGTTGTTTCCCGCCCTTGCGCTCAGAGTTGCCGGCTGGGCACCGGCTCACCCGTGACCCTATTCAGGAATAAGCGGTTCAGAAAATG
This sequence comes from Acestrorhynchus altus, assembly GCA_034509495.1. NCBI lineage: Eukaryota > Metazoa > Chordata > Actinopteri > Characiformes > Acestrorhynchidae > Acestrorhynchus > Acestrorhynchus altus. The sequence continues at coordinate 29,318,241 of CM067505.1, forward strand.
AATGGATGGATGGAAAACCTACTTTGGTCTATCACATTAAATCCTAATACAATACATTTAACTTTGTGGGTGTAGCATGAAAAGATGTGGGGAGGTTCTGGGCACTGTAAACAGCACATGTAAATGCATATATCTAAGAAAGCATGTATTTCACAGCATGATTACTTATTTCAATTTCCTTATTTCCATCATTCCATGAATCAGAGTGAAATCTCCTTATACTCTTGAGTTAATGACAGTGTTGTGACAAGATCTGAACAGAAAGCAGGAGTGTTAAGGTGCAAACACAGCTTGCTTCTAACAAGGATGGACTAATATCAGATGAAAACAGACATTTCTCAGACATTCTGTTCATTAAGTGAGACAGCGTAGCGACACTGGTGATCCTCAGCTGGCCCAGCCCTTGCCTGTACACCAGTCTGAGCTCGGAACACTGAAACCGCTGCAGGACACCAATTTGGCTCTGACCTGTAAAATGTGACAGGCAAGTGGCCTCGGTGAATGAATGTGGAATGCTAATTGAGATATTCTGTTTCAGGCTAAAAACCTGAAGTTCTTTTCTGGGAATGAAAGAAAAATCTTGCGAATCCCAGCTGAAGCCATTCTTTTACCTTCTATTGCACTTTTGATTTTGAACAATATAGTGCAAAATCCTTTTCTGCTGGTAGTTTAAAGGAAATGTGCACAGCATTTTAAAAGTATTTTGTATGCTTACTCACACACACACACACACACACACACACACACACACACACACACACACACACGCACATTTATATATGTATATATGTATTTATTGTCAGTATAAACCAAGTATACTTGTTTACAATATTGGTTAGGACACTGTATCTCTGACTAGTACAAAATTAAGCATAATTTAATTTGTGATGTTGATATTTTCTGATTGATTTTTTAAAATCTATATTTGCATCCATCTTGTTATATTTTCTATTTTGTGTCTGATCTGACATTTGTCAAATCACAATTGGCTGTTCCATATATGATTGTGCATATGACAAATAAACTTGATTTTATTTGAACAGGATTCAGTTCCCCTGTTTGTGAATTATTATTCCACTGGTAAAGACTGTACTGCAGATGATGCATCTCCGCATTTTGAGTCAAGGCACACAAAGGTTAGTCTATTCGTTAGAGGTTTTGCACAGAAGAAACTGAGCCATAAATACACTCTAGCAAAAGCTATAACAGGATAATTCCTCAAGGCTTGGATTGCACTGCTGTCTCACAAGCCTGCTGCTTTTACTTTCTCTCATTAACACATCTCTCAGAGATATGAAGGCTATGGTGTGAAAGAGGTTGAGATCCACCAGTGCTTCACCCCTATTGGCTACATCCCTCAACAAGGGTGAGTTTAGCATCTGCTGATTCCACTTGCAGCTGTGAAAAAGGGCGAGAGAGAGAGAGGGTTAGTGCTGCATAGCATATCTAGTACGGCTTAAACCTGCAGTGGGCTGTCAAAGTCTCAAAGTGCTTTACATAAAGCCAGTTAAGAGGCATCTGAGGTCTGAGTCACATCTGTCATGGTTGCCCGGATGATACTTTGCATGTGTGAAAACGACAAACAGCTGGAGTGTAGCTATTTGTCATGTGTGTTTCAAAACAGCACCTGACATCTTGCAAGAGCAGATCGCTGCATGCTTTATAACAGTGTCCATTCTCATCTGCTTCTTAATTCTGAGAGCGAAAATTACGGAAGCAGTACTTTTACATGGAAAACACATTCTGCTATATATGGTCCATGACTGTGAATGCCTCTGACAGCCAGTATGGCCTCTTTGCAACCTGCAGATGTTCTCGTGGGTCATTACTGTGGCCAGGGCATGACAACGCATCAAGGGTCATGTCAGCATTATTATGGCTGGTGACAAATGAGCTTCAGTTTGTGCGTGTTGTATTCCGTTTGTCAGAGTGAACTGAAAGCAGAGCTGTCTCTCAGAGCACAGTACTGCTGTAATTAGACCCAGGTCTTTTATAATGAGGGCAGACGGGAAAACAGAAAAAGAGAACACTGAAGGGAGTTGGTTTAGGAAGCCGAGTTGACGAATGAGTTTGAGCACCGACATGAACTTATAAACATTAGGTTACAAGACTGTTTTCTTTTGACATATAAATATAAATATATGAAATATGTATATGAAACAAGACGGCAGCTTGGAATGGTCACACGCTGATCCCAAGTGATGTCCGTGGCCGAGAATCCAAGTGTATCGTCTCCCACAATGGCCTTGCTTATTTTTAGCAGGAAAGATGTCCACTTTTACATTTTAAACGATGAAGTTGGAAAACAATATTTGGTCCTTTTGAGAATTTGATGTTGGTCCAATTGCTCTGAAGAGCTTGGGGGCAGTTTTTGGATGATGAAGGAAGAATAAAATAGAACAAAAAGTGCAACTGTCCAGGCATTGGCTTTATCAGGGGAAGGGCTTTGAGATGCCACAGACATCCTTGGCTGACCTCGCCTCACACAATGGCCCTCCTTCATCCATTGTCACTCAGCACAATGCTGGCCCAAACTGGACTCTGTTAACTAAAGCCACAGAATTAAACAGATTTGACTTCTCCTCAAAGTCTGTTGACATTTGCTGAAGTTCAAAAAGATTAGTAGTCTAGACATCAATTTGGCTCTGACCTGTACAATGTGACAGTCAAGTGAATGAATGTGGAATGCTGATTGAGAGATACGGTTTGAGGCTAAAATCTAAAGTTTTTTCTTAAATTGAAAGACAGGCTGCTAAAATCTCCAAGTGAACTTCTAATTTTGAAGAGTGCAGCTCCAAAACTTAATTTGTTTGCAAATGATGTGAAAAAAAAGAGACTGCAGGCAGTGACAGTTATCCAGGTGTTAACCCTTAATGGGAAGGGTCAGGAGTTGAGCCCAAGCGATACCACAGACCTCACCTTGCACATTGGCCCTGCCTCATCCATCATCACTCTGTGTAGTGGTGGCCAGAGCAAAATCCGTTAGCTGAAGTCAGAGAATTGAGCCTGTTAGTGTTTCCCTTGAAGGCTGTTGACTGAAAATATATGGTGACACTTCCCTAGTCTGAGCTAACCACACTGTGAGCTTGTTTACACCTAGAATTAACAGGTTAATGAAGTTTTTCATGATCAGATGATGTCTGGATTTCACTTATCCACAGACAATCCAAGTTTAAACATCTCCAAGACGATTTGTAAGTTAGTAAGTAACATTTGGAAGTGGTCAGAGACGAATCTCGTCCACATTTATCGCGTGTAAACATAATTCACTTCTGTGATGTAATACAATCAGACAAGCAGAAATAGGTCATGGGCTTCTCGAGCAGGAAACGTTTATAGATAAATCATTGCATACAGGAAGTAAAATGGAAATGATGTCCACGTTGGTGAGCATAGGAAACATAAGAAAAAAGGAAATATATGAAAACAAAATCAGATCTCATCTAGTCACACAGTCAAACTCAAGGGCTTAATGGAAAGGATTGTGAGAACTCAGCAATCCATGGTTGGGAGAGCAACACAGCATAATTGACCACGTCTTGCACAATGGCCTCCTTCATCCATCATCACTCAGCACAGTGCTGTCAAAGCAGGAGTCTGTTAGCTGACAGATTAGTGTTCTCCTTAAATCCTGTTGACCTGTCTAATGCCATTGCATTTGCAGCAGTTTAAAAAGAAGCAGTGCTTCATTAGTGTATCTGTACAATGCCAGGTGGTCTCAAGGAATAAATATACGGAATGCTAATTGAGAGATACTGAGTTTTAGGCTAAAACCTGAGACTGTTTAATCAGATTAAATGAAGTTCAGTTAAAATCTTTACCTTCATAAACACTTCTGGTTTTAGACAGCTCTCCAGCAATTGTGGGGATATTGAAATTGGTTCAGTTGCTCTGAAATGTTCAGGGCAGTTTCAGCATCATTAAAACCAAGACCCCAAGTGGCACCACTGTGCTGATAGTCAATGTGATATATTCCTTAAAACACATGAAGCTCTTCAAATTATGTTGATATTTCTTTAAATTAAGGACCTTTTGGACTGAATGCTGCGCAGTGCATATAACACATTGTGTATTTTGAAACTGATGTAATAAATTAATGAAAGAAACAAATTGGCTGTTGGACAAATTATTTAGAACAATAGGTAAAAAAGTAAGTATTACACAGTGCATCTGGAAAGTATTCACAGCACTTCACTTTTTTACACATTTTGCTGTTACAGCTCATTTCATTTCATTTCATTCATTTTTCCATCTTATTCTACACATAATCCCCCACGATGACCAAGTGAGAACAGTTTGTTTGAACATTTTTGCAAATGTATTCAAAATTAAAATATACAGTACAAACATAAAACATGTACAGAAGTATTCACAAACGTTGCCATGACACTCAAAACAGAGCTCAGCTGCATCTTGTTTCCACTGATCATCCTTCAGATGTTTCTACGGCGTGATTGGAGAACACCCGTTGTAAACTGATTGGACATGATTTGGAAAAGCACACAGACACACAGGTCCCATAGCAGTATGACAGAACACAAACCAAGCCGTGAAGTCTAAGGAATTGTCTGTAGACCTCTGAGACAGGATTGTATAAAGACACAGGTCTGGGGAAAGGTAAAGAAAAGTTTCTGCTGCATTGAAGGTTTCAGTGAGCACAGTGTCCTCCATCATCCATAAACAGAAGAAGATTTAAGCCACCAGGACTCTTTATAGTGCTGGCAGAAGTGATCATGGCAGAAGGGCCTTGGTCAGGGACTTGACCAAGAACCCAATGGTCACTATGACCGAGCTCCAGTGTTGCTCTGTGGAGAGAGAAAAAGCTTCCAGAAGGACAACCATTTCTGCAGCACTCCACCAATCAGGTCTGTATAGTAAAGTGACCAGACCTCAGTGAAAGACATACAACAGCTTTACAAGTTGCCCAAAAGGCACCTAAAGGAATCTCAGACCACGAGAAACAAAAAGATTGAACTTTCTGGAATGAATGCCAAGCATCATGTCCTGGTACTGCTCATCACCTAGCCAATACCATTCCTACAGTGAAGCATGATGGTGGCAGCATCAAGCTGTGTGGATGTTTCTCTGCAGAAGGAACTGGGAGACTAATCAAGGTCAAGGGAAAGATGACTGCAGTGATCTGTAGTGCAGAGACATCCTTGATGATAACCTGCTCCAGAGCACTCTGGGACAAAACTTCATCTTCCAACAGGACAACGAACCTAATCACACAGCCAAGATATAAAAGGCATGGCTCCAGGACAACACTGTGTCCAGCTAGAGCCCAGACTTCAACCCAGTTGAAAATATCTCCATCCAATCTGATGGAGCTTGAGAGGTTCTGCAAAGTCTGTGAATTCTTATGTATCTGTTATATTAATGTGTAAATTTGCAAAGATTTCAAACAAACATTTCTCACTTTGTCATTGTGGGATATTGTATGTAAAATTCTATTAATTGCATCCTTTTTGAAATAAGGCTGAGTTTGTCCTGCTTTTGTTGGAGTAACAGTCTCTACTGTCCAGGAAAAGTTTCCTACTAGATTTGGGAGACTACTGAGAGGATGTGAACTGAAGTGTGGGCTGCATACAAGCCCATTTGCTTGGAAACCTCAATATGGTGTAAATATAACAATACTATTAAAATATATTGTACAAACTAAAATATTTTGTTTATAATGAAAAATAGACAAAAATCCCAACTGTGTCCAAACTTTTGATTGATATTGTAAACAAACAAACAAACACGCAAGCAAACAAGCAAACAAACAAACAAACAAATAAATAAATAAATGAATGCATTTATAATGTTGATATAACTGCAGTGATAACCGTATAGTTATTTTCCAGTGTCTTGGAAAACTGCTGCTCTGAAATATTCTACAGTAAGACTTTGTGTGCTACAGATTTCATCCCCAGGGCACATACTGCTTCAAACACCTCCAGGCTGAAACTTCCATAGTAAGACTCCTTACATACCCATACAGGCTGATCTGGATGCAGCAGATAGGAAACATTAGTGGTGTGTCTTACGATTATATGGATTATAATGAATTTGACACTTGGCATCAAAAAGTCTCTGATAAAATGAGTCAGAGACAGATGAGTTCTCTTCTCTTCTGTTACATTTCCTTGACAGAGATGAAGCTTTGAAATAAGCTTGTTAGTTTTTGTCTGGATCAAACATGCAGCCCTCAATTTATCTGTCTTTGAAAAAGGTGTTTTTAAACAATTCAACTGACATTTACAAGCATGCCTTGCCAACTTGTTTGCATCAGAGTGTTTCTTTCCATCTCCTTTCTACTGACACTGTAGAACGTGAGAAGCTCTCAGATTGTGTTAGGATACGCACTGATTTCATTATGTTCAGATTTTGCTGTTATTCATGTTCTACTAAATTGTGGCTAAAACTGTTCTTAATCCAATTTTCTTGGACTGCTTATGTCCCAAATGCATGAGCACTATATGGACAAAAGTATTGGTATACCTGCTTATTTGCCTTTCTTCTGAAATCAAGGGCATTAAAAAAATATCCTACCCTTGTTAGAGTAAATGTCTCTAATATCCAGGGAGGACTTACTATTAGATTTTGAAGCATAGCTTTGGTGATTGTTTGCACTCAGTGATGAGCATTACCAAGGTCAGGATGTTGGATGACCATTTCATCCTTAACTTGTCCCTAAAGTATGGGATGGAACACATCTGGACATACTGTGTGTTTAATGCATATTCCTGGTATATTAAACTTAATCTTTACACATAAATTGTTTCCCCCTGTAAAGAAGAGCATCTCAGGGAATAGGAATATTGTAAATATTGTTTTACTGATCATTCAATCCAAATGGTATTCACATATAATACTTAAATATTTCTTAATACCAGTGCATTCCTACTAAAATCACCAAGCATGCATTGTTCAGTGATGGCTGGAGTGATGTAGACTCTGATATAAAAGACTAATGAAAAGAGGAAATGTGTGGTGAAGGAGGAATAATGGCTGTTTTGGCTTCTTAGTAGTGAAATGGAAATCACAATACAATGACATTTTAGACATTTTTTAGCATTCATAACAAACTCGAGGAAACCCCTGGCTTTCCAGCTTCAGCAAATGCCCCAATGAACAAACTGAACACCATAAAAAATTGCTTGCAAGGTTTGATGTGGAATAGCTGGCCTGCACCAGCTAGAACACTGACTATGACCCAGCCTTTATCATCCTACATCAGTGCTGACCTCATTAGTGTTCTTGTGGCTGAATGGAGGCGAATCTCTGCAGCCATGTTCTGAAGACAGGTGGGAAACCTACCCAGAAGAGTAGAGGCTGTTACTCTAATAGTTTTGGAATAAGATTTTCAGTGGGTACAGATAGAACACTGTTCAAATGCGTACTGTATAGTAATTTTGATAGCATAAGTAATAATATGGGGCTGCCCCAAATGATAATTAATAATCAGATCATTCAGTGAAGTTGATATTTGCCCTTAATCACTGTATTTATTTAATATTATAAAATAATAATGTAATATTATTGTTTAATGTTAATTGTACCTTGACTTTGTGAACACCACACACACAAACACACACACACACACACACACACACACACACACACACACACACACACACACACACACACACACGCACAGGTTTTCAGTTTCAGTGCACTGACATTTCTCAAATTCTCTGGTGCATGCTTGGGTAATAGAGAGAACTGTGAAAACATCAACTCATATGTCGCATTGTTTGACATAGCTTAATAAGGCTGAGGTACAAGTTGCCCCCGAGAACCTCAAAGTTCATGACATTTATAATGCGCCTTGTTTGTTTCTCGGTATTTACTTTGAAGGTTAAACTGGCCGCTAGTGGTAATTACATTGTTGCTTCTCCCATGATCATATCGAATCAATGGAAGACCTTTAAGGAAGAATCAGTGGTGGTTTAGAGACCGAAAGCCCAATACACAATGCCTCTAATTAGGATCAGCCTCTAATTCTATCACACGGACTCCACAGCATGTGGGTTTACAGTGGTTTGAATGAAGCTCTTTTTGTAAGGTTTACTGCACGTGCAGCCAGATTTCACTATCACATCAATTTAGTAAAAATACTGTTGTTATAAAAATAAAGGTACTACAGATGTGTCATGCAAGAACCACTTTTACATGAAGAATCATGTTTGTAACAGAGATATATGTGTCCCTGGCTCAAAAAAATTGATCTGTCTTGCTAGGCTGTCCAAATACCCCTTTAAAAACACACCACTGCACTCTTTACTCTATTGTTCACTGTCACTCTTTACACACGCATCACAATATACTGGTTTATACACTGGTTTACATTCTTTTAAAATTCTCTTCTAGGATAGACAGACAGGATAGATTCTATTCCAGCCAGTATCTGTTGAATAGTCCCTAAAAATAAACCCTCCTTATGGCCTTCATTTCAGTCTGGAACACTCTTCAAAAATAAATACTGGAGTCCTTGGTGTCAATTTCCTAATTTATAATTTTATTGATTTGTGTACCTGTTGATTTATTAACTGTCATTGTTTCTGCCACTTTTGTGTTTTCTTCCCCCTTCTCCCTCAAGTGGCTTCTCCTGCTTGCCATCCTCTCATTGTAAATAAGAAATTGTTCTTCATGGTTAAATGAGAACAAATACACAAACAAATGAATGAACAAATGAATGAATGAACAAATGAATGAATGGTTGTCTTCATTTAATAATTTCTTTGGTATCCCATTATGGGAAACAGCCTCTGTGTGACCAACCATGAAGTACCAAAGGCACCAAGTCTGTTAGATAGCTGACAGACCAATCACAGAAGTGATGAGGGAGCACCTGCCCCCAATATAAGCAGTACTTATAGAACACTGACAAGCTAAATGTTTCATTAAAAAAGAAAGCATAAGTAGTTCAGTGAGGTATGTAAAATAAAAGCATTTTATTAATAGGATTTGATTGTATTTTTAATGTTGCACCACTGGTTCATTTTCTGCCTATTCCAGTATATTAAATGTCTGAAATAAGCATCATCATGTGAACATTTCATAGAGCAACATTATATATTTTTTCCATCCCATACAGAACTCTGATATACAGCAGAACTATGTGGAATTTGTTTAAATCCATATATTTGCTTAAATCCATATATTTGTTACATATATTTCAGTCATATATCCACATATACACTCATAAAAAAATAGTTGCACCCAGAAGGACGTTTCAGATGGGCAATGCTACTGAGAAGGAAGTTAAAGGTTACCAGGAAGTACACGTACAGTAGCGTCTCTCAGTATTGTGGAGGATACCAGGTATAATGCAACGTCAGACATCTTGGCATGGAGCTGTACTGGTTCCTAATGGTGTCCTGTGTTAATCCATTCCATGCAGCCATCCAATAGTATCCCACATATTTTCAAAAGATCTGACGATGCAACTGGCTATGTCTTAGTATACGGTATCAAGATGAGCTCTTGAGACAGCAGCAGTATGAGGATGCTGGACAACAACAAATGTGTGACAACAAACCATTAAAACTAGGAGTTGACCACGGTGCCTCCACACACAGATTCTTTGGTTATTTCCACCAAGAAATAAGGACAAAATCAGGACTCATCTCTGAAGATGACCCACTGCCATGAGAGTCTGATATGCATTCAGTCGTGCATTATAATTAAGTAATGCATTCTGGGTGTAACTATTTTTTGATGAGTATACAAGCAGATATGTGTGATATTGAACAATATATAATAAAAAGCAATGTGTGCAACGTAAAGTAGCTGATATGTCCACAAACATTTGGACACACAGTGTGTCATACATATACACACATGAACAAAATTGTTGGTACTCCTCGGTTAATGAAAGCAAAACCCATAATGGTCACAGAAACAACTTGAATCTGACAAAAGTAATAATAAATAAAAATGAACAAATGAAAATCCAACACTGATTTTGAACCGTGGTTCAACTGAAGTATTTTACAAAGTATTAACTCATTAAGCAGGTCTGGACAAAAATGATGGTACCCCTGAAAATAATGTAACCAAAGGGACATGTTAAATCAAGGTGTGTCCACTAATTAGCATCACAGGTGTCTACAATCTTGTAATCAGTCAGTGGGCATATATATAGGGCTACAGGTAGTCACTGTACCACACTTTATATACCACACTCAACATAGACCAGAGGAAGCGAAGGAAAGAGTTCATTAGATAGATAGATTAGATTAAAGGTAAAGGTTATATGACCGTCTCCAAGCATATTGATGTTCCTGTGACTACAGTTGTACATATTATTCAGAAATTTAAGATCCATGGGACTGTAGCCAACCTCCCTGGACGTGGCCCCCAGAGGAAAATTGATGACAAATCAAAGAGACGGAAATACAAAAGGTAACAAAAGAGCCAAGAAAAACGTCTAAAGAGACTAAAGGTGAGCTTCAAGCACCATCTGTCATTGTTTGAGCCAAAGTGGACTTAATGGGAGACAACCAAGGAGGACACCATTGCTGAAAACAAATCATAATAAAGCCAGACTGGAATTTGTCAAACTACATGCTGACAAACCACAAAGCTTCTGGGAGAATATCCTATGGACAGATGAGACAAAAATGGAACTTGTTGCCAAGGCACATCAGCTCTATGTTCACGGATGGAAAAATGAAGCATATCAAGAAAAGAACACTGTCTCTACTGTGAAACCTGGAGGAGGCTCTGTTAAGTTTTGGGGCTGCTTTGCTGCATCTGGCACAAGGTGTGTCAAATCTGTGCAGGGTACAATGAAATCTCAAGACTATCAAGGGATTCTAGAGAGAAATGTGCTGCCCCGTGTCAGAAAGCTTGGTCTCAATCACAGGTCTTGGGTCTTGCAACAGGATAATGACTCAAAACACAGCTCAAAACACCCAAGAATGGCTAAGAGGAAAACATTGGACTATTCTGAAGTTTCTTTCTAAGAGCCCTGACCTAAATCCTATTGAGCATCTTTGGAAGGAGCTGAAACATGCCGCCCTTCAAACCTGAGACAACTGGAGCAGGGCCAAAATACCTGCTGAGAGGTGCAGAAGTCTCATTGACATTTACAGAAATGGTTTGATTGCAGTCTTTGCCTCAAAAGGTTGTGCAACAATATATTAAGTTAAGGGTTCCATCATTTCTATCCAGGCCTGTTTCATGAGTTTATTGTTTAAAATAATTATTTTGCAGCATGGTTGAACAGCAATGTCTGGCTTTCATTGGTCAATTTTCATAGCTTATTTATTCATTATTACTTTTGTCAAAGTTATTTCTTTGACCATTGTGGGTTTTTCTTTCATTAACCGAGGGGTACCAACAATTTTGTCCACATGTGTATATATATATATATATATATATATATATATATATATATATATATATATATATATATATATATATATACTGTAACATTATTTACTATGTTTTACTGTGTTTACTACATGTCCATATATGTATTTTCCTCTCAATCATATATGTATGATCTATATATTACGCTCATTTTCAGTATATCATTTGTTCCTGTAAAACCTTGTATCATAATATTTGGCATTTTTCCCTTTAACATAACTAAAAAAACATAACTTTGATATATATATATACACCATAACAGCCATAATATTATGATCCTTGTTTCTATACTCATTGTCCAGCAGCCCTGCTGGGTCTCATTCATGTATACCAGTGCAACACACACTAACACACCACCACTAAGTCAGTGTCACTGCAATGCTGAGAATGACCAACCACCCACCACCTAAATAATACCCACTCTGGGGTGGTCTTGTGGGGTCCTGACCATTGAAGATCAGGGTGAAAAGAAGCTAGCAAAGTATATAGTGAAGGAGATGGACTACATACAAATAGTAATTATAGAACTACAATGTGCTCCTTTAGGGTCAGTGGAGCTTATATAATGAAAAATGAGTGTAGAAACATGTAGGTGGATGCATTTTTATGGGTGTTTGGTGTATATGCACACAATCTAAGTATGTATATTTTTAATATATTCCTTTCTGATATATCTGCATATATGACCATTCATCAGATTCCTGGACGGGATATTGCCCATCCCTAATATGACTACTTCTCCAGTGCTGTTCAGATATGGTCAGTGTTTTTTGTGGATTTTTGGACCAGTTTTCTGGACATAGCTCAGCTTAGTCGGAGACTAAATTACAATGTCAGTAGGGATCCTTCAGTGGAAAACATTTTTAGGCTAGAACTAGCTCTCATCTAGGTGTAGAACATTGTCCCTTAGTGTCTTGCCCTAATGGCTTTTATTTTGTGTTGTCCCATGAGTGTGTGACAAGGGTCTCAATCTGCTTGGAGGATCACATCTGTTATCAGATAGTACAACATCTGCTGATGGTGCACAGTTTTGAGATATCTGCAGAAAGAGAAAATTTTATATGGCCTCAAAAAAAGCACAAGCCCCCACAGATATGTCCACCGTTATCAATCTGCTACACATCAACAACATGCCCCGTTGTCAAGATCACAGAACTTCAGTCAAACTGACTGGCAAAGAGAAGCATGAAGCTAAAGTTGTTGAGGATGTGTTTAATTTTTTTCCTCTTTTTACATTTTATGCAATGTAATGACACACCTCAATAGTCACTGTATGCTGTACGGGTTTCAATTTCATATCAAGATGACTGACACGGTTTTCGTATTTTTAAATAGTAACAGTGAACAGACACAGTGCTGTGCATGACAAACACTCTGAGATTGAATGACAGCTTCTCAGTTATTCTCTTGATTTAATGAACCAGCATCAGTTCTAAATGTATTAAAGGATTTCAAGTGAAAGGCAGAGTCTCTTGAGCTACAGTACAAACACCTTTGGATTTTGCCTGCGCTTAATCGTTCTGTAAGCTTATAAGCTATTTTAATATCCTAAGAGCATTTGGTCTTAATTGGTTTAAGGTGTCCTTTGAGGTTTTCCTGTTTTCATTTTCTCTGTCTACCAACAATGAACCGGTTCAAACCAGCGCTGATTGGCATATCTGATCGGAGAACTCTTTCATTGTGTAACAAAGAGAACTCTTTCTGCTTAGGGTCTCCCCTTAACCTTCCCTGCCCCTGTCAGTCCCATCTGAAGTCATGTCCTACCATTTCATAAAACTTGATGTTGAAAGGTCTATAAAAGTCCCGCAGCTGCTCAATGACCTCCTGGTCGATCTGAACGTGTGTCCTGCCCTTGGACTTTCCGAGGCAGCGGGGAAGGCTGCTGCTCTCGGGCTTCTTCAGACAAGGGAAGCCTTTTGTTCGGTTGAAGTAGAAGTGCTTGTCTGTAATGATGCGCTTCAGGCCCAGGAAGTCCTGCACACGTCCCAGCTCACCAGCTGGGTCTGTGATCAGCCGCTCGCCACTTACGAAATGGATCTGTGAGAGCCGGAAATACTGCAGCCAGTTCTCCAGGTGCACGATGTACATCCCAATGCGGATGGCGTTCCAGGAGGTGTCCACCACCCCCTGGGTCCGGTTCTTGAACGCTAGTTCCTCAAAGCTGGGAATGTCAGGCTTTTTGGACAGTGTTTGAGTGTAATCTGAGATGGCTCGTGTCACCGGGTTCCGAACCACCACGATGAGTTTGGTCTCGCGGGACATGCTTGCGATCCGCCTCGGGGCCTCTCGGGTCACGAAGTAGCTTGGCGTTTTCTCCATGGTAATTTGGCTGTCCAGTGTGCGTGGCATTAGGCTTCTAGAGAAGAGCAGAGGGAGAGAATAGAGGGGAAAGAGAATGAGAATCTGAATATTTAAGCTTTGATTCTAAACCTTTTGTGTGAATGGTAATTACTGCTGATGATAACAATAACATTTTATCACTCAATTAGGAAACAGGAATTCTGCTAAATGTTTGGATTACAAACTTTTAATTGTCACCAAATGTATTTCGGAGTATAATACCTATCAAACATTTTGGTACTCCTCCATTTTTTCAGTAGTCCACTGGTAGTGCTGGCATGCCTGCTTCTCTTATATTACCATCTAAGCAATGGCCTTTACTGGCACTCCACCTGTAAAACCTGCAGTCTACACAACTGAATCTGAGAAACTTGGTCCATTGATTTGAGATACAAGCTGTTGGAATCACAGCTGCCTATCCCAGAACCCTGATGAAAAGTCCAGCATGACACCAGATTTTGCTGGTAGTTGGTTTCAGATGGTCTAAGATGATTTTTGATAGTCAAAGTCAGAAGCTGGTCATCCAAGTGAAAACATTCTCTATGCTGGTAAACTATCTGGTTTTTGACCAGCATATTTTACATTTGAATTTAGCCATGCTTGAACATGATAGTCCACCAGCAAGGTCTTGCAGGTAATGTTGGTCAACCAGCTTGGTCTTGCTGGTAATGCTGGTCAATCAACATGGTTGTGCTGGCTATACTGGTTAACCAGCTTGGTCTTGCAGGTCATGCTGGTCAACCAGCTTGGTCTTGCTGGTTATGCTGGTCCCCCAGAGTTTGTTTAATGTTTATTCCCATCTGCAGATTAGGACTCCCCAATCACATGATGTCTCCAGAATGGGAGGCATTTGACAATGGAGTGCTGAGCCCTTGCTGGGATTTGAACTTATGACCTCCTGACTTATGATGAACCGTAGTCAGACCATAGGGACACTCTAGAGCTGTAATTACACAAACTAAACATATACTTATACAATATTGTAATAATTTCTAGCTCATTTACTAATGTTTTAAGACTCGTTTTAATACTTAATATTTATAGTGCACCACAATGAGATGCATAGATAATAATAAAATGTGAGTTATTAGAACTTTTATCTAACCCAAGTTCAGTAATTTTAGCATTTAAGTTGGTCTGACTTTCAGTATTTTACAGTGTGATAAAAGTCATGAAAAGAGATTTCTGGAATTTAATCGAGGGGGAGAATTATTAGATGACCGGTGCTTGGCATGCTAGTTATTATTGTAAAGCCTTGCATACCTCTGTACTATTTGAGGTCACAATTTTGTACCATTCCAGGCCATTCACTGGACATGAAGACATTAAATGCAATAAAAGCTGTTCTAAAATCTATTTTTAATGAAAAAAAAAACATTTGTTTCAGTAAATTGGTTTAACAGTGTACATTTTCACTGCATTGCTTAACAAGCCTAGACTCTCCTCCGAAGCTAAAAAAGCAACTACAACTGATATGGTCACAAATCAACATAATCAGTGTACTCTTCTGGTGCACATACGAACAAGCGTGAGAGCAATAGACAGAGAGACAGAAAAAAAGGTAATAACTGGAGATGATAGTTGCACCGGAAACCAGCAGCACAAAGCCAGCAGCAATCTGCCATCTCAGCACCCAAGCAATATAGGGTTAGGTGCTTTCTGAGGAAGGAAAAGGTGCTGTTGTTTCACTCCCTTCAACTCCACTTCCTTCTGTATACACTGATCAGCCAATCAAATTAAACCACTGCCAGGGGAAGTGAATAACATTGATGAACTGGTGTCAGTGGTACCTGTCAAAGGGTGGAACAATTAGGCAGCAAAATGGGTAAGTGTAAGAAACCTGGTCAATGCACATGTCTTGAGTATCAGAATTAGATCTGGACAATGCCAAGCAACATAATGACTGTAAATGACCATAAAGCATAAAAAGCACAAAAAGTGTAATTACACCCACAATGCATTGAAACCATACAAATCTGAGTGCTCAAAGCACTTCAAGAGGTTGTTGGAGATGTATGTGAGCCACAAGATATTTGCAGTGTAAACACGTCCATCTCTCAGAGACACGTTAGACTAACAAAACTCCTCCCATTACAACAGAATACCCTCTCAGTACAACCAACTGCAACTCCTCCTAGTACAGCCTAAACTCCTCATATACAACAAAAACTCACTGTACAATGGAAAACCCTCTCATTACAACCAGAACACCTCCCTGTAGAACTGAAAATGCTTCCATAACAACTAAACAAATTAAATTCCTCTTAGTACAACAAAAAGTCCACTCAATGCCAAGGTAAAGCTTCTCCTTTCCCCTAAGAATGAATAAATACAAAGACAAACATGTCAAATTGCAAATTTCAAGGTATCAACCATGTTTAGTACATCATAGAACGAGGCTGAACAGAATAAGTGGTTGCAACATAAAGAGCAAATTTGCATATTCCCTCCCACAACGATCACACACTAATAATAACCAAATAACCAAAAGATGCATTTGACAACTAAGTGTAAACACGTGATTAAAATCTTATCAGAATACAATGCAGATACCAGTCACATGAAATGACAAGGTGTAAACCGTTTAAAAAACAGATTGACAGCAGCCAAATTGTGTCAAGGCTACTGGGCATCTCCAAAACATCAGGCAGATATTGTGGGTGTTCCTGGTATGCAGTGGTCAGAACCTACCAAAATATTCCAAGGAAGAGCAACCAGTGAACCGGTGACAAGGTCATGGGTGCCTGAGTCACAGTGATATGTGCATGGAACAAAGGCAAGTCAGACTCCACAGAAGGCAACCTACACAATTTTAGGCAGGTGATTTTAATGTTATGGCTGTTCAGTGTATAACAAATATACACGATATGAACAAAAGTATTGGGATACGTGCTCATGATTGTTTCTTAAGATAAGATAATCCTTTATTAGTCCCACAGTGGGAAAATTCACTTCTGGCCATTAAAAAGGTTTATCCTGCTTTTGTTGGAGGACCTGTTTCTACTTTCCAGTGAAGACTTACTACTACATTTTAGAGCATTGCTGTGAGGACTGGATGGCATTCAACAACAAGAACAGTACCGCCTCAGCTCATCAGAGTATTGAATGGAGCGCCATCATTCCAGAGAACTCATGTCCACAGCTCCACAGCTCAATGCTGGGGGATTTATACGCCTTTAGCCCACACCTGGCATTAGGCACTGTGCCAATAGGCTTATGATTGTCTGCTCCAGAGGGTCCTACTCTATTGGCAGTACTTCTCTACAGGACAGAGACAAGCTGTATGCATGCATTTGCACATCTGTGTCAGCAATTGATGCAACCTAAAGTAGCTGAATGCAATTTTCAGACGGGGTGTCCACAAATTACTGGACATATAGTGTAACATCATTTTGTTTTGTATGACATTCCATCATACTTTCCATTACATTCTACATATTAAATGAAACAAATTAAGGTCATAATACAAAAGTACTGATTATTACTTATTTTATAAAATGGCATTATTAACTTGCTTCTGTAACACATTGAAAGTTTTGTTTTAACTCGCAGGGATGAAGTGGTTAATATGACAAGCACAGAAGAACTTAAAGGACATTAAGAATGTGTGTAGGCTACTTCACAAAAGATGACACTTTATCACATTCTTCCCAACACACTTCAGATCACACTTCAGGCCGAACTGTGAAACACCAAATCTTAACGAGGAGCTTACAACAGACTGGCGCTGACACATTCATACAAGTCAGATATCCTGAAGCGACACCTCATCCTAGAGCCTCCTCTGAGATAGGCATTAGATAAGAATGAGCTCTGACCACTTATTTCATTTGCTAATGTCACACTTGCACATCGTCACTGTCACACAACAACCTTGTAACTTTACGGGGAAAAAAAAAACTTTCTTAATTTTCTAAGTAAAAGATTTTATTTCAAGTCAATTCTGAGCATTTCTATTGGTTCATTCATCATGAAAATGAATGAATGAATGATACAATGGGAAGATCAATGGCCAGATTCATACTACGTCAAAGACGGAGATACACTATACATACAAATGTATCCAGACACTCCTTTTATTGAGAGAGTTCAGGCATTTAGACACTCTGGAGCAGCCTCACATGAGTATAAAATCTCTTCTCTATTGCTGGACCTCCAGACAATACTTCTGAGACAGGTCTGAGTCATTTTTAATTTAAAGCTATCTTCCATTATCAGAACCTGGCCACAATGTTCCAAAGTCAAAGGCCTTTGAAGAAGAGTGGAGGCTGATAAAGCAGCAAAGGGAAAACAAACTCTCCGTTATTACCCTTGATTTCAGAATAACTCTAGAGGAGCAGGTATCTACAAATGTTACAAGGCTCCTGTACAACAGTGATGATATATTATATATACAATTTTATTTCCATACTGCGGGACACTACCTAATGTGGGTCACCCAAGCTCTACTTGGTGTGATTTTTAGATCTTAGAGCAATATCCAAAGAGGAACCATTTTGGATCCAAGAACGATTGTAAATGGGATGTATTAGTGCGAGGAACATTTTAAATGGTCTAATGAACCGCAGTGTTTTCTCTTGGGTTTCTTTGGGCCTATTTAATCTACCTTTCTCTCTTCTCTCCTGTCTCATTCTTTTTTATTCATTCTTCCTCCTCTCTTCATCAGTATTACAAACATGGCTCTTTCATCACTCAAAGAACATTTTAAAGCGCCTTTATTTGTAAGAGTGCAGCGTAAAAAACAACCACTGGATTCAAGGTATATAAAAAAGTGAAAAACAGCAAAAATGGAGATAAAAGGTTTGTGCGTGACAGTGAAGATATGCAAGATAATGGTGAAATCTTGTTCTAAAAATACTCTCTAGAACAAAGTAATTACCCGGGCTGGTATTCCGGAGGAAGGGGTAAAAATATCACTGACATTTTCCTTCTTGGACTGCTATTAAAGGAGAAGAATTTAAGAGGATGGAGGAAAACGGTCAACACCTGTAGGTGCAAATCTCAAAGTAACAAATCAAGATTTTGTTACAGTCACAAAATCAACACACACAGACACACACACACATAACAAACACACACATGCACACACGCTTGCGCACACACACACACACACAGACACACAGACACACACACACACACACACACACACACACACTCACACACACACACACAGCTTTTAATACTTTCAGCCAATATTTCCAGTCCCTTATCTCCCGAGTGAGTTTGACGCTGAAGGGCATGGGGGAAATTATCAAATCTCAGCCACATCCTGCACTCCTGGTCATAAATCACCATCACCTGCATTACAGATGCACAATGGAGGAATAGGCTTTGGGAAATCTAGGACACGTGAAATAGGTCATTATTTTCACAAGTTTTCCTGGAGAAAACCAGTTGTTCTGACGTGAACTCATGAACTACATAAGGAGAAATCCAGTCAGTCATGGCCACTCTTTTGTTATAAGATCTGATGTTCTTTTGTTTTGTTTTTTTGTGAGCAGGGTGGTAATCCTTTGGCAATATTCTAGCACTGCAGTAACTGCAGAAGCTTGTTCACATAATAATTGATAAAACACCACAGCAGGTCTTGTAGAGCTCAACTTGGACTGAAATGTCCTGATATATATTTATTTAATATAGTCAAATTAGGACACCCCATAAAAACACGTTTTATAAGTGTAACACATATAACTGACTGTAAAAATAATTTGTAAAATGTAATTAAAGGCAGTTTCTGCCCCCAATTTCAGCATAAAGCTACAGAGAAGCTGTGATAAGGAAATTACACAGAGCAGTTTGAAGACAGCTGCAATCTGGTAACCGCGTGGAACAGTTTGACAACAAGAGACACTGGGGCTATGTATTGGCAAGCTCCTGGCAATATGATACATATAATAACACAGGGGCTATGATTCAATATATTGTAAAATACTGCAATACTGTAAGCAAGACAATATATTATGTGTTTAGTCATATTTTAGTAACACATAATATATATATATATATATATATATATATATATATATATATATATATAATATATATATGGCTTTAATATAAAAAACTCCATCACAGGCATAAAATTTAAGTAAAAGTACAGTTTACTTTTGAAGTTATGACATACCTTAACTTTGGGAGCTGGTCTACACCCTGATCTCCTCCAATCAGCCTACATAAACATTCAACATCCTTTGCATCATTGAGTCAAACAACTTTGCACCCTCCACCTACCCACCTTATCCCTTATTTAATTTTACAGTGCCTTGCTAAAGTATTCAAAAATATGGCATTCTTCATGTTTTGTTACCTCACAGCTTGGAAATAAAATGGATTATTTGAAGGTTTACATCTGATTTTTAATTTTTTTTTGTGAAGCAAACAACAAATAGGATTAAATAACCAGAAACTTCGGTGTGCATAACTGAAGAATCAGCCCTCTAAAGTCAGTACTTTGCATAAGTCACTATGCACTTGCCACATCTTGCCACTGGAATTTTTACCCATTCCTCAAGGCTAAACTACTCTAGCTCCTTCAAGTTAGATGGTTTCTGCTGGTGAACAGCAATCTTCTTCTAACCACAGATTCTCAATTGCATAAATGTCTGTGCTCTGACTAGGCCATTCCAATACATTTACACTTTTCCCATTAAAACCACCCAAGTGTTGCTTTAGCATTATGCTTTGGGTCACTGTCCAGTTGAAAAGTGAACCTCCATCCCAGGCTCAAATCACCAGTTTCCCAGTCCCAGAAACATCCACACAGCATGATGATGCCACCATGTCTCATTGTGGTGATAGTGTTCTTGGCATGATGAGATGAGCTGGTTTTGCATCAGACATTTCATTTTCCTTGGTGACTGAATAGTTCACTCTCACACAAGCCTTTTTTTCTGGCCACTCTTTCTATGGTTATATTGACAGATACTCCAGTGTCCACTGCTTGGGAACTCTGCAGCTGTTTTGGGGTTACCTTTGATCTCTGTCCTGGCTCTCTGATTAATGTCCTCCTTGCCTTGAGAGTTTTGATGGGTGGCCCTCTCTTGGCAAGTTTGTTGTGATACCATGTTCTTTCTATTTGATGATAAAGGATTTGATGGTGCTCCATGGGATCATCAGAGATTTTGACATTTTATAACTCAACCATCACTTCTCAACAACTTTGAAATGTTTGGAGATCTCCTTGATCTTCATGGTGTTGTTTTGGTTAGTGGTGCCTCTTGCTTAATGATGCTGGACTTCATATCACTAAAAATGTGACTTCTGAAGGTAATTGGTTGCACCAGAACTATTTAAGGGCTTCATTTTTTATTTTATTTTCCTTATTTCACTTCACCAACTTAAGAGTATTTTGTGCAGATATATCACATACATTAAAAAAAAATTAAATACAAGATATAATATAATAGGTATAAAAAGGGGGGGGGAATACTTTCACAAGGCACTGACTATATATTACCTCACAGGGGGGTGAGGTTCCAGTGTTCAGGGGCATAGGATGTAGGGAAATATACAATTAAAACAGTTACAACTGAAGACAGATTACAACACTGCTATCAGTCAGAGTTTACTTACATGTACGAAAGAATGGGCCAATTCCAAAACCCCAAGACCCCAAGATTAAATAACGTAATGTTAACCCGAAGCTGACTCCAAGCACTGCTCAGAGAAGGGCTGACCAGAGGAAGCACTTCTGGTATCCATGCGCAGCAAAAGGAATCTAGTGAAGCAATTGGGTGCAAGGTGGGTGCTAGAATAAAACCTACACCAGCAGTATGGGTAGTGTGTCACTCCACAGCAAAGGCAGGAAGTGCTCACCAAAAGGCCATACTCCATTCTCAAATCTGACCATTGTGAGATGCCAAACAGAATCTGGATTCAATCCTGAAAGTGCTACGGTTCTAGTACCATTCACCATGTGTGTATGTGTCCTAACCATTGCTTCCATGGCCACCTACCAGCTTGGTCAGAATGGTCTAGATGGCAGGCAATTATTTGAAACAACCATCCATAATTTGCCCACTCTCAAAGTCTGTCAACTGAGCAAAATGTATTCAAGTGCATCACAGAGTCATGTCCATCAATCAACTATCTCTCAGTGAGAGGTAAACTACAAAATTGTAGTGTCTGAGATCCTTTTCAAAGAGCAGCAGGGGACACACTTTTATGCCTTTTTGTGCCCAGTGTCTAATCCAGAAGCTTCTCAAACATATCTGCAACAGTCCAGTGTGGCTCCAGGTTTTCATTCTAAACAAGCAGCAGAAACACCTGACTCCAGACACCTTCAAACAACTGATCATGTGCTTTCGTTTGGTGGGACTGAAAAACCTGCAGTCGCACCGGCCTGTTACAAAAATGTTTGAGACTAATGGTCTAATCCAGCATTTTTCAGTCCTGGTCCTGGAGGCTAGGCCTACCCACCATATTTTAGAGCTTCCTCTGCTCCCACCACACCCGATTCAACTAATCAGCTCATTTACAAGCAATACAAAGTTGCTGTGTTAAAGCTAAAACTGTTAGCTGTAAGTCTTTTCTGACAACTATGTCTTAAAGTCCTAACATGACATGGCCAGTTACAAGCTAAGCATGCTACAGACGGGATCAAATAGGCTAACTGGGTTGAGATGACCAGTAAAAATCCAATATATAGCAAACGATATTGATTGCACAGACATTTCTTAATGTTCTTCATATTAACAACCCAGTAGGCAGTTCTTTAATAACAGCATTAGTCATTAGATTTGCAGTCCATTTTACAGTCTTCCCTTCATACTGTTCTAATAACAGTCTTAAGCTGCATTTACAAATGGACTTTATATGTGATTAAATCAATGTCAACGTGTTAAGCTGAGCTTTTATTGCCGTAGGCTGGTACAGGCAAACGCTAAGGAATTTGTATCTTATTAGCAAAAGCAATAACACAGATTAATATTATATTGACTGACTCATGGCAATGAAAACCGGGGTCAAAGAATAACCTCAAGTTTCCATCAGATGTGAGTCATTCCCAGTTTTTAATGGGCTTTCCTCGGGTAGGAAGAACTATAAGTTACCTCCATAGTCCGAGAAATATTGATCCATTTAGCTTGATTTATGATTTGTGTTCTGCTGGCCAGGGTGTCTCAGTTAGCCTTACTAGTTCAGGGCCAGGGGCAACCATT
This sequence comes from Acestrorhynchus altus, assembly GCA_034509495.1. Lineage (NCBI taxonomy): Eukaryota > Metazoa > Chordata > Actinopteri > Characiformes > Acestrorhynchidae > Acestrorhynchus > Acestrorhynchus altus. Next base: position 29,341,106 of record CM067505.1, read on the forward strand.
AATCTCACACAGAATGGAGCAGCACCTCTCCTCTAAACAGCTTTAGTGTGTGTTTAAATACATGCCACCAATCATAACTTTATGTTGATGGAACACACATTAAAGTGGCATAATCAGCCTTGTCTTTCAGACTGTCTTTGTCATAAATGAAGTATCTCTGTGCTGTGTCAGAACTCTGTTACAGTCATACTGGTTGGCTTTTTATACTGTATCTTAATGATCTCTCAATCTTGAGGAAGCATATTCATCCTTAAACGAAACACTGTAAAAGAAAAGAAAAATAAAAGAAATAAAAAATAAAAGAAATAATAAATAAATCAGAAATGGGAGAAAAACTACAGATATCATAGATTAAACATAAGCTGTCTTTACATGGTGAAATGTTCGTGGTAGGGGTTGCAAATTGCATGAAGCATAATTTCTGTATAAACTGAAAGAAACCATTAGAAAATAACCAAAGTAGCTGGAAATAAATAAGAAAAATCAAGCTAAACCTTCCTTTTTTTTTTTACAGTAATCTGGGGGTGAGGTAGTCTGAAACCAGACTTACTCTGCATCCAGCAATATAAACCAGCTCAGCAGTCATCTGGTGCTGAATGATCAATGTGTTCTCACAGGGAAGGATGCAGAATTAATTCGTCCTGAAAGGATCTTGAAAAGTCAAATTATGTAAATAGACTACATGGGTTTAGAAGGGGACATTCGATTGCTTTTTAAATCGTCTCCAGTTTTCAATTTGTTCATCACCTTCTTAGGCAGTCATGGGTCTATAATTGATTACACTCATTAAAAAAGACAGGACTGGACTTTCTGAGCCAGTCAGTGTTATCACACTGCTGTGTCTCTCTAATTTGGCTTCTCACTCAACGCTGCTGTGTTTTGTACCAGGTGGGCTGAATAGCCGCCCCAAAGTGATCAACAGGCAAACCTACTTCTGAAACACTCAAAACAAAGATTATTGCCAGTGAAAAGATTGTGAAAGCAGCTCTTCTCTTTCTTCAAAAAAGCTCCCCTTGCCTTTAGACTTAATACTGAAAACGAAAGACCAAAAGGGGCCCATTTGGAAAGTCCAACTGGTTTCAACTGGTTTCAATATATACATATACCATGAATCTCACACAGAATGGAGCAGCACCTCTCCTCTAAACAGCTTTAGTGTGTGTTTAAATACATGCCACCAATCATAACTTTATGTTGATGGAACACACATTAAAGTGGCATAATCAGCCGTGTCTTTCAGAGTGTCTTTGTCATAAATGAAGTATCTCTGTGTACTGATCTGATCAGTACACAAACCTGTTGTTTCTCATTCAACTATAAATTGGTGTGTTGAAAATCCATGAAATTCTGTTTTAGATAAGCCATGAGGTGTGTTGTTTGAGGATAGAACATCCAGGTAAAGACCATAGAAGTGAAAAATGTCAACTCTGTTAATGGTTTAAATGCTTTAATGAAAACAGAATAACATTGTCAAAAATAACTTGTTAATGCACATTTAACACATTTCTAGGGGTTAATGTTAATGAATTTTACCACACTTGGCCCCAACTTCCTCCTGTAATTCACTCTTTATATAAAGCCTAATTCTGTATTTGTACTTTTATATAACCTTGTAAAGGGCATCACTGGTGGGGCAAAGTGGGACTTCTGTTAAATTTGGTGTGTTTACTACTCTCCTGTTTCACTTAATCCATCCACTAATTGGTTACAAATCTGCGGAAGCTGAATATGGAGGTGTTGCTATTGTTTGAGGCATGAGCTGTGTTGCAATAGTGTTCGTTTTCATCATTAATGCTTATGTGTCTGAGCTTCATTGTGTTCGATGCTGAAGCTCTCCCTGAAACTTTACTTTTACACTACGTATGATCTTGATCTTCTGAATCAGGTTGGGAAATCCAAAATGAAAACTATTGTACTTGCATGTCAGTCATGTCCAGCATAAATCATCTGTCATCTGCAAAAATATATGATTTTAAGAAGCACCGACACTGAAAATTTCGTTAATATTCAATGTGATGTGAAGAGGTCTTGTTTCATTTCTGATAATCTGATAATCTTCTTTCTCCTTTAATGGATTTTCTCTTATTCACCTACCCTTCTTAAGAAATAATTTCTTCGTAAAGCCCATTTTAAGAAATATTCTGACATTCACCAATGTTTTCTAATTTGGGATTTGTTCAATTTACAAGGACAGTGGGAACCATCACTATAAGAGCACAGCTCTGAAGAATCCTGCACTTTAAATTTGATACAATTTTGTTAGAACTTGAAAACAAATGAAAGATTTTTGGGAAGAAAAAAGATTTTTGGGGAGATATTGATGAACGATGACTAGAGTTTTTATTTATTTATTGTTATATGTAATGGTTAAGAAAGACCAACCTATGGTATATGACTTTTACATGGTGCACACAACTGACAACTAACATTAGTCAATTGATTCTCATCACGGGATGTTCTTTGTAATCATCAAGTGTGTCTGGAAAATATATAAATAATTGCATGAATTAACGACTGTCAAAAATCTGCAGTAATTAAAAAGATTTAACTTATCAAGAAATAACACAAGGCTCAACGTTCAGACCTTTTTATCACTGCTTGTGGGAATAGCTTCTTAATTTTGAAGTTGGTCTTTCATAGCAGTAAGACAAATTAATTCCTAATTGAATTCCCTTCATCAACAAGTGAGACAGTAAACAATTACTGTCATTTTTTAATGGGAAGCTCACTGAGACAAACAGCTCCCAAAGAATTACTTTTAAAATCCTTTCAAGACATAGAAATCTGTCCAGGCATTGTATCTCCACCACATACACAAAGGGGGGGATTCCTGATGGATGTTATCAGTGGCTTCTGCTCCTAATAGAGATTGACATTCCAATTCATCTGAGGGCTTACTCAGTTCATTACTTCAGGTGCATCTACCACCTTCATGTAATGAGGACTGACACAGGGCCATGCTCTCATATTACATCTCAAAGATACAACAGCATTAATTGTCTGCCATTTATTTGTCCTTGTTTCTTTTTTTCCTTGTCTTTTCATTTATGGAGATCATCTTCTAGGCAGTTGGACAGCGAATTGCAGTGTGAATGGGACCTGCTGACAAGGTCATATTTGTACATCAGTTTGAACAGAGATGAATGGTCATGTTCATGATGAACTGAGGATGACATACTCTTCAGGAAAGCTGAAGACAGGGTTCATGACATTTCGTCTTATTGGGACATCACTGAGGTCTACCTACACTCTTAACCAAAAGCAAGCAGTAGCATTACAGAACAGCTCTTGGACTCATTACAATAGCAGAATCATAGTCATTTCCAGAACCATATACAAGAGAAGCTCTATAAAGAGGAAGCATTTTATCATGGAAACAATCAACAATCCATGACGAAACAATTTATATATATAGTGCTTTTCATAACAAACGTCACAGAGCAGCTTTACAGAGATACAGGTCCAAGCCTCTTTTGAGCAACCCAAAGTCAACATTGGCAATGAAAACTAATTTAGATTTAGAGAAAGGAATCTGGGGAAATCCTCCGCTGGGTTCAAACTGTTCTTTGAGAGGCCACTGCTCTCAAGCAAACACCTTGTATCTCCATTTTTGCACGTTCTCACTTATTTTCTTACATTATTTGAATCTGACAGTCCTTTTCATTGTGTCATGATGCATGGATCCAACATTCATAATCCAGAATTAGTCCAAGTTATTATTTAAAAGACATCTTTTTACATTAGCGACGTATCCATTTTTATAAAAGTGAAAATATCCTAATTGTGTCATTAATAACCATTTAAAATGATCAATTACTAATTTGGAAAAAAAATGGAAAGGTAGGTGAAAAAGTTTGTTTTGTGGTAGGTAACAAATTATGACTGGTGGGATAATGGGAATAATGATGGAATGACTGCTCTGACAGTTAATATAAGCAAACACATCTCAGACTGTGTTTAAGTATCTATACGTAGATGCACTGTGTTATTCTGCTGGTCTCTATTGTTCCTCTCAATGTGTTTATTCTTCTGATGAATATCTCATTAATCAAAGTTCACTAAGTGTAAATGCACATATCATTACTAGACATCTTATAAAAACATGCATATCAAAAATCATTGTCTTATATTTATTTTAAAAGATTTTTACTAACCATTTGTTTGCAAGCTTTAATACAGCCATTCTCTTCTTGTGGTGCAAAAAGAAAGCAAATGGCTCTAAATTTGTGACACTTCACAGATTCCAGACACAGTTATTTCAATATCTGGTGAAAATACATTGACATATCACTAACATTTTTAAAGCATTTAAATTGGAAACATTTTAACTCTCACTATTTTGACCAGTGGGAGTAAATGAGTTAATGGAGGTAACGGAATAGAAGAAGGTGCTTTTGAAAATAATGTTCCCCAATGTTGGGTGTAAGTTGTTATAGGAACTTACTGTGTTGAAAAAGTTTGTGCTGCCCTTGCATTGTTCAAATAAACTGATTAATGGAGGTAAAATCAGATTCACATATATCACAGCAAAACATTTGTTTTGTATAGCTTTGGAAAAACTATATTTTCCAAAGGCAGGCATTTCAGGCTTTTTACAGCTAAACTCAAAGTCCTGATAAAAATTCTATTAAGTCTTTGTTCTTTTCCAGCAGCAACAGCACTCTAAACACTGTTGATTAGCAAAGTTTAAGTTAATATAAAAGCTTTGGTAAATATTTATCAGCAATCTACATTAAAGACATTGAAGCAGACCTGGCTGATGTCGTGCTGGCCTCTCCATAGCCAAATCCTAGCAAAATCCTGGCCACTAATCATTAGTCACTTTAGCTTCTGTTGTTTCTTCAAAAACAGCTTACAGAAGTTTGTGCTGGCACTTATTCAAATTTGTAAACATATTCCATACGCAGCAGGTTCATGGACCAGATGGTAATGGATGAATAAAGCTGCTCATTCACACACACAAGGGTGTTAATTTGCATGACTGATGACAGTAGATTGCAGAAGCAATGGACTCGTCCTTTCTAAAGATGAACACATTTATGGCACTGTGATAAATTTGTATTATATCATGTTATGACTTGTAAGAAAATGTAAAACAATTCCATGAGCTGTAAAGCATATGCCATAGTTCTTATTAAAAGCTTTCAGATCTAGAACAACAAGGAGACTCTTATCATATTTTTCTCAGATTGTTATTTTGTATATTTATAGAGCAAAGTTGTCTAACAAGAAAATCACCCATTCACCCAGTAACTGTCCAATTAAAATGAATAACTGGTTGCATGACCTTTAGCAGAAATAACTGCAAATAACATTTCCTATAATGTCATGTCAGCATTTAACCTTGTTGTGGAGAAATAAGTGCCCACAGAACTAGTTTAATCCAGATGTACTGGCAAATTTTCAAGCATAAACTGATTGTTTAAGGCTTTGTGGTGAAGATAGAACTTTGACTAAACTTCAAACTTTTGAAGTCAGTCAGGCTGCATTTCTTTTCTGCTGTAAATCTTCTTGCTGCAAAGCCTCAATCAGCTTCAGCTCTTGGATGGATGAACCGACAGTTCACTTAAGAATTCTCTGATTTAGAACAGAATTCCTGGTTACTTCAATAACACCAAGTTGTTCAGGTCCTGAGCTAAACATTCGTTACACTACCACCACCATGTTTGAATGTTGTTATAGTATTCTTCTGGCAATTACTATTTTGCTCAGATGATTGATATATGTACTACAGGTACAAAAGTACTGGGACAATTGCTCATTTATTGTGTTTTCTGAAATAAAGGGTATTAAAAAGAGTGTTTGGTTGGAGTGACTGTCTCTACTGTGCAGGGACGGCTTTCTACTAGATTTTGGAACATTTCAACGAGGACTGCAATCAATGAAAAGAGCTTAAGTGATGTCGGGATGTTGGATGAGGATAACCACTCCACCTCATCCCATTCCATCAAAATTATTGGATGGTGCACCCTCATTCCAGAGAACACAGTATCCAGTACTCCACAGTTCAATTCCGGGGAGGGTTATATACAGTATCTCTAGCCCATGCCTGGCTTTAGGTATGGTGCCAGCAGGTTCATGTTTAACTGCTACAATAGTAGCCCACCTCTGCAAAATGAGTAACATTATAAGTTGTTCTGGATAACAGTATCTGCTAAATGCCATAAAAAAACAAACAAACAAACAAACAAAAAATAAACTGTAATTTACTAAAATAGTAAATTACAGGACAAGAGTTCAGTTCTGCTAGCCATTTGTATAAATTGCAAACTGCACTTGCCTAATTGACATAAAAATGACTAATTCACCCATAATTGTCTTTGCTGAAGCCCCTAAAACCAACTGGGTTAGTATTGGCCTGCATTTAAGTGGCACTGTCATCAATAATCAATCAATTAAAGTACATTTTAAAATTGATGCAAACCAAATGCACACACCGAGGTGACATATCACAACAGCATAATCATTTTTAACACTGTATACAAATACAGATGTACCTATATTCACTGCTGATCTTGCCATTTTCTTTGCATGTGTCTCAGTGCTGACATATTGCTGTACATCTCTGTGCAGAAGTGCACATCTGCAATAAGAGGAGTAATGTTGATTTCCTCTGAGATATCTAATCTTCTTCTGCAATGGATCAAACTACACTTGCCCTGTCTACACCTATTTTCATTTATATGGCTGAGTGATTCACACCATAGCAGTCTGGTCAGGTTATCCATTAAAGTCAAGGCATATTAGTGCTCTGACTCTGACATTTTAATCTTTCTGTTGTGTACACAGTTCTAGATTTGCCTTGTTAGTGGATGACTGACTATTTGCAGGTGAATATCCCTGTCTTAAATGTTCACATTAAAAACACAGAAAACCAAATGATCCCTGTTGTAAGAGGAAAGCATTTTGACTGGTTCTTAAAGTCAAGGTTTGTCACAATCACCTAATAAAATGGGTTTTTAAGACCAATGGGTCTCTAACCAGATTCCCTTCAGACAGTCTACGTTTTTGGCCTATTGGGGGGTCTGTGGTTTAGTGTTTCTATTAACAAAAATGAAATGTGCTGGTGACACTTTTTCATTTGTTCTAAATCTATAAATTATTGCTTCTAAGTGTTTGTACCACTTTGTTTGTACCAATGGATTCTAAGAGAGAGGGTTTTACTAGCACAGGTGAATTGCACTCCTTTGTTTATACACTCAAAGTTGTTTCTTTTAGACATAAGCTTAAAGAATCCTTTTTGGTATCATTATTGTTATCATAATAAAAAATGGTGTCCAGACAGTGATGAGTGTTTGGATACTGCACTTTATCAGTATTTAAATTAAAAAATGTATCTAAAAATCATCAAATAATGTTAGCTTTTCATTATTTCCACATCTGTACATTAGAGCTCGTAAGAATTCAAGTCTGGGCCTCTTGGCCATCAGAAATGCCTACCAAAGTTTGAGGTAAAGGTCAGTTTTGGATGTGCAATCGATATAAGCTGACCTCAAAGGCTTCTTCTGATGGCGTTTGAACAGGCATGTGAATAAAGACCATTCTTGTAATCTTCACTTAGTGTTTGCTCAACCAGCTTCAGCCTGGCACACCTGTTCCCAATGCTCTACACGAATTCTACATGAAATCTCCCAGGCTGAGCTAGGAGTGTGTTTGCGCTTCCCTTTTTATACACTCCTCTGCAAAAGCCGTTTTTTAACCAATTTATGCATGACTGCTGACTTGCGTTTGCTTTGGGCTTATGCTTTCAAACAGAGAGTGATCCTTTCTAGTCTCCCTACAGGAAGCTCCACAGAAATCTAATGGCTCAATCCCGGGAGTATTAAGGTTAACCTTGGCATATTTGGATAATGCATGCTTGTGGGCTCAGCAGTATTGCATTAGCTGCAGTCCCTTCGAACTCCTAACAAGATAACAATGACAGTGTTTCTACATAATTAATCCGAGCCTCATTGTGCTAATGAAAGTGCTTTATGACGAGGTGGAGGTTTGGACAGTAATGTTGAAGACGCCACTGATTGGTATTTAAATTGGAAACCATCAATCACGGCCAGATGGCTGAGCCAGCCTGAGACACTGCCCTCCATTTCCTGTAGAAAAACAGACGTTAGCCATCAGATGCGCTAATATTGAGCCTAACACTATCCTGGACCAAAGGTGCATTCTTACCAGGAATTAGGCAAACAACAGTGGCGTCCATAATTTACTGTGGACAATTTGCCTGCAAGCCATTCTACACATGTCCATGCTCGATCAGTAAATCCTCATTATTCCTACATCAATGTCTGGTCCCAACAGGTCTTTATGCAAAATAATAGCTGATCAAGCCAAGATACTGATGCCAAGGTCTTCCTAATTAAAGACGAAGAGTCTTTCAAAACTCCTTCTTGGTTTTCATAAATGTTGTCAAACTGGCATTCCATTTATTCGTTCTGTCCTTCAAAGCAATTAAATGTAGTACAAACAGATGTGTGTAAATATTCTGACACCTCTGTTAATATGACTTCTTTTGGGTTTTTTGATTGGAAATAAGTAAACAAATCATCCATTTTTAGAGCACGATTTTACATATTGGGGGAAAAGTACAACCCAACACTGAAACAAGCTATATTTTCTGTTTTATTATTTTTCCAATATGCAGTAAGTTCAAGGGGCTTTACTGTTGTTTAAACCATATACAGCAAAGCTGAATAACATTCCTCCAGGGACATGGTGCAACATAAACCACCACAACAGTACACAAGATCACACTGACTGCAAATGTGCAAACACAGAGCAAAAAATAGTACAATAAAAAAGATAAATAGGAATGACAGCCACCACAATAAACAGACAGGACAGTACAGCACTGAGTACAGAGTATAAATGGTTGTGTCCAAATCCTTGTGAATACTTCTTCTAATTAATTCATCGGAATAGTTTAAGCTGCACCCATTGCTGACGAAGATATGCAAATGCACACACACAGCTAGTCTAGTCCCTGTACAGAACTTTCAATAGAATAGGATTCTCTGAAGAAGATAAACCCCCAGCACTAAGCTATGGAGCAGTCGATCTGTGTTATTTGGAATGATGGTGCTCCATAGAGTACTTCTGAGCTGAGTTGGGGAGTTGGGAATGAGGTGGGGTTTTGATCATCCAACACTTCACTAATGCTCTTAGCTCTGCATGCAATCAAACTCTCACCACAATCTTCCAAAATCTAGTAATAATTTTTTCCCGGACAAAGACAGTTACTCCAAAAAAATCACAATAAACTCTTTTTAATACCCTTGATTTTGGATGAGCAGTTGTCCCAATACTTCTGTCCATATAGTGTAAATAGGTAACATACTATGAACTGCATAACACACTATGAAAGATAAGGTATTCAGCACAGAGTTTATTGCATATATGCTTTCAGCCAAGCCCTCCCCTGGCCAGCACCATCACACAGTACTGTGGAATGTTGTGATCTTTAAATGTATATGCTTTTAAGTTAGAGTTTGGATATAATGACAAACTGTACCATGTTCCTATGCTAGACCAACGCAATCCTGTGCCAATATGTTAAAGTAGTAATTGTACATTAATGTGTGGCATTGTGTTTTTGTTCAATTATTTTCATTCATACTAGGGAAGCATGGAAATGAATGGTTTGTCCAAAACTAAAATTAAACAAAACAAAACATTTGGCTGAAGGCCCAAAACCAATTTTGTTCAACATTGCGTAAATGCATTTTTGCAACTCTTTGCAGGTGGACTCACACTTGACAATTCAGCAGAACAGTGTGTGCAAATGGTCATTTTTAGGTCATTCTCTGACACTTTAATGTTACTTTACATGTTACATTCACTAGACACTAGTTGCATTTGAAATGGCATTGTTGTTATAAATCATTTTTTCACCGAAAAATTTTGGATGCCGAAAATTGGCTGCTTCCCAAATTTACACATGCAGTTTGATCAGGTGCACCCCAACTTTTGCATATATGAGCATATCCACCTGTGCTAAAACTTCTGTCCTCCCTCAAGGGCCTTTGTTTTAATGCATAGCTGAATACTAATTTTACAATGCTGTTTGAATCATTAAGCTTAAATAAACATGAATGCAGTCTAGGATAGTGGCTTGTTAAATATATAACAGGTCTGATTGAATCATTGCACTCCAGAACTTCCAGAAACTCGACCTGAACCTAGACCAGAATTGACGAATCACAGCAGCTACGTTTCCTTTCTCTTTTATACATGGAAAAGCTTGAGTAAACAAGGTCTCAAATAATCCTGGAGCCAGTGAACAAACTAATTATTAATTGCAATCCACATTCCCTCTGCCTGATAAGAAGGAATGACTCAATTCCTCCTCCTCTGGAATACATTAGCCCATTAATATTTCATTCACTCACATTTTCTTGGGGGAGGATGTCTGACCATTAATCACCAGATGCTGAGCCCAGAGGAAGTCTTGCAAGAGTTAACTAAGAATCAGAAAGCCAATGAAACACCGCGGTTAGGTTTGCTATATTGCTGATATGATGTGGGATGTCAATAATATGACAGTATGAATTAGAACTCCTTCAAAATGACCTGCTACAAAGCTCTCATTATTAATACAATACATTCACATCAGCCACACTCCTGCTGAATGATTAATACATGTCAGACTGCAGTTTGACGTGTTTCAGTACACCCCCCCCTCCCCCAAGTCCTCCACTAGCATGTATAGATTTTTGTATTATTATATAGATTACATTTTAATTGAAACATATGAAACCACACAATAACGGCCTGTTGGCACCATTGATCTGGCCAGATATACTGAAAGCAATTACATGACTGCAGGCTCCAAAACAGACTGCAAGGCCTGTGTTCTGTGGCGAACTGAGTGATCATTTTTCCTTACACTCCACCGTGGAGCATACAAGCTCAGTAGAAGTGAAAAAACAGAAGCGTACGCCGACGCTGTAAGGCTTCATGGGTATTTACTCAAAGAGACTCCTCCTCAACAGAGACTATAAAAAGATGAAAAAAAAAGACTTGTCAATCCACAAACTCATTTGTGTCATAGCGGAAACGTCTGCTCGCTCTTCGGCAGGCGGCACAATGATATTTTTGGTCTCATTTACTTCTGCTGCCTTTCCTAGGAGGAAGCTCTCCAAAAGGTGATGTCTGGAGGATGATGGATGGAATACAGTGCAGGGTGGACCCACACTCACATTCTTCACAGTGTCTGATGAATGTACAATACCACAACCTTACAAACACCACCTACACTTATGTAATATACACAGCTTATAGAGTATAACTGTACAGTGGCAACCCTGTTTATGATATAAGGGCACTACACTATGCAGTAAGTACAAAAGTATAGGGACACCAACATGCTCCTTCTGAAATCAAGGGTATTAAAAAGAGTTTATCTTTCTTTTTTGGTGTGACTGTCTCTATTATCCAGGGAAGGCTTTCTACCAGATTTTGGAGCCCTGTTGAGGATTTGATTGCTTTCAGCAACTACAAATTTAGTAAGGTCAGAATGTTGAATGACTTCCAATCCCCCAACTTCCAAACCCATCGCCAAAAGTACTCCAAAAGTTCAAAAACTACTCCGAAAGCCCTATGGATCAGTGCTTGGCAGATTTATTCCCCTCTAGCCCATGTATGGCATTAGGCATGAGTCTGTTGAAGGCATGTATTAGAAGGAGTGTCTACAAAGAATTGGACATGAAGTGCATCTAGAAGCTGTGTACGGCAGAGAGTTCAATACCTGGGAGATTTCACTATAGTGTAAACAAGAACAGCACTATTTGTTGTAAATGAAAGGGACCTTGTTGTAAAAGAAGCATTGGGAATTGTAGCTGTGGTGCTGTTTCCATTATTGATATATATAAATATATATATATATATAAATATATATATATATATATATATATATAAATATATATATATATATATATATATATATATATATAATCCCAACAGAGGACTTTTACCCTCTCTTGCTATTTAGAAATCCTTCTAGAAGATTGCTGATTGCTGACATTTGAAAGTAGGCACAAATCTGTGAGGTAATTAAAAATCTACATTTCTGTGTAAAAGATGTAGAAACCTAATCACATGATTTCCAACCAATGTAATATCAATAAGCATTGATTTACCAATCAGGTGTTGGATGAGAATTATGATACTAGGTGAGGAGAGCTTTGGAGTGGTTGTATAAACCCAGTGTAAAAGCACTACTTTTTCTATAAATGTTATTTCTTCTAATATCAATGTTTTATGTTTGAGTAAATAAACACTAACAGCCCAGATAAGTGCTTTTTGTTAATTTTTGCACATCTAGTAAACCAAGTAGGTTTCAAATCTGTGATGTTTACTTACCATTACAGGTAAAGCATAACAAGTGAAAGATTTCATGCATACAACCTTCCTGAAATGATGACATATTTTATGGCTTGGGCCACCATAGTACTCTCACGGAAAATTAATCGAGTTACTTTGGAGTGCCATTGTCTCCTGGAATGGAAAATATTAATCTTTTATTTCAAAAGTCGTACAGAAAATTGCTTGCTTCAGAAGATAACTCTTGAAATGAAGAGTCAAAATTCCTCACATTTTTCTGACAAAGGAATGGCTTCAGTTCGTCAACAATGACAGAGCTCTTAGGATGGCCAGCCAGTTGTGTGCTCTCCACTGAGCTTTTCAGTTAACTGTCATTGTTTCAGATTAATTAACTGTGGGTTCACAGTTGTGAGTCCATTCATTTTTTTTTCTTTCTGAAGGCACTGAGCTATAAAAATAGCACACTTTTACTCAGGACATGTCAGCTTAGCTGAACTTTTCATTCTGTTTACTTGCTTCTGTGAAAGTATTTTATGTCTTCCCTCCTCTGTCGGTTTAAAAGGCTCATTGCAAAGCTGCAGGAAATAATGGGAACATTAGCATGGCATAATGAGACACAGCCTGGCTTTACTCGTTGTGAGGCAGAAATGCAAATGGCTGGCAGGCCACCTGAAAGCAGCCAGAGCTGAGCATTAATGCCTGCATTTACCTGTCTAATGCTTGAGCTCTGAGTGCCACCGAGCACCTCCGCAAGATGCAGCGGTAACAGATTCATTACCGTCACAGCACTAATATAGAATGTATACTGGTCCTGTGTGATTGTCAGGAAAATAAATACAGGAGCTCATTGAGAGGACTGTGGTTGCTTGCTGTACATCCACAAATGTGCATTTTGTCACTGTCATATAAAATATATCATGCTTACGTTGCCTTGCACAAGTATTCACCCCCTTGGCTTTTTGCCTATTTTTGTTACATTACAACCTGTATTTAATTTTTCATCTAAATTGTGTGTGATGCATCTGCGCAACATACTCTAATTGGGTGAAGTGAAAAAAATAAATAATAAAAACCCTGAATGTGTGCATATGTATTCACCCCCTTTGCTATGAAGCCTCTAAATAGTTCTGGTGAAACCAATTACAGCCAATTAAACAACAAATTACAACCAATTATCACATGCTTAGTGAAGATTGCATGTGTGGAATCTAAGTGTCACATGATCTGTCAGTATATACATACCTTTTCTGAAAGACTCCAGATGCTGCAACACCATTAAGCAAGAGACACCACTAACCAAACAACACCATGAAGACCAAGGAGCTCTCCAAAAAATTGAAAATGTGTAAATGTATTGGTGTGGCCCAGTCAAAGCCCAGAGCTTAACCCAGGTGGTCAGACTTGAAGAGTGCTGTTCACTAGTGGAAACCATCTAACTAAAAGAAGCTGCAGCAGTTCAGCCTTGAGGAATGGGCAAAAATCCCATGGCAAGATGTGGCAAGCTCATAGTGACTTTTCCAAAAGGACTTTTGTCACAAAAGGGGGCTTTGCAATGTACTGACTTTAGGGAGTGTGAACAGTTTTGCACACTGAAATTTTATGTTATTTTGCCCAATTTGCTTCACAATACAAAACAATATTAAATGTTGAAAGTTGTGGGCATATTCTGTAAATAAAATAAAAACAAAATAATACACATTTATTCCAGGTTGTGAGGTAGCATTTGTAAAAGTCATATTTGTGTAACATTTCTGTGACATTACTCTACCACCTCAGTCCACATGCTTCTTTCACTTCAGATGGTGCATCTGTATCTCACAGCTTGTAAAATGCATGTGAAAAACGTGTCCTTTAGGCCTGAAACATTCTTCATGTGAGGATATAAAGATGATCTGCATAGTCCAGGTTGCATTCTGAATTCTGGGCATTGCTGCAAGGAGTGCTTCTATGACAGCCAAGTTGACCCATTGAGTGTTTTAACCACCACAGTCACACAAGAACAGCAAGACCATGAGCTTCCAGAGTCCTAGCATTAAGTATGTTTCTGGGCTTAAATGTGCATCAAAGCATTAATTTTATTTTACAAACTGTAGGGGTAGCCCAGGTGTAAGAAATGCCATTTCTTTAATAATGTTACTTTAATTTGAATCTGGCATGTTCTTTACATTGTCAGAATCAGAATCAGATCAATGGACCAATACAAATGCTCAAAAAATGACCCAATACAATTTTTTTACACTGACATCCACTTAAAATCCCTTCTCCTGTAAAGTTGCCATTTTGAAAGTGAAGTTTGTTGTTCTTGGCCCTTTCGGCCCCATTTACACTTGGCATTAACAGGTGTCCTGGTTATTCAGATCAATGATTGGCAAAACACATAGGTGTTCACATCTGACATTTAAATTTTTTATCCTTATTCCAACCAGTGATGGGCAGTTGATGAAAGCAATGCTTTGCTATCGAATACAATGCATCTCTGAGTACTGTATCCCATTCACACCTGTACTTTGTGCTGGCCACTTACAATTGTATCACGCAGGATACATTGTGATGCCAGGTGTGAATGGCGCCTTTCATTATATCAGCCTGGGCAAATGCAAGAACTTGCCCTGAGTTAACTAGCTAAAGCAAACTGCAGTCAGCCTCCAGAGTGACTAAGAACATATAGTATTCATTCATAATCCAATCCATCCCATAACACACTCCCATAGGTAGACTTCCCAAGTCTTTGAGTGCCTCATGTTTACCTCCAGCTTCCGCTGATGCCACTCGGCCCTAATGAGTAATTTAAGCTAAAATCCACCATCCCATCAAAACATCCCAGCACTCTGGTCTGCTCCTAAGGGACATATCTATGGGGGAGTATGTGTTGATAATTAATGTTACAGTAAGTTCTCCAACTCTCAGGGTTCTACTGGGATTAGGAATTCCCATTAGCGATGGCAGCAAGCTAGCTCACATGGTCATGGAGGAACATGTAGTTTTCCCTGCTAAATGAGCTTCGCCCAACTTTCTGTCCTCATCAACCTCTCCAACTGCACCATTTCTCTCCTGCCTTCCCCTCTGAGCCAATTAATGGCAGACCAGGAGGAGATTCTGGGCCGCAGCAAATGTTAAAAGGCCTCTCACCATTTGAGCACTTCAGTAGAAATCTGCTTGAAGTGCTCCTGGCTTCTGTAAAGATCAACAGATGCCCTTTAAAGTTTGGACAGTGTGTATTTGTGAAGTTTTATGATACAGTGAAAAATGGAGCCACCGAATCTCAAGAGCGATGGTGAAATTGTCTGTGGCTGCCCATGATGGTGTCCTTTTAGCGAGGCCGGCCGAGGGGGGTTAACTGATGGGGAGACAGAAGGGGGCAATACAAATGAGACAATGTGGGTCTCTGTCTATTCTGAAAATGCATTAATGAACTTTGTAACATTTGTCCAGCTCATGTCTCATGAGCTTTCTCAGTTGGAGCAGGCAGGAAAAAAAGAGGTCTGTGTGCATGCAGAGCTCAACAATTAACCAGCCGATCTACACATCATCCTTGGGCATCACCACTGCATATGAGGATCTCATTATTTTTCGATGTGGACGCCATTACAGTAGCTCAAGGTAGCTTGGCTCATAGTTAAAACCCATGAACAGTGTTCCGAACAGTGCCCACTGAATTTAATGGAACGGAGCCCCATCATTAGCAAGATTGAAGTGAAATGACTAACAAGGCTCTAAAGCGAATTATTAAGGGAACTTTCCAGGGAACTTTTGACTTAATCAGACAATCATCTTTTTCATTACGCATGGCCTTTATTGCAAGATGTCAGGAGGTAAAGTAAAATTGCTTTCAGAGAGGATTAGGGAAACTGTTTCAGTGTCTTGGCCTCTGTAGCATTTTAATTAACCAGTCCACGAATAGTATTGATGAGTTGTGTATGTGTGTGTGTGTGTGTGTGTGTGTGTGCGCGCGTGCGTGTGTATGTAATGATGCTACGAGTGCATCAAAGTAAGATTTCAAGTGGTGTGTGATTCTTCAAAATGTTATTCCCTCTAACTAAATTGTAATACATGTGATACATCAGTGGCCTTTACCAAATGATTGAATTTGAAATTCTTTTGCTGTTTAATGTGGCCATTATTCCAGGGTGAAAATTTGCATCATATCTTCAAAGTTACTTTCAGACATGTAACACACATCATAACAAACCACAGACCCTATCTATCCATAGTCTCATGTGAGTTATCAGTGAGTGATCCAGCTCAGAAAACAGCTAAAATTCACTTGTTTCCAATTTAATAAAATCCCAGTTTACATGTCAAATGAGCTTTCCAGTCCATGTTTACTGCTTACTGAGAGGCGGTGAGGCTAATGACTCCAATGACATATATTGGGTTACATTGGAAAACAAAAAGGGAGGGACTATTTGTTCTCTTTCTTCGGTCACACAGCGTTCACATTTCAGAATAAAAGTCCCAAGAAGATATTAAACTTCTATATACATAAATAACAAAAATAACACTCAGGTTGTTCCTTTTTCACAAGATTTGACCAATGTCAAGATGATTCATTTCCAATTTCTCAGATGAACTGCACTTACAAGCAAATTCGGACACGGACGTGAGGAATGTTTCCGGAAGCTAAAGCAACATTTTACGGTCTGCAGTGTAGACATATTTTAGAGTAGCATCAAAATATTATCTGATAATATCTGAAACTATATATAACCATTGCTGAAATGCTCTGTTTTACCAGCAGGAAAGTCATGGTCCATTCTTTGGTTGTAAACCAACACTGAACCATGAATTCAGAGCTGAGAGGCAGAGGCCAATGCTAAAGCATATTATAGAAGACCAAATTGCTGGGAATTGTGAAATAGTACCACAGTTATATCACTTCTGTAGTCAACAAGCAGCAACATATTTCAGGGCAGAGAGTATACCACTACACACACACACACACACACACACACACACACACACACACACACACACACACACAAAGTAAATTGACCACAGAGTTTTAATGGAACTAGCTGAAGTGAGGGGGGGGGGTCAGTCTGACTGGATTACAAAATATGAAACACTACAAATGGCTAATAAAATAGGCTATTAAACTAAATTAATTAGTTCAGGTTGTCTTGTATAAATTGATCACTAAAACAAAGTGATTTTTACTTCAGTATTAATAAGCAACACATCTAAACTGTGTGGCTGTTTAACCGATTTATACAAAGACAAAGATCAAATCAATATTGGCTGAAACTCAGCATCATTACTGGTACTCTGAATGGATCAGAGGCAAAATAACTGAAATGGGACATTTCCAGTTTAAGAGAAATCAAGCAAAGAACTATATGTTTACTTTCTACGTTACTATGCTTATTGTTTCAAACCTCCACTGAACAATTTTCCCATAAGCTGTGAGGATGGAAGTGGAAATTGAGGGTGGGCATGCACTGGTTAGCTGTGTGTAAGCAGATTGGCTTTAAGGTACTGTTTCGCACTTACGAGGCCGAACATGACATTGTTCCTCAAAGTGAATGTCAGAACTGTTTTCTCTTTACTGTCCATCACGTTCCCTCCATTCATCAAAGCCCTGGATGTTCTAAGCAGGTAGAGCTGATAGCTGATATCTACCCAGCAATGCTTTAAATCTCTCCTCGAAGCTTGTTTTATTGATACATTGTATTTCATCACCGCAATTATCCTACAATAATTATTCAAGTACAGGAACTTTTCAGGTCAAATTACTGTATGAAAATACATTAAAATAAACCCAGAGAAAACAGAGAACACATTACTATACTTCTATGTTTACATCGTTTATATCAGCATACATACATGGCATGTGACATTTGGAAAATGCCGGCTTTTGATTACTTAACATCACCAACTTAAAACCAATAAAATAACAATGTCTGTTGTTGGCATTAGACATAGATGTTGACAGTAGATTGTTTTGTCATTGAGTTTTAATCATCTGTCATCATGTCATTCGTCCAGATAACAATATCTTTTGACATTGGTGGCCAGCTCAGGAGCTGACTGCATGGCCACATGTTAGACAAGTGGAACTGGCAAATACCTTCAAATACCTTCAGTCATCTAATGCACATTTCAGAAACACATCTGTCTCAGTCGCCTTCAGTGCAGCAGGCTAGGGGTTAGATCCCTGCTCAAACACAAGACTACACACACACTACTGTATGTTCCTGCTTGGGTTTCTACACCACTGAACAGACAGGAGTATTGAGAAACACCTTCTAATGGCTAACAGGCTCCTTTGCTCCAGTGTCTTCTGTAGACTCCTATAGATTCTCAGTCTCAAGGGATGCCGCGCACTCTCCAGCACTGTGTTCTGTCTCAGCAACGATGTGATGTGTATGTAATTACTAAGCCCTGAGCCATAGGCAGTTCTAGTAGTAGCAAAAGGTCTGCCACACTCTCACAGAACCCCCTACTCCTCAGCCTGGTACACCGTAAAGCCACAGTACTCTCAGCTACCAGCCCGATGGCTCCCAAAGGCGCATTTGAATGGCAGTCTATCAGAAAAAAACGGAAAGCTCCGATCCAGATCGGCAGCCACGGCTCAATATGAGGCGTGTTTCTCCTTGGCAGAATTTAATGAAACTTTGCTAGTGGCCAAAAAAAAAAAGAAGAAAAAAAGGTTTGCTGCCCTTTATCTGTGCGTTTATTTCCTGAAACCTAACACTGCAATCATTCTGTGTCATTTCACCCGGCTTCCCGGCCAAGTTATCATCCTGCTCTGTTGGTATGATTTGATACACACAGCTCCATCTCAGCAGCAACAGTGTTCACTCTTCTGGCTTCTGAAGCCTCCCTCCTCCTCCTCCTCCTCCTCCTGCTATCCCTTTATCAACTTAGTAGTTAAAGTTGCCACCATACAGGAAATAATTATTATTTATTTATTTTGTATATAGACAAAACATATTGGGATACTTGCTTATTCATTGTTATATCCAAAATCGAAGGTATTAAAACATTGTTTATCCTGATTTGTAGTTGGAGTAACATTATTTCCAGAGAAGAATTTCTACTTGGAGAATTGGTGAGAAGATTTGATTCCACTCAGTGCAGTGAAAGCTAGAGATAGTCAGGTCAGGATGTGGGAAGGTGACTAACCCACCTCATCCCCAGTTCCCCAGCTGATCCTAAAATCATTGGAGCATCATCGTTCCACACAGTTCCACTGCTACACAGCTCAATTCTGGAGGCTGAATACACCTCTATCACACTCCTGGCATTTGGCATGGTGCCAGCAGGCTCATGATCATCTAAGGGACTAGACAAGCTGTGTGTGCATTTTCACATCTGTGTCTGCAATGGGTGCAATGTAAAGTAACTGAATACATTAGAAGAGCTCAATTCATCAAGAGACAAGATAATCCTTTATTACAAGAGTGTCTACAAAAAATGTGCATGTATCATTATAGCTTCACTTTAAGTTACAGGAACATCTCAGGACTGACAGAATTTGTTCAAAATAATGTTGAATAAAAGTAATGAATATTAAAATATTAATCTGATCAGTTATTCGTTTTTCGTGTCACTGTAGCCATTCCCAGCTGGAAACTGACCTTTAATGCTGAAATATTGCCAGTTGCTTGATGGAAGTATGTTGAAACAATGTTAAACAAATTAAAGTTGATTCACTTTTCAAAACTGAAACATAATTTAAGGCTCATTAATTCATGTCCACAACATTGATTCAACAGAGGACAAACGGTAAAATGTCAACTGGGATGAAAACAAGGTTCAGACCTGGATCTTTGTAAAACAACATTCAAATAATTAATATATTAATAAATGTACAAATCAATATATTAAAAAATGTCTTGAATAATTAATATATTCATAAATTGATTAATATATTAATAAATGGATTCATTAATATATTAATACATTTTATATTATAGAATGAAAGGATATTTAATGTGTGAATATTTGGGGTAAAAATGGTCCGATATGATTTTAGACGCCCACATATCACCCTGCTCTTTGGCCTTAGAATTAAACGCTGATTTTCCTTTTATTGTGGGCTCATGAATAATAATTGCAGAGCTCTGCTTGGCTGGTTTAAAACAAGGTACCACAACAGCTCATACACAAGCCAAACACCAGAGCATAGCCTTGTATTGCATATCATAGCATAGCATATTTGTTTTGTTTTAGCTCTGTAACAAGAACTTTGTAATTACAGCGTTTTCTGTAAATATTCCTGATGGTGCCGATATCCTGTTATATGATTTAACGTAAATGGATAGCTTACTGAAGCAATGGTAAAGGATTTTGCTTCCTCACTCTCCACTTTTAACTTCTCATTCCCAAAATCGGGCCTCAGGCAAAGCTGCAATCACAAGGCCGGGTTCCCATAGCATCACGTTTTCCAATATCTAGCAGGGTCTGGAGACGACATGCTGCTCTCCAGTGTTACTGAAGCTCAATCATGTCAAAGACTGTCTCAGAAAACTGACAAAAAATAACACTATAGTGAACACCGAAGTCACTGGGAGTTGCAGAGAGACACAGCTTTGACAAAGTCTAGCATAGGTTTTATTAATGACCTGGGTGTTTAAGAATGTTGGACGTCTCAAGACTGTTACGTACCAGTTTTGAGGTTTTGGAATTGGCTTGTTTTACAGCTCTTGGGTCTGCCATATGTTCAGCTGAACAATGTTTGAGGTTCACAGTTTGTCATTTCTATGTACTAAACTCTCATTTTCAATCATAAGATAAATACAATTTAACATGAACTCACAGTAAAAGTTAAGTATCATTCTGGAGTTTCTTATGTTTATATATCTGTCATCATTATCCTTCCAAAAAAAAAAAAAAAACTATAATTGCTGTCCAATGAGAAACATGTATCTTCAAAATGGAGACAGGAGATATAGGAGAAAGCAAAAATGCTCTTAACCTTACATGGAAGTGAATGTAAAATAAGAATCATTAAAGCCATTTTAGAGCATTTATACTGACATTCTGACGCAATAATAAAAAACAGATTCACATTATGGAGAAAATTAAAAATGGACAAAAATGGAGAAACATGGCTTTCATTGGACACACAAAATGACAATTAAGCAATAATGCATTAGAGGGAATCCTACAATGTAAGATCTTGGCACAACAAATTGTGATAATGGTGACAAGTGTGTGCTATAACGTAAGCTATTTGCACTGGTGTACTGATCCTATGACTGCAGTACACCAGTGCCAATATCTTATTTTACAGCACACACTTGTCATCAGTTGTTGTTAGAGATTAAGATAATTAGGACAGAAAACCGCTGCTGAAACACCACAATAAATTTTGCGCTTCTGTAATATTCAAGGAACAGTTCATAATTTCTCAGGGATCAGGCTTGAGATAAGTAACAGCCAAAATATTAGCCATGTTACAGAAAAAATTGATCACATTAATCCCAATATTAGGAATTTACATTGTATGAAGCCGAACTTTGCTCTGTATGTTCTGTTGTACCTTATGGTGCTCTCTCTGATTGGCTTGTGTAATTCAGTGCCTCAAACCACACAATGCACAATACTCCACTACCTAGCAACAGTTCTGGTGAGTACCGCTCTGTTTTAACTGTGTGAAATCTACAGCATTTAACTTGTATTTTGTTTCAGTTACATTGTAATTTACTACAATAATCAATGAAATAGAATGAACACACAGACATCAGATCTGTTGGCTTATGTGTTTAAATGAGTATAATCATAACATGGCTTTTTAATCTTCTGTGTTTTTGTCATGTAGGTGCTGGCGTCATTGTTCAGTTACTTGTGTATGTGATGGAGGAATACCTGAAGAGGTTTGTTCAGGGTGCAATTATCGTACAATATTGGCACTCCTGAAACATTGCTCAGCCAATCACACTGGAGGGTCAGAATTAACCTGGTATGATGTGGCTTGCAACTTACCTGTGTATTATAATTATTATTATTTTTTATTCAATTCTTAAATCTTAATTAAAGCTCAAGCTGGTGGTCAAGCATACCAAGTGATCACCTATGGTATGCTTGCATTTGAGTCTTTCAGCATGATCAAGGCGGCTGACCAGCATGATCAGCCAAACCATGCTGATCCAGTATGATCAAAGTGGCTGATCATTATGAGGATTATGATCAAACTCAAATGGCTTACAAAGGGTGTTTTTTATGTACCGATTTGCCCATCAAAGCCTGGCTTAGACAGTTTGAGACCTGCCAGCTGGCCTAATATACATATGTGTGTGTGTGTGTGTGTGTGTGTATCATAGTTTTGGGACAAAATCCCTCCCTTAAAGGCAGTCCTCAGCCCTGACAACAGAGGGACAGGAAGAAGTTGACTTTTGAAGGACTTGTTGTTTGTTTTGTGAGAAGGGAAGGGCTCCCTTACCTGTACCAGTCCAAGCCTTTATCATAGTTCCTGTCGAAGAAGTGCGGCTCGGTCCCCACCGCGCGCACGTCCGGGTGGATGCGGATGAACTCCAGCACCGCCCTCGTGCCGCCCTTCTTCACCCCCACGATCATCGCGTTGGGTAACTTCTTGTTGCCGTAACGCTGCGCGCTCGTGCCGTTGGCCGCCCTGGAGCGCGCAGGGTCGGTGCGCGCGCTCTGTGCGGCCGCGCGCCTGCCGGTCTGGTTGCGCGCGGGGTCCGCGGTGGGCGCCGCTGCGTCGGACGCGAGAGGCGCACTTTGCGCTGCGCAAAATGCCGCTTTCTGCAGCAGCTTTTTGGCGCCGGCGCTCTCCGCGCGCACGCAGCCGTGCTCCTCAAAGCCGTGCAGCCTCGGCATGACGGTGCCCGAGCAGAAGAGCACGCTGTAGCATAGATAGGTGAAGGAGAGCGAGAGCGTGAACACGAAGATGAACCTTCTGCTCAACTTGTTGGAGGGCGGCGCGATGCGGCTGGACAGGACCCTATATGCCATGTCTCCATGGGGTCAACGGTGGCACCGCGGCGATTTGCCCCATCAAGCCGGGCTCCCCTGACTCCCTCACCCGCTGTTGCTTTATTTTTCCTTATTGACAACTACACACACACACACATACAACCACACACACCCACCCCCCCCACCCACACACACACACACACACACACACACACTCGGCAACGAGGCAGGTTAGTTCAGCTTGGCCGGGCACGAAGGGACCTCGTTATCTCTCCTCGCCGCTGCTGTGTCTGGCACGCGCCGTGCTCCAGCGTCGCTCCCGCGGTGCGCACTAGTCCGCTGTGCAGACGCTCCGCTCGGGGAGGCGCGCGCTCGTCCTCTGCTCCTCCGCTCATGTTGAGCTGCTCAAACTTCTCGCGAGCGGCGCGCCTCGTGCCACACACTTTAAACGCGGCGCCTGACGTCACGACGCGCGCTGCGTTAAAGGAGCGAAGCAAGCGCGTGGGACCTGAACACCTGAGCGCGCGCATCCACTGTCACAGTCTGTTCATCTGTCCATCTCTGTGTGCACCTGTGTAAGTCTTTATCAGTATGTGTGTGTGTGTGTGTGTGTGTGTGTGTGTGTGAGAGAGAGAGAGAGAGGGTGTGTGTGTGTGTGAGAGAGTTTCTCTCTCTCTCTCTCTCTCTCTTTCTCTCTCTCTCTCTCTCTCTCTGTCTTTGTCCATCTGTCTCTGCTTGACTCTCTCTATCTCTGTAACTAACATCTTAACTGAGGTCAGTAGAGGTGATACGACTAAAGACACAAAACAAAGAAATATCCTGTAAAATGTTTGTAAAATGTAATTCTTAGAAATGAAAATGTCAGATGGAAACATTTAGGATGCCCCATTTATTACTTAGAATGAGGTGCAGCACATCAGCTACCAATGATTAGACCATTATTTGAGAGGACTTTGGAGAAGGCTGTGTTATTTAAACCTCACACAATCATTTGGTTTGTTCTTGATTGTTGAAGTGAGTGGGATCACCATGGCAAGATCCAAAGAGCTCTCTGAGGCTTTCAGAAGTCTCAAGAAGGTTGTAGAATCAGATGAGTCTGGGAAGGGATTTCAAAACATCTCAGTTGTTCCACTTTGGTTAAGATGTATGACAATGGCAAGAAAGGCCAGGCCAGACTATCTAGCATATTTAGCCTGAGAGCAGATGACAAGATGCATAAATATGTCTCCAACCATCCTAAAATTTCACCATGGAACCTACAGGTAGTTCTTGTAGCTATTGTTGATATCATAGTGCAGCATCTACTAACAGACGGAGACCAAACAAGTTTGATTTCCATGGGAGGTGTGCAAGGAGAAAAACCTTGCTGTAAAGCAACAAACAACAACAAACAAGCAAACAAATAAAAAAAAAAACACCAGGGCACGACTAAAGTTTGCCAGTGAACACCCAGAGAAAGACAAGGGCATCTGGAACAATATGCTGGACTGACATGTAATACTGGCCACCTGTACAGAAAGGGACAGAGCTGGACATTATGCACAATGCCAGTCACCCTCTACACACCATTATCAGCCAAATCTTATTTTCCCTGAGGGAACCCTCTCAAGGGAGCAGTAAAGTTATCCACCCATCCATCCATCCATCCATCCATCCATCCATCCATCCATCCATCCATCCATCCATCCATCCATCCCTCCCTCCCTCCCTCCCTCCCTCCCTCCATCCATCCATCTGACTGACCCAAACTAAAGAACCACATATGAAGCATGGTGGTGGAAGTGTCATGGTTTGGCGCTGCTTTGCTGCAGCAGGGGAGCTCTCCATCATAGAAAACTCTTGAGGGGCTTGAGGAAAACACAAGACCATCAGTACAAAGACTGATACTGAAACATCACATGTGGTATATGGTATATGGTTATATTATGTTTACATCTAATTGACATTATTCCAGCCAAAGGAAGAAATCCCACCTACTAGTCCATAGGGTGTCCTACATTTTTCCTCACAAGAAAGTGGCATTTCTATTAATTAATACACTGCAATTGTATTGCAAGACATTTTTTCAGTTTTATGTAGATCTCCCAATATCATTAAAATACATCAAATGTTCATACATGTAAAGATGTTAAAAAGATCAAGGTGTTAATGTGTCCTAACTTTTTCATGTGACTGTATACATATGAAATATATGATCAGAGGATAATCAGGCTATAAATACTTGTGGAGTGTGCAAAGTGGTTCATAGATTGAAGAGGTGGTACAGTGTAGTGAACGTCTTGTTTGATGAGTGGAAAATGGATCACAAATCAGATGTTAATGATTGCCTGAAAGGAGCGATTGCATTTGGCTGTACCAAAGGCCATACTGTGAAGGAAGTATTTGCAGGTGTATCCAAGGATATGGTCATCCAGATCTACCAACAGTGGCAAAAATCTGAAAATGACAGAAAATTCTCATTCAGAACTGTGACCAAAAGATGAATGGCTTTACTTCTGCTTAATAATTGCTTTTAGAATTAAATGCAGGCCCTTCAGAAGCAATTTCTGAAAGAACCCTATGAAAGGAAACTACATACCATGAATATGGTATGCAGTGTGGTACAAAAGATGCCACACAAGAGGCCTTTGCTTACTTTGTTTTGGCCATACTAACATACAAGGTCACGTATGTTTATGTTGCTAGGCTGCAATTGTAAATACGATTTTTTTTTTCTTAACGGCCTTCCTGAAAAAAAATATTAGTATGAAAAATTATATAACAGAGATAGTATTAAAATAATATAAAAAAGAAAATCACATGTTATAAAGGATGTAACATCCTCAACATTTCTGAAAAAAAATTAATCTGATGGTAAAAACAAACAAAAAAAAGACAATCTAAAATATAGCTGCTTTGGTTTTGTGCAGAACTATTCATGCATGCTTGAGGTAGCAATTTCTGAGCAATTTTTAATACCAAACCCAAAGATCTGACTGTACAAACAATAAAACAACATTCTGGATTTTTTATGGGTTTCTGTCCACACATGAGCCCTCGTGATATTTTCCTGGGGTTTGTCCTAGAGCTTCTTGACCTCTTATTGATTTCTTTGTAAGTCAATTACATTCACACTTAACCCCTTCCCATTTAATTAGTGTTTAAATATTCCTGTGTAAAAGTGCATATGTGAATGGAGCTTCTGTCTGCTTCAGTTTCTCTCTTGGAAACATGATGTTACAACCATAGTGTTTGTATCTCTCTCTCTCTCTCTCTCTCTCTCTCTCTCTCTCTCTCTCACTCTCTCTCTCTCTCTCTCTCTCTCTCTCTCTCTCTCTCTCTCTCTCTCTGATTGAATAGAAGGATTTTGAGGACATCTGAGGGGAGTGATATTGAACAGTAGGAAGGCACTGTGTGCGTTTAATGACCTCTGAACACAATTATCAAGACAAGCAGGCCTGAAAGCCCTTTAATCCTCATTACCTAATCTATTGCCCAGAGCTTCATTTCCAGTGTATTAATTTAAAGGATCTTAAGGTAGACATGTCTGCTTTCTCTGCATGGAGCAGCCATATCAGACAAGGCTCAGTCCACTTACCGTGGAGCTAGTAAGGTATCAAGGTATTTCTTCGCTCACCCTGCAGTTGGGAACTACTACAGAACGTAGTTTACACATGATTTCAATGTTTGAAAGATACAGAAATCTGGAAGTGTGAGAAGCACGTGGACAGAGGCAGGAGGTAGACTAATGCATTTTATAGACAGTAGTATTGGGACACCTGTTCATTCATTGTTTCTCTGAAAATCAATGGTATTAAAAAGAGTTTGTCCTGCTTTTTTGGAGTAAACGTCTCTACTGTCCTGGGAAGGTTTTCAACTAGATCTTGGAGACATTATGAGTACAAATGCCAGGGAGGTCAGGATGTTGGATGATCATCACCCCACCCTAACCTAAAAGCTGGGGGGCTTTATAATTCCCAGCATATGTGTGGCATTCAGCATTGTGGACAATATTGGTTCAGATGCACCCTCAATAAACTATACAAGCTGGTTTTGCATTTGTATCTGGGTGGGCTAAAGCAGTGGGTGCAGCGTAACGTAACTCAATGCACACATTAGTACCCACAAATATGGTATTATAGAACTTTATCCATATATGACTTCGGTTTTCCCTGCAGTTCGCCTACCAAGGTAAAGTGTGTCGTCTTGGCTAGCAATGATAGAGAAGCGAATCACCTTAATACAGCCAGTGCATTGTAATGATTTTGAAGCTGCTATTTTAAGGTTAAAATGGCACATAACGCTGCTTAAAGTGTCTGAAAGGTCTGAGGTGTGGAGCCTGGAGACCTGAGGTGATAAGCAGACAGTGCTTATTATCCTCAAGTCAAGTCGAGTCAAGTCAAAGGTTTGCTTGTCTGTTTATACTCACCACAATCCTGTGAGGCCTCTTCTTCTGCTTACTGGGCATCCTGATTGTCCAACTTTGTCATCTCTAAAGTGTGTGGTTGTACAAGTCGGACAAATTGCACAAGAGCTTGAGTTTGTTTTGGTCAGCAGTTCTGAAGATGCTGGTTCCTCACTAGTTTTGATGTTCAAAACACACTGGAATGTGCAGAAAGTATATTTTGATACTTGATGACACCCATGAATGAGCAGCCAATTTCACAAAAATACTCAACCCTGATTTTCCTGATGTTGTCTTTAATGGAGCACATTTGTAAACAATTGTTTGGTTTCTCTGTTATTTGTCAGATTGTCTCATTTTATTACTCTTCTGATTTTTGCAGTATTTATTTATAGCTGACTGGCTGTAACATGCCATGCAAAGCCCAAATGCTGAGTGCCACTCTTTTGAAAACTAGAAAAAGTGAACGGGAGAGAGAGAAGGAGAGGAAGAGAGCGAGAGACAGAGAGACGAACACCTGATTTTCCCAATTAGTTGGGCCCCAAAAGAGTCTGTTCCCTAATCAGCAGGCCTCACTGTGGCTCTGAGTCTGCTATTAGCGAAATGTGATCAGAGGCGAGATCAATTGGGTTAACAGTCTCCACCAAGATGACACTGATACAATTAATGGGGGTCTATTAACCTTTTCATCTCAGCAGGGTGAGAAAGCTGTGACCATGATCTCAAAACACATCAGTAGATCTCCCAAGGGCACAAACACAAAGGTTATTGGTTCTAGAGGATAGCATTGTTATGTTCACAAATAGCTGAAATAAACTCCAGCCTGTGCCTCAGACTGAAAGGTGATTATGTATTCACACGCCTAAAAATAAAGTATTCTATGGTGCTATGATTGAAAAAGAGAGTTTTTTTCCCCCTTTTGCACTGCAGCTGGCCTTGATTAGCAAAACCACTATATATATATATATATATATATATATATATATATATATATATATATATATATATATATATATATATACAGACACTTTTTACAACATATAAAATATTTAAGCCCTGTGGGGATTGGATTAATTTTACATGGGGAGGTGGAGTAATATAATTTTACTACAGAATGTCTGTACATTTTTATGACCAATTTGCACAGGATAAAAAAATATCTCAGCTGTCAGGACACAACGGAAAATAGACATATGCAAAGTACTGTAAAATGAGGTTTTAATATAGGGCTTTAGCAAAGTGGACTAGCCAACCAGTCAAAAACATAAGCAGCAAAAAGGAATAAATGAGCGTACCAAAAGATGTGGTAACAATAATAGGCAAGAGTCCAAAACCAGGCAAGCAATGTAACAGAGCAAGCAAGAGACAAAGTACAAAAAGGTCATACACAGGAAAGGCAATAACAAAATTCAAGAACACTGAGTAAAGCAGGTAATGATAAAACTTGGCAATGAGACAATGGAGGAAGGGCTAGCTAAACAGGTGCAAACAATCAGTTCTCTGGGGAAGGTGAGCTGAACATATTCACATTACTGGTGTCATATAATCAACACAGGAGTTCTGGGAATTGGAGTCTGTGTGTTCCTGGGGAGGGCAGAGTGACATCACCATAACTGTTTGAGATGGATGTGGCTAATTGTCACACTTCTGTCCCCTCTAGGAAACATGCATAACACATCGATTGACCACTGAAAATGAAGGTAATAGCCAATAGCCAGGTTTAACTTCATCCGCGTCAACCTCCAGTGCCAGCCTTTCCAGTAGCTCAAAGTAGTGTTCTTTGTAAACTGTGCTTTTCTTCTTCTTTTAATTCTAATTTGTTTTTCTATGATGTAGTTAGTAGCAGGAAACTTGTTTTTTAGAGGGGAGAGATGTTCACGCTCCCAATAAAGGGATGCACTGGCACAATGTATCCCACACCAGAAGAGCTGAGATGCTAGTACAGGTTCTGCAGAGGCTAAATGAGTGAAGAAATGCCAGAGATACAAGCTATCTATCCCTTGAATAGTAATTGATTGCTTTCTAATCAGTTCCTATGGAGGCCTGGTGCTGAACTGTGCTTACTCCAGAGTGGTGTTCAAGAAAGAAAGGATATTTTCCTTTAAATTATTTCAGTTGAACGGTGAGTCATCAAGATGGTTGACAAACATGTTTTTACTTACAGTATGTCAATAAGATTATCCAGGGACACCTGCCAGGTTGGATGAGGCTTTGCATTGGAACTGTGGAAGACATGCTCCCAAACACGTAGAAAGTAGAACATCCAGGTAAGTTATTTGCAGCCTATATGTTTACTCAGCTGCTTTCCCAGATGAGAGAGTTTATTTTCTCTTCAGAACAGATGACTGTTGATGTTATTGATGTTATTTGCATCTGGAAAGCCAGTTGCTTTGTACAGTTGGTGCAAATATTTTATTTTTATCCATAACGTTGTCAAACAGACTCAGCTTTGTTGTCATTCTCACCATGTGACATCATTGAATGAAATACAGTTACTCGGGCTCTGCAGCATGAATTTAAGAACTAGGATTGTAGGTGAAGAGTCAGTGTGCAGTGTGGGTGGTGTTACAGAGGATGCAGGTGGTTCTCTCCTTGCACCTGGTGGTGTAAATTTCACTGATAGGTGGTAAGCTGCACCTGATGGTTCTCCGTGCAGACTTTACCACTTTCTGCTACAGTGCAGACAGCATACCACATTTAGCCTCCTCTCCTATGTGACAGATTCACAGACATGCAAGCAGACGCTTCCCTCGTGTCCTGCATTGTTGACTACCTGACTGGCAGACCACGGTATGTACACTTACAGCACTGTGTGTCAGACAGAGTGGTACCCAACACTGGAGCCCCACAGGGAACCGTCCTCTCTCCTTCCCTCTTCACTCTCTACACCACAGACGTCAGCTACTGCACAGAGACTTGCTATTTTCAGAGGTTTTCTGATGACTCTGAAATAATTGGATGTATCAGCAGGGGTGATGAGGATGAGTACAGGGAGATGGTGATGGTGTAACATGGTGTGAGCTAAACCATCTGGAGCTCAAAGACAAAGGAACTAGTGGTGGATCTGAGACAAGATGCCAGGAACTCCTGTGACCATCATGTTTATTCAAAGAGTTTATTCTGCTTATTCTTTATATTGCACTGTTTATTATTATTATTATTATTATTATTATTATTATTATTATTATTATTATTATTATTATTATTATGTAGGTGGGTGTAGTTGTATTAACTTGCAATTTCTCTCTGGGATTAATAAAGCAATTCTGATTACGATTCTGAAAAAGTAAGTAAGTAGTCTCCAAAGTAAAAGTCAAACGATGAAAAAAGGTTTAAAAATAGTTTCTGATTTGAATGTACAGGAACTATGAAACAGTTTAACTCATAAACAGTAGAATATTTCATAATATAAGTTAATATGAGTTATTTGTTTTTAATCCTATATATAATTATGAATCTCCAAATGGTCTTTCTACTATTTTTCCACCTTTTTTTAAACACTATGAAGAATATTCCTCTCTGTATATTTCATATATTTATAATCTCCCACTTCTCCCTCCAGGGGAACTACAGTTGGCCTACATG
Source organism: Acestrorhynchus altus (assembly GCA_034509495.1). Taxonomy (NCBI): domain Eukaryota; kingdom Metazoa; phylum Chordata; class Actinopteri; order Characiformes; family Acestrorhynchidae; genus Acestrorhynchus; species Acestrorhynchus altus. Next base: position 29,372,274 of record CM067505.1, read on the forward strand.
AAAGATATAAAACTTTCACTCATAATGGTTTTAAAGAAGGAATGGTTCCACTAACCCCAGCCTGAAGGTTGTTACAGTGCAACATGGGGATTAGTTCTGTGTGCCACTATGAGAGAGTACTATGGTAGAATATGTCTAATAGATCCTGCAGGGCTTTAGGGTTCCATAAACTATCAGGGGGTTCCTCCTTTCCTTTTCTCTCCTTCTGTCATTCACCAGTTCATCACTATGTACACAGTGCCCTCATAACATTTGGGACAAATACATTTTTATTTGTGTCTGTACTCTAAAGTTTTTAAAATGCAGTGAACTGTAAACAATTCACATGTGGACATTCAGATTTTAATAAAGGGTATTGTTTGTACACTTCAGTACCTCCCTCCTGATAGAACATACATATTCTCAGAACATTGTTTATTAACAGAAATGCAATCGCTACACTACAATATGTACACCCAAACTTAGTCTTAAAAGACAAGGCCCTCGTTAGAATTAAAAAACAAAACAAAACTGCAATTAAAGTAGCTGATTGCATTCATTAGAAGGCTTGTCCACAAGCATTTGGACATAAAGTGTATATTGTGCAGAAGGAATTATTTGTTGAAATTTGAGTGTTGATTTGTTGAAGTTAAGCTGAGCTGCATTTTGCATCTGCCCTTAGTGCCATGTCTCTAACTCAAAGGAACGGACTTAATGAAGATGGATACTCTTTGTGTTACCTTTCCATCCAGGGCTGAGGAGCTTACCTCCAGGCTTCAATCACTGCAGTGCGCCCGTTCATTACTCGGAATTTGGTTGTCATGCTATCATTCAACTGTAATGAGATAACAGAGCACACTTGCAGGCATCACTCCTAGCCTCAGAGGCAAAAGAGAAATGTCTTTGCCCACTGTTTGGTCTAACCATCTCAAGCAGAAACACTACAGAGCCATTTACATTGGATTCTCATTTATGTTCTGTTAGATTACAAACAGCATCTTCATTAAGTTTGGATTAAAGGAATATACATCGTGTTCCAATGTTTGTGGTCACCCTTTCTAATGAATGCATTCAACAACTTTGTTACACCCATTGCTGACACAGCTTGTCTTATCTAGCTTGTCTAGTCCCTGTCGAGAGAAACTGAAAATAGAATAGAACTCTCTGGAGGAGATAAACATGAACCTACTGATAACATGCCTAATGCTAAGCATACACTAAAGTCCCCCAACCCAGCTGTGGAGCAGTGCAACTGGGTTCTCTGGAACGATGGTTTCCCATCCAATAATAAAAAGATACGACTTTTGTTACAGTTTGTAAAGCATTCTTAAAATGACCTGTATCCCTGTATCAGTATGATGACAACTGGAAATACCGCAAACTCCAAAACATACCATGTCATCTGTTAAACATGGTGGTGGGGGTGTTACGGCCTGGGCCTATATGGATGCCACAGGTGCTGGTGCATCTTCATTGATTATTTAACTGCTGATGATACCCGAGTGGATAAATGAATGCTGATGTGTATAGAAACATCATCTCATGTTCTTGAAGATGCCGATGAAGCACATTGAACAGCACTTCATTCTACAGCAACACAATGAACCAAAACATACGGCCAAAGCAGAGCTTTTCCAAGTTAAAAATGGTCACTCGATCTGAGTTGATTTAAGCAGGTATTTCATATGCTGAGAAAGAAGCTTAAGGGTACTGGGCCCCCCTTGTAGAGAAGAACTGAAAATAGAATATGACTCTCTGGAGTAGTTAAACATGAGTCTTTCTACCCAACATTGAGCTGTGTAGCAGTTGAACTGTGATCTCTGGAGTGATGGGTGATCCATTTCTTTTGAATTGAGTTGGTGAATTGGGGATGAGGTCAAGTGCTGACCATCCTGAATATCCTGCCCTCACTAAAATTCTTGTAGCTAAATGCTAAATGTAAAATTAAGCAGGTGTCCAATTACTATTTTCTATATTTTGTATTCGCTGCACCTATACTCCAAAGTTCAAAACAATCAGATGTGATTGAAGTACACTGTACACCAGGTGCTGAGTATCCTTTGCCAAGCCTTTAACACAGAAACCTTATGTTTTCTTTTCAGCATATGGAAAGCATACTTAATTGAATTCAAATCAACTGATTGTATTGGCAATATTTGAGATTATTACCTTGCTGTCGGATGAAGTGCTGCCCAATGAGTTTGCAGGAATATAGAAAATGAGCAGATAAGGTCTTCCTCTACAATTCACAATTCAATGCCTTCAGCAGTTACACCAACATATACATGTGCTAGTGTCTCTGGCAGCCACACTTACCCAAGCCATGGCACCCCACCATGTTTCACAGATGAGGTGGTTTGCTTTGGATAGTTGACAATCCATATTTTGCCCTTTCCATCACTTTGCCCTGTCCAGACAACAGTTCCCAGAATGCTGCAGCTCTTTGCAAAGTACATTTTGCAAACTGTAATCTGGCCAGTGGTTCCCATTTTGCAGTATAGCCTCTGTGTTTCTGTTCATGAAATCAGATAATAGTCTCTGACAATTACACCTCTGCCTTTCTGATCTGTCAGACTATTAAGGGTTTATTTTGAAAATTATTGAGGATTCTTCTGCAATCAGCCTGGTCTCAAGAAGATTTTGTACATATGTGACTAAAACAGTGTTTCACAGTACAAGACTAAATACAAGTTGACCTTTGTTTATATGCACAATTTATGAACACAACCCAGAAGTGAAATGATTTGAATAGAGAATATCAAAAGCCACCTGAGTAATTATATTTTGAGGACTCCATCCATAACCTAAACCTCACCCTTACCCTAAACCTAAACTTAACCAAAACCATAATCCAATGTGAAACTACGAATTTCCATCTATTAATTCCTTTTTCAGAAACTCCATAATGGAAAAAGCAACATACTTTGCCCACACTATCCATTTGAGGTTGATATGTCTGGAAATGCCACCAGTGGATGGGAAGACATTGTGAATCATAATAGTATGTACAAAATATTTATGCACAAATAATGCAAATGTATAACCACATTACAGTTTTCATAAACCGCTTAAAATAATCCTAAACCCCAAAAATGTTTTACGAAGCTGTTTGGTCAAACTATTGCAAAATCATCATCAATTATAATACAGATGAATCTGGTTATATTTTATTATTTAGTGTTTGAAGGTTTATTTGATCTTTAATTTCATCTTTAAATTTAAATACTTTTTAAACAATGTTCTGAAGTGGTTAGTCTTTTCATGTGAACACAGGCAGCGTATTTTCAGTTAGGAAGCTTTGTGGCATCATTTGACAACAAAACAGTAGAGCCAGTGTTGTTTACTAGTGCTGTCTCTTGCTGCAAGTAGTAAGCAATCACGTCAGGTGTGTGAGCCTCAAGGGGCCTCACAAGTATGTCGTTTTCATTGTTGTTTGTGTCAGATTTGATTTTGGCTCTTTTTGTTTGTTTCCAAAAAAAGAATAAATCAATAAATTAAATACATAAATAAATAAATAAATGCTGCTCATGTTTTTTAAACACAAGCTGTAATTAGGTTTTTTTGATATGTTTTATTTTATTATGTTTCTGTTATATGTTTGCATATAAAATGAAGTATTAACTGCTTTTATTGTTGTGTGTAAGATGATGTGACCTAGGGTGAGTGGATGAGCTCCACCAGTCAAGTGCAATGTCATTTTGGGCCTCAAAATGTCAAAGGTTAAAAAATGTAACCTAAAAAGATCAGTGTAATGTCATACTGTCATGTCTGTCACTTGTCAGTCCTGTCTTCCCTGTCTGTTCCCCCCATGTGCTCCTTAGCACATGGTTTGTGTTTGTTTAGTCCTTTTCTCCTCCCTTGTTCCACCCATTACCAGCAGTGTCTAATCTGTTTACCTGCCCCCGCGTTAGGTTGTCCCAGGTGTTTCCTTTGTCATTAAATATTTAAGACCCGTGGTCTCACCCGATCTTTATCAGTCCACTGTTATACATCGCCAGTCTCCGTTATCCTGTTATACTGCGAATGTCGTCTGAGTTTATTGTTACTATGTTTGTTAAAGTTACTGCTTCTGTTTACATTTTCTTTGGTTAGACTTTGTCATGTTTTTTCCTTCAGTCTTGTATCTTTTGTTTGTCTTGTGCTTTGTGTTTCACATTAAAGCTTCAACCCCTGCCTTTACTTCTGCACCCATTAGTCATCTGTTCTGTCCACCCGATCCTGACACATACAGGGCATTCTTTTTTTAAAACATCTTCACTGACCATACAGAAGTATAGAGCACTTTGTTCTATAATTACTGACTGAAGTCCATCGGTTTCTCTGTATACTTTGTTTGCTTCCTTTTACTCTGTTTTGCAATGGTCACACCCCCACAGGACCACCACAGAACAGGTGTTATTTGGCTGGTGGGTCGTTCTCAGCATTGCAGTGACATTAACATGGTGGTAATGTGTTATTGTGTGTTGTGCTGGTATGACTGGATCCAATACTGCTACTACAGTGTTGCTGGAGGGTTTAAATGCTGCGTCCACTCACTGTCCACTGTGTTAGACACTCCTACCTAGTTGTACCACCTTGTAGATGCAAAGTCAGAGACTGAAACTCTGTTTATGCACAGTTTGTGTTGATTCAACCTAGTTCATCATGCAACCATCAGTGCTTGCAGGACGCTGCCCACAGGATGTTGTTGGCTGGATATTTCTGGTCCAGCAGTGACACTGAGGGGTTTAAACACTCAAGGAGCACTGCTGCCAGAAAAGCCAGGTAGCTATTGGAACAATGTGGATATATGAGACCAAAATATATCTTTTTGGTTTAAATGAGAAGAGTTATGTTTGCAGAAAGGAAACTGCATTCTAGCATGTAAACCATATCCAAATTGTGAAATACTCATGTGTTATTACATGACATGATCTGTTACTGTGAACTATAATAACAATGACATATATTATTATGACATCATTATATTCTATGTAAAATGTAGGTATCCTAAAATGTTTAGTTTTAATATATTTTGTTCTATTTTGATATTAACGTTTTAATGTGTTGCTTAGATTTTTACAATGAAAAACTTTCATATATTATTAATTGCACAACTTACAATATACTCAGTATATACAGAAAAGCCAACACACAAATACAGCTGGTCAGTGTGGCTTTTGGCTGACAGAATTGACATTGCTAAGGCCGTCCTTCTACCAAAGGCCATTGAACAGCAGGTCACTTCTTCCCCTGCCAACAAGTCCATCGGCTAATTGTTACTGACATTTCACATGTGTTTTTCAAATCTGAACTATTTTGATCCATCGATCCCTAATGTTGTTCACAAGAGGGGGACATGAGCTAGAAATGTCACGCTTTTGGTCGTCAGCCCGCTGTCTCGCCGGAGCTGTTTCTTAGAACCTGGTAATTGTCATATGGTTCATATTGGCAGCAGTCAGCAGGACACCCAGCAGGCAGGGGCATTTCCTCTAAAGTCTCCAGATACTTATGTACTGAGCGCACAGTGGAGAAACCTGGAGAAACCTTCGTATCACGTGTACTGGTGACTGGAGATTGGGCACATTTATGCCATTTCCTGTCAGTCAAGCAGGCACATCGCAAGGTATGCCATTCTATTTCATTCTATTTCATGCCATTTTCAACCCCTGTGAAAAATAAAACCCTGAAATTTACTAAGAGCATTTTGCTGAAAGATGGAACAAATGCTGAGCACAAATGTCAACCGCAGAATCAACAATTTCCTCTGATATGTCTGCTCAGTTGTGAATGCTTTGTGGCCAATGATGGCAGAATTATGCTATGTGATGGATGGTTTTGTGACACTAACAACAGCACACAAGAACCTTTATCTAAAAATGTCATCTTGGAAATTGCTGGTAATTTATCTAGTCTGAGCTGCCTCTCTGTCAGACAGCTGAGCATTTCACTGTAAAATATTATTAGGGTGTCGTAAAGGTTTCTCCATACATCACAAACGTGTCACCCATGCATTTGATTCTCCTGTGAAGTACAGCTTTGCCTAACATAGGTTATATTTCATTATGCTCAGGAATTTCTAAATCTATTTGTTATGGTAACACATCTCCAAAGCTGACTTCCTACAGCACTGCTGAAAAGGTTGGTGTGCATTTTTACAGTCATTATAATTTTCAATCAGGATAGGTTACAATTTACACATGTTTTGCATTACTGTGGAGATTATTAGGTTACTAATGCCAACAAAATATGGACAAAGCTATTAGAGCACCTGCACATTCATTATTTCATATGAAACTAGATAAAAGATTTTGATTTTGGTGCATTGCTGTGAGGATTCCATTCTATTCAGCCGAATGCACAATAGCATCATCCCCAATTCCCCAACAAAGCACTGGATGGAGCACAATTATTCCAGAGAGTGGAGTTCCACTGCTCCACAGTGTATTCTATATACAGTATATGCATTTATACACTCATTGACATCTTGGATCGGCATGCAGTCTGGCTCAGCCTGTATGTAAATGATTATAGGTGTGGCCTGATTAGGCATTCGATCTTGTCACTAAAGAGCATAGAAATGCTACCACTGCTGCCCTATAAAAAGGCTCTGAGAGGCTAGTTTTTGGGTCGTGTAACACTTGAAAAATCGTTAACTGCTAGACATGCCTCTAGAACACACTCAAAGACGTTTTGCTCAGTTGACATACATTGAACAGGGTGCATCACTGGACTGAGAAAAACAGAAGGGTTATTTCAATGATTTGTTCACCATCTAGGCTGTTCTGACCAAGTTGCTAACATGAGGACATGCACACCTGATGAAGAGACCTGGAACCATATAATTGAATCCAGGTTTTGTTTGGTATCCAAGGTCAGCTTTGAGTATCAAAGCCTCATAATGAGCACTTTTATCCTGCCTTTGCTATGAAGTGACACACTGCCCCAACAGCTGGTGTGATCTTGGGAGTCATCACATATGACAGTCAGTCACCTCTTGTAGTGATATGAGATATGAGGGACACTTGCAACCGGATCTGCCTGGTCACCAGATTTAATGCCAAAGGATATTTGGGACCAGCTGTGGTGGCAGCTTTAGCAACCTATGAGGTTCAGGAGTTACAGGCCCAGCTGCAATATGTGTAGCCACATGTGCTACAGGATGGCATACGGAACCCGTTCCCAACTGAATCTTGAGGTGGCATAAGAGGGTATTAGAGCCTCATTTCGAATGTATTGTTATTATTATATATTCAGTTCCAGTAACTTTTTCTTGGTGTTACTGGAGTCCAGATTCTGGTCAGCACCTTCAGGTAACATCCACAGCAAACATCAGAATGTATTGGACTACTTTCAGAACTTCAGACACTGTATGGATTTGTTTGGTCCACCAGCAGCTCATCTGATTTAGTTAAATTAAGGATTAATTAGATCAAGTACGTGCTGGGAGAGAAACACCATTGGGAATGGTTCAGCTAAAATGCTGTCAGAAACCTTAACCAATTGTTGATGTGTTTTTTAGTACAAAATAGCTTTACATATTATTTTCCCAGACTGCTGAGAATTTCGCAGAGTCCTCTATACAACAAGAGGTGTTAGCTACTGGAGCAGCTGAGCATAAATTTATATTCCGCTCTTTGCTCATGCATTCAACCCTTAGGCAAGCCTACTCAATTAGAAAGCTCTGTCTTTGGGGCATCGCTGACTTTCATGAACAGAGTGACATGTACCTAACAAACCACCCCCTCAAACATGCTGTATTTGTGCATTAACCAATTTTTATAAACCTGCATATAAATCTATGTCACAAACAGCTAATACATTCCATTTGACCAATACCAGGCCAACAGTTCAAAGAAAAAGGCTGAAGTCAGCTGAATCGTGAGTGAATATGAAACACAAAATGGGGGGAATGGAAGCCTATTAAGTACAGCTGTGTGGACACTGTTTTACAATCCTGGTACTCCATATTTTATTATTTTCTCTGTTCCCAAATCACTTAACTCATCTAAGCTCATTAACAAGTCCTTCATCTATTTGAAATGCATGAGTTAGTACAGCAAAAAAAAAAAAAAAAAGCTAAAATGTGCAGTACAAGGTGACCGCAGGACCAGGATGGCTAAACACTACCACGGGCATCTGAATACATTCATGCCAGGGTGGATTTATAGTAGCTATAATTAGAAAATAGAAACACTTTTCAGTATTTCTATTGAAAGTTTTATACAAGACATGCTAAAAAGGTCTGTGCCAGGAAGGAAATTTGCTACATTTCTGATGTAGCATGTAAATTTTTATTACATTTCATAAAGACTATTCAGTTAATTTCATATAGAAAAACCTTTCTTAGTGGTTTCTTAGTGTTTTGTGACATCACACAAATTTTGTACATGGAATAATTGTTGGTCTCAGACCCAGGCTTGGATCTCAGACCAACCTTTAACATTATGAAATATGAAATAAAATAAATGTTTAACATTAAATGGTTGTGAAAAGCTTATCAGAACACATAGAAATCAATGATGAAATGAAAAATTTTAATACACCATAAACATTCATAAACTATGATGATCATTATTTTTTTAATATGTTTTTCTTAAAATTCATGCTGAAAACTGATTGGCTGATGGTGGTCATATGTTTTGGAATATGACATCAGACTCATAGATACTGGTCCAGGACAGCATATATTAGCACTTCACCAATTTTCATTTGTCAGTTGTACAGATTTTGGTGGCATAGTATGTTTTTGAAAGTTGTCTCCAACCCCCTTTAGGTACAAGTGAGTGAAACAATTGGACAAAGCATTTCTGAGCTAGAACTATAGAGATGTGATTTTTGCAACATGTGCAGCCATATTTTGCATTTGTTATTTACAGTGCAATAATCTCAAGATTTACTCAGAATGGAGTAATAAAGAAAACCTATTCAGTGGGCAACTGTCCTGCAGATGGAAACACCTTGGTGATGAGGGAGGTCAACAGAGATTGGTTGGAGATGCCAGAAAGGCTACAGAAGAAAAACCATCAACTATCAACCAAGAACAGAAGAAGCTGCAATGGACACAGGCTTACCAACACTGGTCATTTGAAGACTGAAGAATAGCCTGGATGGGTGTTTGTCAGAAATTGGCACCAGCAGCATGAATCTAATGTTTTGAACATCTTGTGGAATCCGTGTAATGAAAAATCAAGCCAGACAATGGGCCATTTAATACTGAAGGATAACAGGAGGTTTGGAAAATGTCAGGTAAGCATGAATTATGACTGAACAAACATATATATTTGGAAAAATACCAGATATAAAGTCATGAGGTGGCCCCTTTAAATGATTGCAGAAGAAGAATAACAGTGAATAAAAACTTCACTAGGTGGAGCTGTGCAAATTGAGTGTCATTGTCTGCTAAGAAGTGATGTTGTAGCATCTTGTCAAGGATGAGACAGGTGTGCTAATTTTTTTTGTATTTCAAGGCTTCTTGGTCTTGCACTATTTATCTCTCTCCTCTCCTCCCACACATGCTCCTAATCTCCAGAAAATAAGGGTATCTACACGGTGTGATGAAGATTTCAACAGATTCTCAACCCTCCAGCACCTTCCCCTCCCAACTCTTTTTTTAGATTGCATTATCACATGTTCGTTTTAGCATCTGCTACTCTGACACCTCTGTGAAAGGCATGCAAACAAGAAGCTGCCCCACTGAAGAGTCACCCACACAGCACTCACACTGAAATTGAATGCAAACAAAATGGAGGAGAGATGAGAGTTGCCCCCTCATTGGTACCATCTATCACCAAGCCTCCACTGGCAAGGCTGGAAATGATTCCCCTGATGATATATGCTGAACCTGGCCTTGCGCAAATGGATCTGAAGGGTGGCTTAGGTCATGGATGGTGATTAGAGACACATTTATGCCTTCTTTGCAGATGGTACTTGTTGATTTGCATGCCTTCAGCCAGGCTGTGTACATGGTGAGTGTTTGTACAGGGAAAGATTAGCAATTATTAATGTTGATATTTGCTTTGAAAGAGGCTGGGAAGCGACTATGTGCTCATGCAGCTTCATCTGGCAGATTCAACGTTAAAAGAAGCGATGTCATTTTGCAGAGACGGAGGAAGGGTGTAGAAAGAATAAAAAAATAAACATGGACAAAAGTATTGGGACACCTACACATTCATTGTTTCTTCCAAAATCAAAGGTATTAAAGATCAAGAGTATTCATCCTGCTTTTGTTGGAGTAGATGGCTCTAGTGTCCAGAGAAGGTTTTCAACTAGACTCTCAAGCATTGGTGTGAGGATTGGATTGCTTTCAGTGACAAGAGCATTGAGGATGTTAGATGACCACCATTCTACCTTATCCTCAACTCTTCAACTCATCCCAAAAGAATTGGATGGAGCACCATATATCAGAGAATACCGGTTCATTGCTCCAAGGCTCATTGCTGGGGGGTGTGTACCTGTGTAACCTCACCTAGCATTAGGCACGGTTCCAAAAGGTTCAACAGATTTATTTGCTAAAAGACAGAGAATCCAATTAATTTGTCAATAGTTCTCTAGAGGAACTAGACGAGATGTGTGTGTATTTGCACATCTTTGTCAGCAATGGTTGCAACTTAAAGTAGCTGAATGCAATCGTAATAAGGGGTGTTCACAAATGTTTGAACATATAGTGGAGAAAGTAGATGGTAGACATTTACTAAAACCTCAAAAGTGACCATTTATTGACTAATTCTGATTCAGTATCCAGTATACAAGAATTCAATATTACAATATTGACATTGACACACGATACAAAGCAAAATGTATTGGTAGCAGCCAAACACTCCAAAAATACACTTTCTGTAGTTCCTAAAAAACAAAACTAAAATGTGTCTCCCTCTACAGTCTAATACTATTGAGGGAATTGAGATCATAGCCAAAGACTAATGGGTAAATTCTACTGTCAGCTTCTTGTGTGGTGATAAACCATTACTGAGTACTCCTTACGCAGTTAAAACTGAATGCTTTCACACCATATGGTTTGGAATCTCACTGGAAAATGTCTGAATTCCCTGTTCAGTCCACTTCACAGGAAACTACTGGGGTGATTGGAATGCAGCTGTTTCACTCACAGACTCCTAAAATGCACCCAACAGTCATATGACTCAGCCAGCCCATCAGAACTCATTCACGCAATCTCAGGCACTTGAGTACTAATTCAAAACATCTGTTTCGCCCTGCATAGCAAAGCATTTCAGGGAATATCCAAAAGGTAAAATATATTTTATATTTATATTTATATATTTGTTTTTGGTCTCATCTCTGCCCTTCTAGGCCCTGTTTCCCCCTGTGTCTCATTTGTAACCCTGCCCATTTGTTAACCAGTCCCAGCTGTTTCTTGTCTTGTCTGTGCATTTAAATTCCTTTGTCCCAGCCAGTGTTTGTCAGTTTTTGTGTGTGTTAATGCCAGTGTGGTTGCTGTGTGTTTATGATATCCTGGTGTTTTCTTTTGGGAATAAGTCCTACCCTGCAAGTACATCCGCCTCCTTGTCTTTTCAGATGCACTGATAGGAAAACTGACCTAAATATGGATGTTGGTGGGTTTTTGGGGTTGCATTTTGTATTGTCGGTGGTGGCATCTACTGCATCTGTTCCTGTGGAGTTGGTATCAGCGTCCACTGCATCTGTTCCTGTATCATCTGTGGTGTTGTCTGCTGTATCTGTCCCTGTGGTGTCACCCATCATATCAGTTGTGGTACCCTCCGTTGACTTATAGACAGTCTATCTGTCAGCCTCCAGAACTGTGCCCAGTCTGGCTCTTCAAAATATAAAAGGGACTTTTATAGAGTTCTGGGCCTCTGCCCATGTCTATGGCCCTGTCTGTGCCCATGTCTACTTTTGTTTTTGTACCCCTGTCTGTCCTTGTTTTGGTTCCCATATCTGGTTTTGTTGTCCCAGTCACTGTCACCGTTTGTCATTCTCTGCCAGTGTTTTCATCCCTGTTCCTTTCCCCTGTCATGTCTCCTGTTCCCCAGGTCCAGCTTCTGTTCTCGTTGTGTGTCTCTAGTCCAGCCCCCTGTCCTGTCTCATGTGTTCTATCTTTCCTAGGTCCAGTCAGTCCTCTAGCCTTGTGTCACATCACCCCAGTTCTTGTCTGATCTTCCATCTTGTGTTCATGACTAATTGTGTATGCCTTGGTCTTGTTTGTCCGGTCCCTCTCCTTTGTCAACTACTAGGCCCTTCCCTTAAGTGCAACACTGAGGAGCATAAATCAACACTCCGCAGTGTTGCACTTTGGTGAGGGGCCTACTATCAAGCATCTGTCATGTTTACTTCTATGGCTGTCTTCTTGTCACCGTTCGGTTTTGTTTTGGTTTGCCGTGTACTTTTTAACACATGACTCTGCTTTGTTTTGGTTTTTTTGTCCAGATCAGAAGGCTGATCAGCAACACCTTCAGCAACACCTTCCAAAGAGAGGATAAACCAGAGAACAGCAATGGCTCTGTTCTCAGAGTACTGTGTCAAAGCATATTGATGGGAAGTTTACTGTGGTGCACAAGCAACAGGGATGACCACACCTTTGACAGGATTGTTAAGGAACATCTATTCAGGAACTTGGGAGAGCTTTACATTGCAGTCACATAACCATTACCACTTAGCACTTACCATTAACCCAAATCTACTGGATTAAAACAGACCCTGCATTGGATTAACAGATAGCCAGTCTTCTGGTACAGTGTGTAGTTGGCATAATAAATTACAGCCTAAGTAAAGCAAACCTTAATATCAGCCAAGCAAAAATAGTGCTGTACATGCTCACATGCCTACATCTAGACCTTAGGTCAGTTATAGAGGGAATCATAAATCTAGATTGTGGGTCCAATCGTGAAGCTTTATAAATGTGGAAGCGGATCCATCCTGAAGGCAATTCTGTATTGAACTGGGTATCAGAAGAGATTTACAGAAAAGCCTGATGTGATCACCAGTTCTGGTGAGGTTGAGGAAAGAGGCAGCACTGTTGGTGTTTACTGATGAGCTTAGTAGGGTTGCCAGATAGTAGGAAATTGCAGTAACCCAGTGTGGGGGATAAATACTTCATAGGAGAGTAGTGGCATATTCTGGTGGTGTTGCAGAAATTGGAAAAGGTAGATTGTGAAGCTGAATGTGTGTGGGAATCAAATTAAAAGGTATGTCACCCAAGCTTTCACTTTCGAAGACAAGAGGATAGGAAGGATGTCAGTTGGAATAATGAGGTTATGTGATTTGAGCTGGGTAGATTTAAATCCAATAAGAAAAGAAGAAGAAATATTACTCAGTGGCCAGTTCATTACAACTCAATGTACCAGGGACAATTTTGCTATGTCAGAGTTTCCTACTGTTTCAACTCATGAAGGAATACTGTATCAATTTGCATCAAGATTTAAGGCTCTCTCCAACTCCTTCACAGTCTCACAGTCTTTCCAGTTGCTCTCATGGTTGTTAAAGTAGCACGGTTTTAGAAGAGGCTATTACAGAAGTGTAATATGCTGCAGGCCTTTAGTTGGCCCAGGGGTAGTTTTGTGTCCGAAAGTAGAAACTATTAGAAACATAAAGTAAGCTCGACAGCATTGTGATATCAGGTTGTTTCTGCTAAAAAATAGGGTTGCCAGGTTCTGTCTAACCTTAAAGACTCTTAAGACCAACATAAATGAAGTCCAATATCAGAGCAACAAATCCAGCATAGAGCAATGAAATGCTCAGAACTATAACATATTTTATTACATGTCTTGATGAAACATGATATTTTGTTACAACCCTTGGTGTATGTATCTCTCTCTCTCTCTCTCTCTCTCTCTCTCTCTCTCTCTCTCTCTCTCTCTCTCTCACACAACACACACTCCTCTGGATGGGGACTGTTGTTTGCAGCAGGGTGCTCCACCTATTTAAAGTGCAGTGGTGACTGCAGAAGGAGAGAGCTCCATTATTTTTCCAGTGACCAGACATCAGCCTCCCAAATGACCAGACCAAATACCCTAAACCAGTTGTTTGCCTTGTTTGTCTGTTCTGTGTAAGTACAGCTGGGTGATATGACTTACAACTCGTATCTCAATATGCTTCAGAGAAATCGTGGTATATGATACATTATGATAAAATTTAAAAATAGTTTTAAAGTATCAGTATTTAATTGTGACATCATTTCCATACATGACCCACATGCAGGCTTGTCAATGATCATAGGGTACATTTATTAACAATGTTTACACTCTCTTAACAAGTTCCAGTTCCCCATTCCCTCAGCAAGGCTGAGACTCCCAGGCAAATTAACGTGTTTTAGTCATTACTCTTTTCAACTCTACAGGTGAATATAAATAGTTTATAGGGAAACACAGGTAAGTAAGACTCATGTTGATATATATATATATATATATATATATATATATATATATATATATAGTGCAACCTTAGATCATAACAGTTCACATGTCAACCAGCTCAACGTTCTGACCCATGATGGTAACAGGCCTATTTGTGGTCTTCTTCCTTCTGAAGTTCACCATCATCTCCTTAGTCTTGGTCACATTATGGAGCAAATGGTTCTTGCAGCTGGTTCCCAACTGCACATATTATCATGGTTGTCATTGAGTTATCCACATGCATTTGATCCATTTTCTCCCTGAGCTTGAGCAGTTGGATGGTGGTAAATGCATGTGAGAAGTCACAGAAAGTGATTTGCATTGTGGTGTTGTTCTGGTCCAGATAGGATTGTGCTTTCTGCAGTAGGTAGATTTCTGCATCATCCACACCAACCTGATGTTGATAAGCAAAATGCAGAAGGTTCAGGAAAGGGCTGACCTGAATGTTTGGAATGTTTCTGTCAAGGGACGGGGTGTGAGTATGTTGTGGAGACAGCAGTGGTGGTGAGGAAGAAAGGCAACTGCTACTGCTATTGGAGGTATGGGTTGGGGTGTGATGACATGCTGAACCTGTTAGAAAACACATTCAGCTCATTGTTAGTGTCCAAAATGTCCCTCACAGTTTGTGGTTTAGCATCAATGCCAGTAATTTTCCTCATACCAGCCCAAACCTCCTTTGCATTGTTGCTCTGAAGTTTTGCCTCCAGCTTCCTTCTGTAAGCCTCCATATTCTGTCTCAGTTTCATTTTCAGCTCCTTCTGCACAGACCTCAGTAGAACCTTGTCTTTAAGTGTGAAGGTCTGTTTCTTCTTGTAAAACAGCTCCTTCAGGTCCTTGGTGATCCAAGGTTTGTTTTTGGGAAAACAGTGTACCCGTTGAAGCTGGCATAGTCACTGATGTAGTCTGTAAACTTTGTTCATGTCTTCACCAGCTGATTCACACAATAGCTCCCAGTCATCAGAGACTCCTCTATTTATCATCTCCTCATAGTTTTCTTTGTCACCGGCTGCCTTAAGACCACTGGCTGGTATGTGGGAGTAAGCAGGACAAGATTATGATCTGATCTCCCTAATGGTGGAAGGTGAACTGTATGCATCCTTCACATTTACATACAGGTGGTCCAGTACTTTGTTCTCCCTGGTTGCACAGTCAACATACTGGAGAGTGAAATGTGGTTAAAATCACCTGAAATGGTGATGAAAGTGTTTGGATGCCGAGGAATGTAGACAATGAACAAAATGGTGACCATAAATTCTCTTGGCAAGTAGAATAAGCATAAACTCACAGCTAAGAGTTCACCAGTGGCGGACAACACCACCTGTTGTTTACAAACAATGCAATCCCTCTGCCTCTGCATTTACCAATCTGTTTGGCATTTCTGTTGCCTCTCAGGATGTGAAAACCGGGATTAACCATATGAAGCCATGTTTCTGAAAAGCAAAACAAACTGGCCTCATGGTCCGCCCTCTGGAATTTGATCAGCGTGCTCAGCTCATTTGTCTTGTTGACCAGAGACCTGACGTTCCCCGTGATTTTGGAGGGGATGAAGGGTAACTTCTCTTCGCTTTGGTTTTGACATCAGCTTTGCATTCTGCGAATAGTCTCCGGAGTTCTTGTGGAATCGGAACAACAGCAGAAACGTGGAGCATGGAGCAGATTTCCAGGAGCTTGACCCATGAGTACTTGCAGCAAGCATCACCGCCAGCTCCTTTGTCCATTGCTCTCTCTCTCCTTTGTTCTCCATTCCAAGTTAGAAAAGTACTAATAATTAAAATACTATATGACTAAATAGAAAGAAAACTCAGTAGAAAAAAAGTTTGATGTAAAAAAAAAACTGAAAGGAAAGTTAAAAACTTACCCTAACAGAACAGAGCTGCTGCTACTGGAAACAGAACTCTGTGTTTATTATGTAATAAATGAAATGTTTCTTTACCATTTAAATTTATATACACTGTATGAGTAGAGAACATGTTTTTACATTGTATAAAATTTCTTTCAATGAGCAGTTATACTAGTTACTAGTTATAAAAGCATTGTATTATTGTATATTTATGATCTATTTTTTCATCTATACAGTTAGATTCCATGGAAAACATCAAAAGTGTCAACTCTTCAGGAAGCCTGAAAGAAATTCACCTCTGCCGCATGTTCCTGCTCTGGTGCAGAATGTCCCAATAAACAATAAAGGGAATGTGAAGATGGAAATAGGCCTATTCAAGTTTTGCCCGAAAAGGAGATATTGCTTTAAAGAGTTTGAGCAAGAAAACAAGGAGACAGAGAGTTTAATTATAAACTCTTTCACACAGAACAGGAATAAAAACAGCAATTAGCTCAGTGTCAAAGACCAAGCTGCAAACTGCATCTTCATTGCCTGCAGCTTAATTTAGTAGATCTTTTCCAAGATCTCATATTTCTATGTGTCAGACTAGTGCACCAATGAGCAGCATTTATTTACTTGCCAGAATACCAATTTTAAGTATTTTAAGTATTAATGTGAAAATGTGAAAAAAAGAGAAAAACGTAAATCACAAGAATTAAATAGAAATAACGCATGACAAAAATAGATTTAAAAAGAATATTTTAAAATAAAATCAGGACACTAAAATAACTAAACATTTTCAGGATAAAGGTGCAGAAAAACTGAAAACTGGGCAGGCACAGAAAGTGTTTCAATGTGGCAGAGACATTCCTGGAAATCTTTGCTGTGTGAGGAACATTATCCTGCTGAAAAATGAACTAGGTTGGTAACCTACCACGAGAGGCAAAAAATGTGTCCACATGACGTCCTGTACATACCGCTGAACTGTGCCCCCTCTCAAAGCAATAACAAAGCTATTTAGCCGAGATACACTACCCAAAAGTAGCCTGCAAACTCTCATGTCATAACACCCATGTCTAATTTGACCACACCTATAACCATTTACATATTTGCCTGAGACAGAACTTCCTGTCTATCTGCGTGGATTATTTTTATCACATATTTATGTGTCTAAATATCATATATTTATGTGTATAAATATGCTAGTTCTACACAATTTAGTGATTTGTAGACCAGTTATAGTACTATAGTCTGAGCTGGGAATGACTATAACTGGTTTACTGGTGTTTTATAGTGAATCTAACCAAATATGTCCCACTTTTCATGTCAGAGGTTATTATTGTTTGCGTTGTCCACCAGTTTTCAGTTAAAGGTAAACTGTTCAGGAAGGAAACTACAGTCAGGTTAAGATTTTTTATACCACTGGCTCTAAAATTACATAAATGTTGTCAAAAATACTTCTTCTGTAGTGCTTTCTACAACTAGCCACATAGGTTTTAGGACTAAAAGTAGTCTCTGAAAATTGACACTATTTCTGTTTTAAAAGCTGTTGGACTGGCCCAATTGCATTTTTAACTGATCCAGCCTTGTGAGATTTAATCTCGTATATTAGACACTTTGCTCGTGGCGATTCTGCAACTTTCAGTATTGGCTATGTAAATCAGCACTATTTGTACCATTGACCCTGGCCACAGGGAGAAGCACTTGTCTGTGAAATAGGTTGACACAGCCCATTGATCACAATTATAGCAGGTGATTTGCTTCAGGCCCTGGTCAAAACACTGCTCTGAAATGAGGGCTCGAGAGTGGAATCCATATTGTATCCTGAGGTAATTAACATGGTCCAAACCCCTGTGGACTGTGTTTGTGATAATGAGGGAGAGTTTCAGCCAAGCCTAAAGTAGTAGTAGCTTATTCTGAGGCCTGAGAGATGGCAGCCCTGTTGAGGCAACGACTTGGCAGTCATAAAGTCATGGAGTGTTCTGCAGAAGCTGAGCACACTGTGTCACTCTTTATAGAGATCTCGAAGTGTAGCTTATCTCAGAGCCAGCAGTGTTTTCTCTAGAGATTTCAGTAGGGCTGCATGAATTGAACAAGCATGGTGGGCTGTGATATAACCTCCCCTTATCACTCTATTGGACTGTGCAGCTTTGTTAATACGTAATATGTATTTATTTCATTATTAATTCAAACTTTCGATAACAGTGGCCTCTGGGACAATTGTGAGAGATTAAAATTAGGAAACGCATGACCAGAGCTGGTTTGATTTGTTTGCTTAGTCCCTTCCTCCACTTTTGTGCTTTGCAATGCAGTTAATTATTCATTTCTGCAGCATAATTAACTAATTTGTTTTAAGATCGTCTGAGACTTGCGTTCACAGATAACTTCTGCCTAGCTCTCAACCCTTTAGTAGCTTGTAAGTGCTATGGCTTGCTAATAAACATTGAAAGGCATAACGCAGTGATGCAAATTTCAAAGACTCCACGAGCCTCATTCCAACATGCAAGTTTCAATGTTTGCCATTTCAACAACACATCAGTACATTTGTGCATTGAGATGCATGTGGTGAGGCAGAGGTAATTACTCTACAGCAGACTATCACTAAAATACACAACTAAACATACAGGAACAGGACACATTTATGTATAAACTCTCCACTTTGTACAGTTAGTCTAGGCACAAAATGTGTTTATTTATTTATTTATTGTTTGTTTGTTTGTTTGTTTGTTTGTTTTTTTGTTTGTGAGCCCAAGAAGTGAGCCCAATCAGCAGCAGTGGACTCTTCTAAGCAGCTTCCTAGCACTCTTAACATTAAAACAATGACTATAAGAAATCATTAAAGATTTAGCAGACTCTGGTGAGGTGGGACACCGTTCTACTTTGTAGTGACACCTGAACAAATATGAAGCATGACGTGTTTAATGTTTCAAGTGAACATCTGAACAAGCCGAAAAGCACATTTCTCCAACTATTAAACACAAGGGTGGATTGATCGATTGATATATTGATTGATTGATGTATTGATTGATTGATATATACTTTATTGATGCTCATGCAAGCTCAAGCTCTTGACATTAACCTCACAGTCTCACAATATAAATCTCTTTTTCATAGACCTCAAAAGAGCAGTGCATCAAGATGGTATGAAGGTATGGAGCTCCACCCAATACTTTGATGGTGAGTTGGTGTGGAATTTGTGATCTGGAACTAAACCTCCAACATCAGAACTTGACCTCTTATGCTTTTGTGGCTAAACACAATCAAAATTTCAAACCATTGAGTTTCTTTCACTAATATTTTCCAAAGAATTATCTTACAAAAAAATAAATAAATAAAAGTCTGCCCACAGCTACAATATATATCCAAATGTTTGTGGACACTTCTTCTACTGAATGCATTGAGCTACTTTAGGCACACACTGCTTGTCTAGACCCTGTAGAGAGGTATTGTCAATACAATAGGACACTCTAGATCAGGTATTCCCTAGTTGTGAGTTAGAGGTTTTAAAAATGTGGGGACGAGGTGGGGTGGTAATCATCCAACATCCTGACCTCACTAATGCTCTTTTTGCTGTCTGGGTACAAATCCTCACAACAATGCTCTGAAGTGTAGTAGAAAGCCATCACTGGACTATAGAGACAGTTACTCCAAAAGCAGGATAAACTCTTTTTTAATACCCTTGTTTTCAAAAAAAACAACAAATGAACAGGAGTCCCAATACCAATACCATATAGTGGACGCTGTTTTAATGATAGATTCCATTGTCCCCTTCAATTTTAAACTGTATAAGTGGATTTTTTTTGAATATTTTTAATCCGTTGGTGAATAAGACCCAATGTTCTATCATCTACAGTAAAGCTCTCCACAAGAGTACAGACTGTTCCTAAAGTAAAGGGAAACAAGCCTCCTACTAATACTCTTTGGATGAGCCAGTCTGCACAAACTTCTGGACTATACTGTGGTGTATGTACAGGAAAGTGTGTAGGTGCAGGGCTATCATTTGGTATTTCCATGTACTTTCCCTAGTGACATTAATGGCAGGCTTTTGCAGTCAGTGGACTTGCTAATATTTCATTCTTCCTGAGCAAACAGAACAGTGACTGTTTGGCTTTTTCCCTGTCACCAACACCAATGCTGAAAGTCTAAAATGGATCATCTGAGCACTAAAGCACATCCATAATTCATATGTAAGGGAGAAATATAAGAGCTCCCGCAGGTTTGGCTGTATTCATTATTGATGTGAGAATCCTGCTTGAACCGCCTTTTCGTCTTCACAACTCATTTACTGCTTCACTTTCAGACGCGGCACCTTTTATCCTCTTCTCATCAGCTCTCAGTCCGTGTTAGCACTGGGCTCTGGGCCTGGGCTGGACGGACACACGGAAAGTCTTGCAGACGAGAGCAGCCAGCGAGCGTGCATGTGGTTTTTAATCGGTGCTGAGTATTTGCTGCAACGTTGTTGTTAGTCCTGTGATGGTAGTGTCACAAAGGTCTGCCCACAGTTAATAATGATAGCACTAATGCACTAAATGGACAAGCCTTTATCAGGGTGCTGAGCAGTGTGTGGGGAGCTGGTGGGTGGGGGGCAGCAGACGCATGAATTTTTAATCACAACATGATGGTTATGGCAAATACTGATGGAGGTGTTTTCAATTTTCTGCCCAGTTTGTCTTGTCACGGAGGAGCAATTCCGTATTCATGCAGTGGAGCAGCTCGTGTGGGGGCTGAGTCCCAGACAGCCGGGGGCTGCAGGAGGAGATAGGCGGAACCTTTCTGCTACAAGGAAAACAAAAGAGCCGGGATGAACGGAAGCAAGAGGGGAGGAAAAGAGCTTAAACACTGATCATCTCCTTTCCTGACAGGGCTGTTTCCTCTGAGCAAAGTGAAATGAATGCAAGCTCTGAGCTGAAGCTGTTAAAGGGATTGTTTCAAGTTGGAGGCCTGCTGTGAGGTCTAAGCCATAGTGCATTGTTAATAAAATTCAACAGCATGATATTTCTAAGCATGGTTGATACTTAACCCCTTAAACTCCCAGAACCGCTGGTAGTTCCTGTTTCTTGTGGTTCTCCATTGCTATTGCTAAGTCAGTTTGCATTGCCTTGAATGTATTCACTGATTCGTGATCAGAGTGTAGTAATAGTCATGGAGCATAAGCAGGTCAGCTTCAAAACCATGATGCTGGCCTACAAAGCCAAAAATGACCAGCCCCTTCGAACTTGATTGCAATGGTCAAAATCCGATCTATACCAAGAGCCCTTAGAGCATCAAGCACAGCTTTCATATATTGAGCATTGGGTATCAAGTATCCATTCTGACATTTGCATTTGGCAGAATCCAAGCTTCAGGTATCTCTGGTTTCTAGCTTCTTCAAACTAGATTAGTATATTTCTGAGTGACTAGCAAAGAACGCTGTTGCTCTGGATAAGAGTGTCTGCCAAATTCCATAAATCTAAATATGTTAATATTTTGTTTATTATTTCTAATGTATGCTCAGGCAATGTCTCAGAAATCTAACATATAGCCATGTAAAAATTTAAGACACTCCACGAAAGACATTGTCCTTCTTAAAATGCACAATATGGACAAATGCATTGGGACACTTGCCCATACATGGTCTGAATAAGGTACTAATAAAAAATGTATCTTCATTTTGTTAGGGTAACTGTCGCTACTGTCCAGGGAAGGCTTTCTACTAGATCAAGGGGCACCAACCCTGCTCCGGTAAAAACAGAGCTAATTATTGAAATAAAACTAAAGAAAGTGATTAAACCTCACACAGCTGAAAGACGTCTGCATGCAGGAATAGGAAAAACGTTCCCCCAGTTAATATCAGAGACTGCTGTGGTTATAGGAAACGTCTAAATTGAGGTTATTTCAACCAATTCTTAAAATACCAGCTATAAGGTAAAGAATATAGCTATAGAGCAACATTTTTATCTCAGGAAATTTACATTTCACAAGACTGTAGGTTGTTTTCATTTGACTTTTTCATTATGTTTTCTTCTCATAAAAGGGAATTTTACAGTATGTTTCTTCTAGTGTAGCAACAGGGACATTGCTGTTATATAATATTCAATAGAATGCTTCCATGGATATAATCCTCCTCATCTACCAATCCCACTAAAACTGAAAGTCAATATTGTTTCATGGCACCCATACTGGTATACCAGTACCAAACAATATAACGCCCATCTAGCTAGAGAGCAATGTCAGAAGAAAGCTGATGAGTTTGAACTGTATGTGGAATCATTTTTCTGGGAAGATGCACTTTAGAAGCAGAAGGAAAATCAATAAACGTGTGATTTTTCAAATTTTTTTTTTTTTTTTTTTTTTTTTTTTTTTTTTTTTCTGTTAGTGCAACTTCTGCAAAAGGCTAACAATACATTATCCTCCTTTAAACAGCAGTGCAGGATTGTTATTATTCTTTACAGTTCAAACTAATATTCTACAGTTTTGGTTGTATGTTTATGTACACTCATTATGGCTTATTTGAACTGTTATTTTTTTTCTGGTGCAGAAAGAGATACAAGGTTTCGTCTTTCTAGTTTTTGTTTGTTTGTTTGTTTGTTTGCTTTTTGTCCCAAAATAGGGTCAAATTATACATACATGGATAAAATATACAAACACCAACATCTATTTTTACTCCAGTGGCTGAGACCAAGGCCTCTTAATTTCCTGTTAGTGATCATGATGAACTACAGCTGGTAGCTCCACAATGCCACATTAAATGGGTTGACTTGACATCACTCACTAGATTAACCAACACATAATACAATTAGAAGGTCCAAGAAACTCAGTGCAGATCTGAGAAAAAATGTTCAAGATTTAGACAAGCCTTGAAATTCTCTTGGATCCTGCAGCTGTTTACATTTTAAAAGAAAAATGTCCGAGGACAGGTTTGAAAAGTTCAGTAAAGGTAAAGCATTCAGCCTCAAGGACACTATACCAACTCTAAAGCATGGTGGTGGTAGCATTATGCTCCGGGGTTGTTTTGGAAAATTGACTTCTTTGTTCCCAGCAATTGTTTCAAATAATAAATATCTTTTTATTAAAAAATGTTATGTTTAGTATAAATACTCTGTATTGCTGCCATAACAGGCACTGGGGTGATTATTCCAGTGTACTGGAAAGCTTGTCCAACTTGGCAACATTTGCTATGAAAAAATATGCATTACGAATAGGTCAATTGATTTGTCACCCAGCATTTTGATGCCGCACCAGAAGAACCTGCCTCCCTTGATGATCGTTCTTGTACTCTCCATACCTGCTGGGCGTTCCAATTAGTTTACAGCTGAAACTAGTTTTGAGTGTTTTGCCGTGTGGGGGAGGGTCTCATCTACATTACAGCTTCATTTGGCTTTCTCTGCATAACTGTGTGCCAGCATGCTAAAGCCTGAGTTGCATATGCTCAACCTGATCATCAGTCCAGAGCAGCTCTTTAGCATCGGCCTAATAAGGCCTTAAGGGCTCTTCTGGTGCTTCTTCCGAAGGACATAATGCCCTTCTCACTGCCTGCTTGCTGCATTATAGCCATACTAATCATAACATCATTTCCTATGGGGTTGACTCAGTGAATTGTCTTACTTAATGGCAGAGGCAGATTGAAGGAAACAAGTGGAGTATGGAACAAGTAGACACACTTAAATAGTGTACCAGCTACTGAAGTCATGTACGTATTTTACTGATGTGAAAATGGTCTAAATAACTGGGTAAAATAAAGGAAGAGAAAATAATTTAATTTTTGTTAGAAAAATGAATTGATGAAAAAAAATCTTTACATCTTTTTTAAAGTGTTGTTTGTATGCCATTTGATTTGTTCCATTTTGTATTTATTATTTTCATAGCCGTGTTTGAAGTGGGCCAGCATGCACAGAGACACACTACTGGCACTTCTGCATTTTACACTTTGGAATACTGGGAATCTTTCTGGAATGTCTCACAAGAAAGATGTGTAAAATATCCTAGATATTGCAGGATTAGGCATGTCTATTAAGTGCCGCCTCCTCACCATCTCTACTGGTCTATGGAAAGAACATGGCACCACAACATGCCATGCATGACTCAGACACACTCTCCATCTTTAAATCACGCCTGCAAATGTTTCTCTTTACGCAGGCTTTTCATTAACACCTCTATGGGGCCACTAATCTTTCTCCCTCTCTCCCCCCAATGTCCTGAGCTGCCCCGAACGCCTAGCTGAAACTGGTCCACTCATCCACTTCCTACTACCAACTGCCAGACTCGACTATGCCACCTGCATTGATTTCTTTATCCATTATTCATTCATACCTGTATCACTATTACTAGCTAAACTATATTTATCTTCCCTCCCTCTGTTTTATTCCATTTCATTTCTTTTCTATTTTCCATCCCAATGTATTGTGCCGTTGTTATACACTCCGGTTCCTCTCTTGAGCCTTGGTTCCTCTCAAGGATTCTTCCTCCAAAACAGAGGGAGTTTTTCCTTGCCACTGTTCACCCACTGGCTGCTCATTTGAGGCTCGGACCCGGATCTTTGTAAAGCTGCTTTGTGACAACTTCCTGTTGTAAAAAGTGCTATATAAATAAAATTTGATTGATTGATTGATTGAACATGCACAGAGACTAAACGTAACAATGAAGAGTTCCCGAGCAGAGACTGGTACACTTCATAGAACTGGGCATAGAAGAGTGGCCAGAAAGAAAACCTTTACTTGCAGACAAAAATAGTAAGGCTCAGTTTGAGTTTGCCAAAAGACATGTGGGAGACTCTCCAAATGTATGGAGGAAGGTTCTCTGGTATATCTGGTGCAAAACCAACACCTCATCACCCCAAGAACACCATCCCCACAGTGAAACATGATGGCAGCATCATGCTGTGGGGATGTTTTTCAGTAGCAGGGACTAGGAAACTGCTCTGAGTTGAGGGGAAGGTGGATGGTGCTAAATGCAGGGATATTCTTAAACAAAACCTGTTTCTGTCTGTCAGTGGTTTGAGCGTGGTATGGAAGTTCAGCTTTCAACAGGACAATGACCCAAAACATACTTCTAAAGTATGTGTTTGAAAATGATATAGTAATTCTGACAGGTGCAAACACCCTTTCACTTGTAAAGTCCCAGAACTTCACTCACTAACTCAGCAGTCCCTAACTGACTCCATTAAGGGTCAGTTAATAGGATATATAATCCTAAATCCTAAAATTAAATAATATTAAATAATCTTCAAATCCCTCAACAATTAGTTTCTTAACCCTGGTCCTAGAGGCACCCCTACCCAACATATTGTAAAGAGTTCCCTGCTCCAGCCACACCTGATTCATCTAATCAGTTCATTAACAAGCATTTTAGATATCCATGGAGTGGATATTAAATGTATAGGGCAGGGGTGCCTCCAGGACCAGTGTTGAAAACCACTGAATTAGAGCCCCTCAAAGCAGTTGACTTAGAATCTGAAAATGAAGTTAACTGATGACCACAATCAGAGGCTATAAAATTGTTGAGGTAGATCAGTGCAAACACTGGAAACCTACAAGGATGGAGTGGATAGACAGACAGACAGATAGATGGATACCATCATATCATGCATTATCTTTTGTGAGAATGTTTGCATTACAACCAACACATGGTTGAAATGAAGCAATGGAAAGCCATGTTATTTTTTCTATTTGAACTCAGAGAGCTTTGTAGAGAAAAGGAGGCAGTGGGAACTGATTCTCTACAACGAGGCTAAATACAGCCTGGAGAAAGGGATTAAAGCAGCAAAGAGAAAATACTCAGACAAGCTGAAAAGCCATATTGCTGCTAACAACCCAACTTCAGTTTAGAGCGGCCTCTAGGAGATTACCTGCTACAAGGTGAGAAAATCTCCCGTTCTCCTGCCAGCTCACCAATGACTTGAATGAGTTCTATTGCAGGCCTGAAAGTGTAAAGAACAATCTTCAAGCCTTCCCCTGCTCATCTCTCCATCAATGATCAGGAAGGTGAGGAAAGCTCCAGACCCAGAATTTGTCCCATCATCCTCTCTAAATCATTTCTGTGATCAACAAACCCAATTTTCACAAGCATTTTCAACAATTTAATGGAACCCTTCTGTTTCCTCAATCAGTATCCTGTTACCTAAAACAATGACCATTACACGAGAACTAGTGCATGTAAAACAATTAGAGTACTTTGAAAAAGTATTTATTCATATTTACATTTTGATTATTTAATTAAAAAATCAGTCATATATTTTATATTCATTATAAAATGTGAAGTGTTTTTGTTTTAAAGTTGATACTGTGCAAAAGAAAAGAAAAGAAAAGAAAAAGCTTGAAACATCACGTTACCTGTAGTTTGCTTTTTGAATGAAATTGTGATTAAGAATGAGCTTTTTAATATAATATTCTAATTTTTGTTTGACATGCACAAGTAGATATATTATAATATAATACCCTCTCATTCATTTAGTTCTTTCATTCTCTCTTTCTTTCTTTCTTTCTTTCTTTCTTTCTTTCTTTCTTTCTTTCAGGAATCTATGAGGATGCAGAAACAGGCCCAGCTGCAACATTAGTGGGCAAATGTGATGCAACCTGTATAGCCTCCAATCTCAACCATATCTCATATTTTATCCAGGCTTGAGGCAGTTAAACTGTATACTAGAGTCTTCCGTCAATTGTAGTTTTCCCCAATTGTCAGGTGTGAGCAGACAGGACAAGGACGAGGGTGTGGAGGCAAATGCAGGGGAAGATGATTTAATAAATAAAGAAAAATAAAGCTTGGACACAAACAAAACCAGGGAAATACTAACTAACACTAAATAAAACAAAACAAGCTACAAACAAAACAGGAGGTAACAATACTAAGATACAGGGAAGGGAACAATGTAAACTAGCAACAAACCACTAACTTTGGAAACAAACATGGCAGGAACTAAAAGGACTGACAAAGACAGACTGAAACAAAGGGTCTTAAATACAACATGACATAGACAACACCTGGGACATGATAACAAGGGGGCAGGGTTACAAATCAGACACAGATGGGAATGGGCAGAGCAAAGGAGGAGACAAGGACAAAAACAAACAACCCATGTGCTTAGGAGCACATGGTGGAAACAAGAAGAAGACAGGAAGACTGGACTGACAGGGCAGACATGACACCAGTAGACTTATCCTTTCACTGTAGTTTTATAATCTCTTACATATATAATTGTTACATGAACACATATAAAGTTATATTATATATATATTATAATATATTATATTATATTATATTAAAGTTATGTTATTATAAACTATATTGCAAACAAGAGTTATAAAGAAGAATTACAGAAACTAGAAAATCTACCTAATTTACATTTACATTAACATTTGTCAGCCACTCTTATCCACAGCTACTTACTAAAGTGCTTTACTGTTCAGACTTGAATCCAGAGATACTCCGATGCTCATAGGGCTCTTGATACAGACTGGGTTTTGACCATTGGCATCAAGTACAAAGGTGCTGGTCCATTTTTGGCTTTGTAGGCCAGCATCTAGATTTTGAATCTGATAAAGGCAGTTACAGGAAGCCAGTGAAGAGAATGCAGTAAAGGAGTTACATGGCTGAATGTATTTTTGTCAGTGGTGGTCAAACATGAACATGGATGGGAAGAGACGTTCTTTATGATATGGATTATCTCTCTCTCACTGGTTTCTTATTTATCTACAATGTTTGAAATGTTCTCTAAATTTTAGCTCAGTTCTCATATTGAAATTTGAGGTTGATGCCCTTTAAACTGGCCAATTGCACTCCTTTAATTTCGTATGCTTCTTGGTAATGATGACCCTTTTTGATGTTGATGTAAAAAGTACTTTGTCCAAAAATGCTGACATGTCATGTAATGATTGAGTTAGATGGAAGTGTAAAGATTCAGACGGAGTCAAGCAGCCTGAGGATAGTAAACAGCTTTAAGTTGTAATAAGAAAATACCAAACAGGAACGTTACTGTGAATAACACAGACTGGGCAAATAAAAGGTGAGATTTCACAAGATGCTGAGAGGCTACTGTAGAAGAAGATGAAGCCTTGACAGTTGGGTTTGATGACAAGCCTTTGGAAGCCAGTTAACACAATTTCACATATGTTTGTGGACACTCCTTCTAATGAAGGCATTCAGCTATTTTATGTTGCACCCATTGCTGACTCAAATGTGCAAATGCACACACACACACACACACACACACACACACACACACACACACACACACACACACACACACACACACACACACACACACACAC
Organism: Acestrorhynchus altus; assembly: GCA_034509495.1. NCBI lineage: Eukaryota > Metazoa > Chordata > Actinopteri > Characiformes > Acestrorhynchidae > Acestrorhynchus > Acestrorhynchus altus. The sequence goes on from CM067505.1 coordinate 29,400,662, forward strand.
ACACACACACAGATAAACTTGTCTAGTGCCTGTAGAGAAGTGCTGCCAGGTCTCTCTGGACCTGGAGCCTAATACTCTGGAATGATGGTGTACCATTCAGTTCTTTTGGGATGGGGTGGGGTGGTGATTCTCCAATATTCTGATCTCACTAAAGCTCTTGTCACATACATATACAAATATAAGCAAATCCTCACAGCAATGCGTCTCTAGACAGTATAGACAGTTACTTTGATGTTTCTTTTTTATTAATACCCTTAATTTGTCCATATAAAGCATACAGCACATCTAGATACAGTCTAGACATAATAGTGACAGTGACTAGATAGAACTTTGGGTCTGCATGCATAAAGAATATTTGTTGATGGAATGTAAAGCAATGGGACTACATCAGAATTCTTAAATTAGAGGCGCTGCCTTGTGTGGTGACCGGCATGTAATTGAGGTCAGCAGAGCAGTGACTCCTCAGACAACTCTGCTAATGGAATGAATCTAAATGGTCTTTACTTATACAACCCTTACACAACCTGCAGTGCTTATGCAGAGATTAGTGCAACAGAGTCAACAGAGGTTTCAAACAAACTGAAATAAATCCCTGTCTAACAAGAAGGAATACTTGACCCCCCCCTAATTTTTTTATTGATAGTACTCTGTTTTTTAGCATTCATGTCCTTAAATCTAGTAGAATCCCTTCCCTAGAAAGTATGATTAACTCTTTTAACACCATTGGTTTTGAAAGAAACAATACATGAGCAGGTGTCCCAATATTTTTGTCCACATAGTTTAATTCTTCTACTTCTGCTTGCACACAGGGGAATGTGTCCTACACATTTAACCCATCACAGTGTGAAACACACACACATACTCACTGGTGATTTTTAAACACTAGAGAGCAGTTAGCACACATGCCCAGAGCAGTGGGCAGCCCTATCCATGGTACCTGAGGAGCAGTTTGGGAGTTAAGTGCCTTGCACAAAGGGAATCAAGCCAGCAATGTTTAGCATTTAAAATAATTTCAAAATAAATTAAAATTTGATGACATTGTGCTTCGATTATAATCAGCATTAATTATAAACGTTGACTTCTGCCATAATTCTAAACATGCACAATCCTTATATGTACCATACTTGTAAAAGCATATATGCAGCACTTACAAGACCCATGTGATTATGGCTGTTATGTTTTCTGGAATGTTCCCCAGATGTGGAGGAGGCTGCTGTCCAAGGTTCTGAATGTTTTGTGCGCTCCATAAAGGGTGCTGAATGGACAGCAGGCTATTAAGCTCATCCTGTGTGCCTTGCACTTCCTGCCCACCATCACACCATCATGATTCGCAATTCAGTGTTGGGCCAAAGCCCATGTTGCTAACATTAGCCAAGCTGAATAAGTCTGAAAAAAGAAAGAAAGAAAGAAAAAAAAAAACACTCTTCTAGCAACTCGAATTGATGACATCTTGGTATAGAATCCCATGGGAGAAATGTTCATATCTACTGCATGAGGGGATAAAAAATATACCAAAACAGTCTCTCCAGTTTAACTAGTGATATGGGAGAAAATATCAGCTTGTTTTGATTAATGTCCTTCTGCTGCTGTTACATTTGTTTCCCTTGACACTGGAGACACACATGATTCATCAGTCAGACCACAAACAGGGTGAAACCTGGCTAATGGAGACACCAGGGAAAAACACCCCCCCACCCCCCCGGCCCCCTCCAGCCACTAGACACACAACACTACTGGCCTTTGCAGACCCTCAGATAACTGTTGGCAAGCCAGTGAAATAGGTTTCAATGGCCCAATATTATGATACAGCAGACTATTGCAACTCTGTCTATCACTATCTGCTGAGCAAGCTTTTATTCATACATGATGACATGTTCAGGCCTTTGAAGCTCACAAAAATGTATCACTGCTCTCCATTTTTGATTTCTAATTTTCTCCATGGTTTGAAGCCTGTAGCTACTTTGTACACAATTATGGATGATTAGACCAACAAAAATACTTTAAAATTACTTTTAATTACTACCACTATTTTTATTTTATCACTATATCTGCCATTCATTCTCCTATAAAGTAACAATTTTGGAGGCACAGGTTTATTATATTTTTGATTAAATATTATTATTATTATTATTATTATTATTATCCTTATTATTATTTTTATTATTATTATTATTGTTATTATTATTATTATTAGTAGTAGTAGTAGTAGTAGTAGTAGTAGTAGTGACCAACAAACAGAAAAACAAGGTCCTTAATTGAGGTACATTGTTAAGCATAAAATAAAACCGGTAGCTGTTCACACTAGGCTTCTGTCAGTGAATTGCCAGTCTTATATCTATGACCAATATCATATGAGAGTCCCATGATCCTGTAATGAACAGTAAACATTAAATAAACCCTATACACATTAATTGTAGAAAATATAGTATTAAAAATATATAAGATGACATAGGAAAGATGAGGTCTGTAGGCTGGTAAAATTGATTGTGTGCTTATAAAAGGCAAAGGGGTGGTGGGGGTGGGGGGTAATTTATTTTAAATTTTAAAAAATTATAAAAGAACAATAAAAAAGAAAACAAGACAATAGAGGGATGTGACTAAATGATATGATTAGGTAAAAATTAAGATTTGATTAGTAGGAAAGATAAACATTTATATATATATATATATATATATATATATATATATATATATATATATATATATATATATATATATATATATATATATATAACAAATATAAACATATATAACAAATATATAACAAAGCCAAAATTGGGAGATTAAAATGTAAAACATATGTATGGCTGAAATATTAAACATTAAAGACTAAAACATTATTAATGATTCTAATAGAGGTAATAAAGTGAAAATTAATAATAATAATAATAATAATAATAATAATAATAATAATAATAATAATCATTTAATAAACACACAACTGCCAAATCCCCTGAACTACCCAGTCAGATACAAATAGGTTATGTTCATGTTGAATGGCTCAGGTTCAAACAAAGAACCACTGAGGAGCCTTTCTTTAGCGCGTATGGTAAAATTTGTAAAGTGTGTTGAGTTACAGTTTGTGGGGGGCCTTAAATGTCTTCAGACAAATGGGAGGGGGGTTCAGAGGGAGAGGAAAATAAAGACTGGAGCATCTGGAGAGCAGTAACGCAGACAGTATTGAGTCAGGGGTCCTCCAGTGGGCCCGCTGTGGCTCAGCACACACTCCACGGACTCTGATTAAAGAATGATTTATGGGTCTGGAGGAGAGCCTTTTCAGCAATCCGTCTCCTGAATGAGATTTTTTTTCTCTTCTTCTTCTCCCTTCGAGGGCTTTGGTAAATCAAGCCTTCCTGGCAAGGATCCTAGCCGGACAATGTCAATGTATTACTGAAGGCAAGTTATTAAACGCTATAATCACGGCAGTGCGGGGGGCCGCCCGGACTGCACTGACATGTATTTATCTTGCTTGTGTCGGCGGAATAAAATCACCTCCACTGGGCCCTAGGTGATCGCTTCCCCAATCTGACTGGGAGTTGGGCACAGCATGTGTTCGCAGTGTAATCTGTGAAGGGCCTGAGTTGGATACAGGGGAGGAGAGCAGATGTGTAAATATGTAAAGGGAGCTTTTGCAGAAGCGAGCGTTTGTGCTTCAGGAGAGAAACTATGGCTTATTCCTTTTCCCTGCTGCAGTTATCTTTTATCTTGTGCAGTCACAGAGACACGACAAGACCACTAATTGGCATATGCCTGCAGGACTGTTATGAAACATTGGCAGAATGTTAAGTTAAAAGGTAACCATGTGGAAATACTAAGAAAAAGATAAACTAAACTAAACTAAACTAAACTAAACTAAACTAAACTAAACTAAACTAAACTAAACTAAACGCTTTATTTTCCATTTTTGTTCAGTTAATGTTATTCTTTATTTTATTTAATTATTTAACTTTACCATACAGACTGTTCTGTTTGACTAAATTGCTACAATACATTATGCTTTGTAACACTTAACCTTTAGCACCCTAGGCAAATTTGACATACTTTTGGAAAATAATTTATAGGAGACAGTCTCACATTCCCAATATCGGTATGTTTAAATTAAGAGAATTTATTTTGATCAAAAATTAAATTTAATTTAATTTATTTTAATTTAATTTTCCTCTACAATTTTATTACGCTCCTACAAGCATCTATGACTGACTTGAAAAGCAATTTAAAAATAAAATGTATTATTATTTATTTATTTATTTATTTATTTATTTATTTGAAAGGACCAAAATTCTCAATAATCCTGCTGGCAATTAATCATCCAAAGTGTTTTTAAGATGAAAATGCAAGAAGTTTAATGAGTTATTTATTAGAAATTATGAAATTATTAGATTGACATGGACATTTATATAAAAACACGTGAAAGTGATAAAAAATGGCTTTATTATTTTTATGTATCAATATTATTCCTTCTCATGAATTATTGTATTATGAAATGTGAAAACTGTGTGAGCAAAGAAATAGAGCCTACAACCCCTACCTTCTCATCTTCCTTTATAACTCAGTATCTTGGTGAGGGACATCATTAGCCCATCCCCTCTTGCTGATCAGCCAGAGTCTGCATGCAATCTGGCCAAGTACACATTGACAAAGCAGTAAACATTGGAAGCTCATTTATCATTTAATTGAGTTAATAATTTCAGTGAATTTCAGCTGTTTTCTAAGCTGCATAACTCACCAATAATTAGTCGCACCACCATGTGATGGTGAAAACAATGAAAAACCAAATATAGAAATTAAACAAAGTTAATTAGAAACACGTGTGTATGAGAGAGAGAGAGAGAGAGAGAGAGAATTGCTTTATTACTTAGCACCTCTCCCTAATCTAAGACAATTGGATATTTCAGTTGCAGTGGCGAGTGACAGGCTTTAACTGTGCTGATGGATGGGTTTGATTTGTTTGGTCAATGCTTTTGGACTTTTGCCTTGAGCTGAAGAAAAAAAAAAGAAAATATTTTTACAATGATCAGCATAAAAATAACAATCCTCCATTTAGAGCAGTCAGAGAATCCCAATCCTTTTTTAAAGTGTTCATTTATGATGAAGGATATCTTAGGAGCCTCCGCATTCAACTCTTTGATTTGTATTATTAAATTTGCAAAAGCTCTCTCATCCTGCAAAATAAAGTTCAGCTTGGGTATTATGAAAAATGAATTTCCCCGGGCTTTTCCCTGAGGAGTCCCACGTTGCCAGTGAAGTAATGAAATATATGGGAAGTCTGTAATTTTGTCTTAGCAGGTTAGACTCTGCTCTTATCAGTCAATAGATGGCAGCCTTATTTTCGAAGGGCATGGCTTTGAACAGCAGGCATCTGATAAAGTGATGCCCCTGGGGTTATTGGTAATCTGAGTGGCCCTATGAGTCCAGTGCTGGCTGAAGCTATTGATAAACTAGCACTATCCCCTGGCTGGAGAGATTTGTGGACTTTGTATGCCTTTCAGTCTGGGACTGGAGTGGGTCTGTGAAATGTTGAAGTTCTGAAGCACTGTAAATTCTAGAGCTAATAGAAAGCATAGCCACAAGTCAGCTCTAATATCACATATATGTGAGTGGCAAAAGTATGTCAACCTTTAGGAAAAGCAGGTTAGAGTGTATATAAAATTAGAGTCAATATTTCTCTTTTGAAAATTTAATTTAATTTGACAAGGCAACTTAGTGACGCTGTGCCTTCTTGAAATTGTTTCTTTAACTCTCCACCACCTCACACCAGGATGGCTGCTTTGTTTACACCCGGGATCAACTGATTATGCTGAAGCCAGCCACCATAGCAACCAGGACAGCTAACATTCCTAAAAAGCTGTGGAGATGGATGCACAGAGGATGCAGAGGAGGAACAAAACAACACACAGGAAAAGCAAGGGCGAGATGATGGAGGCTTATGGAGAAGAAGGGATATAAGCCGCATCTATCATCATGAGCAATGTTAATAAGATGGACAAACAGAATTAGGGAGCAGAAGTATCGGGAGTATAGTTTAATGTGCTTCTCAGATACATGGGTACACCAGGATATTCCAGACAGCAACGTTACCATCACAGGCTTGCAGACTGTTCAGGCTGACCACAGCTTGCTGTGCTGGTTAATAAATGCTGGTGTCATCCTGCTCGTATTACCATCAAAGAATATTTCTGGGCCAGTCTGACCACAACTTGGTGTACCTCAGTCCAAGGTATGTGCCATTGGTGAAGAGCCAGCCTGTGACCCCATGGACTGTGAGGAGACCGTCTGAGGAATCTTATGAGGCACTGCAGGACTTCTTTGAGACTCTAGACTGACTCTGGAAACCACACAGATAGGATGTTGATGGGCTCACAGAATGCATCAAAGACTACAACCATTTCTGTGTGAACTCCACGAGTCCAACCAAGACTGTCAAATGCTACTCAACCAACAAATCTTGGGTAACAAAGAACATTAAAGCTCTTCTTAATAAAAAGAAGAGGACTTTCAGATCTGGAGACGGGGAGGGGGTGAGAATGATCCAGAGGCAGCTAAAGACATCTATCAGGGAGACTAAGGAAAAATATTGGAGGAGGAAGTATCTTGAGAGACAATTGGAGTGGAATGAGAACTATCACTTATTCCAGGTCAAAAAACAACAGAGAAGCTGAGGCTAGTGTGGAAAGGGCCAACAAGCTTAATCTGTTTTTTAACAGATTTGACACTGCAGGCTCTGCCTTGGACAGTCCACTCCACTCCACTCGCCCTAGCCCCTCCTCCAAATAGCCAGCCTCCCTCCAGCAACAGCCCAGCTCACACCTCCACCCCTCCCCCACATGTCACCAATACAGTTAATCTCATTGCTGACCAAGTGAGAAGGCAACTGAAGAGAATCCACACAAACAAGGCTGTAGGCCCTGATGGGGTATCCCCCTGGTTGCTTAAAGCACCAGGTGCCACCCAGCATTGTGGAGTACTTCATAACGTCTTCAACATGAGCCTGAGTCTCCAGAGGGTACCTGTGATACGGAAGATGTTCTGCATTGTTCCTGTGCTGAAGATGCCACAACCCAGTGATGTCAAGGACTACAGTGGCACTGATGTCCCATGTAATGAAGAACATGGGGAGGCTTGTTCTGGTACAGCTCCCATATGTATGGAAGTATATGTTGACAATAAACTGGACTGGGTTAAGAACACTGATGCCCTTTACAGGAATAGAAAAAGTCACCTCTATTTTCAGGGATTCGAACCAGCAACCTTCAAGTCACAAGGCTCATTCGATAAAAAGGCCAAGACTGTAACCAACACCCCCCCCCCCCCCCCCAAAAAAAAAGATAAATAAATAAATAAATAAAATAAATAAATAAATAAATAAATAAAAATAATATAAATAATAATAATAATAATAATAATAATAATAATAATAATAATAATAATAATAATAATAATAAATAAAATAAAATTTAAAAATGGTCATCAACTAAACAACCACCTAAGACACTATTGCAGCTGCCTTGGCAATATAATACAAACCAATAAGCAACACCATAGTAACCACCTGAAAAACCATAGCAACCAGCTTGTAGCCCTATAGCTCCCAAATAAGCAACCACAATTTTGCAATACCAGAATGTACAACTATGATACCAAAGCAACTTAGCAGCACCATAGTAACCATGTGGCAAATGTATATCACATCAATGACCATGTACTAAAGTGCTGCAATAGTCTCAGAACATGCATTTTCTGGTTTACTGTGCAAAATTGCATTTAATTCTCAATAACTAACTGTGCCAGTGGGGGCACATGACAAAAATGTGTTACATCATTATTGCTTTAAGTGTATTTCTTTTCAGAAGATGAGTTGATGGAACACATGTCATTCATTTTTCAACCACATGACACTTTTAATTCTTGTAATTTCCAGGCAACATTTTTTTCTATTTATGACTTATTCAGGAACTGCTGTGGAACTAATATATAATGTAGTTGCAACTGAAGCATAGAAGTACTCATGATTTCTTTAGGTATGTCCAGACAGGCAGCTCAAATCCTATTTTTCAGCATATCGGATTTAAGCCGGACAGATTTTCTGTCGCCTTAATGATAAGAGCCAGTTTTACAATGGGATTCAAGCCACAGAATTTTGGACATACAACCCAGTTTGACCCGTCAGATACAGATACATTCCTTTTTTTCTCTCATTGAAGAGTGCTGTCTTGAGTGACAAGAAAATCTGTGGTATGCTTTGACATATAGCACATGGAGTCATTTCGGAAATATTTTTAATGTGACTGCAGTAGTTTTGAAGACCAAACCTGTCTTTGAACATTACTGATAGAGTCTGTACATAGTTAGCAATCAGATTAACCTATAATAATATTCCAATAATGTTTACATTCACATTTTCTTTCCAGAACTACTTACGTTTATATTTGAATCATGTTACAGGTGGATGAACTAGCAATCTTTCTAAAGGACTCTTATGTAGTATAGAGTAGGCATTAGCTTGCCCTAATTTCAAACTGCCACACTGGACACTGGACAAACTGCCAGTCTGATCACGATGGTTGTAGGTCATTCTTAGCATTGCAGTGACACTGACGTTGTGGTGTGTTAGTGTGTGTTGCACAGGTATGAGTAGTTCAGAAACAGCAGCGCTGCCATAGTGTTTAAACACCTCAGTGTCACTACTGAACTGAGAGCAGTGCACCAACCAGAAATATACAGCCAACAGTGTTCTGTGGAGAGTGTCCTGCACTAATGATGGACTAGAGGATGACCAACACAAACTGTGCAGAAACAAATGAGCTTCTGTGTCTTATTTTATATCTACAGGGTGGACCAATTAGGTAGGAGTGTCTAACAGATTGGACAGTGTGGACACTGTTTAAACACTCCAAGTGCAACACACACACGAACACATCACCACCATGTTAATGTCACTGCAGTGCTGAGAATGACCCATCACCCACATAATACCTGCTCTGTGGTGGTCCTGTGGGGTCCTGACTATTGAAGAAAATAGTGAAAGGGGGCCAACAAGGTATGCAGAGAAACAGATGGACAACAGTCTGTAATTACAGAACCGGAGCTGTAATTACAGTGGAGCTGATACAATCGGTAGTGAGTGTAAAGACAAAGAGGTGTCCATGGTTGATCGGTGTATAATTTCATTAAACATGCATAATAATCCATAATGTGGTTATTAAAAACAACCACAAGTCATGTCAACAGTGTCTACACTCACTGATAGTTCTTGGTTCCTATATCTCCAATGCGGCAAAGTTCACTCTTCACAATTTATGCTGGTGTGAGCACATTCAGGTTGTCATGAACTGAGATCCACTGTAGAGTGTTGACATGTGGGGAATCACCTCATTACAATGCTCTGTTAACGTGTTTTCTGTGCTCTCCTGCTGAAGTTAATTAGAATATATCTACATGATATGCAGCAAATAATCTACTACACTAAACCAATTACTCATGGTAATGTGTAAGTAATCGTCTGTCCTGCTTTACCACAGTTGTTATGAATTCATGCATAAGTGATCAATGCACCTTGCATTATATCTGACACCGTCGTGCATTTTCGTGCACTTATTCATAACTGGAAATAGGGAGATGACCAAAATCATGCTGAGCAGATGGACAATGCCCAGAGTAATATTTGACCCAGCCTTGTTTGCACAGAATGGCCAAAGGGCACAGGCTTTATACAAAGGGTATCAGCTTATACATATATATTACATACAGCATGCATCAGCAAACATCTTCCAATATTGTCTCAGTGCTGTAGTCCCCCTTGAGTCTAAGCGTTTCTGCCTGAAGGCATATGGTGACTGTCTACTCTTTAAAATGGTGTTCTGGAATCTGTTGAAATAGATGTGGCTGGTGAGCAAGCGAAGCTTCCTCCATTTCCTTGTTGTTGTGCCAAATCCTCCATGTGCTAAGAATTTTTTGGTGGCCTTTCGATCCCTGTAAAAAAAAAGTATTTTCACCAAACCTCTGTGTGTGCAGTTTTTGGACTACAGTGCTCTCTCAGCGACTGTAGCTAGCTTTTATTTCATTTACTGTGAAGTGATGACCCCCACCACCTTCTCTCTCACTTCAGCTAAGATCTTTTGGGCTCTGCTAATGTATCTGCTGACTGTTTTAGCTTTACTTGAAAAAAAATGTGGAGGGAAAGGAAAGGTTCACAATATCTGAGCTGGGTAATGAATCTTTTTTTTCTCTCTCACAGTGATAGTACCTCTACCGAATGAAGCATTATCATAAGTGATCATAGGTTATCATAAGTGAGGCAGCACCACAACAAGCAGTCTCTGTGCAGAGCCACAGTCAGGTGTAGATTTTTTTGGCACCGCAGCTCTTCAACGGATTTGATCTATAGATCAATTGGCTTTGTTGTTTTTTTATTAGTATTAGACCATATACCTTCTCTTTTTCCCAGACATTGTCCCCTTTTTGAGATGTGAAAAATGACAGAATTCTAGGATGTCATTTTTATTTCATGTCAACTTTTGCTTCTACCCTGCGGGCACAGGTCAGTTGAAAAGACACTGAGAAGATGTCTTTCCATGACGACAGCTGACAGTTGAAATGTGGTTAATTTTTTAGAGGCCCTTTTCCTGATTTCCAAGCAAAGTCCTCACAGTGGTGAGTGTATCAAAAGATACACTCACGCATCCAGATATATAAAACTGGTCAACGTTGTATTTTAATAACATTAGTTTTCATTTTTGCTGGACACAAAAAATCTCACATGATCCAAAATTTAAATGTCAGTTGGATGATTTTGCATTTGTTTACCATTTACTGTGAAGTGTGTGGTTATCTGTAACTCAAACATCAACATATCCTACCTTTTTGTTGTTGCTATTTGTGGCAAAGGTCCTTCCAACCACAGCTGATCACCTTGTCCAATGACAAGCATCAGATAGTGATGTACAATAAAAAGTCTCCAGCATAGGTCTGTCAAGCAGTGGAACTGCATTTTCTGCAGTGATGAAGCTCAATCTAATACCTTTGGGATGATTGAAGCAGTGTTTGTGATCCAAAAACGAATCATCCACCATCAGGACCTACAATCAAAACAACAAAGCTGTGTTCAATGCCTAGTGCCCAAGTTTTCAATTGCATTCTTGCGGCGCCAGTGTCCAGAACAGAGTGGTGATTTCCCTGCTCAAACACACATACAGTACTAAACCTGGCAGGTAACAGATGAGTTGAAGCAGGTGTATTGGAGAAGAAAATTTTGCTGGACATTGGCTTGCCCTGCAAAACTGCAGAGTTCTGTGTAGTGTAAAGCACTTATAGAAGAGGGAGGTATCTGCATACACCAGTGCAAAAGTTCATTTTCATTCATAATTTAATTCAAAATGTCAAATATTATATATATATATATATATATATATATATTGTGTGTGTGTGGTGTGTGTGTGTGTGTGTGTGTGTGTGTATGCATGCATGCAAGTTATGTGTGTTAAGTGGGCAGGTCATGGGTGGCATTTAACTGGGATTTAATTCAGTTGGAAATGAGTGAATTTAACTGAGTTTAATGAATTTAAATGAGGGCTGAAGTAAAGGAGTGAAGGAGTGAGGCCCATGAGTAGTGAGGCCCAGTGAGTACACTCTGTCCATTAGGAGTAGAGAGTTGTGGACAAGTGACTGCTACTCTCTCTCTCTCTCTCTCTCTCTCTCTCTCTCTCTCTCTCTCTCTCTCTATGTCATGCTAGGACAGTCTCCCTCTATGATTAAACAGGCAGCACAGCTCGTGCTGAAGATGACAGGAAACGTGTCATTACACTGTGAATCTGCAATGGGGGGCTGCTTTTTCGGAGGGTGTGCTATCACTTCCTCTCTCTGCAGCTCTGGCTCTCTGCAAAAAAGTGCCAATTATGCGATTAAAGCAGCCTGTACCATTGACCTTTTTGCATTTGCTCTGTATGCTATTACACTCAATCAAGAAAGGTCAGCGTGGAACGTGGGCCCAATGTAAAAACAAGCGTTTTGTCTACGCACTGTTTTCCTCCGACCCAAGTCGAAATGCTCTATGCATCTCAATGCTCTCATTCGGACCAAACAGAATTAGCATTTAGTTTGACATTTTCCTCACTCTGATGGAAAAGTTAGCCTATGGTTTGTAGGGTTTGTATGGTGCTGCTGTTTGGACGACTTTTAAAGATAAGCCGTGTCACCAAACTGGCCTTGTTGTAAATTCCCCAGGGTGACCTGCACTGTTTGATCATCAGAGCTCCTGATCTTTAACCCAACAGCCAGTCTGATCAATATTAAAAGTGTTTGGCATTTAGAGTTCATTATCAGAATGCGCTGATGCTCTTATATCGTCACCCTGCACTCTGAAGTCCATGTTGCAATAGCAAAAGGCTTAACCCCCCTGACTCAGTCATGTAAACTGGTTCAACATTTTCTTTTCTTACATGTTTGCACTATAAAATAAGGTTTGAGTATCATTCATTCATTCATTCATTTTCCAAACCGCTTATTCCTGAATAGGGTCACGGGTGAGCCGGTGCCCAGCCAGCAACTCTGAGCGCAAGGGCGGGAAACAACCCTAGACAGGGCGCTAGTCCATCGTAGGGCACACACATGACATCCACACACTAAGAGCCACTTTAGAGTCACCAATTGACCTATCATGCATGTCTTTGGACTGTGGGGGAAACCGGAGTACCCGGAGGAAACCCACGCGAACACGGGGAGAACATGCAAACTCCACACACAAACTTCCCAGGTCACCCCACCCGGGGATCGAACCCAGGTCCTTCTTGCTTCTTGCAACAGCGCTATCCACTGCGCCACCATTTGAGTATCAATAAACATTAAAAACTTTTTTTATTTGGTTTTCCTCTTTATTTTGGTGCATATCTCCCAAGCTTTCTCCCAAGCAGTGGGCACCTTACACACTTAACAAAGATACATGAAACTAGAGAACAAGATAAAATTATATACACAATGTTATTCATCATCTTCTGACATAATCTGAATCTGGCAGTTTTATCCTTTTATCAGTTGAAATGCTCAAAACGTACTTGGAATAAAACCATTCACACTGATGTATGGCAGTAGTGGCTTGGTGGGTAGGAGACCAGTCTTGTGTCTGGAAGGTTGCTGGTGTGATTCCCTGAACTGCCAGGGCAGGACAGCCCTAGAGCAAGGCTTCCCAGCCACAAAGCACTTGATCAGGCATCTGCTGCTCAAAGAAGCCAGAAACAGGCACCAACTGGGAATCGAACATGGGTTGCAAGAATCTTGCATGATACCACACCACCACACCAGTGTTTCCCAACCCTGGAGGCACACCTGCTCTGCATATTTTAGAGCTTTCCACATACCTGATTCAACTAATCAGCTCATTAACAAGCCCTTCAGAGTTGCAAGGAGTGTGTTAAAGCTAAAATGTGGAGAGCAGCTGGGCCTCCAGGAACAGTGTTGTGAAACACTGCACTACAGCAGCAGTGCAAAAACTGAGCAGTGGGCAGTCCTGAAGTGAGCAAAGCACTTAAATCCCCTCCTGATCTCTGGGTGCCATGGGTAGGGTTGCCACCTGCACTGTGTTTGTGCTAATGGTGCAATGGTATTGTGCAAGATTTCCATTCTTGCAACACAGCTTCGATTTCCAGTTGGCTCACAGCTCCCTGCCCCCTAGTGTGAGAATTCACCAGAGAATGTGTGTGAATTCACTGTGTGGATGGATTGAATGCTGAAGACAAATTCTCCTGTGTGCAAGCACTGTAGGTCTGTGTGCATGCTTACGTTAATGCAACGTTTAATGTCCGATAAAATGGTATGCTGTTTGAGAGTCTACAAGACTAAAAAGATTAATGGCTAATGCTTGGTTGACCAGAGGAAGTGCTGTTGTGGGTAAACTGGGAGTTTGGCACCCCATTGGGATTCCTGTGTAGCAATCTGGCATCTATGCTAGGATGAAATCTCTTTAACTGACTGACCACACACAGTGCTTACTGGACACTGAGAGTAAATGATCTAGTAGTTTCTGTTCTGCCATGCACTCTGGCTCCTGTGAGCTGCCACTGTGCCACAGTGACAAAAACCAGAGAAGAGAAGCCAGAGCAAGGACATAAATCTTGTTATAGAAAAACAGAGAATTGTTGTATGTTATTCTGATGCAAAAACAACATAGCCTCACAATGACATATGAACTTTTTTTTAACCCAACTAAAATCTGCTTACATTTGTCAATAAAGACAATGAAATTGAACATTCTTAAAGGTGCCATAACTGTAATGTAATGTATCCAGGTGATCTTTAGCTACTATTAGTTTCATCTGTGTTCATCATGAGTAGGTAAATGCTAAATTAGGGGCACCATTTCACAGTGCAGTCACAAAAAAGAAAATGTGAAGCTAGCTAGTGCTGCTGTGTGTAAGTTGCGAGAGAAAAAAAAAAGGGTTTTGAATGATGTTTGTGTAATCTTTAAAATTTGGTCAAGTTATTTGCTATTTTGGATGTTTAATGTGAGAATGTCAACTTCATTTCTAGGCATAAAACACAAAATATTAGTGTGTGAAAATCTGTTTAAACTGTAAACTCCTTATTTGAGCTTTGTGTGTGTTTTAGTCCGATGCAGAACATTATACTATAACTAGAAAACATAATGGCCCAGCTGACCCTGCTGAACTCAACATTTTATGTAACTGAGTATTATTTCTCACGTGCTGACACTGAAATAACTATATTTGTTCATTAGATGGACAGATGGTAAAGCATAATTCATCACTAGAATACGTTTCCACTATTCCAGAATATTTCTACTGTAACTGGGGATCTTAGTATATAATTGTATGTTCTTGTGCTGATGTTGCTTCTCGACAAGTGTTATATTGAAGGATAGACTAATGTGACATGTTGTGTACTTTAGTGAGCTCATGCGTCCAGCTGTTTCATGGCTGAGCTGTTGCTGCTCCTAGTCATTTTTGCTTTGCTCTAACAGCACTTTTAGTGGACTCCAGCAGGGCAGAAATTTGAAGAACTGACTTATTGGAAAGGTGGAATTCTATAATAGTGTCATATTAAAATAAAATAAACTTCAGTGTGTAGGGTTTGCCCATGTTTTATGGCAATGAACGAAAAAAATAAATAAAAAATACGGGGACACCTGCTCATTAAGGGAATTAAAATGAGTTAATCCTGTTTTTGTTGGAGTAACTGTCTCTACAGTCCAGGGGATGCTTTCTTACAAATAGTGGAGCGTTGCAGTGTGGATTTGATTTAATTTGGTGGAAAGAGTGTTTGTGAGGTCAGGATGTTGGATACTCACCACCCTACCTCATCTCCAACTTCCTAACTCATTCCAGAAGTACTGGATAAAACACCATCATTCCATAGAACACAGTTCCACTGCTGCACAGCTCAATGCTTAACCCCTTCTATCCCACACTAGTCATTAAACATAGTGACAACAGGTTCATGTTTATATGTTCCATGGAGTCCAATTCTATTGGCAATACTTCTCTGCAGGGATTAGAGAAACTGTGTGTGTCTGCATTTGCACATGTGCATCAGCAACGAGTTCAAATTAGTCAAATGCATTCATTTACATGTGCTGTATTTAGCAGATGTAACTTTCCAGAATGACTTACAAAAGTGCTTTGCTGTTCATTCAGATATCATTAGCAAGTTAGAAGAGGCTAGAATCCAGAGATGCCATGATCATGTCAGATGTTAGACTAGCAAGATTCAGTATAAACCTTTAAAGAGTTAAATACTCTTGAAAGAGACAGGTCTCCACTCTGCGTACAAAGACGGTGAGTGACTCAGCTGTTCAGATGCCAAGGGGACGTTTATTCCAACATTTAAGTGCCAGGACAGAAAAGAGTCTGAATGCTTGTCCTCCTTGCATTTAAAAGTTGGTGGGTCAAGCTGTACTTGATGCTTGAAGGGCTCTTGGTACAGCTCGAGTTTCGGCTGGGACATTTTTGACTTTGTAGGCCAACAACAAGGTTTTGAATCTGATGCAGGCAGCTACAGGAAGCCAACGAAGGGAACGCAGCAGTTACATGACTGAATTTGGAAACATAGATGCGAAACATGAAATGACAATAGACTGAACAGGCATCTGAGTGGCCTCTCTAGACAAAAATGTTGGATTCTCCTAATGTTGTAAAGAAGAAATCTGCATGAGCGGGTCAGGTTTGCAACATGAGCCAAGAACGATAACTGGTCATCCACAACTACACCAAGGCTCTGTGCTTCTGCAGATGGAGTGAGCAGTGAGTTCTTAAGGGAAATAGTAAGGTTGAGGGTCAGGGTGAGGACCAGTGGTTCCAGGAATGAATAGTAGTTCAGTCTTGCTGGGGTTGAGTTTGAGGTGATGGGCTGCCACCCATGAAGAGACACCCAGTTAGCTGAGATGCAACCTGGCTGTCAGAAGGTGAGATAGAGAGGAAGAGTTGAGTATCATCAGCATAGCAGTGCTAGGAAAACCCATGAGAAGATATTACTTTACCAAGAGAAGCAGTGTAAAGAGAAAAGAGAAGTGGACCAAGCACTGAGCCTTGTAGAACACCAGTGGAGTGTCTGCATGAAGCAGATGTGGTACCCTGCCATGTTACCCGGTAAGAAAGCACTTACATGTATGATGTAAACCATCGCAATGCAGAACCGGTGATTCCAAGGCTACCAGTGACTGACAGGAAGATCTTGTGGTCTACCATGCTAAAGGCTATAGAGAGATGAAGGAGAATTAGAAAAGATGATCATTTAGCTGATCTTGCAGCATGGAATTTTTCAGTGACAGCAATAAGAGCAGTCTCTGTTGAGTGTGCAGGTTTGAAGCCAGATTGGTTTGGGTCCTGTAAACTGTTCTGTGTGAGAAAGCAACATAGCTGATTACAAACAGAACATTCAAGGATTTCTGAGAGAAAAGAAAGAGGAAATACTGGTCTATAGTTGCTAATGTCTGTGCTATCCAGAGTTGGCTTTTTCAAGATTGGGATCACTCTGGTAGCCTTTTGTTAGAAATTGTGTCCACAAACATCCAAAGTGTTGCAATAGGTGTGGCTGGAATAACAGAAACTACTGATTAGAATGATTCAAATTACCATTGACATGTATTTTCTGGCTATATTGTGGACATTTGAAACAGTGTTGAAACTGTGCAGTTGGATAACTGTACAGTGTTCATTATATAAGTATTCATTACCAGTTATTAACATTTTGTATCTATTATTTTCCTTGATACATAAAATAAAATAAAATAAAATAAAATAAAATAAAATAAAATAAAATAAAATAAAATAAAATAAAATAAAATAAAATAAAGCCCATCAGCACAACTAGGATTAAAGGTAAATGAACTGGGGGTCATGTTAATGCTGTATTAGAGTGAACATATAAAAGTGTTTATCAAGTCTGATTATCACATTATACATGGTCAGATTCCATACTGGATTGTAGATAATGTAACCAAATTGAAGAGTTAATTAGGGTTTGTAATCAGAAACCATGGTGAATGCTTCAAATAATGACCAGCCTTGCTCTGGATCAGCCCTACAAATTCTAAATTTTGGATCTTTAAATCAGAGTGAACTTGGCAGCACATGATATGTCCAGGCAGGCGCATCATGCAGCAGAGAAGAGTGATTTCTGAAGAGCTCAGAAAAAAAAGGTTGTGGCTGCCTATCAGTCTGCAAAAGTTATAAAGATATTTCTAAGACTCCACCAGACTACAATCATAGCAATACTTGATTGAAACACCTGTTCAGAGTGAAGACACTTTGGAACAGGTGTTTCACTGCAAGAAACAAATCTGTCCAAGAACAAGGTGCAAACACCAAGAACAACATCTAAAGGACTGCAGGATTTTCTTGCTTTAACTAAGTACATTGTTAATCACTTAATAGGAACCATGACTGAATTCCATCTGAAATTCTCATCTCCAGTTGTTCATCTGGAGTTCTGGAGAAATGCATTCTTAACAGATGTATCAGAAGATGAGCTTTTTGGTTGATATGGGCACCTTTATGTCTGGTGAAAACATCACACTGCTCTTCAAAGTATGATTTGGGCCTTCTTTGTTGCATCATGATCTGGACACAGCATTTTTTTCTCTCTATCAGAGACTTCTGGGGGAGAATTTCAGGCCCACAACTGAAGCTGAAGCACAGTTGGGTCACGTAACAAGACAATAATACAAAATACACAAACAAGTGTACCTTACCATGCTTAAAGAAATAAGAAACTGGAATGGCTTTATCAAAGTTCTGAACCTAAACCCTATTAAAATGTTGTTGCAAGAACTGAAATAAGCAGTTACAGCTTGAAGGCCTGTGAATATTACTCAGCTGAAGCAGTTCCACATGAAGACAGTCCCCTCAACAACATTTTGAGATGCTAATGAACAATTACAGAAATTGTTTGATTGCAGTTCTGGCTGCTAAGTAAGGTGTAACCAACTATTGAAAGCAAGGTGACAGGAATTTTGCATATAGGTCTCTCTCTCTCTCTCTCTCTCTCTCTCTCTCTCTCTCTCTCTCTCTCTCTCTCTCCAGTGTATTGCTCTTTTTACATTCATTCCAATCTTTATGCTTTGAAAACAACAGTAATAGAGTCAGAAGTGTATATTTTATCGAGAGAGAGATAAGTGTTCTTATTCTAGCTCAGTGTGTCTCAGTGTTCTCAGTGTTTGCCCACAGGCGCTGGCTAACAGGTCGATCTGTGCTGCCCAGGTTTAGTGAGAACAACATGAACACAGCATGTTGCCTCTGCAGGATAGCACTCTCTGCTGTGTCTGAAACCTGAGGGGAAATGGAAGGGAAGGGGTTAGTATTGATGACAGCAGAAAGAACTTAGGCAGAGGACAGAATTACAGCCACACAGTAATTCTGCGTCACATACTGGGTTTGGTGCAGTGAGAACATCATTTACACATGCATTTTTATTGCTTGCATGCAGGCTGTATACTCCAGAAAGAGCCTGGATATTGTTTTCTCATTGGTGAGAGGCAACAGCTGACAGGAGGGACCACGCTTGAGAAACTGCACCTGTATAAACCCACTGGAGTGCATGTTCAGGTCCCCTTACTTTTAAACACTTCTTTGCAGCCTGGATTGCTCTTGCACACTTCATTGGTTCTGCAGGACACTGTGGAGTCCATAAAAGAGTAGTTTGTAAATTTTGAAGGAGTGGAGAAGATCTCCCTGGGCTACAATAGACTAGAAGATTACATGAGCAGATTGATGATGAGTCCCCTGTTCATCTTTTTGCAAAGTTCATACCACATTTATTGTTACTTTGAGTCTAGGGTTGCAGCTGGAGATGTTTAGACTACCAATGGATCCTCAGAGCTGTCTAGAGCTTTGACAAAAAGAATTATTAATGAGATACTGAAGTCTGGAGTGTGGATAAAGGCATAGGGCCTAGCTTTTGCTCCAGACTTGAGAAGCTTTGATTGCATTTAAATTGGATTAAGTTTCAACCACAAATTAAAGCAAATTTCATTGGTTCCACTTCTGAGTGCAAGTGTGGAATCCTCTATTCAACAAAACATGATGATAATCAAAGAGGTTACAGCATTCCTACGACAATGATCATCTTCAGATCAATTCAGATAATAAAGCAAACTGAGGCAGTTATGGTATGTATGAGATGAAACTGACATGCTTTCACAATTGATGTTAATTGATTTAATCCCCACTGGTGGGTCTCTGTAAGAAGTGTGAAACAGTACTAATATGTGAGACTAGCACCATGTACCAAAGGCTCTGTAACTCTGGAAGGGAGAGCAGGAGAGAGAGAATGCTGAACAGGAGACAGAGAAATAGTATTGAATAGGGAGACACTCAGTGGTGGAATCTCATATTTCCTCTGGAAAATGATGCTGCAATGCAGAAACCTCAAGCAGTTGTAAGCAGTTGTAAATTTCATTTCATACATTAAGACATACTGTATTTATATGTTCATGTTGGTAGGTGTGGTATAAATAGGGCTTGTAACTAATTATTTGTATTTGATTGTAAATGTACTGCGTATATCCAACTACTCTGGAACAAGTTATAAAGTTATGAACATTGCAAATGAAAATGTGGATTAGTTAAAAAGTAATGTAATAAAGAGACTGCAGAAAATACCTGATGTCATCCGTGAGAGAAATAAATGAATAAATAAAGCCAAAACATGCAGATGTATTCTATGTTGATAGGGGGCAGTAGTGTCATTGTGAGGGTTTATGTACAGACTCTGACTTTCAGAGAATATGAAAACTATATGTATATGTGTATTTTTTATTTGTTAATATGTACTTAGATAAAGCAAAGTCAATGTAGGTGTCACTGTATATTATATGCACTGTATATGTGGAAATCTTTGTAGACCCCCGTTCTAATGAACGCATTCATCTACTTGATGTTGCACCCACTGCTGATACAGATGTGCAAATGCACTCAAAACGTGTCTGGTCCCTGTTCAGAAGTACTGCTAATATATAGGACTGTCTGGAGCAGATAACCATGAACCTGCTGGCATCACGCCTAAAGCATTTTTAAACAAATATAAACAAATATAAACATTTATGATTTAATGTGGCCTTACTGCCCCACTATATTCTGCTGTATCTGCTGACATGTTCAGGCTGTAACTGTTCCTCCAGCTTCCTTCTGTAGTAGTTCTGGATGAGCCTGAAGACCACAAAAGATTGCTTCACAGTCCACTGGTTGAGAAACCCTGATTTAATGTAACATTACCAGATCACTGTTGACTGCTGTCTCCCGGTGAGAATTGGCCTGCAGACCACTAGACACTGCTTCATGGCACACTGGTGGTCTCTTACCCACTGGTTGAAAAACCCTGTTCTAGAGGGGTATAAAGCCCCCCAGCATTCAGCAGCAGAGCAATTGAACTGTGTTGTCTGGAATGATGGTGGTCCATTCAATACTTTTTAAATGAGTTGTCTGAGGTAAATTTATATTGTACAATCTGTAACGTTTTGCTAGCTACGAAATCCCTCTTTGTGACATACCTTCCAGCATGATGGTTAGTGTTACAATAGACATGATAGAATGGGTCAGACCAGCTCTTTGTGTTTCCAATATGTGGTGGTCAGTACCTACCAGAGGTGCTCCATGAAAGGAAAACTGATGAACAGGGTCCTGGGCATGTAAGGGTCATTAACGCTCATGTATTTACAGCATCAATTTACAGGATGTAAAGGATCTGCTGCTAGTGTTAGTCTTGGTGCCAGATACCACAAAACACCTTCAGTGCTCCTGTGGAGTTGATGCCTGGAATTGATGAATAAAAGCTTTGGTACCACAAGGGGGACCTACGCAGTATTATGAAGGTGGATTTAATGTTATAGCTGATGAGTTCATCATGTGACATGGAACACAATCAGTGGCATTTAGTTCTTTGTAATACATTTCATATGATTTTGAACAAAGTTTTACAACATAAATCATGATATTTCATGATAGTTCATAAGAATGTAAATTTGAATATCTGATAAACATTAAACAGGAAGGTTTGTATTCTTAAGCAGAACATAACAAAGCAGTCCATTCAGAAACATGGCTTCATTAGTTTAAATATCAGATATTTAGCATATTAACTGATACTAAATGGACAAAAGTTAAAAGGTGTTAACTCAGAGCAGAGCTTTGATAAAAAGTAAGAAAAGTTCTACTTTGCATTTATTTTGAGACTCTCTCCAAGCAAGGCCACATTTGGGAAATTTTAAGAAACGATTCAGCACACTCATTCAGGCAGGGGACACGATGCGCACAGTGTGTAGGGCGCTTTGTGTGTAAAATCCAGAATGAGAAAATGATCCCCGTTACCACTGTGGGAACAGAGACTGAAAGCTTTCTGTGCTGCTGATGAATGAGCTGTTAAACAGGATGGATGATAAACACACTGGGCGTGCATTCCTGAGAGATGTCTGAGAGAAGAGAGACAGAAAGAAGCCAAGAAAAAGATAAAGAGAGAGAGAGAGAGAGAGAGAGAGAGAGAGAGAGAGAGAGAGAGAGAGAGAGAGAGAGATCGAAATGGAGGAAAGATACAGGTGGTGAAAGGGGACATTGTTGATGATGCTGTTAAGGGCCCTTCACTTCATAAATTACACTCTAGAACGGCACATCTCATAAAGCAGGTGAGGAACAGTTACTGCCTGTGCTTTCTGGTGGAGAAATGAACTTTATCAGCCAACAGTTTGTACTCCTTCTTTCCAAACTCACCCTAAAACCACAGATTTTTATGTATTTATTCTTTGGTCATTTTCATGCAAACTGAAGATAATGTCATTGATGATATCTTGAATTTACTCTTTGTCTACATTCACCTAAAGACTGAAAGACAACATTTCTTTACCTTTATATACCTATCAGCCTAACATTAAAACTGCTCCAGGTAAAGTAAATAACATTGATCTGACACTTTGGGAAAGGCCATGGATGACTGGCTCAGAGCATCTCCAAAATATCATCCAGGTCTTGTAGGGTATACCTAGTATGCTGTGGTCATTGCCTACCAAACGTGCTCCAAGGAAGAACAACTGGTGGTGTTGGGGTCATAGACACCCAAGGTCTTGATGGTGCCACTTCAAAACTGCTAATGCTAGACTCTAGGCCAGATTCTACAGAATAAGAGTCCTTGTTGAAATTGGTCATATCTGTTTTGGCATAATGAGAGGGATATTGAGGGATACACAATATTAGGCAAGCGTTTTGAATGTTATGGCTTACTGGTGTATTGTAACTCTCCTTGGCAAGGTACTGTCAGATTATATGATGGTCCTAATGATTTGAAACAAGCAAAAGTACTTTAATGTCTGGCTGTATTCAGAAGATGAAGAGAGACAACTTATTTTGATTGGACTGAGCTCAGTGTTCAACGATTCTCTCTTGTTTCTACCATCATTACTATTTACAGTAGTGGAATATAGAGCATTGATTTTGATGTTTGACATGTTTCTTGTTGAAGGTGATTCTTATTGAATATCATGAAAATAATTGATTATAAACTATTCTAGCGTTCAAGAATCAGTACAGCTGAATCTCAACTTTCAGATCAATGCATAATTCATTCTTACACTCCTACACCCCTTACATGATCCATGAAGGTCTCACTGGAAAAACATTTTAAAGGATCTGCTGTAATGTTCCATATATCATAAAACACCTTCAGAAATCTTGTGGGATCAATGCCTCATCTCCATAAGAGTGGATGGTTTGTAGGAGTGTGTGTTCTGGCTGATTAGTGTATAACATCTCTCTTTGTACCAAGATTCAATCAGAATATGGTTGTAAAATTTACTTTTTATTGATTTTATTTAGTTTCAATGTCATGTATTAATGATGCCCTGAAACATTAGAAAGAAGTGATGCAATAGGGATGCGGTTGGGATGCAAAACAAAATCCTTTACAAAGAATATGAGGCTACACATGTGCTTGATAAGTCTTTTGTCATTTCAAGACTTTGCTACTGCAACTCCCTTCTGGCTGACCTTCGTGTCTGTACCATCAGGGTTTTGCAACTATTTCGGAGCATGGCAACACAACTTGTCTTCAAAGTTTGGAAGTTCAGCCATGTTTCTCCTCTGCTGGATTCTCTTTATTTAACCAAAAACGGACCAGCCCCTCTGTACTTGATGACTTGAACCACCATCCTTCAAGATCCATGAAAGACAAGCAGACTTTTTTTCCAACCAAGCATCTAAGGGGGGAGTGTCCAAACCGCTGAGACACTTGCTCTCTTGAAAAGCCAACTGAAGACCCATCTCTTTGAAGCATTTATATCAACACATATCCTGCACTCATTCAATGCTTACACTTATATTCATGTCTTACGTGACACAAACTGTGCATTGTGTATCTAGGTATCCATTCTAGCATTTGTATTTGGCACCATTAAAGCTTGAGGTATATTTACGTTCTAGCCATTAAGAAAATGAGTCTCATTTCTAAATGAACAGCAAAACACTTTTTTAGTCACTCTTGATAAGAGCATCTGCCAAATGCCTTACATGTAAATATATATATATATATATATATATATATATATATAAAACCCATCTAATTTCACACAACTGATTTGTGCGAGCTGATTGGTTAAGAAGCACTTGACCCAAACACTGTATCCCTCTACCTTTAGTAATGTAAATATCCCGAGTAAAAGGCAAAAAGGAAATGAAAAGAAATAAGATTATGTTGCTGACCTGGAGGTTAATTCGCCATTTTCTTGTTGCCCAAAATCTGGACCCGCTACTGTTTCTTCAATAGCTTCTTTAAACTCAATCTTCACTGGCTCAGTGGGAGACATATGAACACAGAGACACAATTAGAGTGGGGAACCAAGGAATCTGGTCAGTGCTTGATATAGCTGAAATGTTCTCTTTGTGTTTGTGATTTGTCTGTGTGTTTCTATGTGTGAATAAATGCATGTTAAGTGGCAGCAAGTCATTGTCTGTGTGTCTCTGAGGCTTATGAGCTTGGTCACTCAATGTGTCTGAGCCTTCTACTTGGGGATGAGTTCACAACAAGAATTCATGGCAATAAAAGACAAATGGACACAAAAAATGCAGTCAATGGGAAACAGAGTTTAATGTATTTGCCTGAGTAAGCAGCTGGAGGAGGAGCTGCCAGCTGTGCAGTGAGTGAGTGGAGTTTTTGACTGTGATGTAGAAACAGCTATAATTCAGTGGAAGGAAATGGAAACATTAAAACATATTAATTTGTCATTTTGTAATATTTTTTGAATTTTTTTGCCTTTGGCTCGTGTCTGCTTCATCACACCCATGCTGTTATTTCATGTTCTATTGCATTAATAAACAATTCTAACATTCCAAGGTCAGTAGAGAGTAAAAAAAAAAATCACCCTGAGAGCAATGCATTATAAAACATCAATCATTCTTACACCCCTACAATTCATCTATGCTCATGGAGCCCCAACCTCACAACAGGACTGCTGAATATTAGAAAATTGATTACGAACAATTCTAAAATTCCAAACTCAATGCATTTGCGATCATTTGCAATGCAATCCATCCATACACTCTTACAGTGCATTTATATTGAGTGAATGTGCACTGCAGTAGGATCTTACAGAAAGTGTATTATTTACTGGATTTGAGAGCGTCTGTTGCATTTTCTCTCTCCAAGAATACATCCATCTCCCGCCCATGTTCTGCCTGCGATATGGATAGAAGGAGAGCTGCTGCTGCTCAGTCAAAGCCTGCTCCCCAGAGACGCATCACAGTGTACATTAAGTGCTCTGCCAGCTCCTAGTCTCCGAACCCGTGCCGAGCTGCTTTTGTTTGATGGGAGCCGTCAAGGAGACCACACAACGGCACACTTTGGGATGAATGATGGCAAATTGAATTTCTTCACTATTTGCGGCATGCCCTTGCTTTAAATGGACGCTTATTGATGCCCCACACCAGCCGGTCCCAAATGACTAGACTTCAGCCTGGATCGATAATATCAATCAGCACCTCTATACAAGTGTTTTGCGCAAATTAGCAATACAGTAAGAATTTATGACATAGAGAAGAACAGTTTTAGTTTTCTGTATGGATATTTTTAATTCACATTGCATTGCAGTTGGCAGTAATTGGATTTTGCCACTGTCGGACGTATTTTGCCAAAAGACAGCCTATAGATATTCTGTGGTCTATGTAGATGGTTTGACATATAAAAGAGGGAAAAAAAAGCTGTCCACCTGTGTTGATTTAACTGCACCATCCATTAATCAATAACAGTAAGCAAAGCAGTCAACATGAGTAATGCACAACATTAAGATTCCTTAATGCTATTGATCTTTGATTCACTGTCCTTGGGCTATTTCACAACATCAGAAGGAGACATGGCCTCAGCCCCCTCACGTTCAGCCACAAGTCTAATTTACAAGAGCTTAAAATGCATTTGTATAATTCCCTTCTTTGTTTACACAAAACAGGCTATAGTGAGCAGATGTAGTTTGAGAAATGATCACTGGTTCACTAGTTCTGGTTCACTTAGAATGCCTCCTTTTAATGAATGCATTCAGCTATTTTACGTTGCACTCATTGCTAACAAAGATGTGCAAATGCACGCACCAAGCACGCACACACACACACACCTACCCTAGTCCTTGTTGAGAAGTATTACAAGAGTAGGACTCTCTGGAGCAGATATACATGAACCTATTGGCAACCTAAGCCCCCCAGAATCTAATAATTTTGGGATAGGTTTTAGGTTTAGAAGCACTGCTTTACAGACTTGATTGCATTCAGTGGTGACAGAAGTATTATATGAAGTCAGGATGTTGGGTGATCATCACCCCTCCTCCTCCACAGCTTCCTAACTCATTCCAGATGTACTGGATAGAGTATCATTGTTCCAGAAAACACACTTCCACTCCATACCACTCATTTTTTCTCTTAAAACCATAGAAAGTGTATGATGCAAATGTGGCACTGGTGGGGAAACCTTCACAATGTGCGAATCACATTATTGAGCCAAATGCTGCAAACAGTTCTTGAAGTTTCTCCAATTTTATCAATGATTTAAAACATGTTTTTGAAACTGTATTGTGACCTTCAGTTTTGAATTGTTCTGTCTTCATAAGATAGATGATGTTTAACGTCTGACGTGTGTGTGTGTGTGTGTGTGTGTGTGTGTGTGTGGGGCCAGAAAAAAGAGCTAGGTTCAAATAAGGACTTCATCGCCGACAGTACTGCCACAGATGCCCTGTAAAATTCAGAACAGTCCTAAATGTTGATTAATTTGTCCTGAATCCTGAACTCCTATCTAATGTCTTATCATTAGCTTAAATACATATTGTTTGTTCATATTGTTATCTTAGCCAATTGATTGGGGTTGCTTTATATTAAAATGCTTTTAAAGTGCATATAGTTTATGAGGTTGTGTTTTAATAAAGGCATTATGCTGCTGAATCAAACCTTTATGTGCAAAATGGAAATGTTCACAGGGAAAGGAAAGGGTTTTTTTGATGATTTTTACTCGTGCATTCATCTTCA
Organism: Acestrorhynchus altus; assembly: GCA_034509495.1. Taxonomy (NCBI): domain Eukaryota; kingdom Metazoa; phylum Chordata; class Actinopteri; order Characiformes; family Acestrorhynchidae; genus Acestrorhynchus; species Acestrorhynchus altus. The sequence goes on from CM067505.1 coordinate 29,427,649, forward strand.
AATATTCAAACATCTGGATGAATCAAAGAGCTTAACCAACATGAATCTCATGTTTATATAAAATGATCTAAATGTTTTATGGAGTATTTGAGAAGGTTTCATGATGTCAACTTAGTGTGCCTGTATTGCTGAATGGTGATTATCTTATCTTTAGTGTTTCAAGTACAGCTTTTTGAAGCTAAGAGAATATTTACTGCTGGAAGACATAATTTACAATGAACAGTGATGTTCTTTTCCATGTCGTTTTAAACATATACACAAGACTATAGACATATGTTTCAATCTCAGTGAGATTTTACAATTTTCAATATTACTTTAAATGAAATTAATATAATTCACAAAGACCCAATTATGGGATTGAGTCTTGAGATTTCTAGACCTTTACTGATTCTACTGTATATGAAGGTTTTCAAACATACTCAAATCAAAGCCCAT